>CM041782.1:253110608-253772047 GCA_023374045.1 Limonium bicolor
AAGGGTGAAACTGGGGGAGACGACGTTCGCTCTTCCCCTTGCATGGCTTTTAAGGTGATCCGTAATGCTTACCTGACCGAGTAACGTGAGCATTTGCCGGGACAAAGCTGCTGCGGATGTGGGCTTCCGTCCTACCCCTCGTGTCGGCTTTTGGTCATCCCAGAAAACAGTAAAGGCAGCACACTGAACTTCGGATTCTGATGTCTCGAGGTATTCCAAACGCTGATACCCTTGATCGATGAGGTCTTGGATCCGATGTCTCAGCACTTTGCAATCATCGGTATCATGTCCTGCTAGCTGATGGTACCTGCAAAATTGACTGAGTCTACTCCCTTTCCGCGTCTCTCCATGGCGAGGAATGAGCGGCCGTATTAGCCCCTCGTCCTGCAGCTCCTCAAAGGCTGGCTTAAAGGACAACCAACGGGTGTGAACTCCCTTTCGGCTTTGCGGGGAAGCTCCGGTACCGAGGTTGCGATTCTGGATTTTTCCCTCTTGGGCAACCCAACAACAGAATTTTAGACCTCAAATTACGACAATTATCTGTGGAGTGGCCGTGAGTAGGTGGAAATGACAGAACTGTTCGGGATGCGCCCCCCGACGCCGTCCGCGAAACCGCGGGGCTTTAAGTTGGACTAACCCTTGCTTTAGAAGTACTCTCAGAATCTGACTCTGCGGCTACTGTAGATCTACCAACGGCACCTGTGCGGCCTGCTCTCGTTGCGGTCCCTGGTTCTCTGGTGACTCGATCCCGTCCTCATCGGGGACCAGATCTAAAGGGATGATTTTCCGAGAGCATGAATGAGAGCTCTCGCTTCCCTTGCAGCCGACACAAATCCTGAGCTTAGTTTCTTCCAGAGCACTCCTGTGCACAAATTCTAACTCAGCTAGTTCCTATCAAATCCACGAGCAGAGCCTTTCGATCGTTAACTCCAGACGACATCCTAGTTGTAAGGGGTGCTGCCCGTTTTAAAGCAAAAGATAAGTCAGCATTGCGGGGGTGAAACTGGACTAAACTTAGGAACTCAGGCCGAAGACTAGTGCGCCGCAATGAATGCCGGGCTCCAAAATTTTGGGAGGGTCCGTTCTGGACCACACTTTTGGGGTACAAGATTCGTTGGTCTCACGAGTGGGTTTTGCAAGAATCAGGCTTGTAACAAGAATCAGCTTAAAGGATTTTTTTTGTTTTGGGGTGATCGAAGTATTTGGACTATGAAACCCCTTAAATGTTTCATTTGGGCTAGAAGAGATTGATGGATCGTTTCAGATATTGGGCATGAGACCCAGGAGAAAAGGAACACATACACAGAGGGTCCCACACAAGGGGATGATGCAAATGTCCTCACAAAATAACTCAGTCCAATGGGTACAGGTCGATCCGGAGAGGTGCTCGGGCGCGGGCCCAGGTCACCACAAAGGAATAGGGCTTGCACGCTATTCTCTTTGGGCTACCCCACTTTTTCCACATCACCTGAAGGTGTGCGTCTACAGTCGGGTCTTTGACTGACCAAACAATGGGCTAGGTAAGGGTACTGCCAGGAAAATGCTTGGGGCTAAGGCCCAGGTATTAAGGGGGTGTGGTTAGACGACACCCTCCTCTTTTCCCCCATTTATTCACATCACCTAAAAGGTGTGAGTCCCAGACAGGGGACCCTAGATGCCCCGAGGTGAAACCGGTTTGTGTGGACCCTCGCTCTCATATGATGCAAATGGTGCAGAAAATTAAAGTGCACACAAAAGTAAATAAACAAAGTAATAAAGCCATAAATAAACAATTTTTCGAGTTAAGCCCTCCTTCTTAAAATTAAACAAGTTAAAATAAGAATTGATCCCCAGCGGAGTCGCCAGTCTGTGAGCCTCGATTTTGAACCCTATCCTATGTTGATTAAAGTTGATTAGGATCTAACCGGGTTTTAGGTCCACTTATAGTCTAAGATTAATAACTATGTCATATAACAATAATTATTAAATCCTAGGCTAGCTCACTGGAACCTATTATGAGTCCACCACCTAATTTTGACCTAGATTAAATTAGGAAAGGAGATTTCGGGTTTGGGGGCTTGATATTCGACTTAATTAGGGTTCAATTACTTTCATTACCCTTCCTAGGTCGTTTTTTCCTCTACTTGGTTTTATTACGGCTTATTACGAGTCGTTTTAACCTAAGTGCGCGAGCTTCTGTTTTTTTGTGTTTTTTAGCATTTTTTGACAGAAAACTAAAGTGGAAATTAAAATTACCTAAACTAGGGTTTCGGAGGCAGAATTAGGTCAAATTGTGTTTCCGTCCGTGGCCATGGACCTAATGTCCGAGACCACGGCCCTAGTTAACCTATATGAAAAATAAAAGTCGAATTAAATAGAAAACAGAAAATTGTAAAGTCCGGGGCCACGGACAGGCCGTCCGTGGGCCCGGACATTATTAGAAAAACCTAAATTTTTAAAATTTAAAAAAACTCGCCGCCGTCTGTGGGCGTCCGGGCTTACGGACAAGGAGTCCGGGACCCCGGACATGACGTCCGTGGGTGCGGACCGCCCTCGGACGGCGGCGTTAGGCTGTTCCCGAAGGTGTTTTTGGCTCAAATTTTATGGGTGTGTAGCCTGAAAGATGTACAATGCGTTAGTGATCGAAAGTTCTCAATTTGAATTCGAATTATGCACGAAACTTGGTAAACAAGTTATTGGACAAAGCTTGAATAACAGCAATACAGAAGCGTACGAAGGTTAGTTTGAGCCCAAATTTTGAGGCAAGACAGATAATACCGTGGAGAATTAGGGAAGTGAGTTTCTACCTGTTTTACCTTCGGATTCACAATGTTTCTTCACACCGGGATTCGTCGAGTGCTCCGTTGATGGCAGACCCGAGAGGATTTCGACCCAAGCTTCTGGTTGTTGGTTTTGTTCTTGCTGTTCTTCACGTTTTGGTGGTGGTTTTTGTGGGGTTTTGAGACTATTGATGCTTTGGGGATTGGAAAACGTGTTTAGATGGTGATTTCGGGGATTTTTCGGTATGATTTGGGTGGCCGGGTGTTGGAAAACGTGAGAGAGAGTGAGGAGGCTGTGTTTTCTGACTCTCTGGGGTTCTTGAGCATATGAGGTCCTCCTCTTATCCAAAAACCTATCCCTTATATAGACTTTCTTAAATAAGAAAATCTAGCAAAAGTAAGATTTTTTGATATTTTAATTAATGTGACTTCCCCAATGAATTTCGCTGTGAGATTTTAACCACATGTCAAGGATGGATATTATGAATTTTCTGAGGTGGAACCGAATTTTTGAATATTGGAATATTTTTAAATTGAATTTCTCGTCAGATTCAGTCAGAAATTGCTAGAAAATTATTGGAAATTCGAAAAATCAAAATTCCAACGCCATTATGCTTAAAATGTCATCCTCTATCATGGGTAAAATATCAAAGCGTTTCAGCTGATTTGGGCATCCTTTGGAGGAGAGAGAAGCTTACAAGAGGTCTTAGGAGCCTTTAAAGATTACCAAACGCCCCTGAAAGTGACGAAGCTGCTCCCCATGCCATGGAACGTGCCGATCGGGCCGGGATCCCTCACCGCTTGATTAAAATGCCTCTCACAACACCAGTACCTCGTAGACCCTAACCAGGGGGTCAAAATTTTGGTATAACAACTATATTATATCAAAGTTCACCAAATTCAATAAATAATTCTCGGCCACAATTTAATCTAGCCACCAAGTTTTGGTAAATTACATATTTTACCCTTAAACTTATAAACTTAATATCTTAGGTATTAAAATACCTAATTAACTTATCCAAATATTTAATAACATCTTAATATATAGTATTAAGCTGTAATATACCAAATTGGAGTTTATATTTTCGGCAATAATTTTTATGACCAAATAATTAGCTTAAAATTCTTAAATCAATTCTTAAACCTTAACTCCATCTTTAATTAATCAAACACATATTTAAAACCTTAATGATTTTAGCCTTTATTTTATAGAGGGGAATTAATGGTTTAATGTTATAAAACATAGTTTAAACCATAGATCTACAAATATATACTTTGATAATTACTTACCCTCTTGTAAAATGATTTTCCCCTGGTTTCTCCTTGGATCTTTGGCCACACAACTTTGATCTATACTCTTGTAGGGCCTTGAATATTAGAACAAGGATACCTTATGTTAAACCTTGAATTCTAACTAAACCATAAGAAATTTACTAAGGTGTTATATATAAGATTTGTAATAAAGATTAGGATTTACCTTGATGTTTCAAAGTGGTGTTCATGGGCACTTATAATTTCGGCCTTCACAAGGAGAAGAGGAATGAATTAGCTCTTGAAGAGATCTAAGCTTATAACTTAGAAATAACTCTTGTAAACCTTAAAATCAAAGATTTACCTTAGGAAAAATGGCATAAGCTCACGCCTAGATTGTGGTTTGATGAACCCTTGTCAAACCATGAAGAAGTTGAAGTTAATGAAGGGAAGAAAAAAGAACAAAAATCGGCCATGGACTTGTCTTGGAAGAAAATGAAGTTTTAAGGCATTTTTCTTACCTTAAGCCTTCAAGAACCTTTCTTAGGTGTTTCCTTTGATTAGCCACGAAATTCCTAGCTTGAATGGTGATTGGGTTGATCTATATCAATGGAATGAATTAGAAGAACTCCCTTGGTGCTAGGAACTGAAAATAGCTTAAAAATAGCACATAAAATACAACTAGATAACTTAAGAAAATGAGAGCTCTTACCAATGGAACTAACCAAGCCTGGAAGGAGGGAGTGTTGGCGTGAGTAAGGGAAGGAGAAAGGAAGTGAAATCGGAACTTAGAAGAGGAAGAAGGGACACGACTCCTTAATTGTCAATGTTAGGTGAAAATAAATCATTTTAGTCAAAAGGGAGGCAATTAAGTCTAAGGCCTCAACCAGTGGGATAAGTGTTGAAAATGGAGGCCAAGGGACAAGGATCAACCGGCCAAGACTTTTTAATACAAACAAATTTGACAAAAGTGGGTGATATAAGGTAAGAAAATGATTTAAAGACATGAAAATCATGTCTCTTTGTAGCCAAAATCGGCAGGTATAGGGAGGGTTAGTCACCCTTTTTCTCCCCTTATTATTATATTTAACTTAGGTCCTTTTAACAATATCAACTCGTGGCTATTCAATTCTACAAGTTAAATGTGTAAAACGCATTTTTTCGGTACCTGAAAAGTGCGTTTTTTGTGCTCTAAGAACATTTTGGAAAATAAATTGTTCCAACAAGTTCTAAGTGTTTCATAGAAATTGTTTAAGGTCAATTATGATATATTAAGGTGTTACATTGAGTTATACCAACTCATGACACAATTTCCGGGCTACCGGGACACTCCCGGACCAAAACAGAAGCGTTAAGAATTTCTCCCGAGAACTTTGTGTTCAAATGAAAAAGTGGCGTGGGGATCCTCTTATAAATATTGAATAATGGTCAACTAACCATTTGGAGTGAAGAAAACTAAGTTATACCAACTTAGAATGCATTTCCGGGGTCTCCGGGGCTCCTCGTGCTTTAAGGGGCGTGCGTGAGTGCACCCGGGCACTTTGCATTTTTAACTAGATATGGCCTGGGGACTATGTTTATAGTCATATAATGAGGGTATGACCATTTGGTTTGAGTTTAAAAGGTCATACAAGGTCACACTTAACGCACGTTTTTAAGGCATTTTAAGAACGTTCTTGTCGTTAAGATGTTTAGTGTGTGATGAGTTTCTTATACTTTTATGATATATATAATAGGTGTAACATACGTTGTTACATTTGTTTAAATGTGTATATCAATTTATTTTAGCATTTATTAATGCTTCGGCATTCGTAAAATACTTACGTTGCTCGTTTGTATAAATGTTTATATTGATCTTTCCATGTTGACGCTCTCTTTATCGAGCATGTTATGTATAGCGTTAATTGTAATACCCCTCTCAATAATGTCGTAATAATCACTCACGAGAATAGAAAATAAATGCGTCTCACAGCGGAAGAAATGACAGTGAATAAAACTCACATGGGTGTTACTTGCCATCCCTCGCCCATACGAGTGATGTACAATACAACAACTTAACAAACTGAAAACGTAAGGATACGACCCGCGGTGACAACGAGATACCGCCTACACATCCAACTAAGACTCAAAAGCACATCTACAGTGAGCATTTAGCTGTACTCCAAAACTTACAGCCGATATCAGTAAAACAAACTTAATACATAACAAGGTACAAACGGTAATTTCAAAATTCAAAACATCCTAACTACCCGGCCCCGCACTCCGGCTTCGTCCATGATCAACAACCTGCATAAAGCCATAAAGGCTCAGTGATAAACGTTGAGTATGCCGAGTCTGGACCCTAATGGTCAATTAAGTCGTATTAACCGTCTTTTTATTAGGTTCGTCACATGCAACACCGATTTACAGAGTATAGCGGGAAACTGTAAAACATAATTAAACATGCAACAATCATCACATGTATACACAGAACAGCAGCACATCGTACAATACAATAGCATCGATAAATCACACGCTGCTCTTAGTTTCACATCATCACGTATCACAACGCTTGGCCCCCCGGGCCCTCACATATCGTTTGATTTGGTTAGCACTATCGGGAGTCAGTTAGGACAACCCGAAATATATTCACTTGGACAGTAGTCCCACGTACACAAAAGGTGCTCACTGCCCTGATCATCCGAAGACTCCGGGACTATTTCACTTTGCCTTTTTAAAGGCGTCCATTTAGGTGGCCAAAGGCTTGGTGCCAACAGGACACACTCCGCCTGACAATCTATCTAGGTTCGTTCAGGATTAACTAGGGAAAACCCGACACAGGTTAACCCAAGAGATCTCTACGCGCGACCAGCAGCCAATGACTGTCTAGATTAAGGTTCACATCACTTTCATTCACACTCCACTGTTAACTTGTTAGTTAGTATTTCAGTTACAATTTTAAATATGGAGAACACCACTTATTTGTTGGCTGCCCTGTGGGTCTTACGCATGCCTAGAATGATTGTAGGTAGTATTTATGTTTGAGTCGAAGCTCTAGAGATCGACAATGTCGTGTCCCGTTCCTAAGTTTTACTTAGGTTATAACTACATACTTGTAATACTTAGTGTATTAGGTCAGGCAACTGAAATACCCCGAACTTAAATATGGTGATTAAATTATTCTAATATGGTATTTAAGGGCCTGATAGTGCCTAAAGTATATTGATAAGGAAAATAAATCCAAAAAAAATGAGGAAAAACTTAAAAAGCGAAAAACGCTAAAATAAGCGTTATATAACCATAGGAGGTACGAGACCTCGGTTAGAGTATTATATGGATTACTAAGGCTTATTCATGCCTAAATAGTATATGGGAATGATTCCCGAAGAAAACGGATCCAAGTAAAAACGCTAATAAAGCTTTAGCGCACGTTTTTCGAGGAAACCCGAAAACGTGACTTTGAGAGGTCAAATGAACCCGTAAAAATTATAGTTCATTAAATAACTATAATTAGCATTAATGGAAGCTTAATAACCAATAAAATTAAAGAAACGAGAAAAATCCGGAAAAACGGGCCCGGTTAGTGAATAGTGCTAAAACCGGGTAAATTACGAACGTTTTCGGTAAGAGACGAAAAACGCTCCAGATTAAATATATAGGGGACCGGTTTTAACGGTGTGACTCAGCACACTTGCAATTAAATAAGCCCCTTAGTTGTGAGAGGAGAATAGTCAAAAAGGTAAAAAGTGGAAAAGTAAACAATACCATTTTATCTTCCCTCTCTCCTCCACTTTTCTGATTTCTTTCTTCTTTCCTGCGTGAGACAGCTCCTCCCTTCCTCTCTTCTGAATCTCCTTCTTCCTCACGTCAGAATGAAGCTCCTCCAAAACTTCCATGGCTTCTCCAACTTTCTAAGCTTGCCCAAGCTTCATTTAAGCCCCAAATCAAAAATAAATTGTATATTCTTCTTCCCCTCATCAAGCCCTACATTTCTATCTTTTCAAAATTTCAAATGGAGGAGTTTCACCTCCATGGGTTCGGACATTTGAAGAGTTAACTACACCATCTTGAAGCTTGGAGTCTCCTCTCTCCACTAAGGTAAAATTTCCATGAAAACTCATGTTTCCTCCATTTCTTAGTGTGGTGGCCGATTTTAGCCTCTAATGGAGCTCTATTTTTCTCTCTCTTTTGAGCATTATTCCAACCTTCCAATGGTGGTGGGATCACCTTCTTGAACCAAGGGTTAAAACCCCCCCTAATATTCAAAAAAGGTAAACCCTAACTTGTGTGTTCTAAGCCTTTCTTTGAATTAGTAAATTCTAAAGGTTAGAAGTTTAATTGTATTCTTTTGGTGTAATGTGGGTGTTGGGATGGAGTTTGGCACTCCATTGCCCATGAAATACCCCAAACTTTGGTATGTTGTTTAAATATCAAACTATGGCATGTAAAGGCTAAAAATGCCTTAAAACATAAGTGGACAATTTAAAATATAGTAAAGTGCAGTAAAGCACTAAGACACAATACGAGCAAAAACATGCTCTAAGCTATGAGTGAACTTGGTTAGGACCCAAGAGCCTACCAAGACTTAATAACATTTAATTATGATTTTATAAGGCTAATTAAGTCCTTAGGAAACTTTGGTAGACTATGAACCAAACAAAACACAAGGTAATACCTTAAAGTCGATATGAGCAAAATGTGCTCTAAGCTTGGGATAAGTGTGTATAAGGCCTAATGGTCATACCTATGCCTTAATTATATGTTAATGAACATATTAAATCAATTACCAAGAAAACCAAGCTTGAAAACAAGTTAAAAAACACAAAATGTGCTTTAAGAAGTCTTAAAGCACGTTTTTGAAAAATTGTCTTGTAAATGAGTTTTGAATGGCTAAATGTCCATCATTACTCTTTAATTAACATGTGTACTATATAGTATCACATTTGGGTGGCTATATCAATGGGAAATCAAAAATTTCACTTCTATGTGCCTTGTTATTGGTGAATAGTGATTTTATAACTAGTTTGTAACATATAATGTTATAAGAGATTAGTTAGTCAACAAAGACTATGATACCCTTCTACTAATAAGGGGGCCGGTTTTTGGTAGTAATGAGTCACCAAACATGCTAACTTGTTAAGTAATAAAGGTGACTCATAGGTTACTATTTGCTTTAAGTTATAAATATCCTTAAAAGCAAAACCATCTCATTCTCCCTTCCTTCTTCAATTCCCACGGTTGAAAGGCTTCTTCTCCAACCTCTCTTCTTGCTCTCTTTTACGAGCTGCTACAGCAACACCAACATCACCATTGTTTTCCATCTTTGACCACTTGTAAAACCTAGCTCACTTAACCAAATCAAAAACAACACCACCATTCTCTTCCTCTCATCAAGCTCTTCAATTCTATCCTTTCAAAATCCCAAGGGCTCCATTTCGGTGCCAAGAGGAATCACCATGGGAGGAGCTAGAGCTCACCTTTTCACATATTCTTGTTCTCCTTTGCTTCAAGGTAAGGAAACTCAAAGAAAAATGACATTTTCCTTCATGTTTTGTCATGTCCGAAAATCACTCTTAATGGAGTCATTATATTGCCTTGTTCTAGCTTCATTCCAAGCTTCATGACTAGGAGGAGTCCTCTCTTGATATATATTCAAGCTCTCTTTCCATTCCAAGGTAAAACAATCATGTTAATACCTTAAGATAATATATGTAACTAGGGTTTACAATGAGATAAAGCTTAAAGCTATATACTCATTTTAATGTTGGTATATTGTTTAGTTGTTGGCAAGGAACCAAATGCCCTACCGGTTCTACAAGGAAACAAGAAAGAAATTTGTGAGGAAAAGAGGTAAACAAGCTATCTTAATGTGGTTTAATGCCTTAGGAGGAATAAGCTTATAATGCTTGTTAAAATACCTAAGGAGCCAATGGTGAATGAGCTAGTAAAATGCTCTCAAGGAGTTTATTACAGGAATATGTATTGTTGGGTGTATTTGCAGGTCAAAGGCATTATTATGTGGGAAATTCAGTGTTTAAGGTTTATGCAATTTAAGGGCCTAAGAGCCATGCATTTAAGGGCCTAAGTGCCAAGCAATTTAAGTTATGCACTATATTGTGATGTAGTGCTTAATGTGTGAAGTTTGTGTATAAATGTGTTTGATGGATTTTAGGTGTTCTTGGATGAAATAAGGTAGAAACCTATGTGTCTGGATGTGGGTATATACTAGAGAAGCTATGGCCAAATTTGGGAAATGTGTAAGAAGTTCTAAGTGTGGTAAGTGAGTTTCGGTGAACTAGGAAGGATTAAAGGTGAATGAATGTTTACTTGAGGAAAAACATGTATTAAGGTGGTTTAGAGTGTTGCAAGGATTTAGGTGTTGTCTTGGAGGTTCTAGGAATTCAATGGGTGTTTTGAGAATGTATAAAAGTCTTGGAGAAGTTGTTTAAGGTTTTGAGTAAGGAGTTTTAAAGAAGTTGTAAAAAGGAGATTTAGTTAGTAAGAAAAGAAGTTGAGAGATGATGTTAAGGTGTAGAGGAAACACTTGGTATAGTGGTCATTATAGGTGAAATACCACCTAGAGATCTTAAGGAGAAAACATTCCTAGTGTTAGGAATTTTGTTGAGATATAAGTAAAGGTTTAAGGAATTAGAAACAATAGTTTTTGTGAGTGTTTAAGAATATCTTAAGGGTGTGTTTGAAGTGCCAAATGATGTTAGAACACATTAAGAGGTCTTAGGAGAAGTTTGGTGAAGATTGGCAAAGTTGGGTGAGTATAGAAGGCGACCGACCCAGGGGCCGACCCAGTTTTTGGGTCGGTCGAGCCTCTGTAAGATGTTGGAAAATGTTCGGTAATGGACCGACCCAGAAGTTGGGTCGGACATGGGTCGGTCGGTCAAGTTTCAAAGGAAGGAAAATGTTCGCACATGGACCGACCCAGAATGGTGGGTCGGACGTGGGTCGGACGGGCATGTTTGTAAGGAAGTAAAAGGGTTCTGTAATGGACCGACCCAGTTGTGGGTCGGACGGTGGGTCGGTCGGACCAAAAACATGGTTTCAGGTTATGAAATGATATGAGATGATGGGGATTGATAGGTAATGATGCAATAAGGATATTAAGGACATGTTAGGTGAGTTTGAATGACAATAAAGTGGGCTAAAGATTGTATTAAAATGTGAGAGTAAAACAAGTTAAAAATGTTAAGTTATATAACTAAGTTAACGGGGGAAAATTAATCATTGACATTAAATAATCAAGCAAACCCCGATGTTAATAAAAACACATGTGATGTTAACAGTTGTTCGAGAATTGCTCGAGGTACATACATGGACAGGATAAGTGGACTCCGGTGACAGGTATGGTTTTCTTGCAACCTGTGTCCTAACGGATTACACCGGCTTGTATGCCAATATGTTTTCTTGAGTGTTTGCCACCTTGTAAGATTAAAACATGTAATGAGTTTATAGTAATTCATTTATGTGGCGAATTTGGTATCCGATGCCGTTTAACCTCAAATATGTGTTAAACCCTAGCTAACTAAAACTAGGAACACATGAGTGATCGGTATTCGGAGTTGACGGCCCAAACCTTGGGAACGTGCTAACCACGGCTATGTGTAGTGAGTTAGTTGGATATTGTTGTGTGTATGCAAGTGTGTGATCCTCCCTTGTGTGCTTAACTCGGTTATGATACCATATGGTGTGTGGATGTGGTAGGCTCCATAATGGATCCCTAACTACTTTACTTATTATGTATATGTACTTGGGGGGAGAGGAGTCCGGTCGTTCCGGCCACGCGTGTGAGGATGGGGGTCGTGCCATTATAGGTTCTACCCTCTGTGTATGTATATGGTTGTTTCCCATTGGGTTTCCAACTTTCCCTTAGCTTAACCAAGCTATATCACTGACTCACGTCGGCCATGGGGGCATACTAATGGTTATGTTATTTCGGTGTGCTTGGGATTACTATATCCGACACACCTTGGGTATAAGTTACCGTTCTATATAACCGTACGGTAACGAGGATGGTAACGAGCTTAACATGGATTGGCAAAAATCCTAGCTCACCTGGTATACTAACTATGGTGGAAGGTTCCGTGTGAGGACCGATATATATGGTGTTATGTAATGTTATATGGTGCTATGCAAATTCCCTTGCTATGCTTGGTATAAATATATATAATAGGGATGTGCTAAATGAATGCAATGTTGTCATGTGTACATGGAAACAAGAAAGTTTGCTAAGTTTGTTATGTGTGAATAGAGTTTGATGTTTAGGATATGGAATGTGTGGATCATGGAAATGAATCCCAGCTTGTGACAAGAGGCATTTGAGGTTAACCCGATTAATGGGTACATTCCGTTCGTTAAGGAAGTAGCTCCATTTTAGAGGAGAGCCACTCTAGGGTTTAAGGAATCTTTGGATGGTTGGTTAAGTGTGGATGTGTTGGTTATTGGTTGAGCCCATTGAGGCGAAATATTATGTGTGATATGTTAATGGTTTGTATGCATGACTTAATTAATCAACTGCATGCTAAGACGACAATTAGTCGTGCGTGGCCCGGTAGCATGTGGGCTGCGGGATTACCATACCAGCAAAGGTGCTGAGCCCCTTGGGGCCACCCCTTTCTCTTCTTTTCCTATTTCAGGTACGAAGTGCTGGAAGCCGTTCGAGAGTAGGACGGGTAGTCGTTGTACATGGGTCAACTTCTAAGTGTATGTTATACAGTAGGTGTAGTAAGACCGAAATTGTTGTCGGCACAGTTTGTAAATACTCGGTACAGGGGGAGTGTATGTATCTAATAAATGTTGAAGATGGAACGAGGTTTGTAATGTGTAGTCGCTCGGGAATCTAGTCCATCAGACCGATACAAATGTACATATATTAGCCTTGTTAGCCACGTAGGTGGTTAACGGCGTGTAACACCATTGGAGTAAGTAATGTGATGAGTTGGGTTTCCGCTGCCAGAATGTTATTATGTGTTTGTTGTTGGATGGGGTGTTACAAAAAGTTGGTATCAGAGCGAAGTATCGCTCTGATGACTGAATTACCGAGCTTAGGAGCGAGTTAGGATTTGAGTACTTTGGGTTAAGGTTGTGATAGTGTGAGAGATACGATAGTAAGGAACTACCAGCGAATACTGGAAACCTACTATATCCATCCCACCCTCCACAATCCCTGTTTTATACTTGGGAAACAACGCCAGAGAGATGAAAGTCCACTCTCATACTCGGGAATACCCGATCTGGCTGCTATTGATTACCTTTAAGGTACGGAGACCTGCCATACCGGAGATCCCGAATTGGGAATCCCGGAGGCGGTCTCCACCCAAATGATGTTAACCACATTTCATAGCGAAGAGAGAAGAATCTTGTGCATAGAAGAATAGAATTTCCAGCAACCTGGGTCGACATGCTAAGCAGTCGAGAATAACCAGCTTGCAACGCAACACCTACCGTGCAACAGGCAAGAAATGGATTAAAGAAACCCGAGACAGAGTCTACGGGACCACAGTTGATAAATAATGCACCAACGGTATACAACCGACAAGGGAAACCACAAGGTAGTGCCCAAATACGTGGAACGGACTACAAAGTGAATACAATACTATGAGAACGGGGTCTCCCAGAAAGGGAAACACCCTAGCTACTGATTATCATGGGAAAACGGTGAGAAGTCACCTAGAGGAGTATTTACCAAGGCAGTAAGATCAGTGAGGGCCAACAAGGCCACTGATGACAAAATGGGCGAAAACAATACCACAACCGGTATGTGTTAAACCGATAGCCAGTTAGCATGGCGCACTTGCCATAGCAAGTGCTGCTATAACAGGGCTGTTCAGGAAATTCTTAACCACTACAAATACTTTGGAAAAGTAAAATAAAGTTAAATGTGAATGTCATAACATGGAAGGGCTGTTAGCCTAACCTCTGTAATTGTAAACACACCAGTCAGCAAGAAGCTAGACTTGGCTAAGGTAAGAAGATGTTGTGAAACCATGGAAATTTTTCTTTCAAACCTAATCTTTCACAAACCCTTTTCTTTCAAACCAGATTTTCTTTCAAACCAACACTTCTTTCCGACCTTCTTTACACCAAACCAGTGAAACCAAGAGCAACTGACAAGGATGCAACAGTGATAAACCTTCCCTCGATTAAGTTCGGGAAGCAAAGAATGAATATGTCACGGGACAATATAAGGGAGTTGACAACAGAATACTTCACCTAGGCGTGTGACGGACACTACAAGTGTACCAACTGTGTTGTGGGACGACCGCACTCCGATAGGAGCATGTGGGCCTGACAGACCTACTTATAGGTTAGTTGGGTAAGTAGTAATGTATCACTATGATACCCCATATATGTATACGAGTAGAGTCCAGAACACGGGAAGTAGTCGACTCCGTTCTACGGTCAGCAGTGTAAATCAAACAAGAGCTAAGGATTACCATGAATGGTTGGAATCAAGGAACTCAGTTGAGATAAACTAGACTAAAGGAATCAGTGAAGTCATTTTCAAGGAGATGTAAGAGTCAAGGAGTGCGAAGAGCACGGACTATTATGAAAGACACCACATGTGTCTTGATAAGCCTAAGGGATAAAACATGATAGCTGGAATGAGTACCCAGCTACGAACATAGGAAGGTGTAGTTTACTGAATTTACCCAGATGCAAGCCTAATGTAATGGCATACCTTAGCAACACCCAGGAGCATCCTTGAAGGGTGTTTGCATCAACAATTGTTGAATGAAATGCATAACAGAAACACAAGGGTTGAAATTAACACCCAGTTAGACATAAGTTGTCAGGAGACGGACTGACAAACCTAAGGGGCATCCCATGAAGGGAAACGGAATACAACGACCTTGTCATGGAACCCACTACAACCTCCAAACATGTAATATGATACAGAGGAGTACATGTGTGTGGACAGCCTACAATGAGCCCAGCTCAAGGCCAATAAGGCTTATAAGCCATAATCAAGATATGTTATATAAATTCGAATGATGTAGAAGTTTATTGTGGTATAAGTGAATAGAGTGGTAAGCGAACACTGCATTAAGAGTGGGAATACCTCTCGATATTGTGAGACCGCAGGAGCGGTAGCTATGTGAATCAAGTTCAAGAAATATGTGGAGGATGGACCACGTTGTAATTACCCCAGGGTGATTTAATAAATAAAATAACACGAAAGGAAGTGCACATACCAGTTGTGTACGCAGGAAGTGTGATAAGTTGATAGCAACCACCATAGTTGTGTGAAGCTAAATGTGTCGCGAACAACGCTCAAGGGAAATATAGTAGTATATTCAAAAAAATCAGCCAAATAAGTGGCCAGATAAACCCAGTGTAATGGCGGAAGCTAATATAATAGCGGATACAGTACAAGTTGATGCTATATAATGAGTAAGGATACGGGCGCAATAAACGACCGTTGTGTGAGTATTGTTAAATGATAAAATGGGAGTGAGCCGAGTTATGAGTTAAACCCCGTGGAGGCACAACATTAAGCGATAGCAAACGAACCGAGCAGTAAGCCGGTGGCAAGTGTTAGATGATAAGGATTTCAGTGAAAATTCCTAATTACTATCGCATAAGAGATTTACTGTCAAGGGTTTACGCCTCTGCACTCTGTATGACTGAGTGTTTTGGTATTGCACTTGCGCAGTAATGATCGAGTGGAATAGCTAGGAATTGGAAACATGTTGATGGTGGAAGAATAATGTTATAATGGCCGATGCATAGGAAATGCAAGACCGCACCAATAAAGGGATACTTGTACAAAACCGAATGTGGAGACATGATTAACAGTAAATAACTACAGTAACACTAAATACCAAAGGTCGGTATGAGATATACCCCAGGTGTGGGAAATAACTGAGAGAGCACTACACACTAGGTAGTAACTTAATCTCAACCGACAGTAAGTCGGTAGAAGCAAGTCGATCATTGTGAATTACATAGTGGTTTACGCGGTAAACTATTGAGAAGTGGATGGGAAATTGTGAAACTCACCGAATTCGCTCAGGGTAAGAGATACCATGCGCCGGTTGAGAAACCATTGTTACCCAGATAAGGTAATACATTGGAGATGTACAATACAGTAACAGTAACGAATGGGGCAAACCAGCTCTATAATTATCAGGGTTGTGAATATGAATGGATGGCTAGTATCTATGCCTAAAAGCCTCACAGGCCAGGACCGAAACCGGTTATGAGTTACAACTCCAATGCGAATTCTTGGTTTAGGGACTAAACCGCCAATATGGTAAAGATCCTCTAATCAGAATCCATTGTGTAATGGACCGCGTGGAAGTTAAAACACTTCACGACGGCAGAACATTTTAAGAGCCAAGGTTAAGTGATTGATTACGTGGGCGTAATCCCTTTTAAGGGGGGTAGAGCGCAAACCACTTAGTGTGTTTTACCGTACAAGTGTACGCGAACTAGGTGTGCATAGCACAAAATGATTGTTATGATGGTTGGCGCGTGTGTTATATAAACATACGCATTTATTTGTGGTTAAATTGTGGTAATTGCGCACAGAGATGCGAATACCATTGTGGGAAGTGTGATAGTACAAGTGGAAGGGTAAAGAAACTCCCGGGGAACTAAAACCCCGACGGTGCATAAATATAAACTATGTATGGTATTTTGATAAAAAATATGTATATATATATATACAATGTTGTGATTTATGAAGGGTTATGAGACCGACATAGAACCTAGTGAGAACTAAATTCTCTAGGTAACTTGAATTAAGTTGGATTTGGATGATGATTGATAGACGGAGTTCTATCCCTTGGAGATGTTATGATTATGACTAGAAGGATTCAAAGATAGAAAATGGATATGCTTGAATTAATTGTTGTTGAAAATGAAGTGGGAGGTGAAACTTGATTATCATGAGATCAAGGGAAGCCGAACACAAATTGGGGGGTGAAAGATAGTTCAACACCGATGCTGATCACATCAGTGTTGGATGATTCTTGAAGCTCCGTATAAAGTAATTACAAATAACCATGCTAAGAAAGATATAAGGAGTATAAAATGGACTTGGAGTTGTATGGTGTTTTCAAAAGAATTTTCAATTGGTGTTTTCAAACAATCGATTATATTTTGAATAAAAGATCTTCTTATACTTAACCTAGTAAAGAATTTTTTGTAGTACTTGCTCACGAGCTGAGGACGTATGAGCCTTTGTCTTCGGACCGGTGACATGAGAAGTACATATGTTAAAAAAATTAAGTGAATGTTTTGAATCCCAAAGAAACGGGGACCAGAAAGTGTCCATCGCGACCGGGTTCTGCGGGATCACAATGTATATGTACTCAACGTGGGATTCGAACCCATGGAGAGATGGAAAGGTATTTCTGTTTGATGTACATGCTATGACATGTTGTTTGGTATGGGTAATAAGGGTTATTTGACTTTGATCTCCTAAAGTGTGTGCTATCAAGACCTATGAGTCTAAATGTGTTGTGTTACATAGACCTATGAGTCTAAATGTGGTTATGTCACCCAGACCTAAGAGTCTGAGGGATATTGTGTGGTGCAAGTGTGGTGAAGGCACCCGGACCATTGAGTCCGAGGTTCCATGTGAATATGATATTTTATGTTTAAGGTGGATATGTTGCCCGGACCATTAAGTCCGAGGTTGGATGTGAAAGATGGTTGGTAATGGAAGTCTTGTGGCTATAAGTAATTCCCGTGTTCTAATCCAATGATGCGAGGAAATGTGAACTTCGAGGACGAAGTTCTTTTAAGGGGGGTAGATTGAAATACCCCAAACTTGGTATGTTGTTTAAATTATTTACAAACTATGGCATGTAAAGGCTAAAAAGTGCCTTAGAAACATAAGTGGACAATTTAAAATATAGTAAAGTGCAGTAAAGCACTAAGACACAGTACGAGCAAAAACATGCTCTAAGCTATGAGTGAACTTGGTTAGGACCCAAAGAGCTACCAAGACTTAATAACATTTAATTATGATTTTATAAGGCTAATTAAGTCCTTAGGAAACTTTGGTAGACTATGAAACCAAACAAAACACAAGGTAATACCTTAAAGTCGATATGAGCAAAAATGTGCTCTAAGCTTGGGATAAGTGTGTATAAGGCCTAATGGTCATACCTATGCCTTAATTATATGTTAATGAACATATTAAATCAATTACCAAAGAAAACCAAGCTTGAAAACAAGTTAAAACACAAAATGTGCTTTAAGAAGTCTTAAAGCACGTTTTTGAAAAATTGTCTTGTAAATGAGTTTTGAATGGCTAAATGTCCATCATTACTCTTTAATTAACATGTGTACTATATAGTATCACATTTGGGTGGCTATATCAATGGAAATCAAAAATTTCACTTCTATGTGCCTTGTTATTGGTGAATAGTGATTTTTATAACTAGTTTGTAACATATAATGTTATAAGAGATTAAGTTAGTCAACAAAGACTATGATACCCTTCTACTAATAAGGGGGCCGGTTTTTGGTAGTAATGAGTCACCAAACATGCTAACTTGTTAAGTAAATAAAGGTGACTCATAGGTTACTATTTGCTTTAAGTTATAAATATCCTTAAAAGCAAAACCAATCTCATTCTCCCTTCCTTCTTCAATTCCCACGGTTGAAAGGCTTCTCCAACCTCTCTTCTTGCTCTCTTTTACGAGCTGCTACAGCAACACCAACATCACCATTGTTTTCCATCTTTGACCACTTGTAAAACCTAGCTCACTTAACCAAATCAAAACAAACACCACCATTCTCTTCCTCTCATCAAGCTCTTCAATTCTATCCTTTCAAAATCCCAAGGGCTCCATTTCGGTGCCAAGAGGAATCACCATGGGAGGAGCTAGAGCTCACCTTTTCACATATTCTTGTTCTCCTTTGCTTCAAGGTAAGGAAACTCAAAAAAAAATGACATTTACCTTCATGTTTTTCTATGTTTTGTATAAATCTCTCATCGAATCTATTATTGCCTTTCTAGCTTTCCACAAGCTTTCATGGACTAGGAGGAGTCCTCTCATTAATATCAAGCTCTCTTTCCATTCCAAGGTAAAACATCATGTTAATACCTTAAGATAATATCAACTAGGGTTTACAAGATAAAGCTTAAAGCTTATATACTCATTTTAATGTGGTATATTGTTTTAGTTGGGGGCAAGGAACCAAATTGCCCTACCGGTTCTACAAGGAAACAAGAAAGAAATTTTGTGGAGAAAAGAGGTAAACAAGCTATCTTAATGTGGTTTAATGCCTTAGGAGGAATATAGCTTATAATTTGTTAAAATACCTAAGGAGCCAATGGTGAATGAGCTAGTAAAATGCTCTCAAGGAGTTTATTAAAGGAATATGTATTGTTGGGTGATTTGCAGGTCAAAGCGCATGTGGGGAAATTCAGGTGTAAGGTTTATGCAATTTAAGGGCCTAAGAGCCATGCATAAGGGCCTAAGTGCCAAGCAATTTAGGTATGCACTATATTGTGATGTAGTGCTTAATGTGTGAAGTTTGTGTGTAGTAGGTGGAATGGATTTAGGTGTTCTGGAATAGGTAGAAACTATGTCTTGGATGGAAAAGGTAGAAACCTATGGCCAAATTGTGGGTATATACGAAGTATGGCCAAAGGGGAAAGGTAAGAAGTTCTAAGTGGTGAAGGAGTTTCGGTAACTAGAAGGGAAAGGTGAATGAATGTTACTGAAAAACATGTATAAGGGGGTTTAGAGTGTTGCAAGGATTTAGGTGTTGTCTTGGAGGTTCTAGGAATTCAATGGGTGTTTTGAGAATGTATAAAAGTCTGGAGAAGTGGTTAAGGTTTGAG
The DNA here is from genome assembly GCA_023374045.1 of Limonium bicolor. NCBI lineage: Eukaryota > Viridiplantae > Streptophyta > Magnoliopsida > Caryophyllales > Plumbaginaceae > Limonium > Limonium bicolor. The sequence goes on from CM041782.1 coordinate 253,130,418, forward strand.
TAAGGAGTTTTAAAGAAGTTGTAAAAAGGAGATTTATAGTAGTAGAAAAAGAAGTTGAGAGGATGTTAAGGTGTAAGGGAAACACCTTGGTATAGTGGTCATATAGTGGAATACCACCTAGAGATCTTAAGGAGAAAACATTCCTAGTGTTAGGAATTTTGTGAGATATAAGTAAAGGTTTAAGGAATTAGAAACAATAGTTTTGTGAGTGTTTAAGAATATCTTAAGGGTGTGTTTGAAGTGCCAAATGATGTTAGAACACATTAAGAGGTCTTAGGAGAAGTTTGGTGAAGATTGGCAAAGTTTGGGTGAGTATAGAAGGCGACCGACCCAGGGGCCGCCCCAGTTTTTTGGTCGGTCGAGCCTCTGAAGATGTTGGAAAATGTTCGGTAATGGACCGACCCAGAAGGTTGGGTCGGACATGGGTCGGTCGGTCAAGTTTCAAAGGAAGGAAAATGTTCGCACATGGACCGACCCAGAATGGTGGGTCGGACGTGGGTCGGACGGGTGTTTTTGTAAGGAAGTAAAAGGGTTCTGTAATGGACCGACCCGTTGTGGGTCGGACGGTGGGTCGGTCGGACCAAAAACATGGTTTCAGGTTATGAAATGATATGAGATGATGGGGATTGATAGGTAATGATGCCATAAGGATATTAAGGACATGTTAGGTGAGTTTGAATGACAATAAAGTGGGCTAAAGATTGTATTAAAATGTGAGAGTAAAACAAGTTAAAAATGTTAAGTTATATAACTAAGTTAACGGGGGAAAATTAATCATTGACATTAAATAATCAAGCAAACCCGATGTAATAAAAACACATGTGATGTTAACAGTTGTTCGAGAATTGCTCGAGGTACATACATGGACAGGATAAGTGGACTCCGGTGACAGGTATGGTTTTCTTGCACCTGTGTCCTAACGGATTACACCGGCTTGTATGCCAATATGTTTTCTTGAGTGTTTGCCACCTTGTAAGATTAAAACATGTAATGAGTTTATAGTAATTCATTTATGTGGCGAATTTGGTATCCGATGCCGTTTAACCTCAAATATGTGTTAAACCTTAGCTAACTAAAACTAGGAACACATGAGTGATCGGTATTCGGAGTTGACGGCCCAAACCTTGGGAACGTGCTAACCACGGCTATGTGTGAGTTAGTTGGATATTGTTGTGGTATGCAAGTGTGTGATCCTCCCTTGTGTGCTTAACTCGGTTATGATACCTATGGTGTGTGGATGTGGTAGGCTCCATAATGGATCCCTAACTACTTACTTATTATGTATATGTACTAATGGGGGGAGAGGAGTCCGGTCTGTTCCGGCCACGCGTGTGAGGATGGGGGTCGTGCCATTATAGGTTCTACCCTCTGTGTATGTTATGGTTGTTTTCCCATTGGGTTTCCAACTTTCCCCTTTAGCTTAACCAAAGCTATATCACTGACTCACGTCGGGCCATGGGGGCATACTAATGGTTATGTTATTTCGGTTGCTTGGGATTACTATATCCGACACACCTTGGGTATAAGTTAACCGTTCTATATAACCGGACGGTAACGAGGATGGTAACGAGCTTAACATGGGATTGGCAAAAATCCCTAGGCTCACCTGGTATACTAACTATGGTGGAAGGTTCCTTGTGAGGACCGATATATATGGTGTTATGTAATGTATGGTGCTATGCAAATTCCCTGCTATGCTTTGGTATAAATATATATATAATGGATGTGCTAAATGAATGCAATGTTGTCATGTGTACATGGAAACAAGAAAGGTTTGCTAAGTTTTGTTATGTGTGAATAGAGTTATGTTGTAGGATATGGAATGTGTGGATCATGGAAATGAATCCCAGCTTGTGACAAGAGGCATTTGAGGTTAACCCGATTAATGGGTACATGCCGTTCGTTAAGGAAGTAGCTCCATTTAGAGGAGAGCCACTCTAGGGTTTAAGGAATCTTTGGATGGTTGGTTAAGTGTGGATGTGTTGGTTATTGGTTGAGCCCATTGAGGCGAAATATTATGTGTGATATGTTAATGGTTTGTATGCATGACTTAAATATAATCAACTGCATGCTAAGACGACAATTAGTCGTGCGTGGCCCGGTAGCATGTGGGCTGCGGGATTACCATACCAGCAAAGGTGCTGAGCCCCTTGGGGCCACCCCTTTCTCTTCTTTTCCTATTTCAGGTACGAAGTGCTGGAAGCCGTTCGAGAGTAGGACGGGTAGTCGTTGTACATGGGTCAACTTCTAAGTGTATGTATACAGTAGGGGTAGTAAGACCGAAATTGTTGTCGGCACCAGTTTGTAAATACTCGGTACAGGGGGAGTGTATGTATCTAATAAATGTTGAAGATGGAACGAGGTTTGTAATGTGTAGTCGCTCGGGAATCTAGTCATCAGACCGATACAAATGTACATATATTAGCCTTGTTAGCCACGTAGGTGGTTAACGGCGTGTAACACCATTGGAGTAAGTAATGTGATGAGTTGGGTTTCCGCTGCAGAATGTTATTATGTGTTTGTTGTTGGATGGGGTGTTTACAGCCCAACTTGACCGAAAAAGAAAAGAGGAGAAGAAAGAGAGCAAAAGAAGAACTAAAGAGGATTTAATGTAAGAAAATGCTTTTAATGCTAATTATAATGCATTAGAATGTTGGGAGTGGGTAAAGTAATGAATGAACCCAAAATGTTGTACTAGGAATGTAGTTGATGGAAGCTTAAGAGAGTTTGTGAATTAATGTTTGGATTGAAGGCCTTAGAGCCAAGTAAATTGATTTGTGTATTGGTATTGTTGTTTGTGGAAGTTTTGGTAAATTGATATTGCTTTGAGTGCTGGTAGGACCCCTTGTGGGTGTGGCTAGATTAGGAATGAAAATTGGTGAGAATTGATGAAGTTGGGGATGTGAGATTTATGGGGAGGTTATGGCAACATTTTAGTAGAAAATAAGCATTTTTGGATGACTTGGTGAATGGAGAACCAAGGTGTGTATTGGGTTGAGTAGAGATGTTTTGTAACCACGGAATGGTAGTTGTAGGATGAGAATAAAAGGGTTAAAATCTGTAGCAAATAGCATGTGAAATGCATTGGAAAAACAAGAGAAAGAGTTAGTGTTTGTAATCTTGAAGAAGGATATTTGACTTGGGTATAGGTAGTGCATATGTCTAGGAATGAATTGGTATGGTAAAATGGAGTTAGGAAAAGATGCAAAGTGCAAAGGGGAGTGTAGAAATACAAAAATGTGCAAGTTGTAGAAATGAGAATGGAAATTTTGTAGAAATTGGGCAAGAAGTTGAGTATGGATTGGACCAAGGATTTAAGGAGTTTTAAGTAGTGTTTAAACATGTATAAAACATGTGGAAAGATTATGGAATGGTTAGAGGTGGATTAAGGGTTGATTTGGGGTTGAAAAATCACCTAAGTAGCAGTTTTTAGGAGGGTCCGGGACCTAGGATATGTTCAGGTCCCGAACAACATAAAAAAAGGCCCGAGAGTGAATACAGGAATTGGTCTGGGACTTAAGTCCAGACCACAGGTAGAAAAAGTGGCCGAAAGTCATGTTTAGTATTGGTCCGGGACTTAGGGTCCGGACCAAGTCCCGGACTACCTACCCCCAAAAATGCTCAGAAAGTGTTTTAAAGTGTCTAGAACATGAGGGATTGATTGGATTGGTTTTGGGAGTTTTTTTCGGAGTTGTTTGTGAATTTTAAAGGTCCTAAGAAGTGTAAACAATTGTAGAAAGTAGTGAGAATAAGGACATAATTTGACATAAGTAAAACTAAGCATACAGGACAACGGGGTAAGTACGGAGTAAGCAATTATTTACATACCGTATAACATAGTATTAATAACAAGTGTTGAAACATTACCAGTGGAACAAGGTGTGAACCAAGGAACAGGGAACCCGGTAAAGCTAAACCCGGTGAAAGGTGTAACACCCCCAAACACTGGCCTAGGAGTTAGGGGTATTACACGCCGCGTATTATTACTTAATAACGCAAGGCTCTAATAACGAACTTAAACAGATAGTCAAATAAGGCCCAAACGGAATACTTAAATAAAGTATAAAACAAGAGATGTTAAAACATCCCCAAAAGTCATTACAGAACCCACCAAACTAATATCAGAAGCGGAAACTAACAAAGAGGCCCAAAGGCTCAAATCTAAATACAAAGTCTCAAGAGAAACTCAAAACAAAGCAACAAAACTCCAGAAGCTGAGGGGAGACGATCCTCGCTAATCAATCTGCAAAAGCGTTAGAAGTAGGGGAATGAGCACACAACTATGCCCAGTAGATGACCAACTTCATCAACCAGCATGCTCAAAACATTTACAGAAAATTGACAAATCAGAAGGAGTCAAGAGAATCCACAAATATATCAAAAGTCAGAAACAGAAGTCCAATCATTAAGGACTAAACAGAGCAAAGCTACAGAAGCAGAAAACAGAGTGGGACACTAGTGATCACAGCATACAGACAGAACGAGCAACCAGCTCGTGAACAGAACGAGGAAACCTCACTCGTAAACAGAACAGGTGTAAACACCCGTGAACAGAACGGGGAACATCACCCGTGAACAGAAGGATCCTACATAGCGCGCTACGAGACAGCGAACCAGCCATCCAAAGGCTCAGACACAGAGATAACTAGGTCCCAAAACAGAAGCTTAAATACAGATAAGCATATGTGCACCAAAGGCACCAGAAAGCTCATAGATAGCTTGGAAATCAGAAGGGGAATCCAACCCCGCAAACAGAAGTCAAAACGGAGCTCAAACGAGCAAGTTATGGTCAAAACAGTAGCCTGTCCGAACTTGTGTCCGGACATCAATGTTCGGACACAAGTCGAGACTCAGAAGGCAAAACCAGACGGATGTCCGAACTTGTGTCCGGACTTCAAAGTTCGGACACAAGTCGAACCTTAAAACAGATGGAGAGTCAGAGGTGTCCGAACATCCAAGTTCGGACGGATGTTCGGACATTCTTCGGAAAACAGAACGTGGAGAGTCCGAACTTGTGTCCGGACATCAATGTTCGGACACAAGTCGAAGCCAAAATCAGAGAATGCAGAAGGCTGTGTCCGAACTTCAAAGCTCGGACAGAAGTTCGGACACAGCGAAAACTTCAGAAAGTTTAAGCGCAGAAGGGCATGTCCGAACTTCAACGGTCGGACAGAAGTTCGGACATGCCGTAAAATACAGAGAACAGAGGCGATTTTCACACAGAACAGAAGTATCAAAACACTGTCAAAACAATATAGGTTTTCAGAAAACAACCTTGGGGTTTGTAAGCATTAAAACACCATCAAACAGACAAATCGCAACCACAATTGCAAGACAAAACACATTTAAACTCAGAACCGGAATGAAACTCCCCAAGGTCGAACACACAAGTCGAATCCATAAGCCACCTACCTCAATTAACAGCAGAGAGTCACAATCGAACCAGAGAGCAGACAATCTAAACACCAGTCGACTTCCACGCAGACACCGAAAGGCAGACAACAAAGCAATCCAATTCAGACACTGAATTCCCATAGCAACGCAGAAGAGGACGTTCACAATCAGAAACGATAACAACACCAATGCTGAAACTGAAACGAAGAGCAGATAGACCCTCACCTGAACTGTCTACGGATTGCAGAGCACGTCAACAGCAGTAGCAATCGACAGAGAACGTCGGGAAATCCACTGATTACAATCAGATAGTAGAGAAGGAATTAGGGATTGGGAAGTTCTCCAAACTGATTTGCAAACTATCAACAACGCACCAAACCTGAATACGGAGAGAACAGCAAGACATGAAGAAACCACAGCACTCGAATCTCCAACCAGTAGCACAATGGATCGATCAATAGAGAGGAAATTGAGAGAGAGAAGAGAGAAGAAGAAGGGTTTCCAACTGAGCGAGAAGAAGAGCGTAAACGATCGTGAGAACGTGATTAGAAGTGAGGGTATTATGAGGGAAAAAGAAATGAATAAGTATTAACCTCACCAGATTAATTTGATAGAAAACAAAGACCTCCTCGCCCCCGGCTTCTTTAATAAGGACTTCCGTGTCCTAATTCAGAATGAACCATCTTAATGAACCATAGTAACGAAATAAAAATATAACCAAATCTTGGGTTATACATCACCTCCCCCTTAAAAGAATTTCGTCCTCGAAATTAAAACATACCTACTGCTCGAAAAGGGCGGGAAACTTAGAACGCACATCACTTTCGACCTCCCAGGTCGCCTCTTCCTCTGACTGACCCGACCACTGCACCTTCACCAAGGGCATGGTCTTACTCCTGAGCTTACGAACATCCCGCCAAAATCCTCGAAGGAACTGCCTCAAACGTGAAGTCCTCCCTCAACTGAAGCGGACTGAAGTCGATCACATGAGATGGGTCCGGAATGTACTTCCTCAGCATCGAAACATGGAAAACACTGTGCACTGCTGCTAAAGACGGAGGCAGAGCCAAACGATAGGCAACCGGTCCGATCCTCTCTAGGATCTCAAAAGGACCCACAAAACGAGGGCTAAGCTTGCCTCTCTTCCAAAACGAACGACTCCTCGCACAGGAGAAACCTTCAGATACACATGGTCGCCCACCTCAAACTCTAGAGGTCGTCTCCTCTGATCGGCGTAACTCTTCTGACGACTCTGAGCCACAAGCAGACGCTCTCTGATAGACTGAATCTTGCCCACAGCATCCTGAACCAAGTCTGGACCAATCACAGCTCTCTCCTTCAGATCATCCCAACAGATGGGTGATCTGCACCTCCTGCCATACAAGGCCTCAAAGGGAGCCATCCCGATACTGGTCTGAAAGCTGTTATTGTACGCGAACTCTATCAGTGCCACGTGCTGATCCCAGCTGCCCCCAAGTCGAGCACACATGCCCTGAGCATGTCCTCTAGGACCTGATTCGTCCTCTCTGTCTGCCCGTCTGACTGAGGATGGTAAGCTGAACTGAAAGACAACTTCGTCCCCAAAGCCTGATGCAAACTCTGCCAGAACCTGGACACAAACCTCGGATCTCTGTCAGACACAATCGAAGCCGGAACCCCATGCAGACGTACTATCTCATCAATGTACAACTGGGCTAAACGGTGCAAACTGAAAGTCTTCCTGACAGGTAGGAAGTGAGCGCTCTTCGTGAGCCGGTCCACAATGACCCAAACTGCATCGAAACCCCTCGGAGTCTTAGGCAGTCCCATAACAAAGTCCATACCGACGCTCTCTCCCACTTCCACTCCGGAACGGGAAGAGGCTGAAGCAAACCAGCTGGTCTCTGATGCTCGGCCTTGACCTGCTGACAGGTCCTACATCTGGATACAAAGTCGGAGATGTCCCTCTTCATATTGCTCCACCAGAAAGTCTCCCGCAGATCCCGGTACATCTTCACCCCTCCTGGGTGTACCGAGTAAGGAGCTCCATGGGCCTCCTGCATGATCTCACGCCTCAACGCATCGTCTGCCGGCACACAAACACGGCCTCTGAACCTCAGGCAGCCATCCTCTGCAACCCGGAACTCGGACTCCTGACCAGCAGACCAACTCTCTCTGATCTTACACAGACTGACATCAAGCTCCTGACTGGCCTTGATCCGGTCGATCAAGGTAGGCTGAACCTGCAGTGCTGCTAACATCCCAGACCTCTCTGGACGGACAACCCAGATACCCATGCGCTGCAACTCCTGAGCAGACCTCTCCACACACCGGACAAGGCACAAACAGTCCCAGAGACGGACCCCTCCTACTGAGCGCATCAGCAACCACATTCGCCCTACCCGGATGGTAGAGGATCTCTAAATCATAATCGTGCAACAACTCCAGCCATCTCCTCTGCCTCAAGTTCAACTCCTTCTGAGTGAACAGATACTTGAGGCTCTTATGGTCCGTATACACCTTGCACGCTGCCCCATACAAGTAGTGCCTCCAAATCTTCAACGCAAAGACCACCGCAGCCAGCTCCAGATCGTGGGTCGGATAGTTCTTCTCATATGGCTTAAGCTGACGAGAGCCATATGCAACTACCTTCCCCTGCTGCATCAGAACACATCCAAGTCCCCTATGGGACGCATCACAGAAAACCTCAAGACCCTCGGTCCCCTCCGGAAGAGTCAAGATCGGCGCAGTAGTCAACCTCTTCTTCAGCTCCAGAAAAACTGCTCACAGGCATCGCTCCACTCGAACTTCACCTCCTTCTGCAGCAGACGAGTCAACGGAATCACCAACTTGGAGAAGCCCTCCACAAACTTACGATAGTAGCCCGCTAGTCCAAGGAAGCTACGAATATCTCCGACATTAGTAGGCCTGGCCCACTCAGTAATAGCTCGAATCTTCTCCGGGTCCACGGAGATACCATCCTTGGAGACCACATGTCCCAAGAATACCACCTGATCTAGCCAGAACTCGCACTTCTTCAGCTTCGCATACAACTCGTTCTCCCTCAGAGTCTGGAGAACGGTCCTCAAATGCTCCTCGTGCTCTCCGCACTCTTGGAATACACCAAGATGTCATCGATGAAAACTACAACGAACTGGTCCAAAAACGGCTTGAAGACTCTGTTCATCATATCCATAAATACTGACGGCGCATTCGTCAACCCGAATGGCATCACTAGGAACTCGTAGTGTCCATAACGAGTCCTGAAAGCGGACTTAGGCACGTCATCTGCCTTAATCCTCAGCTGATGATATCCCGACCTCAGATCGATCTTCGAAAACACCTTAGCTCCTGCTAACTGGTCGAACAAGTCGTCTATGCGCGGGAGAGGATACCTATTCTTAATGGTAACCTTGTTGAGCTCCCTGTAGTCAATGCACAACCGCATACTACCGTCCTTCTTCTTTACAAATAGCACTGGCGCTCCCCAAGGCGACACACTCGGGCGAATGAAGCCCTTATCCAGCAGCTCCTGCAACTGGACCTTCAACTCCTTGAGCTCAGCAGGCGCCATCCGGTATGGGGCCTTCGAAATCGGCTGAGTCTCAGGTGCGAGCTCGATCGAGAACTCCACCTCTCTGACAGGGGGAAGCCCAGGTACATCATCCTGGAACACATCGGGGAGTCTCTGACCACTGGAATCTCCTCCAACTTCGCATCCTTGCGAACCTCAGGGATGTAGCACAGATATCCCTGGCATCCCTTCCTCAGAAAACGGAACGCCTGCATCGCAGATATGACTGGCGGCGAGCACGGGAGTCCATTCCCTGCTACAACTAGACGGGGCTGACCCGCTCCTCAAAAGTGACTCTCGAAGCAGCACAATCAATATGGGCATGGTGCGCAGCAAGCCAATCCATGCCCAGAATCACATCAAAAGAAGTCATCTCCATCGGGATGAGGTTAGCACACAGAGTCCTATCTCTGACTAACACAGGACTATCTTTGCAAACAGAATTCAACAGCATAGAAGAGTCCCTAACTAATGGACTATGCACACATAACTCAACACCCAGAGGCACACAGGCAAACCGAGCTCACCCACTAACTCAGCAGAAATAAAAGTGGGTGGCTCCAGAGTCAAACAAACAGAAACAGAACGAGATGACAGCTGGAGAATACCTGTGACAACTCTGTCAGTCGATCGGTCTCTCTCTCCAGCCATCGCGTACACTCTGGCCTGGCCCTGGGGCTTCTTCTGCTCAACCCGGTCTCGATCTCTAGACCCAGATGTAGATCCTCCAGCTCCACCTCCAGAGCTACCCTGCTCCTCTCAGCCTGAGGGCAATCAGCAATCCTATGCTCCAAGGACCCACACTTGAAGCAGGCTCCAGACTTCCTGTAGCAGTCCTGGCCTCTATGAAACTTGCCGCAGACCCGGCACTTCGGAGCGGGAGCTGATGAAGAAGAACCACCCACCTCTGTCTCGCGAACGGTCCCCAGAGCGGTCTCCAGTAGACTGCTTCTTCTGAGAAGCAGACTGATCCCTCCTATCACTGTCATCGGACCTCTGCTTCCTCTTCTGGTCCTTCCCTCCAGACTGGCGACCTCTCAAGTCGCCTCTACCAGCAGGGCGACATCAGCAACGTCCCTGAAGGTCTTGTGACGCGGCGTCACAGGAGAGATGAAGGAGCGATCGTCCTAGGTCCGGCCTCAGGCCACTCTCAAACTTCCTGGCCTTCCTATGCTCGTCAGGCTCAGGTGCAAACTTAGACAGGCTGATAAACTTGCGGACGTACTCCTCAACGCTCATGTCCCGGCCCTGGCGTAGCCGTTATACTCCAGGATGCGCTGATCCTTGTAGACGTCGGGGTAGAACTGTTTGTTGAACTCCCCAGTGAACTGCTCCCACGTCCAAGGCTGTGGGAACTTCCCCATCACTGACCTCCACCACTCCTTGGCTTCGGCCTTGAACAGAAAGGTGGCGAAGTCGACCTTCTGCTCCTCCTCAGAGCCCATCACCCGAAGTAAATCCTCCACCTCTGACAACCAGTGGCTGGCCTCCTGGGGATCACCTGCCCCATCGAACGATGGCGGCTTCAGCTTCATGAACTCCTGAAGCGCCTTCACATTCCTCCCTCCAGCATCTGCCATCTGCCCCAGCCGGGCCTGCTCCCCCAGCTGGTCCTCCTCCAGCTGGACCGCCCCCTGCAGCCATGGTCTGCATGAGCTGCGTCATGAATTGCTGAACAGCATCAGCAACATTCCTTGGAGGGTTATTCGCTCTCCTTGGCGGCATTCTGAAAGTCCAACAGCAGACAGTTAGACTCCGACACTAACACTGACATTTCTGACTGACTGGCTAACTTAAAATCCCAGCAGATTAGAACCCAGAGCTCTGATACCACTAAATGTAACACCCCCCAAACACTGGCCTAGGAGTTAGGGGTATTACAACACGCCGCCGTATTATTACTTAATAACGCAAGGCTCTAATAAACGAACTTAAACAGATAGTCAAAATAAGGGCCCAAACGGAATCCTTAAATAAAGTATAAAAAACAAGAGATGTTAAAACATCCCCAAAAGCTCATTACAGAACCCACCACCTATATCAGAAGCGGAACGAACAAAGAGGCCCAAAGGCTCAAATTCAATACAAAGTCTCAAGAGAAACTAAAACAAAGCAAAACTCCAGAAGCTGAGGGGAGACGATCCTCGCTAATCAATCTGCAAAAGCGTTAGAAGTAGGGGAATGAGCACACAACTATGCCCAGTAGATGACCAACTTCATCAACCAGCATGCTCAAAACATTTACAGAATGACAAATCAGAAGGAGTCAAGAGAATCCACAAATATATCAGAAATCAGAAACAGAAGTCCAATCATTAAGGACTAAACAGAGCAGAAGAGACAGAAGCAGAAAACAGAGTGGGACACTAGTGATCACAGCATACAGACAGAACGAGCAACCAGCTCGTGAACAGAACGAGGAAACCTCACTCGTAAACAGAACAGGTGTAAACACCCGTGAACAGAACGGGGAACATCACCCGTGAACAGAAGGATCCTACATAGCGCGCTACGAGACAGCGAAACCAGCCATCCAAAGGCTCAGACACAGAGATAACTAGGTCCCAAAACAGAAGCTTAAATACAGATAAGCATATGTGCACCAAAGGCACCAGAAAGCTCATAGATAGCTTGGAAATCAGAAGGGGAATCCAACCCCGCAAACAGAAGTCAAAACGGAGCTCAAACGAGCAAGTTATGGTCAAAACAGTAGCCTGTCCGAACTTGTGTCCGGACATCAATGTTCGGACACAAGTCGAGACTCAGAAGGCAAAACCAGACAGATGTCCGAACTTGTGTCCGGACTTCAAAGTTCGGACACAAGTCGAACCTTAAAACAGATGGAGAGTCAGAGGTGTCCGAACATCCAAGTTCGGACGGATGTTCGGACGTTCTTCGGAAAACAGACGTGGAGAGTCCGAACTTGTGTCCGGACATCAATGTTCGGACACAAGTCGAAGCCAAAATCAGAGAATGCAGAAGGCTGTGTCCGAACTTCAAAGCTCGGACAGAAGTTCGGACACAGCGAAAACTTCAGAAAGTTTAAGCGCAGAAGGGCATGTCCGAACTTCAAAGTCGGAGAAGTTCGGACATGCCGAAAATCAGAAATCAGAAGCGAATTTCACACGAACAGAAGCAAAAACACTTCAAAACAACACATTTCAAAAACAACCTTGGGGGTTGTAAGCATTAAACACATCAAACAGACAATCGCAACCACAACAAGACAAAACATTAAACTCAGAACCGGAATGAAACTCCCCAAGGCTGAACACACGGATCGAATCCAAAGCCACCTACCTCGGATTAACAGCAGATGAGTCACAATCGGAACAGCAGAGAGCCCACAATCTAAACACCAGTCGACTTCCACGCAGACACCGCAACAGAGCAGACCAACAAAGCAATCCAATCCAGACACTGAATTCCCATAACAACGCAGAAGAGGACGTTCACAATCAGAAACCGATAACAACACCAATACTGAAACTGAAACGCAGAGCAGAATAGAACCCTCACCTAAAACTGTTCACGGATTCGCAGAGCACGTCAACAGCAGTAGCAATCGACAGAGAACGTCGGGAAATCCACTGATTACAATCAGATAGCAGAGAAGGAAATTAGGGATTGGGAAGTTCTCCAAACTGATTTGCAAACTAATCAACGCAACACAAACCTGAATACGGAGAGAACAGCAAGACGATGAAGAAACCACAGCACTCGAATCTCCAACCAGTAGCACAATGGATCGATCAACAAGATTAGAGAGAGAGAAGAGAGAGAAGAGAGAGAAGAGAGAAGAAGAAGAGCGTAAACGATCGTGAGAACGTGATTAGAAGTGAGGGTAATTAATGAGGGAAAAAGAAAATGAATTAAGTATTAACCTCACCAGATTAATTTGATAGAAAACAAAAGACCTCCTCGCCCCCGGCTTCTTTAATAAGGACTTCCGTGTCCTAAATTCAGAATGAACCATCTTAATGAACCATAGTAACGAAATAAAAATAAACCAAAATTGGGTTATAAAAAAGGTATGATTTCCATGCCGTATGCTAACCGAGTTACGTTGTTGTGTGGTGTATGCCGGCTAATCAAGACTAAAGCATGAAAAGGTTTATTGCCTTTCATTGTATGTCTTTGCTGTATGTTGTGTGAGCTAACCCCTCTTGATGATAGTGTGGCTTAACTTAGTGTGTAGGACCAACTCATAAAGAGTCTCGTTGTTAGTGACTCGTAGTAGGAGTCCAGGTTGTGAATTAACAAAAATGTTGAAACACCGAACACTAACAAACCAAGAAACGATAACGCAAACCAATGAGATCACTAGAATATGAGAGAGTGTACGGGATTAGAACCTCCCGATAACGGTAAGAGAACGAAATGAACAATCCACAAACAATAAGTAGTGGAAGTATATATAAGTAACTCTAATAGAGGTATTGATTGTAGAGCAGGACATGAGCCATGAGAGTAGTAAAGAATGATAAGGGATCTCCAAACCCCTTAGCAATTAGTCGACCCACTATGAGAGGACCCGACTGATGTAAGTAATGTCCCGAACATGAGAGTATTCGATACGTGGGAAAAATAAATCGAGAATACTAGAAGGTGGTAATTCCTAAGCTAGTGGAGGTTATCGAGAGAGATACTTCTAGGCTAATCCATGAGACTGTAAGATACTCCGAGAGAGGAGTGTTGGGAATTTGAGTAGTCCGGTAAAAACGGACATTTGTGTATCTGAGGAGCTAAGTGTATAACCCTTTGTATTTGTAGGCCCGGTGACGAGTCTTGTGTATGACTCCGCCCAGAGGCCAAAAGTAATGAGTATTGAGTATTGCGTATGTATAAGTAAAGTAATGAGTATTGAGTAAGGAGTAAGTATGAGTATGTAATGAGTACCGAGCAATGAGTAGGTACGAGTAAGGAGAAGAGTATGGGTATGGAGTATGTGAGAGCAAGTAACGAGTACTGAGTAAGAGTAAGTACTGGTAGTAGTGAGTACTGAGTAAAGCATGAGTAAAATAATGAGTAAGGTATTGAGCGCAGTGTGAGTAAAACAACGAGTAAGTAAGATTAAGCTTGGTGTAAGCTTTGTGAACCCGAGCAAGGAGAAAGAGAGCATCCGATGAAACCGGGTGAACGAATAACTAAATGAACGGTTGACTGACAAATTGTCTTCCTTGGTAGGTAACGAACCTTGTATATGTTTGTAAGTATTGTTGATTGTATTGTCGTAGTATTAGTATGTATGTATGCATGTAAAAAGAACTCCATGTATATCCGACCCAAAGTAGTCGGCGTACCGCGGTTAGCACGCGGTATATGCGAATTTCATATGCAGCAATTTTGCTGAGCCCCTAGGGGCATCATTTTTATTTTTACAGGTATTCGAAGCTGACCACCGTTCGAGAGAGTAGGATGGGGTTGCTATGTAAGCATGGGTAGTTGAGTAATAGGGATTGTATTTGTAATGTATTGCGAATTTGGAAGTCCAAACTGTATCGGTAATTTAAGGATTGTAGTAGACTCGGTATAGTATTGTATTGGAGTTGTATTTGAATTATGGTTGAGTATGCAATGGGAAGTAATGTATTGTGTAGAGTACTCGGTATGTTCATATTCATCAGACCGATAGTATGTAGGATTGTAACACACCTTGTTAGTCACGTGGGTGACTAACGGCATTGTACACCCGCCGTTATGTATGTAATATCCGCTGTGAAGGTAAGTATTTGTACAGTAATGACGGTATTAGCGGTAGGGGTGTTACAACAACGGTAATCACAGTCACACAACTCGTATATGTATTTTTATGTAAGCCGATCTATAGTCGACATAGTATTAGTCCCGTATGACGTTCGTGCATAAATAAATAATGCAGTAAAAACGTATATACATCACACACATAGTCACACATGTTATCAAACAAATCCGAGCTCGAGGAATTCCTCAGGACAACCCGGATCAAACTCCTTTACATACCGTGCACCGTGTCTAGGTTCGCACAGTGCAGACCACTAAAGCTTTCGAGCGCATACGTCGGAAGGGCGATCTTTAGATTTTTCTCTTTCTTTCAGAGTTGAAGCCGGTTCTCCCTTTTGGATGTTCGGCACAAACGAGATTTTCAGCACCCTGGGTCACTTGACGATAACTTGTTTTTTTTCTACCGAGGATGGTACAACAAGGAAGATTTGCTTGGGTCTACTTCTTCACCATGCTGAGTACTATCCACTGTCTTGAGAAAACAAGGAAAGACAGGAAGAAAGAAAAGAAGAGCTCAGGATCAGCTAGGTATGATACCGGTACAACAGTGGGAAAAACTGTGGTGAAACTCACGTAAAGAAGCAGAGAACAAAAGACTTAGTGCATGATGGGGTTGTTACCGAAATAGAGGAGGAGTTCAAGCTGGGTTTATGCAGTTTTACCTTGAGAAAACAAGGAAGCTAGCTTCCCTTCCTTCTCTATTTTTAGCCGAAACTCCCCACTACTTTAGCTCCCAACTCCGTCCTTGCTGCTGGGTGGAAACGATCATGGTTTAGCTCTTTGAAGAGAGGGAAATCATAGGAGAAAGGTGAGCATGTTTTAGTCTTGGAGACTTACCTAACTATTGAGCAGCAACCATGGAAGTTGTGGGCAGCTCTCGGTGGAAGTTGGAGAAGGTGAAGGTACGGGAAAGAGGAGGAGGAGGAGGAAACCGATAATAACGTGATAGATGTGGTCGTTGGTCTGTTAGAGTGTCGCGTGAGAATTTCCGAGAGTGATGGGCGTTTTGAAAAATAATTCCCTCTGTCGCATGGGAGTTGATGGGCAATTGGAAGAATAACTCGCTCTATCGCATGGAGATTTGGAGCAGTCTTGATTTTGAGGTATCGAAAATAGGTGAGGAGCGTTCGAATTGAGGCGTGTCTGTCTCTGCTCTTTCTTTTGTGACCTTAGTAGCGAGGCTACTTATTTCCATTTGTTGGTATCTATACCGTATTCAAGCACAGCTCAAACGGTTAAGGCTTCGGTGCAGACGTTATATTGTGAGTGGTTTAAGTGGTGTAATTAAAATTAAAGAAAAGAAATTAAAACCCAAAATAAACGTCGGGCTGCAAACAAATCCCGGTCGCAGTAGTATAGTGAAATGTAAGCGACCGGATATCGAACCACGGGACTAATGTACATATTATAGTACCTAAGCGTGTCACAAAGAGAGGGGATTAATTGACTTGTTAAATATAAATAAAAACAGTTAATAAAATTAACTAAGTGAAATACCCCAAACCTTGATATGTGGTTTAAATATCAAATTATGGTATGTAAAGGCTAAAAAGTGCCTTAGTAACATCAGTGAACAATTTAAACCATAATAAAATGCAATAAAGCATTAAGACACAGTTTGAGCAAAAACATGCTCTAAGCTATGAGTGAACTTGGTTAGGACCCAAAGAGCCTACCAAGACTGGATAACATTTAATTATGATTTAATAAGGCTAAATAAGTCCTTAGGAAACTTTGGTAGACAATGAAACCAAACAAAACACAAGGTAATACCTTAAAGTCAATATGAGCAAAATGTGCTCTAAGCTTGGGATAAATTTGTATAAGACCTAATGGTCATACCTGTACCTTATTTATAGGTTAATGAACATATTAAATCAATTACTAAAGAAAACCAAGCTTGAAAACAAGTTAAAACACAAAAAGTGCTTTAAGGAGTCTTAAAGCACGTTTTTGAAAAATTGTTGTAAATGAGCTTTGAATGGCTAAATGTCCATCATTACTCTTTAATTAACATGTGTACTACATAGTATCACATTTGGGTGGCCATATTAGTGGGAAATCAAAAATTTCACTTCTATGTGCCTTGTATTTGTGAATAGTAATTTTTACAAGCTAGTATATAACATATGTTATGTTAAGTAATTAAATTGACAAACAAAGACTAAAATACCCTTGTTATAAAAGGGGGCCGGTTTTTTGTAGTGAGGAGTCACCAAGTATGTTAACTTGTTAAGTAAATAAATGTGACTCATAGGTACTATTTGCTTTAAGGCTTAAATATCTTCAAAAAGTAAGTTCTATCTCATTCTCTCATTTCCTTCCTTTCTTCATTCACACGGTTGCTCTCTCTCCCTCCCTTCTTGCTCTCTCTCACGGTTTGGCTAGCACACCAACACCACCATTGAAACCAATCTTTGAGCTCTTGTTAAATCTTGCTCTCTTGTCCAAATCAAAAACAAACACCACCATTCTCTTAGTTAGACCAAGCTCTACACTCTATACTTTTCAAATCTTCAAGAACTCCATTTTGGTGCCATGAAGATTCACCATTGAAGGAGCTTGAGCCCATCTTTTCACATATTCTTGTTCTCCTTTGCTTCAAGGAAGGAAACTCAAAGAAAATCCATGTTTCCTCCATGTTTTCATGTTGTCCGAAAATCCACCTCACCATGGTGTATTTATCTTGCTTGTTTTAGCTTCATTTGAATCTTCCAAGGGCTAGGAGGAGTCCTCTCTTGATACTTGTTCAAGTTCTCTTCCAATTCCAAGGTAAAACAATTACCTTAATGTGTTAAAACAATATGTGAACTAGGGTTTATAATGAGATGAAGCATAATGCTTGAATACTCATTCTATTATTTGTACAATGTTTGGTAGTTGGCAAGGAACCAAATGCCCTACCGGTTTCACAAGGAACAAGAAAGAAATTTGTGAGGAAAAAGAGGTAAACAAACTATCTGAATGTAGTTTAAATGCCTTAGGAAAATGAGCTTGATTGCTTGATAAAATACCTAAGGAGCCAATGGTGAGTGACCTAGTAAAATGTCTCAAGGAGACTAGTAAAAGAACATATGTTTGGTCTATGATTTGCAGGTCAAAGGCATTATTTATGTGGGAAATTCAGTGTTTATGGTTTATGTTATTTAAGGGCCTAAGTGCCAAGCAATTTAAGTTATTCACTATATTGTGATGTAGTGCTTTATGTGTGAAGTTTGTGTATAAAATGTGTTTGATGGATTTTAGGTGTTATTGAATGGATTAAGGTAAAAACCTAAGTGTTTGGATGTGAGTATATACAAGAGAAGCTATGGCCAAATTTGGGAAATGTGTAAGAAGTTCTAAGTGTTGTAAGTGAGTTTTGGTGAACTAGGAAGGGTTAAAGGTGAATGAATGTTTACTTGAGAAGAAAACATGTATTAAGGTGATTTAGATTGGTGCAAGGATTTAGGTGTTGTCTTTGAAGTTCTAGGAATTCAATGTGTGTTTAGTGGATGTGTGTAAGCCATGGAGGAGTTGTTTAAGATTTAGGAATGTTGATGTTCAAGGAACAAATGATGTTTAGGTAAGGTTTTGAGTAAGGAGTTTTAAAGAAGTTGTGAAAAGGAGATTTAGTTAGTAAGAAAAGAAGTAGAGAGATGATGTTAAGGTGTAGAGGAAACACCTTGGTATAGTGGTCATTATAGGTGAAATGCCACCTAGAAATCATAAGGAGAAAACATTGTAAGTGTTAGGAATTTTGTGGAGATATAAGTAAAGGTTTAAGGAATTAGGAAAAATAGTTTTGTGAGTGTTTAAGAATAACTTAAGGGTGTGTTTGAAGTGCCAAATGATGTTAGAACACATTAAGAGGCCTTAGGAGAAGTTTGGTGAAGAATTGGTAAAGTTTGGGTAAGTTTAGGAGGAGACCGACCCAGGGGCCGACCCAGTTTTTGGGTCGGTCGAGCCTCTGTTAGATGTTAGGAAATTGTTCGGCAATGGACCGACCAGAAGGTTGGGTCGACATGGGTCGGTCGGTCAAGTTTCAAAGAAAGGAAAATGTTCGCACATGGACCGACCCAGAATGGTGGGTTCGGACGTGGGTCGGACGGGCATGTTTGTAAGGAAGTAAAAGGGTTCTGTAATGGACCGACCCAGAAGGTGGGTCGGACGGTGGGTCGGTCGGACCAAAAACATGGTTTAAGGCAGAAATGATATGTGATGATGGGGATTGGTAGGTAATGAGTTATAAGGATGTTAAGGACATGATAAGTGAGTATTAATGGTGATTAAGTGGGTGAAAGGTTGTAATAAAATGTGAAAGTAAAACAAGTTAAAATGTAAAGTTATTTAACCAAGTTAACGGGGAAAGACTATAAGCGTTAGACTTTAAACAAACATATTACCCCAATGTTAATAAAAACACATGTGATGTTAACAGTTGTTCGAGAATTGCTCGAGGAACATAAATGGACAGGATAAGTGGACTCCGGTGACAGGTATGGTTTTCTTGCAACCTGTGTCCTACCGGATTACCGGCTTGTATGCCAATGTGTTTTTCTGTATGTTTGCCACGTTATGATATAAATCATGAAACGAGTTTACAGTCGTTATTGTTATTGTATGTTTACGTGCCGGTACCGGAAACCTCTAATGCGCTTGAAGGGCTAGTTAACCACTATTAGGTAAACGTAAGAGAACGGAATCCGGTAATAACGTTTCCGACCTAAGGAACGTTCTAACCACGGCTATGCGTGAGTGGATATGTGATGTTTGTGTGTGATGTTTATATGTGAATGTACAACTCTCCTTTCCCTTGTTTGTGTCTAACAAGACTTGACCCAATGTTGTGATTGTTTAACCAAGTTCAATAACGAACTTCTGACAAGTGCTAATGGGGGGAATGAGGAGTCCGGTCTGTTCCGGCCACGCGTGTGAGTATGGGGGTCGTTGTCATAGCAGGTTCGATCCTCTCTGTATGTTATGGTTGTTTTCCAATTTGGTTCCCAACCTTCCCTTTAGCTTAACCAAGGCTATTACTGACTCACGTCGGGCCACAGGGGCATACTATTGTTATGTTTGTTTCGGTGTGCTTGGATCACTATATCCGGGACACCTTGTGTTAAGTTAACCGTTCATTTAACGAGACGGTAACGAGTTATGTAACGAGCTTATCATGAGACTGGCAACAATCTCTAGGCTCACCAGTGTATTGGTAATGTTTGGGTCGGTTCCTGAGAGGACCATTCCCGTTGTGTTATGTATCTCTGTTGTGATGCAATCTATTGCGGTGTTATGTTGTGCACGGGGAAACGTGCAAAGTGTTGTTAAGTGTTGTTATGTAGTGTATGTTATATGTTGTAAAATGTGGAGTGTGTGGATCATGGATATGATTCCCAGTTTGTGATAAGAGGCGTTTAAGGATAACCCGATTTAAGGGTATGTGTCGTCTATTAAGAAAGTAGCTCCGTTGGAGGAGAAACACTCTAGGGATGATGAATACCATGGGTGACTTGTTAAGTAGGATGTATTATCCGATTGTTGAGCCCATTGAGGCGAAATGTTAAGTGTTTGTGTTTATTGTCACATGCATGATTTAAATATAATCAACTGCATGCTAAGACGACAATTAGTTGTGCGTGGCCCGGTAGCATGTGGGCTGCGGGATTACCATACCAGCAAAGGTGCTGAGCCCCTTGGGGCCACCCCTTTCTCTTCTTTTCCTATTTCAGGTACGAAGTGCTGGAAGCCGTTCGAGAGTAGGACGGGTAGTCATTGTACATGGGTAAACTTTTAAGTGTATGTATACAGTAGGTGTAGTAAGACCGAAATTGTTGTCGGCACCAGTTTATAAATACTCGGTATAGTTGGAAGGTGTATGTTGTTGTGGTGTTTAATGGAAAGGGATAGTAATGTGTAGACGCTCGGGAATTTAGCCCATCAGACCGGTACAATGGTGTATTAGCCTTGTTAGCCACGTGGGTGGCTAACGGCGTGTAACACCAACAAGTTAAGTAATGTGATGAGGTTGTTTTTCCGCTGCAGATTGTTGTAAGTATGTTAATGTTGGATGGGGGTGTTACAAAAAGTGGTATCAGAGCGAAGTATCACTCTGATGACTGAACTACCGAGCTTAGGAAGTACCGAGTTAGGATTTAAGTATTTGGGTTAAGGGTTGAGTGATAGCGTGAGAGATACGCTAGATAGGAATTACCAGTGTGTACTGGAAACCTACAATATCCTTCCCACTCCAATCCCTATATATAACTTGGGAAACAACGCCAGGGAGATGGAAGCCCTCTCTTACTCGGGGATACCCGATCTGGCTGTTATTATATACCTTTAGGGTACAGAGAACCTGTCATACGGTAGATCCCGAAAACTGGGAATCCCGGAGACGGTTTCCATCTAAACAGTGTTAACCGCATTTCATAGCAATGAATGAAGGATCTTGTGTATAAGAATAGAATTTCCGGCAGTCTGGGTCGACATGCTAAGCAGTCGAGAAAAAAAACCAACTTGCAACGCACCAACCGTGCAACAGGCAAGAAGTGGATTAGTGAAACCGAGACAAGTGTCTACGGGACCACAGTCGTTAAGTGATACACCAACGGTATACCAACCGATAAAGGAACTAAACGTAGTGCCCAAACAAGAGACAAGTCTCAGTAACACGACAAGTGCGTGGAACGGGCTATAAGGAGGATACAATACTAAGACAAAGGGGTTCCCAGAATGGGAAAACACCTAATTGATAATTACATATGATACAGTGAGGAGTTACCCAGAGGATTATTATCAAGACAGTAAGATCAGTGAGGGCCAACAAGGCCACTGATAACAGTATGGGTAAAAACAATACCACAACCGGTATGTGTTGAACTGATAGCCAGTTAGCATGGCGCACTTGCCATAGCAAGTGCTGCTATAATAGGGCTGTTCGGAAAATTTATAACCACTACGAAGTACTTGGAAAAGTACAATAAAGTTAAATGTGATTGTCATAACAGTGGAAGGGCCTGTTAGCCTAACCTCTGTAATTGTAAGTACACCAGTCAGCAAGAAGCTAGACTTGGTTAAGGTAAGAAGATGTTGTGAAACCATGAAAATTTTCTTTCAAACCCAGATTTATTCAAACCCTTTTCTTTTCAAACCAGATTTTCTTTCAAACCAACACTTCTTTCCAGCCTTCTTTTAAACCAAACCAGTAAAACCAAGGACAGTTGACAAGGATACAACAATGGATAAACTTTCCCTCGATTAAGTTCGGGAAGCATGGAATGAATATTGTCACGGGACAATATAAGGGAGTTGACAACAGGATACTTCACCTAGGCGTGTGACGGACACTACGAGTGTACCAACTGTGTTGTGGGACGACCGCACTCCGATAGGAGCTTGTGGGCCTGACAGACCTACTTATGGGTTAGTTGGGTAAGTAGTAATGTATCAGTATGATACCCCATATATGTATACGAGTGGAGTCCGAAACACGGGAAGTAGTCGACTCCATCTACGGTCAGCAGTATAATCAAGCAAGAGCTAAGGATTACAAGGAATAGTTGAAGCTAAGGAACTCAGTTAAGTTAACGAGACTAAAAGGATTAGTGAATTCCTCTCAAGGAAATGCTTAAGAGTTAGGAAGTGCGATGGGCACAAACTGTTATATGAAGACACCACATATGTCTTAAGGATCCTTAGGGATAAACATTATAGCTGGAATGGTGACCCAGCCTGTACATGACAAGCAGATGCCTAATGTGGACACATTAATGTGCAATGAACGGGATAAATTCCCAGAATGAGTACCTACACTACCAGGAAATGTTAATCTTCACAGAAGAAGATAATAACCAGTAAAGAACGCGAAAGGCGTAGCTAACGGAATGTACCAATAAGTGTGAGCCAAATGTAAAGGCATAACTTAGCAACGCCCAGGAGCAATCCTAGAAGGGTGTTCACATCAACAATTGTTGAATGAAATGCATGACAGAAGCACAAGGGTTGAAACTAACACACAGTTTAGACATAAGTTGTCAGGAGACGGACTGACAAACCTAAGGGGCATCCCATGAAAGGAAACGTGATGCAACGACCTTGTAATATTGTACAGAGAAGTACATGTGTGTGGACAGCCTATAATGAGCCCAGCTCAAGGCAAATAAGGCTTATAAGCCATAAGCAAGACATGTTATATAAATTCGATTGATGGTATAAGTGAATAGAGTGGTAAACGAACCACTGCATTAAGAGTGGGGATACCTCTCGATATTGTGAGACCGCAGGAGCGGTAGTTATGTGAACCAAGCTCAAGAAATATGTTAAAATGGACAATTCTCTTATTATCTGAGAGCAGTTAGCTTAGTAGTATGTGTGTATAAGGTGAAACACCGAGCTGAATAATGTCGGCTTGTGACTCGAATGATCGATGCTCAAGGAGCATTCAGTAGTCGTTTAAATGAGTGATGAACTATAATACGAATGATGTAAGTATATGTGTGGAAGTTGAGGTGACAGCAGATACAATATAAGCTGATGTTATACAATAAGTAAGAGCACGGTGCGCAACAAGCGACCGTTGTATAAATGTTGTCAAACGATAATGTAACAGATAAAACCAGTTAAGAGTTAAACTCAGTGGAGATGCAAGATAAGTGATGTTAAACAAACTGGGCAATAAGCCAGTGGTAGGTACTATGTGATGAGGAACTCAGTGTGAATTCCATGGCGAATCGCATAAGAGATTTACTGTCGAGAGTTTACACCTCTGCACTCTGTATGACTGAGTGTGTTTGGTATTGCACTTGCACAGTAATGATCGAGTGGGATATAGGAATTGGAAACATGTAGTCATGGAGGAATAATGTTATAATGGCCGATGCATAGGAAATGCAAGGCCGCACCAATAAAAGAGTACTTGTACAAAACCGAATGTGAAGACATGATTAACAGTAAGTGACTACAGTAGCACTAACTACCAAATATCGGTATGGAATATACCCCAAATATTGGAAATAGCAGAGAGAGCACTACACTAGGTAGTAGCTCAATCTCAACCGACAGTAAGTCGGAAGGGAACAAGTCAATCATTGTGAAATACATAGCTGTATACACAGTAAATTATCATGGAAGTGGATGGAAAACTGTGAAACTCACCGAATCCGCTCAGGTAAAAGATACCGTGCGTCGGTTGAGAAACCATTGTTACCAAGATGAAGGTGACAATTGGGGATGTACAATACAGTAAGAATAACAAATGGAGCAATTAAGCTCTACAGTTTGAGTTTCGCAGCAGAAACTAGTGAGCCAGTGATCAAGTGTTGAATGTACATGGTGAACATGAGTGAATGGCTAATTATTAACGCCTAAAAGCCTCACAGGCCAGGACCGAAACCGGTTATGATTTATAACTCCAATGCGAATTCTTGGTTTAGGAACTAAACCGCCAATATGGTTAAGATCCTCTAATCAGAATCCATTGTGTGATGGACCGCGTGGAAGTTAAGACACTTCACGACGGCAAAACATTTAAGCCAATGTTTACTGATTGATTACGTGGGCGTAATCCCTTTTAAGGGGGTAGAGCGCAAAACCACTTGGTGTATTTACCGTACAAGTGTACGTAGTGTATGTGACTCATATTGTGCATAGCACAAAATTATATTATTGTTTTGATGATTGGTGCGTGTGTTACGTAAACATACGCATTCATTCATGGTTTATTTGTGGTAATTGCGCACAGATGATGCGAATACCATTGTGATAAGTGTGTGTGTTTGTTAACAGTTGTGTGTGATTGTACAAGTGTGGGGAGTAGATAAACTCCCGGGGAACAAAAGCCCGACAGTGTATAAATGTAAAACCAGGTGTAGTATTTTGGATAAAATATATGTGTATATATATATATATACTTTATAGTGATGCATGAAAGGGCATGATACCGACATAGAACCTAGTGAGAATAAGATTCCCTAGGCAACAGGATTAAAGTGAATGGAGGTAACTGATAGACGGAGTTCTATCCTTTGGAGATGTTGTGATCATGACTAGAATGATTCAAAAGATAGAAAATTGGAAATGAGTGATTTAATTGATGCTTGAAAATGAAGTGGGAGGTGGAACTTGATTTGCATGTGATCAAGGGAAGCCGAACACAAATTGGAGTGGAAGGATAGTTCAACAGATGCTGATCACATCAGGGTTGGATGACTCTTGAAACTCCCTATAAGTGGTCACGAATAACCACGCTAAGAAAAGAAGCAAAGAGCTTAAGTTGGACTTGGAGTTGGTGTGTTTTCAAAAGGATTTTAAATTGGTATTTATAAAACGTTGATGGATACTATACATAATTAAGGTCTTCTTACTTAACCTCACAAGGAAATTTTAAACTTATGTGATTTTAATCTCCTAAAGGCACGGGGACGGAAGGTGTCCATCGCGACCGTGTTCTGCGGGATCACAGTGTATATCAAGGATATTTTTGATTGCTATACATGCTCTGACATGTTGTGTGGTATGTGTAATGAATGTTGTTTTGACTTGGATTTCCAAAGTGTATACTATCAAGGCCTATGAGTCTAAATGTGTGGTGTTACATAGACCTATGTGTCTAAAGATTGTTATGTTACCCAAGACCAGTGAGTCAAAGGGGTTGTTATGTGTGTGTAAGTGTTGTTAAGATACCCGGACCATAGAGTCTGAGGTTATCATTTGGATATGTTATGTTATGGTGGATGTGAATGTGTTGCCCGGACGATCAAGTCCGAGGTTGTGAGTAAAGTGTGTTTTGGTTAAGGAAGTTTATTTCCAAGTGATTACTGTGTTCTAATCTAATGATGTGTGAAAGGTGTGAACTTCGAGGACGAAGTTCTTTTAAGGGGGGTAGATTGAAATACCCCAAACCTTGATATGTGGTTTAAATATCAAATTATGGTATGTAAAGGCTAAAAAGTGCCTTAGTAACATCAGTGAACAATTTAAACCATAATAAAATGCAATAAAGCATTAAGACACAGTTTGAGCAAAAACATGCTCTAAGCTATGAGTGAACTTGGTTAGGACCCAAAGAGCCTACCAAGACTGGATAACATTTAATTATGATTTAATAAGGCTAAATAAGTCCTTAGGAAACTTTGGTAGACAATGAAAAACAAACACAAGGTAATACCTTAAAGTCAATATGAGCAAAATGTGCTCTAAGCTTGGGATAAATTTGTATAAGACCTAATGGTCATACCTGTACCTTATTTATAGGTTAATGAACATATTAAATCAATTACTAAAGAAAACCAAGCTTGAAAACAAGTTAAAACACAAAAAGTGCTTTAAGGAGTCTTAAAGCACGTTTTTGAAAAATTGTCTTGTAAATGAGCTTTGAATGGCTAAATGTCCATCATTACTCTTTAATTAACATGTGTACTACATAGTATCACATTTGGGTGGCCATATTAGTGGGAAATCAAAAATTTCACTTCTATGTGCCTTGTATTTGTGAATAGTAATTTTTACAAGCTAGTATATAACATATGTTATGTTAAGTAATTAAATTGACAAACAAAGACTAAAATACCCTTGTTATAAAAGGGGGCCGGTTTTTTGTAGTGAGGAGTCACCAAGTATGTTAACTTGTTAAGTAAATAAATGTGACTCATAGGTACTATTTGCTTTAAGGCTTAAATATCTTCAAAAAGTAAGTTCTATCTCATTCTCTCATTTCCCTTCCTTTCTTCATTCACACGGTCTCTCTCTCCCTCCCTTCTTGCTCTCTCTCACGGTTTGGCTAGCACACCAACCCACCATTGAAACCAATCTTTGAGCTCTTGTTAAATCTTGCTCTCTTGTCCAAATCAAAAACAACACCACCATTCTCTTAGTTAGACCAAGCTCTACACTTCTATCTTTTCAAATCTTCAAGAACTCCATTTTGGTGCCATGAAGATTCACCATTGAAGGAGCTTGAGCCCATCTTTTCACATATTCTTGTTCTCCTTTGCTTCAAGGTAAGGAAACTCAAAGAAAATCCATGTTTCCTCCATGTTTTCATGTTGTCCGAAAATCCACCTCACCATGGTGTATTTATCTTGCTTGTTTTAGCTTCATTTGAATCTTCCAAGGGCTAGGAGGAGTCCTCTCTTGATACTTGTTCAAGTTCTCTTCCAATTCCAAGGTAAAACAATTACCTTAATGTGTTAAAACAATATGTGTAACTAGGGTTTATAATGAGATGAAGCATAATGCTTGAATACTCATTCTATTATTTGTACAATGTTTGGTAGTTGGCAAGGAACCAAATGCCCTACCGGTTTCACAAGGAACAAGAAAGAAATTTGTGAGGAAAAAGAGGTAAACAAACTATCTCAATGTAGTTTAAATGCCTTAGGAAAATGAGCTTGATTTGCTTGATAAAATACCTAAGGAGCCAATGGTGAGTGACCTAGTAAAATGTTCTCAAGGAGACTAGTAAAAGAACATATGTTTTGGTGTATGTATTTGCAGGTCAAAGGCATTATTTATGTGGGAAATTCAGTGTTTATGGTTTATGTTAT
Organism: Limonium bicolor; assembly: GCA_023374045.1. Lineage (NCBI taxonomy): Eukaryota > Viridiplantae > Streptophyta > Magnoliopsida > Caryophyllales > Plumbaginaceae > Limonium > Limonium bicolor. Next base: position 253,157,652 of record CM041782.1, read on the forward strand.
TTAAGGGCCTAAGTGCCAAGCAATTTAAGTTATTCACTATATTGTGATGTAGTGCTTTATGTGTGAAGTTTGTGTATAAAATGTGTTTGATGGATTTTAGGTGTTATTGAATGGATTAAGGTAAAAACCTAAGTGTTTGGATGTGAGTATATACAAGAGAAGCTATGGCCAAATTTGGGAAATGTGTAAGAAGTTCTAAGTGTTGTAAGTGAGTTTTGGTGAACTAGGAAGGGTTAAAGGTGAATGAATGTTTACTTGAGAAGAAAACATGTATTAAGGTGATTTAGATTGGTGCAAGGATTTAGGTGTTGTCTTTGAAGTTCTAGGAATTCAATGTGTGTTTAGTGGATGTGTGTAAGCCATGGAGGAGTTGTTTAAGATTTAGGAATGTTGATGTTCAAGGAACAAATGATGTTTAGGTAAGGTTTTGAGTAAGGAGTTTTAAAAAGTTGTGAAAAGGAGATGTTAGTAAGAAAAGAAGTAGAGAGATGATGTTAAGGTGTAGAGGAAACACCTTGGTATAGTGGTCATTATAGGTGAAATGCCACCTAGAAATCATAAGGAGAAAACATTGTAAGTGTTAGGAATTTTGTGGAGATATAAGTAAAGGTTTAAGGAATTAGGAAAAATAGTTTTGTGAGTGTTTAAGAATAACTTAAGGGTGTGTTTGAAGTGCCAAATGATGTTAGAACACATTAAGAGGCCTTAGGAGAAGTTTGGTGAAGAATTGGTAAAGTTTGGGTAAGTTTAGGAGGAGACCGACCCAGGGGCCGACCCAGTTTTTGGGTCGGTCGAGCCTCTGTTAGATGTTAGGAAATTGTTCGGCAATGGACCGACCCAGAAGGTTGGGTCGGACATGGGTCGGTCGGTCAAGTTTCAAAGAAAGGAAAATGTTCGCACATGGACCGACCCAGAATGGTGGGTCGGACGTGGGTCGGACGGGCATGTTTGTAAGGAAGTAAAAGGGTTCTGTAATGGACCGACCCAGAAGGTGGGTCGGACGGTGGGTCGGTCGGACCAAAACATGGTTTAAGGCTAAGAAATGATATGTGATGATGGGGATTGGTAGGTAATGATGTTATAAGGATGTTAAGGACATGATAAGTGAGTATTAATGGTGATTAAGTGGGTGAAAGGTTGTAATAAAATGTGAAAGTAAAACAAGTTAAAATGTAAAGTTATTTAACCAAGTTAACGGGGAAAGACTATAAGCGTTAGACTTTAAACAAACATATTACCCCAATGTTAATAAAAACACATGTGATGTTAACAGTTGTTCGAGAATTGCTCGAGGAACATAAATGGACAGGATAAGTGGACTCCGGTGACAGGTATGGTTTTCTTGCAACCTGTGTCCTACCGGATTACACCGGCTTGTATGCCAATGTGTTTTTCTGTATGTTTGCCACGTTATGATATAAATCATGAAACGAGTTTACAGTCGTTATTGTTATTGTATGTTTACGTGCCGGTACCGGAAACCTCTAATGCGCTTGAAGGGCTAGTTAACCACTATTAGGTAAACGTAAGAGAACGGAATCCGGTAATAACGTTTCCGACCTAAGGAACGTTCTAACCACGGCTATGCGTGAGTTGGATATGTGATGTTTGTGTGATGTTTATATGTGAATGTACAACTCTCCTTTCCCTTGTTTGTGTCTAACAAGACTTGACCCAATGGTTGTGATTGTTTAACCAAGTTCAATAACGAACTTCTGACAAGTGCTAATGGGGGGAATGAGGTCCGGTCTGTTCCGCCAGCGTGTGTCTTGAGGTGGGGGGTCGTTGTCCATAGCAGGTTCGATCCTCTCGTATGTTAGGTTGTTTTCCAATTTGGTTCCCAACCTTCCCTTTAGCTTAACCAAGGCTATTACTGACTCACGTCGGGCCACAGGGGCATACTACTATTGTTATGTTTGTTTCGGTGTGCTTGGATCACTATATCCGGGACAACCTTGTGTTAGTTAACCGTTCATTTTAACGAGACGTAACGAGTTATGTACCGAGCTATCATGAGACTGGCAACATCTCTAGGCTCACCAGTGTAGTGGTAATGTTTGGGTCGGTTCCTGAGAGGACCATTCCCGTTGTGTTATGTATCTCTGTTGTGATGCAATATCTATTGCGGTGTTATGTTGTGCACGGGGAAACGTGCAAAGTGTTGTTAAGTGTTGTTATGTAGTGTATGTTATATGTTGTAAAATGTGGAGTGTGTGGATCATGGATATGATTCCCAGTTTGTGATAAGAGGCGTTTAAGGATAACCCGATTTAAGGGTATGTGTCGTCTATTAGAAAGTAGCTCCGTTGGAGGAGAACACTCTAGGGATGATGAATACCATGGGTGACTTGTTAAGTAGGATGTATTATCCGATTGTTGAGCCCATTGAGGCGAAATGTTAAGTGTTGTGTGTTTATTGTCACATGCATGATTTAAATATAATCAACTGCATGCTAAGACGACAATTAGTTGTGCGTGGCCCGGTAGCATGTGGGCTGCGGGATTACCATACCAGCAAAGGTGCTGAGCCCCTTGGGGCCACCCCTTTCTCTTCTTTTCCTATTTCAGGTACGAAGTGCTGGAAGCCGTTCGAGAGTAGGACGGGTAGTCATTGTACATGGGTAAACTTTTAAGTGTATGTATACAGTAGGTGTAGTAAGACCGAAATTGTTGTCGGCACCAGTTTATAAATACTCGGTATAGTTGGAAGGTGTATGTTGTTGTGGTGTTAATGGAAAGGGATAGTAATGTGTAGACGCTCGGGAATTTAGCCCATCAGACCGGTACAATGTGTATGTATTAGCCTTGTTAGCCACGTGGGTGGCTAACGGCGTGTAACACCAACAAGTTAAGTAATGTGATGAGGTTGTTCTTCCGCTGCAGATTGTTGTAAGTATGTTAATGTTGGATGGGGTGTTACAAAAAGTGGTATCAGAGCGAAGTATCACTCTGATGACTGAACTACCGAGCTTAGGAAGTACCGAGTTAGGATTTAAGTATTTTGGGTTAAGGGTTGAGTGATAGCGTGAGAGATACGCTAGATAGGAATTACCAGTGTGTACTGGAAACCTACAATATCCTTCCCACCCTCCACAATCCCTATTATATAACTTGGGAAACAACGCCAGGGAGATGGAAGCCCTCTCTTACTCGGGGATACCCGATCTGGCTGTTATTATATACCTTTAGGGTACAGAGAACCTGTCATACGGTAGATCCCGAAAACTGGGAATCCCGGAGACGGTTTCCATCTAAACAGTGTTAACCGCATTTCATAGCAATGAATGAAGGATCTTGTGTATAAGAGAATAGAATTTCCGGCAGTCTGGGTCGACATGCTAAGCAGTCGAGAAAAAAACCAACTTGCAACGCACCAACCGTGCAACAGGCAAGAAGTGGATTAGTGAAACCGAGACAAGTGTCTACGGGACCACAGTCGTTAAGTGATACACCAACGGTATACCAACCGATAAAGGAACTACAACGTAGTGCCCAAACAAGAGACAAGTCTCAGTAACCACGACAAGTGCGTGGAACGGGCTATAAGGAGGATACAATACTAAGACAAAGGGGTCTCCCAGAATGGGAAAACACCCTAATTGATAATTACCATATGAATACAGTGAGGAGTTACCCAGAGGATTATTATCAAGACAGTAAGATCAGTGAGGGCCAACAAGGCCACTGATAACAGTATGGGTAAAAACAATACCACAACCGGTATGTGTTGAACTGATAGCCAGTTAGCATGGCGCACTTGCCATAGCAAGTGCTGCTATAATAGGGCTGTTCGGAAAATTTATAACCACTACGAAGTACTTGGAAAAGTACAATAAAGTTAAATGTGATTGTCATAACAGTGGAAGGGCCTGTTAGCCTAACCTCTGTAATTGTAAGTACACCAGTCAGCAAGAAGCTAGACTTGGTTAAGGTAAGAAGATGTTGTGAAACCATGAAAATTTTCTTTCAAACCCAGATTTATTCAAACCCTTTTCTTTTCAAACCAGATTTTCTTTCAAACCAACACTTCTTTCCAGCCTTCTTTTAAACCAAACCAGTAAAACCAAGGACAGTTGACAAGGATACAACAATGGATAAACTTTCCCTCGATTAAGTTCGGGAAGCATGGAATGAATATTGTCACGGGACAATATAAGGGAGTTGACAACAGGATACTTCACCTAGGCGTGTGACGGACACTACGAGTGTACCAACTGTGTTGTGGGACGACCGCACTCCGATAGGAGCTTGTGGGCCTGACAGACCTACTTATGGGTTAGTTGGGTATGTAGTAATGTATCAGTATGATACCCCATATATGTATACGAGTGGAGTCCGAAACACGGGAAGTAGTCGACTCTATCTACGGTCAGCAGTATAAATCAAGCAAGAGCTAAGGATTACAAGGAATAGTTGAAGCTAAGGAACTCAGTTAAGTTAACGAGACTAAAAGGATTAGTGAATTCCTCTCAAGGAAATGCTTAAGAGTTAGGAAGTGCGATGGGCACAAACTGTTATATGAAGACACCACATATGTCTTAAGGATCCTTAGGGATAAACATTATAGCTGGAATGGTGACCCAGCCTGTACATGACAAGCAGATGCCTAATGTGGACACATTAATGTGCAATGAACGGGATAAATTCCCAGAATGAGTACCTACACTACCAGGAAATGTTAATCTTCACAGAAGAAGATAATAACCAGTAAAGAACGCGAAAGGCGTAGCTAACGGAATGTACCAATAAGTGTGAGCCAAATGTAAAGGCATAACTTAGCAACGCCCAGGAGCAATCCTAGAAGGGTGTTCACATCAACAATTGTTGAATGAAATGCATGACAGAAGCACAAGGGTTGAAACTAACACACATTTTAGACATAAGTTGTCAGGAGACGGACTGACAAACCTAAGGGGCATCCCATGAAAGGAAACGTGATGCAACGACCTTGTAATATTGTACAGAGAAGTACATGTGTGTGGACAGCCTATAATGAGCCCAGCTCAAGGCAAATAAGGCTTATAAGCCATAAGCAAGACATGTTATATAAATTCGATTGATGGTATAAGTGAATAGAGTGGTAAACGAACCACTGCATTAAGAGTGGGGATACCTCTCGATATTGTGAGACCGCAGGAGCGGTAGTTATGTGAACCAAGCTCAAGAAATATGTTAAAATGGACAATTCTCTTATTATCTGAGAGCAGTTAGCTTAGTAGTATGTGTGTATAAGGTGAAACACCGAGCTGAATAATGTCGGCTTGTGACTCGAATGATCGATGCTCAAGGAGCATTCAGTAGTCGTTTAAATGAGTGATGAACTATAATACGAATGATGTAAGTATATGTGTGGAAGTTGAGGTGACAGCAGATACAATATAAGCTGATGTTATACAATAAGTAAGAGCACGGTGCGCAACAAGCGACCGTTGTATAAATGTTGTCAAACGATAATGTAACAGATAAAACCAGTTAAGAGTTAAACTCAGTGGAGATGCAAGATAAGTGATGTTAAACAAACTGGGCAATAAGCCAGTGGTAGGTACTATGTGATGAGGAACTCAGTGTGAATTCCATGGCGAATCGCATAAGAGATTTACTGTCGAGAGTTTACACCTCTGCACTCTGTATGACTGAGTGTTTTGGTATTGCACTTGCACAGTAATGATCGAGTGGGATAGCTAGGAATTGGAAACATGTTAGTCATGGAGGAATAATGTTATAATGGCCGATGCATAGGAAATGCAAGGCCGCACCAATAAAAGAGTACTTGTACAAAACCGAATGTGAAGACATGATTAACAGTAAGTGACTACAGTAGCACTAACTACCAAATATCGGTATGGAATATACCCCAAATATTGGAAATAGCAGAGAGAGCACTACACACTAGGTAGTAGCTCAATCTCAACCGACAGTAAGTCGGAAGGGAACAAGTCAATCATTGTGAAATACATAGCTGTATACACAGTAAATTATCATGGAAGTGGATGGAAAACTGTGAAACTCACCGAATCCGCTCAGGTAAAAGATACCGTGCGTCGGTTGAGAAACCATTGTTACCAAGATGAAGGTGACAATTGGGGATGTACAATACAGTAAGAATAACAAATGGAGCAATTAAGCTCTACAGTTTGAGTTTCGCAGCAGAAACTAGTGAGCCAGTGATCAAGTGTTGAATGTACATGGTGAACATGAGTGAATGGCTAATTATTAACGCCTAAAAGCCTCACAGGCCAGGACCGAAACCGGTTATGATTTATAACTCCAATGCGAATTCTTGGTTTAGGAACTAAACCGCCAATATGGTTAAGATCCTCTAATCAGAATCCATTGTGTGATGGACCGCGTGGAAGTTAAGACACTTCACGACGGCAAAACATTTAAGCCAATGTTTACTGATTGATTACGTGGGCGTAATCCCTTTTAAGGGGGGTAGAGCGCAAAACCACTTGGTGTATATTACCGTACAAGTGTACGTAGTGTATGTGACTCATATTGTGCATAGCACAAAATTATATTATTGTTTTGATGATTGGTGCGTGTGTTACGTAAACATACGCATTCATTCATGGTTTATTTGTGGTAATTGCGCACAGATGATGCGAATACCATTGTGATAAGTGTGTGTGTTTGTTAACAGTTGTGTGTGATTGTACAAGTGTGGGGAGTAGATAAACTCCCGGGGAACAAAAGCCCCGACAGTGTATAATGTAAAACCAGGTGTAGTATTTTGGATAAAATATATGTGTATATATATATATATATATACTTTATAGTGATGCATGAAAGGGCATGATACCGACATAGAACCTAGTGAGAATAAGATTCCCTAGGCAACAGGATTAAAGTGAATGGAGGTAACTGATAGACGGAGTTCTATCCTTTGGAGATGTTGTGATCATGACTAGAATGATTCAAAAGATAGAAAATTGGAAATGAGTGATTTAATTGATGCTTGAAAATGAAGTGGGAGGTGGAACTTGATTTGCATGTGATCAAGGGAAGCCGAACACAAATTGGAGTGGAAGGATAGTTCAACACTGATGCTGATCACATCAGGGTTGGATGACTCTTGAAACTCCCTATAAGTGGTCACGAATAACCACGCTAAGAAAAGAAGCAAAGAGCTTAAGTTGGACTTGGAGTTGTGTGTGTTTTCAAAAGGATTTTAAATTGGTATTTATAAAACGTTGATGGATACTATACATAATTAAGGTCTTCTTACTTAACCTCACAAGGAAATTTTAAACTTATGTGATTGTTTTAATCTCCTAAAGGCACGGGGACGGAAGGTGTCCATCGCGACCGTGTTCTGCGGGATCACAGTGTATATCAAGGATATTTTTGATTGCTATACATGCTCTGACATGTTGTGTGGTATGTGTAATGAATGTTGTTTTGACTTGGATTTCCTAAAGTGTATACTATCAAGGCCTATGAGTCTAAATGTGTGGTGTTACATAGACCTATGTGTCTAAAGATTGTTATGTTACCCAAGACCAGTGAGTCAAAGGGGTTGTTATGTGTGTGTAAGTGTTGTTAAGATACCCGGACCATAGAGTCCGAGGTTATCATTTGGATATGTTATGTTATGTGTGGATGTGAATGTGTTGCCCGGACCATCAAGTCCGAGGTTGTGATGTAAAGTGTGTTTGGTTAAGGAAGTTTATTTCCAAGTGATTACTGTGTTCTAATCTAATGATGTGTGAAAGGTGTGAACTTCGAGGACGAAGTTCTTTTAAGGGGGGTAGATTGAAATACCCCAAACCTTGATATGTGGTTTAAATATCAAATTATGGTATGTAAAGGCTAAAAAGTGCCTTAGTAACATCAGTGAACAATTTAAACCATAATAAAATGCAATAAAGCATTAAGACACAGTTTGAGCAAAAACATGCTCTAAGCTATGAGTGAACTTGGTTAGGACCCAAAGAGCCTACCAAGACTGGATAACATTTAATTATGATTAATAAGGCTAAATAAGTCCTTAGGAAACTTTGGTAGACAATGAAACCAAACAAAACAAGGTAATACCTTAAAGTCAATATGAGCAAAATGTGCTCTAAGCTTGGGATAAATTTGTATAAGACCTAATGGTCATACCTGTACCTTATTTATAGGTTAATGAACATATTAAATCAATTACTAAAGAAAACCAAGCTTGAAAACAAGTTAAAACACAAAAAGTGCTTTAAGGAGTCTTAAAGCACGTTTTTGAAAAATTGTCTTGTAAATGAGCTTTGAATGGCTAAATGTCCATCATTACTCTTTAATTAACATGTGTACTACATAGTATCACATTTGGGTGGCCATATTAGTGGGAAATCAAAAATTTCACTTCTATGTGCCTTGTATTTGTGAATAGTAATTTTTACAAGCTAGTATATAACATATGTTATGTTAAGTAATTAAATTGACAAACAAAGACTAAAATACCCTTGTTATAAAAGGGGGCCGGTTTTTTGTAGTGAGGAGTCACCAAGTATGTTAACTGTTAAGTAAATAAATGTGACTCATAGGTACTATTTGCTTTAAGGCTTAAATATCTTCAAAAAGTAAGTTCTATCTCATTCTCTCATTTTCCCTCCTTTCTTCATTCACACGGTTGCTCTCTCTCCCTCCTTCTTGCTCTCTCTCACGGTTTGGCTAGCACACCAACCCCCATTGAAACCAATCTTTGAGCTCTTGTTAAATCTTGCTCTCTTGTCCAAATCAAAAACAACACCACCATTCTCTTAGTTAGACCAAGCTCTACACTTCTATCTTTTCAAATCTTCAAGAACTCCATTTTGGTGCCATGAAGATTCACCATTGAAGGAGCTTGAGCCCATCTTTTCACATATTCTTGTTCTCCTTTGCTTCAAGGTAAGGAAACTCAAAGAAAATCCATGTTTCCTCCATGTTTTCATGTTGTCCGAAAATCCACCTCACCATGGTGTATTTATCTGCTTGTTTTAGCTTCATTTGAATCTTCCAAGGGCTAGGAGGAGTCCTCTCTTGATACTTGTTCAAGTTCTCTTCCAATTCCAAGGTAAAACAATTACCTTAATGTGTTAAAACAATATGTGTAACTAGGGTTTATAATGAGATGAAGCATAATGCTTGAATACTCATTCTATTATTTGTACAATGTTTGGTAGTTGGCAAGGAACCAAATGCCCTACCGGTTTCACAAGGAACAAGAAAGAAATTTGTGAGGAAAAAGAGGTAAACAAACTATCTCAATGTAGTTTAAATGCCTTAGGAAAATGAGCTTGATTTGCTTGATAAAATACCTAAGGAGCCAATGGTGAGTGACCTAGTAAAATGTTCTCAAGGAGACTAGTAAAAGAACATATGTTTTGGTGTATGTATTTGCAGGTCAAAGGCATTATTTATGTGGGAAATTCAGTGTTTATGGTTTATGTTATTTAAGGGCCTAGTGCCAAGCAATTTAAGTTATTCACTATATTGTGATGTAGTGCTTTATGTGTGAAGTTTGTGTATAAAATGTGTTTGATGGATTTTAGGTGTTATGAATGGATTAAGGTAAAAACCTAAGTGTTTGGATGTGAGTATATACAAGAGAAGCTATGGCCAAATTTGGGAATGTGTAAGAAGTTCTAAGTGTTGTAAGTGAGTTTTGGTGAACTAGGAAGGGTTAAAGGTGAATGAATGTTTACTTGAGAAGAAAACATGTATTAAGGTGATTTAGATTGGTGCAAGGATTTAGGTGTTGTCTTTGAAGTTCTAGGAATTCAATGTGTGTTTAGTGGATGTGTGTAAGCCATGGAGGAGTTGTTTAAGATTTAGGAATGTTGATGTTCAAGGAACAAATGATGTTTAGTAAGGTTTTGAGTAAGGAGTTTTAAAGAAGTTGTGAAAGGAGATTTAGTTAGTAAGAAAGAAGTAGAGAGATGATGTTAAGGTGTAGAGGAAACACCTTGGTATAGTGGTCATTATAGGTGAAATGCCACCTAGAAATCATAAGGAGAAAACATTGTAAGTGTTAGGAATTTTGTGGAGATATAAGTAAGGTTTAAGGAATTAGGAAAAATAGTTTGTGAGTGTTTAAGAATAACTTAAGGTGTGTTTGAAGTGCCAAATGATGTTAGAACACATTAAGAGGCCTTAGGAGAAGTTTGGTGAAGAATTGGTAAAGTTTGGGTAAGTTTAGGAGGCGACCGACCCAGGGGCCGACCCAGTTTTTGGGTCGGTCGAGCCTCTGTTAGATGTTAGGAAATTGTTCGGCAATGGACCGACCCAGAAGGTTGGGTCGGACATGGGTCGGTCGGTCAAGTTTCAAAGAAAGGAAAATGTTCGCACATGGACCGACCCAGAATGGTGGGTCGGACGTGGGTCGGACGGGCATGTTTGTAAGGAAGTAAAAGGGTTCTGTAATGGACCGACCCAGAAGGTGGGTCGGACGGTGGGTCGGTCGGACCAAAAACATGGTTTAAGGCTAAGAAAGATATGTGATGATGGGGATTGGTAGGTAATGATGTTATAAGGATGTTAAGGACATGATAAGTGAGTATTAATGGTGATTAAGTGGGTGAAAGGTTGTAATAAAATGTGAAAGTAAAACAAGTTAAAATGTAAAGTTTTTAACCAAGTTAACGGGGAAAGACTATAAGCGTTAGACTTTAAACAAACATATTACCCCAATGTTAATAAAAACACATGTGATGTTAACAGTTGTTCGAGAATTGCTCGAGGAACATAAATGGACAGGATAAGTGGACTCCGGTGACAGGTATGGTTTTCTTGCAACCTGTGTCCTACCGGATTACACCGGCTTGTATGCCAATGTGTTTTTCTGTATGTTTGCCACGTTATGATATAAATCATGAAACGAGTTTACAGTCGTTATTGTTATTGTATGTTTACGTGCCGGTACCGGAAACCTCTAATGCGCTTGAAGGGCTAGTTAACCACTATTAGGTAAACGTAAGAGAACGGAATCCGGTAATAACGTTTCCGACCTAAGGAACGTTCTAACCACGGCTATGCGTGAGTTGGATATGTGATGTTTGTGTGTGATGTTTATATGTGAATGTACAACTCTCCTTTCCCTTGTTTGTGTCTAACAAGACTTGACCCAATGTTGTGATTGTTTAACCAAGTTCAATAACGAACTTCTGACAAGTGCTAATGGGGGGAATGAGGAGTCCGGTCTGTTCCGGCCACGCGTGTGAGTATGGGGGTCGTTGTCATAGCAGGTTCGATCCTCTCTGTATGTTATGGTTGTTTTCCAATTTGGTTCCCAACCTTCCCTTTAGCTTAACCAAGGCTATTACTGACTCACGTCGGGCCACAGGGGCATACTATTGTTATGTTTGTTTCGGTGTGCTTGGATCACTATATCCGGGACACCTTGTGTTAAGTTAACCGTTCATTTAACGAGACGGTAACGAGTTATGTAACGAGCTTATCATGAGACTGGCAACAATCTCTAGGCTCACCAGTGTATTGGTAATGTTTGGGTCGGTTCCTGAGAGGACCATTCCCGTTGTGTTATGTATCTCTGTTGTGATGCAATATCTATTGCGGTGTTATGTTGTGCACGGGGAAACGTGCAAAGTGTTGTTAAGTGTTGTTATGTAGTGTATGTTATATGTTGTAAAATGTGGAGTGTGTGGATCATGGATATGATTCCCAGTTTGTGATAAGAGGCGTTTAAGGATAACCCGATTTAAGGGTATGTGTCGTCTATTAAGAAAGTAGCTCCGTTGGAGGAGAAACACTCTAGGGATGATGAATACCATGGGTGACTTGTTAAGTAGGATGTATTATCCGATTGTTGAGCCCATTGAGGCGAAATGTTAAGTGTTGTGTGTTTATTGTCACATGCATGATTTAAATATAATCAACTGCATGCTAAGACGACAATTAGTTGTGCGTGGCCCGGTAGCATGTGGGCTGCGGGATTACCATACCAGCAAAGGTGCTGAGCCCCTTGGGGCCACCCCTTTCTCTTCTTTTCCTATTTCAGGTACGAAGTGCTGGAAGCCGTTCGAGAGTAGGACGGGTAGTCATTGTACATGGGTAAACTTTTAAGTGTATGTATACAGTAGGTGTAGTAAGACCGAAATTGTTGTCGGCACCAGTTTATAAATACTCGGTATAGTTGGAAGGTGTATGTTGTTGTGGTGTTAATGGAAAGGGATAGTAATGTGTAGACGCTCGGGAATTTAGCCCATCAGACCGGTACAATGTGTATGTATTAGCCTTGTTAGCCACGTGGGTGGCTAACGGCGTGTAACACCAACAAGTTAAGTAATGTGATGAGGTTGTTCTTCCGCTGCAGATTGTTGTAAGTATGTTAATGTTGGATGGGGTGTTACACTAAGTAAATAAATAAACTAAACGGGACTCTGGTTCAGATTAATATTATCTGCTCTTTCATGCTATTCCTACTGGTCTAATTATAATTGTTTGGCAAAATTCCTTAAATTATCCTAAGGACTAAGTCATAGCCTCATAAGAACTCGTTTACCAGAAATGCTCGGTCTAATCAAGGTTCGAGCACTCTTATGTAAACGGACATTAAATTCCAGGAAATATAATTGCATCTGAAAATACTAACTCATTAAGTCATAATAGAGCTTTCTCCAGATTTACGGCTTAATCAACCTATCTATTTATCACCTGGTCTGATCAAAATAGACTTAGCAAGCAATTTAATAAACTCATGACATTTATTAAAAAGGCGAGAGATGAGCTTTAAGCGTAACAAACTTCAATGAATTAAAACCAGTAAAAACATTGCATAATTGATACAGAACATAATAATTATTCCCAAAGCGTACGTAAACTAGCCTAACATATTAAATAGAATAACAGAAACAAGAATGATAGAAATCATCCGTAATCACTCCGTCTCGCTCTGCTATTTTGTATACCTAGGCTAGAGGTGGATTTAGTGGACTGTAAAATAAATAAAAATGGAGAAGGCGGAAGGAGAGAAATGAGATGGTGCGTGAGTTGGAACTCCAGAGGAACCACGGAAGGAGCCTCCGGAAGGACACTCAGTAAGGAGGAATGAAGCTCGTATTTATAGAAGAAGAAGAACAGCAGCAGCTCATTAGCTCACTGATTGAGCTCGATGATTGCAGCTCCCCATTGATTGCAGTTATTGATTGCGCAGGGGACAAAGCTGAAACGCGGGCGTGATTTCTGGTAGGCGCCTTCTCAAGTTGCAGAACGAGTCGGCTAGAAGATAACCCGTTAATTTTTGGACACTTAGCCGTGTCCGCTAGATAAGGAGCGGTCTCCTCTGTTGTGTCCGCCTCGCGGTCTTCTCTCTTCTTGTCCGCCTCGCGGTTACATTAGAGTTGTCCGCCTCTTAAGTGGCGGTCATCTTTGTCTCAACCGCCTCGCGGTTGCGTCTGAGTTGTCCGCCTCTTAAGTGGCGGTACTCTCTATCTCAACCGCCTCGCGGTTGCATTAGAGTTGTCCGCCTCTTAAGGAGGCGGTCGCCTCTTGTTTCTCCTCCTGTGTCTCGTCCGCCTTGTTATGTGGCGGTTCCTCTTTTAATCCTTTATAATGTTTGTGTTTAATTGGTATTTCTCCTACATTTTAACACATATAATACATTAGTTAATATAACAATATAATTATAGGAAAAACCCTAGATAAGTGCGAAACATTACTAAAAATACTGCAATTAATAAGATGATTAAACCCTAAAAAGTCTATATGTTTTGCACTTATCAAACTTCCTCACACTTGACTTTTGCTTGTCCTCAAGCAAATAAGGAATATAATTATCTCTAAGCCTTAATAATAAAACAAGATTAAATAAGTGTGGAAGGGAATTTAGACAAAGTGACAATCGAAAGAATAATTCTGCTCTTAGAAGTAGGTTTTAGCAAACATGAAAAAGAACCATTTAATAAAAGCATAGAAAATTTTACTGTAGAAAACAAGTTAGATTAACCTGGGATTTCCAACCAATTTCACTAACCCGGGATGACAAGGGGTGTGAAGTAATGCCTTATTCCGCAATACCTTTCGACACCACGTACTCATATTTATAAATATAAATTGCAATTTATTTATTTACACCTTTTTTTTTGAATGTGCAAATTGTATAGACAAAGCACATATTATTTATATAATAATTTTTTTTTAAATTGCATTATTTTTCTGTACCCCAGACTTTTCTCTCTATCCTTGTAGCGGTGTTGGTCTTCTATCCCAGGTCACGAGACCTTAGGTAGATAGGTGATAAAGCACCCCAAAGAACTTAATAACCAGATAGACGAGGCCTGTTTTGGTTAGAAAAATTCATAAACAGCGGAGTACCTTGTCTTTATCCTTTTCTTTCCTTGACTTTCCACATATTTCCATAATCCCAAGCTAAACTAAATTGATTTTTACAACTAGCAGATCTATCATTTTTTGAGCGAAAAATAGAGTATTTTGATGGAAAATAATTTTATACAAACTCCTTGAAATAAAACTACCTTTCAGTTGTCACTTGACATAATTTCAGACACTTCTACAATTATTTTACCTCATTTTTATCAAATTTTTTATATATGCAGTTTAGAGTAGCAAAAAGTGAGTGTGGCATTATCGAACTACTGTCATAATTTCAGGGAAAGGTCTCTCCTTCCTCACACTTAAGAGGAGCAATGTCCTCATTGTTCAGAATTAAAATCAAGAAAATGACCTTTCAAATTATGACAGACTCATAAAGGATTAAATAAAGGTTGAACATTAATATAATAAATGAGTAATTGAAACTCCCCTTGTATCGTAGATTGAGGAAGGTAACCTTCCTCACACTTAGAGCTTTGACAGGGGTGAGACGTTCCTCACACTTGAGTTGCGCAAGTGTTCAACCGAAGATATTGAAATTCCAAAGCAACTGAGGTTGCTTTCCAAAGGTGAGTTCAGCTATATATTTGACATCGAATTTGTTCTGAAAAGAAAATCATATATAGCCAGCAGAACTCCAAAAAAACCAAAAAATCATTAAATGAAAAACATAAATAAAAATTCATAAAATAAAAAAAAAAAGTACCACACTGTTACCTTCCTGAATATATCAAATGTTAGCACAAGGTTTAAACAGTAATAGTCTACAAAAAAGTCAGAGAAAATCAAAATAAAAATAAAGATAACAATAAATAATCACTGTGGTGGTGGTGGAGGCTGTGCTGGTCCCTGGCCTGTTCGTTCTTCTCGCCGTCGGGTTTGCTCGATTTCGAAATGTAATTGGGGAAGAACGATTCTTGAAAACGCAGCGCTTCGGAGCTTTTTTTTTTCCATTCTGAAGCACGACCGCGAGGCGGTCTCTTGTGTGGCGTCCGCGCGTTATCTGGCGGACAAGAGTGAGTCGACCGCGAGGCGGTCGCGTGTGTAGCGTCCGCGAGTTAAGTGGCGGTCAAGAGTGGGGCGACCGCGAGCAAACGGGGCGGTTGTCCTTGCGGACAACCCCTGTTTCGTTTTTTTTTTTCGATTTAACTTGTAACATACGAGCTACAAATAAACAGATAAACATTAGTACACATAAAATAATAATTAGTAGTTAGATTACAAAAATTATAAGCTAGCGGGTTAATTACATTAAATTAAATGTTAAGGACAATGGAAATAAAATGTTAGAGACAATGGAAATAAAATGTTAGAGACAATGGAAATTAAATGTTAATAAAAGTTAGAAGTTAGATATCAGAAGTTAGATGTCCGGAGTTAGATGGTCAAAGTCAGTGTCCAATTTGTCCAAATGTCCAATTTAATATTAACAGATTATTAGAGGAGTAATATTAACAAAATATAGTAGATAATTAATATTAACAATAAACGAAAATAATATAGAATATTATTAACATATTTAAGAAAACAAAATATTTAATTAAACAGGTGAATAATCCGGGCTTAGGAACTAGAATAAATCTAGTCCCCGGCAACGGCGCCATTTTGCAGACGTTATATTGTGAGTGGTTTAAGTGGTGTAATTAAAATTAAAGAAAAGAAATTAAAACCCAAAATAAACGTCGGGCTGCAAACAAATCCCGGTCGCAGTATAGTGAAATGTAAGCGACCGGATATCGAACCACGGGACTAATGTACATATTATAGTACCTAAGCGTGTCACAAAGAGGGGGGATTAATTGACTTGTTAAATATAAATAAAAACAGTTAATAAAATTAACTAAGTAAATAAATAAACTAAACGGGACTCTGGTTCAGATTAATATTATCTGCTCTTTCATGCTATTCCTACTGTCTAATTATAATTGTTTGGCAAAATTCCTTAAATTATCCTAAGGACTAAGTCATAGCCTCATAAGAACTCGTTTACCAGAAATGCTCGTCTAATCAAGGTTCGAGCACTCTTATGTAAACGGACATTAAATTCCAGGAAATATAATTGCATCTGAAAACTAACTCATTAAGTCATAATAGAGCTTTCTTCAGATTTACGGCTTAATCAACCTATCTATTTATCACCTGGTCTGATCAAAATAGACTTAGCAAGCAATTTAATAAACTCATGACATTTATTAAAAAGGCGAGAGATGAGCTTTAAGCGTAACAAACTTCAATGAATTAAAACCAGTAAAACATTGCATAATTGATACAGAACATAATAATTATTCCCAAAGCGTACGTAAACTAGCCTAACATATTAAATAGAATAACAGAAACAAGAATGATAGAAATCATCCGTAATCACTCCGTCTCGCTCTGCTATTTTTGTATACCTAGGCTAGAGGTGGATTTAGTGGACTGTAAAATAAATAAAAATGGAGAAGGCGGAAGGAGAGAAATGAGATGGTGCGTGAGTTGGAACTCCAGAGGAACCACGGAAGGAGCCTCCGGAAGGACACTCAGTAAGGAGGAATGAAGCTCGTATTTATAGAAGAAGAAGAACAGCAGCTCTCATTAGCTCACTGATTGAGCACGATGATTGCAGCTCCCCATTGATTGCAGTTATTGATTGCGCAGGGGACAAAGCTGAAACGCGGGCGTGATTTCTGGTAGGCGCCTTCTCAAGTTGCAGAACGAGTCGGCTAGAAGATAACCCTTAATTTTTGGACACTTAGCCGTGTCCGCTAGATAAGGAGCGGTCTCCTCTGTTTGTCCGCTCTCGCGGTCTTCTCTCTTCTTGTCCGCCTCGCGGTTTACATTAGAGTTGTCCGCCTCTTAAGTGGCGGTCATCTCTGTCTCAACCGCCTCGCGGTTGCGTCTGAGTTGTCCGCCTCTTATGGCGGTACTCTCTTCAATCTCAACCGCCTCGCGGTTGCATTAGAGTTGTCCGCCTCTTAAGGAGGCGGTCGCCTCTTGTTTCTCCTCCTGTGTCTCGTCCGCGCTTGTATGTGGCGGTTCCTCTTTTAATCCTTTATAATGTTTGTGTTTAATTGGTATTTCTCCTACATTTTAACACATATATACATTAGTTAATATAACAATATAATTATAGGAAAAACCCTAGATAAGTGCGAAACATTACTAAAAATACTGCAATTAATAAGATGATTAAACCCTAAAAAGTCTATATGTTTTGCACTTATCATTCGGGAAAGGTACGAAAGGTCTCGAGTTCGAATACCGGCTAGAGCACGTTTTCTCTCTTTTTGTATCAGCCATATTTATGCTTTATCTCTTGTGTATATGCGACTGTATTAATATGTCGCGTTATTAGTTATACATACATATATATATGCGGTTATTTTGTTATGTCACGTTATTGATTATACTTATATATGGATACGACTATTTTATTTGTCATGTTTTAGCTATATGTTTTCGGTCATATGTACCAATGCGACTATATTATCATGTCGCGTTATTAGTTATTTGCACAACATTGTAATATTGTAACGTTTTGTATATGTACATATATATACGTATGTATATAAGTGCGTGCAGTATTAATATTAAACTGTTCATTTATATACCTTATTGTAGTAAATTATATATTAAATAACATTTAATTATTTAGGGATATTTCAGTCTACCCCCCTTAAAGAGACTTTGTCCCGAAGTCGTTTTCTCGAGTGATTTATAACAACTACACATATAGCCATGGTGCACATCTATCTGATATGATGGTATCTAAGCGATACCGTATGAACTGAATTAATAAAGGAGTACACATATATATATATATATCAATCATCAAACCATTCATACATCCGAGTATCTCATAGGATACTTACATACATGTTCACAACATACACATGTGCGCAATGCGCAAACAACCACCAACGAAACAAAACACGTATGCCCCGCATACCAAACACACATACAAACACCAACAAAACAGAACACGTATGCCCCGCATACCAAACACACATACAAGCACGCAAAAACTTGAGGCTCTACCCCCCTTAAAAAGGGTTACGCCCCTGTACCCCACAAGTACTCACAGACGCTACTCGAAAAGCGCTGGATACTTGGCTCTCATCGAATCCTCTGATTCCCAAGTGGCCTCTTCGACCTCGTGGTTTGACCAAAGAATCTTGACCATGCGGATGGTCTTGTTCCTGGTCTCCCGTGTCTTCGTATCTAGAATACGGAGTGGAGTCTCTTCATAACTAAGAGACGGGTCTAGTTCCAAATGCTTTGGCTGTAACACATGAGAGGGGTGAGGGATGTATTTCTTCAGCTGAGATACGTGGAATACATCATGCACTCTCCCGAGCTCAGCAGGTAAGTCTAAACTATAAGCTAACGGGCCCACTCGCTCCGTAATACGATACGGACCAACATACTTCGGGCTTAACTTGCCCTTCTGTCCAAAATGAAAGATGCCCTTCATAGGTGATACTCTGAGGAAGACTCGGTCGTCGACTGCGAACTCGAGATCTCTTCGTCAGACGTCTGCATATGACTTCTGTCTATCTTGGGCAGCTTTCATATTTTTACGGATGTGTAGGACATCCTCTTTCACCTGCTCTAAGTACTCGGGTCCAAGGAATGTGTTCTCACTGGCCTCATCCCAGTAGAGAGGTGTTCTACATGGTCTACCATATAAAGCTTAGAATGGTGGCATCTGAATTGACGTGTGGTAACTGTTGTTGTAGGCAAACTCAATCAAATGTAACCGATCAATCCAATTCTCCTGAAAATCTAGGGCGCATGCTCGGAGCATGTCCTCCAATGTCTGGATGGTCCTCTCACTCTGACCATCCGTTTGTGGGTGAAAGGCGGTACTTAGCTTCAGCTTGGTACCCAAAGCCTCTTGAACCTGTCCCCAAAACCGTGATAGGAATCGAGGGTCTCTGTCTGACACAATTGTTTTCGGCACGCCATGGTGTCTTATGATTTCTCGCTGGAAAAGATCCGCTAGTTTGGGAACTTTCTAAGTGTCTTTGATTGGAATAAACTTAGCCACTTTCATCAATCTGTCGACGATCACCCAAATAGTGTTCACACCTCCCTTAGTTGGTGGGAGACGGACAACAAAATCCATGGATAGGTCTTCGAACTTCCAGTACGGAATGGGCATAGGCTGCACCAAACCTCCTGGTCACCTGTGCTCGAACTTGACTTTCTGACAAGTCAAGCAGCGGGTAACAAACTCTGTTTCATCCTTCTTCATACCACTCCACCAAAAGTGAGTCTTCAGATCTTTGTACATCTTCGATGATCCCGGGTGTAACACCCCTACTAATCCGGCTCCTAATTATAATATAAACGTCGTACTTAGTAAATAAATCGCAGCGGTAAATAACAGACTATCGCTCTAATGGTGTCACTGTTATCACTCGCCCATACGGGTGATAACTAGTTACATGATAATCAACATACGAAACGTATTCCCGCAGTGACCACAAGAGATAGATAGTAGTGCTTAAACAATCTAAAAACATATCCAACAACAACCGTTTATTACAAACCGTACACGTGAGCGTCTAACCAAAATACACACCTCGGTTTACAAACCCAAGTCCAAAATAACAGTATTCTCAAACCGTACCAAGTCCAAACAAAAGTAAACACAACTGTCGCGCCTCACGTCGACCCACCAGCTAGTCTCCTGAAATAAAAATGGTTTGTGGTATGGAATCAGCCCCTGCTGAGTATGTTATCACATGCCCGTCATGCCTCCTCAAACCCTCAATTAATTGGTCGAGAGCATGAGATTCGTTACATGCAATACCGTTTTAATATTTAAACTGCAAAACATTTAACAGTAATATCCATACAATAACACAACCATCAACACACATAATATAATAACACAGTATAACCAATGAACAACAAGGCGAAACAACGAGATTAATAAACAAGTATCGATTCCCGTCCTTGGTATAGAAACCAATATTGTTCGCCAATATACAAGTCTCAATTGTAATAAGTGTTCAGTTATACCTAGTGACAACGTCTCATTAAAACGACGTGTCTCTAAATTACCCATATACTATGGCGGGTCACCCACGGCAGTAGCCACTCCATCGGTAGAGTCTCCGACCAACGAGCCTTCCTAGCTCACGGGAAATTTTCTTGATACTTGCGGACACGTACGCGGACATCCTAGTATCATTTTTGTGATCACAGCGCGCACCAAGAGCCACATCCTCTTGGCTTTGTTATGTTAATTATTTGTACCATCGCATCACATTACCAATTTTTCTAACACAGCAGACTAAGGTCATTAGTCCAATACGGAGTCTGTAAACTCGGGATCCAGTGTTAGATACGAGAGCGGCGTTTAGAAAGGCCAATGCTCCGTATTAAAGTCTTGGATAATATGTATATCTTATTATCCTAGTGCTACAACGTTTTTCTGACAATCCTTATATTTACATATAAGATAGCACCATAGCCGCTAGTTCGTTTTATATATATAGGTCCATATATACGAACCAATACTGTTAACGCAACAACAGTATATAATAAGCAGCTAAAAATATACAGTTCGTGCATATTTATTCACACATTCAGACAAACAATCTTATCACAGATCACACAGAAGTCTGAACTGAGGAAGCCCTCAGAGACAATCAGAGACACGTAACAACATACCGTTCACCCTGAATGTATAATCGTGGAGTATGAATCAGCTAGATCCGATGCTCCGTGTGTTGTCTCTAACAGTCTAACAATACATAATGCTACTGATTAGAATCCCGTATAACAACATAACTCTACGGTACCCCATACCGTCACTTATACCCGGTTAATCCCCCATTATTAACTATCAACGTTTGTTGGGTTTTTGGCTTAACTCGGAATTTGGAAAAACGTTATATTACATGCGCAGTCTTATCTCGTATATAAATATACTTAATGTTGAACTTGTTATCGCATGTAACTTAATATACCCTTGTATATCACATAGTTTGTTTCTATATTGCATGTATAATTCTTTATCATATATTATACATTTCACCTTAGTATTTATTTTCCTAAGGTTTGTCTTTCCAAGTTGAATGTAGTAAAAAAAAATACTTTGAATTATATAAATCCTTATTATTCCATGTATACCCTTAACATTAGGATTCCCATATCTAATGTTTGTAATTCGTTTCTCTTTATCTTCAACCATTTTTAATTATGATAATATATGGTTATTTGAACCATATCATATTTTCTACTCCATAACATATATTTATTTATATACATGTATTATGGGACTATTTATTATATGGTAAATCTTTATAATATATTCATTCTCTTTAATGAATATTTCTTATATTAAAAATGTTACACCCTTTATAACATTAAAACCATATTATAATTTTCATTTAAAAATGTCCATATTGCCGAACAGCACCCATTTTCACAAGTATTTGCAAAATCCACCACATAATTAATATAATGTTATATTGTAGTTATATAACATATATTAGGACATTTATGTCATTATAACAATTATAACCTATAGTTATATATTGTTAATAAATACCAAACAACCCATTAAACTTTCGGTTTTTATTTTCTACCACTATACTTCCATAATTTACAAACCAACCCCAAATTATGTTTCATTGTTACACTTATAATATATACCTTATATTATAATCCTTAAACCTTAATATAATTATAACCTATAGTTTTTAAAGGCTATAATTTCCGAACAGACCCTAGGTCTATTTTAATTAAATTCCCACCACCAAACTTTGTATATTTACCAAATCTCCCCAATTTATAATACACAGTTTTCTAATGTCATTAAAACTATATATTATACATATATCTTATTAAAACCTTATATATAACTCCAAAAATTACCAAACTATACCAAAAGGTTATAAATATCATTCCTAACCTTATACTTTCTATAATTCTTGGTTCTTACCCATATGTTACCCATTTGTAACAATGTTATAAAATATCATATATTATACTTATATAATTCATATAAACTCCAAATTTAGCCAAATAAACTTCTAAAAATTCCTAATAACTTAAGGACGGTACTAAATCCCATTTAGTACCCCAAAGTTTCGGAAATCACAATATAACCCCATCTCTTATAAATCTTTTACAATTTAATAACTATCTTAATATAAGGTAGTATTTTAATTTCTTAAATTCTCTAAACTTGGTCAAAGTCTCCTATATAGTCAACTTTGACTTCTAATACCAAATTGGGACCAAACTTTCTGTAATCACTAATTATACCCTATAGTTTTCTATTTTTACAATTTTGACCCAAAACTTTATAAAATGTTATAATTTTTATTAAATTCATTTAAAAACCCTAAATTCCTCTAAATTAAGCCCGCGGCTTTATATTTTACTAGTAATTACCATTTGACCCCAAACTTAATTATATAAGCATAAATTAAACTAAATAAGCTTTAAACTTAAATTAGAATGGCCTAATGACATGGCCTTATTACAACTTTGCTTTATAACATAAAATTACACATAAATAGCTCAAATTATACAATAAACACTCGGCCTTGCTGTAGTTTATTTATTTTTCCACATAATGTCATAATTTGACCATTATGTTAATTAAATCACTTAAATCACTAGCTTAATTTATCTTAGTCATTTTTTTCCATTCTTAGGTTAAAATAACCCATATAATTAACTCCACTCTCGGCACATAATATATATATGCTAAGAAATCATAAAATCATAAGTTTAAGGTGTTTATACCTTGATTTATCCTTAGTATCAACTCGACAGCTTGGAGGAAAATCACCACAACATTTAGACATGTTTAATACACCAAAATAAGATATGGTTATACTTCAAGCATGAGCTTAACCATAAAGAACAATTAATGTAAGATTTAAGGCAAAAATCACCTTAAAAATACAAGGAAGTTTCCAAAGGTTTTCGGCCTGAATTAAACACACCACATGGTGTTAAATTCACCATATAAACATAGGAAATAGCTAGACAACAACAAGCTGCTATGGTAATAGGTTTTACCTTAGCAAAATGCCTTAAAGAATGGTATTTCCTTTGATTTTCGGCCACCCTTGCTCCAAATGGGTAACCAACTGAATGAACATGTAAATATGAATATTATGAGTGAATAAACTCTTAAAAATCAGAAGAAGAAAACTGGATGGAGAAAGGAGATGCTTAAGGTATGTTTTTACCTTATAATGCAAATTTTGGAAACCATGGTCCCTAGACTTGCTTCAGCCGAGATTAGTTGTTGTTCAAGGTTTAAAATGCTGAGAATAAGCCATGGAAAGTGATATATCATGAGCTCCAAGTGTAGGTAATGGAAAGATGAAGAAAAAGAGCTAAAATATGCCTTAAACCATTACCTTAGGTGCTTAAGAGATTGATTTGTCTTTCTTACACAAGAACACAGCTTGAGAGAGTTTGGAAGAGCTGATGGCTCGGATGGAATGGGACAAGAGTCAAGAGAAGGCAAGGTAATGTGTTTAAAATGAATAAAATGTATAATAAGGAATAGTAAATGGTGATTCACCAAATTAGGAAGATATTTAGCATTAATGGTGAGTGAGCTGTCCTTCATCCTCTTAAGCTGCCGAATTCATAAGGGTTAGAAGGGTCATTAATTGACCATTGACCATTCTTGGTCAATTTTGCTTAAAAATGCACTATTTGGGTTACTATTCATAAATGAATGCCATATTTTCGATTTTTTTGAAATTTTGGATTTAGACCTCCCAATGTGGTACATTATAGTACATTAGTATATCAAGGTCTAATCCAATGCTTAACACCACTCAAAACCCACTCAGAAAGTCAATTTTCTCAAAAACGTGCTTTAAGGAATTTTAAAGCACATTTTGTGTTAAAACATGTATTAGAGCTTGGTTTCCTTTGAGAATGGTTTTATAATGTTAATTACTTCATTATAATACTTAGGAATCCACTTTGGATCGTATTTGAGGTCATACAATCTTTATGGTGCTTTAAAGCACATTTTTGTCTTTACCGATCTTAAGGCACGTTTTGCCTTGTTGAGATCTTTAGATTGTTCCCCCAATGGTATTTAAATTTTATTAACCATTTTAGATCATGAATAGATCATTTAATTAAGTTTTTAAGGTTTGGGGTATTTCAGTCTACCCCCCTTAAAAAGGCTTCGACCCGAAGTCTTTACTCATCAACCGTTCACCTAAGGAATCAAGTTCCACTAAGTAACCAAACAGACCATCGCTAGGGAGTAACTCCCACTAGGTTCAGACCTAGTCTATATGTATCATGATTGATACAACACATATCAAATGTAGACGCTCTAACCAGCTCCCCCTGAAAATCCAAGGCACACACTCTCAGCATGTCCTCCAGTGTCTGGATAGTCCTCTCACTCTGACCATCGGTCTGCGGATGGAATGCCGTACTAAGCTTCAACTTCGTACCCAAGGCTTCCTGAACCTGACCCCAGAATCTAGACAAGAATCGAGGGTCCCTATCAGACACAATGGTCTTTGGCACACCATGGTGCTGGATCACCTCCTTCTGGAACAAGTCCGCTAACTTTGGAACCTTCCAGGTATCCTTCATAGCAACAAACTTCGCCACCTTCGTCAGACGGTTCACAATGACCCAAATCGTGTTCATTCCTCCCTTAGTCGGTGGGAGACCGACAACGAAATCCATCGAGATGTCCTCGAACTTCCAGCAAGGAATAGGCATAGACTACACTAAACCTCCGGGTCTCCTATGCTCAAACTTAACCTTCTGACAGGTCGAGCATCTAGCCACGTAGTCAGCAACATCCTTCTTCATCCCGTTCCACAAGAAATGGACCTTCAAGTCCTTGTACATCTTCGAAGAATCGGGGTGGACGGATAAGGACAAGCAATGAGCCTCCTGGAGTATCTTCTCCTTCAGGTCAGGAGAAGACTCTAGAATACATAACCGGCCATTCAGTCTAATCGTGCCATCATCACACAGTTCGAAGTCATACTTCTGACTCTCAAAACAACCCTCTGACATCTTCTGCCTGATACTCTGCATATACTGATCACTCTCCTGTGCAGCTAGTATCTCATCAATCATACTGCTGCTCGCTAATAGGGTAAACAATGAATGAGCTCTGCGGCTCAGGGCGTCGGCTACTACATTCGCCTTGCCCTCCTTGTACTTCAGGTCTATGTCGTAGTCCTTCAAGAACTCAACCCATCTGCCCCGTCGCATGTTCAGCTCCTTCTGAGAGAAGAGATGCTGTAAACTCTTGTGATCAGAGTAGATAGTGACTGTCACACCGTAAAGATAATGTCGCCAGATCTTCAAAGCGAAGACTACTGCACCAAACTCAAGGTCATGTGTGGGGTAATTCACCTCGTGCTTCTTCAGGTGTCGGGATGCGTAAGCAACTACTTTCCCGTGCTGCATAAGCACACAGCCTAGACCGGTTCCAGAGGCATCACAATATACCTCAAACCCATCGATGCCCTCAGGGATAGTAAGAACGGGTGCCGATGTTAGGAGATCCTTCAACGTCTGAAAGGACTGCTCGCACTCGGCAGACCATAAGAACTGGGACTCCTTCTTCATGAGGTTCATCATTGGTTTGGCCACCTTAGAGAATTCCTTCACGAAGCTTCGATAATAACCGGCCAAACCCAGAAAGCTACGGACGTCTGTAACTGTCTTCGGCCTCGGCCAACTCTTTACTGCCTCAATCTTAGCAAGGTCTACAGATATCTCACTCTCTGATATAATGTGTCCAAGGAATGACACACTGTCCAACCAGAATTCACACTTAGAGAGCTTGGCATACAGCTGGTTCTCTCTCATAATACTCAAAACCTGCCTCAAATTATGTAACTCACGATCCTCCTTGGTCTTTGAATAGATCAGGATATCATCGATGAAAACCACAACTGAACTATCAAGCTGTTCTCTGAAGAGACGGTTCATCAAATCCATGAAAATGGCTGGCGCATTCGTTAATCGGAATGGCATAACGGTGAACTCGTAGTGTCCATACCGTGTCCTAAAAGCTGTCTTCTCCACATCACCCTCGGCAATTCTAATCTGATGGTAGCCAGATCTGAGATCTATCTTCAAGAACACACTGGCCCCTCTCAGCTGGTCAAATAAGTCATCTATCCGTGGCAACGGGTACTTGTTTTTTTCCGTGACTGCATTAAGCTCGCGGTAGTCGATGCAGAGTCGCATACTGCCGTCCTTTTTCTTGACGAACAGTACTGGAGCACCCCAAGGAGAAACACTAGGTCGAATGAATCCCTTGTCGAGGAGGTCCTCTAGCTGTAGCTTCAGCTCCCTCATCTCAGCCGGCGCCATACGGTAGGGTGCCTTAGCAATAGGGCCCGTACATGGCAACAAGTCGACGGCGAACTCAACCTCGCGCACAGG
This sequence comes from Limonium bicolor, assembly GCA_023374045.1. Lineage (NCBI taxonomy): Eukaryota > Viridiplantae > Streptophyta > Magnoliopsida > Caryophyllales > Plumbaginaceae > Limonium > Limonium bicolor. The sequence goes on from CM041782.1 coordinate 253,184,373, forward strand.
TGTTGGGGTAAAACCTAACGGTAAATTGTGCTGGGGGTTTAACCTAACGGCAAGTGTACCGGTCGATTATAGCAAGTTTAAATCTCGGAGTATTCCCTGAGTATCGAATCTAAGGAGGCAGCAGCTAGTTTAATTTCTACTTTCACACAAAACAAGGAAAACTATAAATAACAGGAAATTGGGAGTTTTTGTTTGTGATGGTGAATGTTTGTAAAAGAGTTCACTAAACAATAAATAACAGGTAAACAATTTGTTTTTGGTTTTGTTTGATAAAGGAAATTCCGGTTTACTACTTCTCTCTAGATTGCAATTTCTTCCCCTAAGTGATTTCTGCAATATTCTGAATAAAACCCTAGAATAAGGATAACTCGTATTCGGTCTCCCGCTCCATGAATTCTAATTAGCAAAGACCGAATCCTAACTCTCGTTATGAATCCACTGTTTACTAATCGCTTTAAGCATAGTCTAGATCAATGGTCAGCTAGTGTTTTTAGAGGAATTACCATCTCTATACAAACCGGTTCTTTCCCTGTAGTCAATTGATAGCCGCAGTTCTCACTTATAAGCTAACAAACTGATAGACTCAATTAATTGATCAGATTAACAAGTCTAAGAATTCATAAGGGTAAAGAACTTTATTGTACTGCAGAAAATCACAAAGGTTAAGAAATAATTATTCTAGAGATACATAGTAAACCGAAATTAAAAGCGACTACTCAGCCATAGACAAAATAACAATGCTCAGTATAAACAGCATAAGGATAGAGGGATTTAGCAGAAAAACTGGTTTTAGAAGCCGTCGAGATGATTATGCAAATTCCACTCTTGTCCGGCTGTCTTGGGTCGGACGCAATCCGGACACGTTCTGTCTGGATCCGGACACGTTCTGTCCGGATCTGGACGTGGGTCGGACAAGGGTAAATGAAGCACAGTAGTGAGCAGGGTTCTGTCTGTGAGTGAGGGTGAATGTTTACGGAGAAAGATTTGTGAATGGAGATGGATGGTTTTATCGTGGAAGAGAGGGTGGTATGTAGAGAGGATGAAGAGAGGATTAGACTCTGAGAGTCTGGGACGAATTGAAATGAAAGGAGGAGGAGGGTTTATATAGGATTAGAAATGAAACATTCGTTAGTGGTGTGGTGAGTTATTGAGCATGGACACTGCTTAAATTAAGGAGGTATGGGCTCTGATAATTGCGCCGTTTGATAATTGCGCCGAAAGGGTAATTATCTGCGCAGCGCATTTTTATTTTTCAGCTCTGTGTGACGTCCGGATCTGTGTCCGGATCCGGACGTGAGACAGCGGTTTTGGATCTGAATCTCGAAATATGTCCGGATCGCTGTCCGGATCCGGACAAGATACAAAATTCTCGGTTGGGTCACGTCCGGCTAAGTTGGCCCGGACACAGATCCGGACGTGAGACGTCCGGTTCGGCGTCCGGCCAAGTTGACCCGGACACGACCAATTTTTGTGTCTTTTTCCCTGATTTGTTCCCCGTTTGTTGTGTTGTAATCCTTATGATGTAAAATCTTCATTTCCCTGGGTTTTTCCTATATTTAACATATAAAGTGCATCAGTTCATATCAAAACATCAATCTTAGGAAAAACACAGAATAAGTGGGAAACATTGCTTAAATTATAGCAGATTATAAGGTAATTAAGCCTTTAAAAGCCTATATGTTTCACACTTAAGCTTTTGCTTGTCCTCAAGCAATTTAAAGAATAAGAATGTCTCTAAAACCGTCACATAATCTCAAGATTAAACAGGTGCAGAGGGAAATCAAGCAAAGTGACAAATGAAAGAATAATCTTGCTCTTTAGAGGTAGGTTTTCACAAACAGTGAAAGAAGAACAATTTTTGTAAAAGCATAGAGAAACTAGATTGTAGAAACAAGTTAACTTAGCTTGGGACTTTCCACCAATTTACATTCCTCTAACCTTTGGATGACAAGGGGTGTGAAGTAATGCCTTATTCCGCAATACCTTTCAACACCACGCACTCATGATCAAAAACAAAAATGAAACTGCAATTAATTTTCTTTCACATGCAAAAACATTCTTCTTCCAAGAACTATATACAAAACAAACGAATAATTGTGAATTGCAGAGTTTATTCCGTAACCCAGACTTTTCTCTCTATCCTTGTAACGGTGTTGGGCCAACTATCCCAGATCCCGAGACCTTAGGTAGATAGGTGTTAAGGCACCCTTAAGACTTAATAACCGGATAGACGAGGCCTGCTATTGTTAGGAAAATTTTTTGATCAGTGGAGTACCTTGCCTTATCGTTTTCATTCCAAACATTCACTTCATTTCCAAAATCCCAAGCTAAAATAATCTGGTTTCCACAACTAGCCAATCTACCATATTTTAGTGAAAAGGGAGTATTTTTACATAAAATTATTTATACAAACCTCATTAAGCAAAAAGATTCCTCCGGTTTTCACTTGGTTTAATTTCACTCGGTGTGCATAGGTATTAGATCAGCAAAAAGCAAGTGTGGCATTAAAGAACATCTAGCATGTTTTCAGGGAAAGGTCTTTCCTTCCTCACACTTAAGAGGAGCAATGTCCTCATTGGTCAGAGAAGAAAAACAGTGAAAAGAGCTTTCAAAACATGCTATACTCATAATAGATGCATATGCAATAATTAACCCGCAACGCAACAAAGGTGGAACATTAATAACTTAAATTAGGAACTGAGACTCCCCTGGTGTTATAGATTGAGGAAGATGTTCTTCCTCACACTTGAAGTTTTTCAGGGGTCGAGATATTCCACATGAGTCACAAACAGTATGCGTGTCGTCCAGAGCAAAAGTGGCGAGTTTTTAAACGATAAACAAATGCAGTGAGAAACCTAAACAGCAAGAAAAGAGAAGCAAATAATGCACCAATACCCGAAACCGATCGAGCAGCATGTTCTATTTGAACATATTCTCGCACATAGTTGTTCTATGAGAACCAAGGCATTAAAACATCCAAACATGGCAAATAATAACAATAAACAGTAGAACATTAACCTAGAAAACAATTGCAAATTTTTTATTTTTTTTATTTTTTTTGACATGTCCGGATTTGTGTCCGGCTGGATTTAGCCGGACACCCTAGGGTTTTCTAGTGTCCGGATTTGCGTCCGGCTGGATTTAGCCGGACACGTTGAAAACTTTTTTTTTATATACATATATATATATATATTAATATTATTAAATTAAAAACCATTAATCCAAAACACCTCATTATTTTAAAAATAAAAACATTTCCAAAAATAATTAAACAAAGATAAAACAAACACAAGAAATGCAGAAATAAAATAGCAAGAGTGTTAAGGACTCCCTGTTCCATGATGAATACTGCCATGGTACTTCCTCACACTTGAGTTCAGTTTAGCATTAGAATAAGTACCTGTAAGATTAAATCTGCAAAACCAGAAGAACTCAAGTGGAGACAGGCAGAGTTATTTATTGAATAGGGGAGTCGGGTCTCTTGCAGTAAAATAGTAAAAATTCTCAATAAAAGAAAATCAAATTAAGTAATAGGAAAGTGTGAAAAGAAAGTAGAGAGGAGATTTTTTACTGGTGGGTTGCCTCCCACCAAGCTGCCCATCTTTTCGGTCTTTGGCTAGACCTTGTTTTTGTTCTCTCAGGAGATTCCAGAAGATTGAGCCGTCTTTGAAACCTGGTGACACGAACTCCGAGAAGCTTCCAAAACGTTTTTAGAAGACCTACCAGCATAAAACAGTAGCTGCTCACCTTCTGCATTCAAAGTGATTGTACCATGAGCAACTTCGATTCGAGCGTCGGCTGTTGCTAGGAAGGGTCTTCCAAGGATAATAGGGACCGTCGGATCTGCAGCCATGTCGAGTACGACAAAGTCGCAGGGGAAATATAGATGCTTCACCTTAACCATCACATCCTTTGCAATTCCACAAGGGTAAACCATTGAGCGATCTGATAGCTGAAGCGTCATTCGTGTAGGTTGTAAGTCTCCAATTCCAAGCTTTTCAAATAGAGCGTATGGCATGAGACTAATCGACGCTCCTAAATCAGCAAGACAGTGGTCGAAGTCAATGTCTCCTATTCTGCATGGAATTGTGAAGCTTCCACGATCTTTGCATTTCTCTGGTAACTCTCCTGTATTCCTCAAACCCCCTGTGAGCTGAATAGTTCCTGTCTCAACAACTTTGCCTTATTAGATAAAAGCTTCCTTAAATACTTGGCATAGTTAGGTACCTTCGCAACTAAATCCACAAAAGGGATATCAACAGATAGTTGACGAAGTAAAGTAAGAAACTTATCAAACTCACTATCCTCCTTGGAACGCTTGGTTTTGTTTGGAAATGGAACTGGAGGAGCAACTTCAACTGTAGGTGGTGTAGGTGAAGGAGATTTGGTAACTTCACAATTCCGCTCATTCTCTAGCACCGGTTGCTCTATGCTCACCACCTGAGGCTCAGTAGCTTTACCTTTACTACTCCTAGTAGTTACCTTCTTTGCTGTTTCCTTTTCCTGCAGTAGACATTTGTTAGCCAAGATATCATCCACCAGTGTAGCATAATTTGGCATTAACTTAAGCATATCAGAAAAAGGAATATCTTTAGTTAATTTCTTAAAAATTTTAAGAAATTTTCCAAGCTGTTCATCAAGGTCCCTTTTCTTTAACCTGTCAGGAAAAGAAATAGGTTCTTCAAATTTACGATTAGAAACAGAAGAGTAAGAAGGTTGAGTTTCAGGAGACTCCTTCTCCTTGGGTTTTTCAAAAACTTTACTGGAGTCCTTAACCTCTTGTTGAACAGGTAAAATTGCAGCGACAAGTGGAGTATCTTCTTCCACAACAAAAACAGCTTTAGCATACTCGCGAGGATTTTCTGGCTGGCTAGGTAGAGCCCCTGCAGGTCTATCAGAAAATTTTTCATTCAGTTGGGCAATCTGAGTCTCAATATGTTTGTTGAAAGCTCTCTGCTCCAGATGAATGTCTGTTTCTCAAGGTTTGTGTGCTCTTGTTGTTCGAGTTTCCTATTGGTCGACAAGATAAACTCCCGCATCATATCCTCTAAACTTGAATTCACACCAGCTAACTGTTTCTGTGCCTGCTGGTTCTGCATTTGTTGATTCTGATGAGGTCTCTGAAAATGCTGAGTGTTTTGCTGTGGAGGCCTCTGACTGTAGTTATTTCCCTGGAACCTCTGCTGCTGATATCCTTGATTGTTTTGATTGTTGTAGAAGTTCTCTTGCCTGTTTCCTAGATAGTTTACCTCTTCATTGTGCTGAGAATTACACTGACACATTTTGGAACTTCTACCACAATACTCACACTGTGGGGAAGAATTGGTCACAACAGCTGCACTTGACTGAGGGTTCATCACTGCACACATCTTCTCAAATTGCTTAGACATGCTATCCATCCTAGCAGCTAAAAGAGTGTTCGAATCTACCTCATAGATTCCAGCGGTCTTCCTTGGGGGAACCTCAGTAGATGCCCTAGCACCTCCCCACTGATTAGCCGAGTTGGAAAGAGTTTCCAGGAGATCCTTTATTCTAGTGATTGGAAGCTCCATAAGACTCCCTCCTGCACAAGTATCCACCAAAAGACGGCTCTGGGGATCAAGATCTTTGTAGAAAGATTGTAGCACGACTTCCTCTCCCAGACCGTGGTGCGGTACTCTTCGAACAATTCCCTTGAATCTCTCCCAAGCCTCTGAAAGAGTCTCCCCACTGTATTGCTTGAAGTTGGTGATTTCACCTCTCATGGTCAGCATGCGAGATGGTGGGAAGTACTTTGCCAGGAATGTGTTTGCTAACTCGGTCCAGGAGGTGATACTGTTTGGAGATAGGGAGTTCAGCCACTCTGCAGCTCTGTCCCTGAGTGAAAAAGGAAACAGGGTTAGTCTGGCTACCTCCTGAGAAGCTAGTGTTGAACATGCTCCAACCAGTCGCAGGAAGGATGTAAGGTGAACATTTGGATCTTCAGTGACTGTTCCACTGAACTGCGGCGCATTGAGGACCATTGTGACATAATGGGTCTTGAATTGCCATTCTACCCCTTCCGGCAGTGCAGGGATTACTATTGGTGATGTGAGTCCCTCCACATTCGGACAAGTGTAATCGTTCATCCTTCTTTCTTGCTGATACCGTCCATAAGATTTTCTTCTTCGGAATCAAAGGTATCCCCTGGTGAGTCCTTGAGAAACACCTCTAGTTCAACTGCAGACTCCAGTACCAATCCCTGCCGACTTCTTCTTGTGAGTCGTTCTATCTCAGGTTCCAGATCAAATTCAGGAGTTCCTTCAGAACGAGTTTTAACCATAAACCAAAATCAGATAACTGACAGTAAAGTAGTTGTAAAAGTGAACTCAATCGGGTAAAACCAAAATGATTCTAGAACCAAAAATAAGAAACAAATTGCAGAAAGCTAAGGAAATGAACAAAAGAAAATAAAATAAAACAAAACAAAAACAAAACAAAAATAAACTAAACTAAAAAGCAAAAACAAAACAATATAAAAAAAATACCAATATAAAAATTAAACTAAGCAACCGTGCCTCCCCGGCAACGGCGCCATAAACTTGTTGGGGTAAAACCTAACGGTAAATTGTGCTGGGGGTTTAACCTAACGGCAAGTGTACCGGTCGATTATAGCAAGTTTAAATCTCGGAGTATTCCCTGAGTATCGAATCCAAGGAGGCAGCAGCTAGTTTAATTTCTACTTTCACACAAAACAAGGAAAACTATAAATAACAGGAAATTGGGGGTTTTTGTTTGATGGTGAATGTTTGTAAAAGAGTTCACTAAACAATAAATAACAGGTAAAATTTGTTTTTGGTTTTGTTTGATAAAGGAAATTCCGGTTTACTACTTCTCTCTAGATTGCAATTTCTTCCCTAAGTGATTTCTGCAATATTCTGAATAAAACCCTAGAATAAGGATAACTCGTATTCGGTCTCCCGCTCCACGAATTCTAATTAGCAAAGACCGAATCCTAACTCTCGTTATGAATCCACTGTTTACTAATCGCTTTAAGCATAGTCTAGATCAATGGTCAGCTAGTGTTTTTAGAGGAATTACCATCTCTATACTAACCGGTTCTTTCCCTGTAGTCAATTGATAGCCGCAGTTCTCACTTATAAGCTAACAAACTGATAGACTCAATTAATTGATCAGATTAACAAGTCTAAGAATTCATAAGGGTAAAGAACTTTATTGCACTGCAGAAAATCACAAAGGTTCAGAAATAATTATTCTAGAGATACATAGTAAACCGAAATTAAAAGCGACTACTCAGCCATAGACAAAATAACAATGCTCAGTATAAACAGCATAAGGATAGAGGGATTTAGCAGAAAAACTGGTTTTAGAAGCCGTCGAGACGATTCTGCAAATTCCACTCTGTCCGGCTGTCTTGGGTCGGACGCAATCCGGACACGTTCTGTCCGGATCCGGACGTGGGTCGGACAAGGGTAAATGAAGCACAGTGTGAGCAGGGTTGTCTGTGAGTGAGGGTGAATGTTTACGGAGAAAGATTTGTGAATGGAGATGGATGGTTTTATCGTGGAAGAGGGTGGTATGTAGAGAGGATGAAGAGAGGATTAGACTCTGAGAGTCTGGGACGAATTGAAATGAAAGGAGGAGGGTTTATATAGGATTAGAAATGAAACATTCGTTAGTGGTGTGGTGAGTTATTGAGCATGGACACTGCTTAAATTAAGGAGGTATGGGCTCTGATAATTGCGCCGTTTGATAATTGCGCCGAAAGGGTAATTATCTGCGCAGCGCATTTTTATTTTTCAGCTCTGTGTGACGTCCGGATCTGTGTCCGGATCCGTACGTGAGACAGCGGTTTTGGATCTGAATCTCGGAATATGTCCGGATCGCTGTCCGGATCCGGACAAGATACAAAATTCTCGGTTGGGTCACGTCCGGCTAAGTTGACCCGGACACAGATCCGGACGTGAGACGTCCGGTTCGGCGTCCGGCCAAGTTGACCCGGACACGACCAATTTTTGTGTCTTTTTCCCTGATTTGTTCCCCGTTTGTTGTGTTGTAATCCTTATGATGTAAAATCTTCATTTCCCTGGGTTTTTCCTATATTTAACATATAAAGTGCATCAGTTCATATCAAAACATCAATCTTAGGAAAAACACAGAATAAGTGGGAAACATTGCTTAAATTATAGCAGATTATAAGGTAATTAAGCCTTTAAAAGCCTATATGTTTCACACTTATCAACAGGCGGCATGCCTGGTAGCTCATCAGGAAACAAGTCGGGAAAATCTACCACGACTAGAATGTCTGAGTCCATCACGTCGCTCTGTCTCGTGTCCTGTACATAACAAAGGAAGGCTTGTCGGCCCTTCCTAACGTCCTTCATTAGGGACAATGCTGACACGATCTAGACAGTCGGCTCTCTCCGCACACTACGGTATGACACTGTCTTGCCGCTCGGCCTCTTCAGTAGTAGTCGATGCTCTGCACAATGAAGGCGGCCCCTATGCTTCTGCAGCCAATCCATGCCCACTATAATGTCAAAGCCCAAGTTCTTGAATTCGATCAGATCGATGAGAAAGGTCTCAGTCATGATGCTGATCTCTAACCCCGTGTACTGTGGTGCAACCTACTTTCTCCTTCGAAGGAAGGGTGACTGAAAAGTCTGAAAGCTGTTCGGGGGTGGCCCCCAGCTTCTTAGCAAATGCCGAGGGAATAAAAGAATGCGAAGCCCCTGAGTCGAACAATACGGAAGCAGTAACACCAACAAAAGGAAAGGTACCTGAGATCACCTCTTGTATTAGCATTGAGTCCCAATAAATCACTTATTTACTGTCGGTTGTAATTGTCATACCTGTGATGACATTACCGGACTCCTTGGCTTGCGCCATATCTAGGATGCAGATGGTACCCTCCTTTCCATTTTCGTAGCCTGAAGTTATGAATTAACGGTATCAACAACTGAACACATAGACTTGAAGGTACAAAACTCTCATTTCATTCATCCATTGTATTATACAAAGTTACACACTTAGTTACTACTATTACATTAGTACTGTCTGAAAGTCAAATTTAAACGGTCAGGTAGGATGTGAGTATCATTCACTAGAGCTGGTGGGGCGGTATTCACTACAGGAAAATAGGTCATTTGTGACCAAATACACGACCAAATATTTATCATGGTCGTAATTGGTTAATTAATTATGATAACAGTATATTTTTGTCGTTACAGGTATCTTTTTATAGACCAAATTTTTTTTCTTCGTCAAAGAATCACGTTTTGGTCACAAATAAGTAACAATATATTTTTTCATGTCTGTGCCACTAACTTCACAAAGACCGCCCACTAACTTCACAAAAACCGCCCACTAACTTCACAAAGACCGCCAAAAAAATAGCGTTCTACAAATAAATCACTGCCTAATTAAGATTAATCTGAAACAACCAAAAAATCTATAACTCAGTCCTGCGGATGCGAATCTACCAAAAAAATCAATAACTACTTGCGATTTTACCTATTTGATCATTTCTCACCGATAAATAACAACTACCGCCTACGCGGAAGATTTTGGGAAGCTCTGAGTGTGGAGAATCGTTGAAACTTGAAAGCATTTGAAGTGGTGAATCGTGCTCTCCTGATCCCATTCTCCTGACTCTTTCCGGTATCCCAGCATTTGAAGTGGTGAATCGCTTGTGTCTCTCTCTTTCTTAATACGAATATGCTCGCTGTTGTGGAATTAATTAATTGCCTCCTCTCTGACATCTCTCTCGTCCAATTCGCGATGCAGACATTAGTTCTCTTGGTGTAATCAATTGCACACTGAAATATCATCGCGCTCGTGGGGATTTTCTCAGTTTTTTGAGGATGAAGATTTGATATCTAGTCAATTTGGTAAAAGTGAAACGCGTGGGTAGGTCTCTCAGATTCGTATGGGGGATGCAAATTATGAGTGTAGATCTTGTTTTGAGCTATCAAAAAATTTGAAGTGGTGAATCGTTGAAAGCATTCGAAGTGGTGAGAATCGTTGGAACAATTCCCAGGGGTGAGAATCATCGACAACAATACTTAGTGGTGAGGATCGCAAGGTTAGCTTTAAAACCTAAAAATTTTCTATTGATTGTTCATATAAATCTGGCTAGCGACTGAATTGCATCCATCTGTTAGGAGCAAAAAATCCAGCGTGCGCAGATTAATTCTTACAATCATCGTTTTCAGCCTTGAGCAGACAATATTCTTTGTCAGGTTAGTATGCAACTTTGAATTCACTCTATATAGCAATTAGCTGTACATGTTTTTTTTATTCATCAAACCAACCTTAAATATGAAAGCTCTTACAAGTAAAACAATGGTCTTTGCTATTTACATCCTTCTGTCAACAACACCCGAAACTGTGACAACACTTGGACTGAATTACATACTATTGTCACCCTAAAACTCCATCAGCATTTAAAATTGTACATGAACTTCTGATAAGCCGAAACAAACTGAAACTTTTAAACTGCGGTTCATTCAGTGATACTATTTCAATGCTACAAATAAACCAATGATCACAATCAAGTATATAAGAGAAAGCAAATGGGTGCACGGATGGAGAAAGAAATTGGAATAGCTTGGAAAAGACAACTATTTCAATGCTACAAAGAATTAGAATCTGATTTTTGCACGTTTAACCCATTTAGAACAGTGACACTATACTAGTATTCTCGAAGGATGAAATTTTTTTCAACTCTGAAAACACGATACAAAGTTTCTTTATGAGGTTATATTTGAAGATTTATCACAACTACTTCAATTTTCTCATTTCTGAAATGTTCTTGTTGTCTTGTTCTCTTTGATGCTGGTTAATTGAGCTATTCATTGCACTTATCAATTCAGTTTAATTATACCAATTAAGTGAGAAAAACAAAATGACCCACAATAATACATATGCTATACATATTCACATACTTTGTTCTATTTGATTCAATCGTGCTGTGTATAATATTGTTTTTGCTGTTCAGATCTGTTTGGGGTATTAGTGTACATGTTTTTTTAAACAGCAGTAAGTAATGCTTTCATTCATTCTTTGTTGATAGGTTCACGTCCAACATAGTACATAATTCTTTAACTTTCTTTTTTCCCTTTTGTATGAAGATTGAAAAACGTGGTCTATATAGTTTCATTCATTCATTCTTTGTTGTGGTTACTTTAGTAGTGGTCCTCTTATATTATTATTTATGTCTAATGTTTATCCATCTTTTCCAAATAATGTAATTTTATTTCCACAGGCAAGGAGTGATAAGAACACCAAGAATCGCTCGATGTGGAGTAATAGATGTTTGCATCACAGTGGTTGTAAACCTTATAGAGATATTGCATATGATTTAGTACTTTTTCTATATTTATATTTATATACATATAACAAACTTTATTTGTTTATGTCATATTTTTTCTATTCTCATTATGTTACATTACTGTCTAGGGAGCAAAAGAAGGAAAGAATCCAGACTATGGAACCATATATTTAGCAACTCACTCAAAGGATAAAGAGATAGCTACAGTTGAAGCTGCTGAAGTCCATGTATAGTTTTTATGCATTCATTTTGTTATTTAGTCACATATGTTTCCATTCACAATTTTTATTATCTTGTAGAGTAAAATTGTCCAAGTTCAAGATCAAAATCCATCTCTTACTCATTTTGAGGTTGCTGAGCGAGTGCATGGACCAAATAAAGAAAGATTCATGTACAAGGATTTGGTGGTGGAGTAAAGCCTAAAGATGTAAGGGGTCCTTATAAATCAAAGAACAAAATATTTGATGAGCTGAATGCACATAAGGAAGCATTGAAAATAAAAGAAGATGAGCTTGAAAAAGCAAATAAAGAAACACAAGAGCTAAAAGAAAAGTTGGAGAGATGGACACCTACTATGGAAATGCTATTGAACAATCCTCAATTTCAAGAGCTCCTTCAAAGAGGAAACAATGTAGATGATAACATCAATGATGATGAGGGCGACTTGTCTAACTCTCCACAAGCATCAGAAGATGACATATTTCGTTGAGGTTAGTATCCTGCTGTAAATTCTTTTTAATATTTTTCATCCTTTGAGATATGTAACATCTACTTAATTTTGCTGTAATTTTGCTGCTGTAAAGTAAACTATGGTTTGCTTTGTTCTTTGAGTATCTATGCTACAAGTTTGTTGTGTTCTCCCGTCCCATCCCCACCATAGTTGTACTAAAATGTACCTATTGTGATTGTTTTGAACGTTTGACATCTACTTTAATTGCAATCTTTCAAATCTTTTGATCGTGTCTCTGTTTCACTTCTCGTTTGTACCTTCACATGAGTGTCTGCTCGTAAAGTATGCTTCAGTCTATTTTGGTATTTTTGAGTAACTAGTGATGTTTTTGTTAAAATGAGTAATTAGTGCTGCTGTAAAGTAAACTCTGGTTTGCTGTGTTGTGTTCTCTTAGTATCTATGCTGCAATTTGGATGTGTTCTCCCATCCCATTCCCACCATAGGTGTACTAAATCGTACAAAACGTTTGCCATCTAGTTTGAATGCAAACTGTTGAATTTTTTTTGGTGAGTTGCTTTTACAGTCTGCTTGGTAACATAACAAAATCCCAGATCCCCTAAGCTGTCTGGTTTGATCCTATCTTTATGAGATTTCTTCTTTGTACCTTCTTAGTTTCTTTGATGAACAAAAACAGTGAATTGTTCATTAGCTAGCCTCCGTATCAGCAGAGAGACAATGAATTGTTTATTAGCCAGCCTTCATATAACCAGTGTTGCTTCAGTTTATTTCTTTGCTGATTTCTCCTCTGCTACAATATTGTTGTGTTCTCCCCTCCCATCCCGATTATAGCCGTACCTACTGTTATTGTTTCAAATGGTTGACATTCGACTCTGTTGATTTCTTCTTCGATTCTAGCAATTCAGATTAATATGTTATTTTAGTTGTTTACAATCTGTTTTGATTTAATTAAGTGTTGTGTAGTTAAGCTGCTTGAACTTGAATTTAGTACAAGCATACCACCAATGTAGTTTAAGTTGTTGACTCTCATCTTTTCTAGATTAATGGTGTTTTTGAACTTTGCATAAAGGATCTTTGTCAACTCCACCATTTGAGCTTCTATTCCACCTTTCTCTTCTTCCAGCTGCTCCAAGTTCTTGCTCGTTTCCACCTTCATTTTTTCCAACTGACTCTCTACATCTTCTCTTGGTATATGAGCAAATACTTCTCCTATCTGAAATCGCACAATCTCATCATCTATCTAAACAAGTTCATTTTCTCCGTGTCCTTCAAGTTCTCCAATCTCTCCTTAGCAGCCTTAATCTCGTCCTGCAGTTCGTGGTATCTGTTGTTCAATCTATTGAATTTATTAATGTTCTGCTGGTCCTCCCAAGTGACCCCGGTGTTAGATCCAGTACCCGTTAGACCATGATCATAAGGAATCACATATAGATTAGGAAGTTAGCTAGTTAGTAGAGATTTTTTGTAATGCAATGACATACAACTAGAATTCTGAAGTTTTGTCACGGCACATGACATTTCTTGATGTGTCATTTTATTTACATTTTTTAGTTGCTTTGCAAAACGTTAATTATTGTAAAGCTCTTGATATTGTGCATTGAACTATTATCATCATATTTTATCAATGAAGATGTCTAAGCATTTTTTATGAGAATAATCTCATAATATTATACTTACAATGTATTTAACGTTATAATAAAGTAAAATGATGTGGAAGGTGAGGAAAACACTAGTATATGAATGGTTATTAAAAAAGGCGTATTACATAATAAATTTGGTCGTTAAGAATCTATGTAAATTCTGGTCTTTAATAACATTAGCGAACAAAATTGTTGGTCACCATTAAAAATCTTCTTTATTGCTCTATAGTCACATATAATGGTCGTAAATGAGGTTAACAACCAATTATGTTGCCCGTCACTAAAACACTAGGGACCAAAAAGATTGTAGTCGCTAAAGCGTTAGCGATCAACATTACAGTAGTCGCTAATGCATTGGCGACCAGGGTATTCGGTTGGTCACTAATTTATTAGCGACAACGTATATAATTTGTCGTTAATGTACTAGTGACCATCAATATTTGGTTAGTCGCAAATGCTATTAGCGACGGACCTTTAGCGACCACTGGTGACGAACTCTATTTTTGTTCGTTATTATCATTAACGACAAAAAATATCATCATTAGCGACCAATATTGTTGATCGCTAAAAGCCTTTTTTCCTGTAGTGATTGAGCTTAATGCTCTTAATTCCATGATATACAAGCCTCGCCTCTCCACCAAATACCAACACATCCCCAGACTTGAGGATGATCTTGCTTGCTAGGTCCATCCTCTCCTGGTCTCCATAGATGAACTCAGCATCATTGCCGATGGAGAATGACACAACCGGTATTCCTCTAGTGATGGACTCGGTCGTCTCATCACGGTCCTGGTGCATCCCAAGTTTTCCTCCCTGCTCGTAGTAGTTTATGATGTAAACGTCAGGTGTCATGTCGGGTAATGGGTAAGTCTCACACCCTTGAGCAATATCCATTGCGTTTCTCACCAAGGTTAGGAAACTCTCAGGTATCCTAGGTATTGATATGCCATCTACCATCCTCACCTCTCGATAAACCCTAGCTTGTGGATCCCAATCTTTCCCTAAGCACATCATGTGCAGTTTCATCTTAGAACCACTATTAAATACAGGGGTATTAAATCCTCCCATGCCCATACCCAAAGCTCTACACTCATTCACTATGGCGATTTGCTCATCTAGGGTTAGGAACTCTCTAAGAAGTATCATGCCCGGTCTGACCACATGACACAACTCGCCAGGGTACTCCCGTCTTTCTTCCATGGGTCTAGGTGATCTCTGTCTTGTAAGTGTGGGATAGCAGATATCGAAGTCTCCTAAGAGGTAAAAGGTTTCCTAGGTAAGTCGTTTATCTAAAGTGGTAATTAAACACACATTCATGCTAAGGTAAAGCGCTTAACACTTAGTCATGCTCTCATACAATGGTTAAGGTTTCAAATGCTAACCTTCACCGCGCTGGGTACTAGTGCCAGCGCCTGAAGCTCCCGCTGCATTCAGCACACGGTTGCCCGGCGGGTTCCTCTGGTTCTGCTGTTGCGGCTGCTGCTGCTGCTGCTGCTGCCCCCTCTGGGCATGGGGCGCCGGCCCCCTTTGGCCACCTCGAGTTCCACCTCCTCCAGTAGGTGCGCTCTGAGTCCCCTTCGACGGGCGGTATGCTCGGCTCTCCGGATTTGCGAAGCACTCGAACGACCTATGGCCTTTCTTCCCACAGTGGTGGCAGTCCACAGCTTGCCCGGTGCAATCAACACCCGGGTGGTCTTTACCACATCGCTTGCATGAAAGTGGCGCTGAGGTGCAGAACCTATTATCACACAACAATCTGATTATTACAAGGACGGTAATGGATAGGGTAATACACAACTCATTCACAAGGTTAGATCGCTTACCCTTAGGGGGTGCCGATCTAAGAGGCTGGACATCATAGGTAGGCCCGGTCAGCATCAGAACCTTCTCCTTGCCCTTCTGGCTGGCCTGCTCCTTCTTCTTCTCCCTCCAGGAGAACTTTTTCTTCCTGTGATCGTCAAAGTGTTAGGAATAGCAGGTATAAAAGCAGGCAGCAAGTAAGTAATTTAAATGGATTAAATAACTTAAAGGCGGTTCTTACTTCCAGCCCTTGTTGCCTCCGCTTCCAGCCACAACCTCCGCCTCCTTCTCGGGGGCCTTACGCTTCTGCCCCTGGCTGTCATCCCGGATGTTCACCAACAGCTCGGTCCGAGAAGCAGCATCATAGCACTCATACAATGCATCAATGAGTTCCCCGAACTTGTAATAAATCAAACTGAGTTACAAGGTATAAATTGTCAATTAATTTTACCTGAACCGTACGGTATAAGGCAGCACCCATGGCGGCCTTGATAGCATATCGTAGCCCGCCTCTAAATTTCTCCACTTTCATGGTGTTAGAATAAACAACTCCCGGGATAAAGTCCAACAGCCCAATGATTTAGGAGTAGTATTGATCCACTGTCAGACTACCCTGCCTCAGAGCCTCGAACTCCTCCCTCTTCCTCTGCTTCAAGTGAGCAGGATAGTACTTTTCCCTCAGCAACTCCACAAAACCCGTCCAACCGAAACCCTCTATAGCAGTGTAGTGTGCCTTCACGGACCTCCACCAGGTGCTGGCGGCGTCCCTCAGATGGAAGGCTGCTATACCGACCCGGTGCTCAGCAGGCACATGAATGGCGTCAAAGGCCTTCTCGTGCTCAATAATGTATCTCTCCAGGACGGTGGGGTCAGCTACTCCGTCATAAGTAGGTACTCGCGTGTCAGCAACGCTCTTTAGCCAGTTTGGCTCTCTCGGTGCGGGTACGGGTGGGACTATTGGTGGTGCTCCGATCTGGACACCTCCCATCAGGGCTAGCTAAGCAAAGACGACAGCTACCGTCTCAGCAACACCCACGGCTAGGGTCTCAGGAGGACCTCCTCCAGACCCGCCGCCTCCACCTCTGTCTCTGCCTGTCGAACGTCTTCCAGTAGACATCTGAAGAATTGAGAATCAAAGTCAACCCTCGGTATAAATACCATACTTTTCTCAACCACAAGTTCACATAGCCCTAAAAGGCGCAAAACACATTGTCCCCGACAATCTCCTAACTCAAATCGTTTACAACTTCCTCATTGGTACTAGTATATGAATAACCTAAGCTCACGGTACTTAGACTACTATCTCTTGTAATCAGAGCGGTACTCCGCTCTGATACCACTTTTGTAACACCCCTACTAATCCGGCTCCTAATTATAATATAAACGTCGTACTTAGTAAATAAATCACAGCGGTAAATAACAGACTGTCGCTCTAATGGTGTCACTGTTATCACTCGCCCATACGGGTGATAACTAGTTACATGATAATCAACATACGAAACGTATTCCCGCAGTGACCACAAGAGATAGATAGTAGTGCTTAAACAATCTAAAAACATATCCAACAACAACCGTTTATTACAAACCATACACGTGAGCGTCTAACCAAAATACACACCTCGGTTTACACACCCGAGTCCAAAATAATAGTATTCTCAAACCGTACCAAGTCCAAACCCCTCAATAAAAATGGTTTGTGGTATGGAATCAGCCCCTGCTGAGTATGGTATCACATGCCCCGTCATGCCTCCTCAAACCCCTCAATTAATTGGTCGAGAGCATGAGATTCGTTACATGCAATACCATTTTAATATTTAAACTGCAAAACATTTAACAGTAATATCCATACAATAACATAACCATCAACACACATAATATAATCACACAGTATAACCAATGAACAACAAGGCGAAACAACGAGATTAATAAACAAGTATCAATTCCCGTCCTTAGTATAGAAACCAATATTGTTCGCCAATATACAAGTCTCAACTATAATAAGTGTTAAGTTATACCTAGTGACAACGTCTCATTAAATCGACGTGTCTCTAAATTACCCATATACTATGGCGGGTCACCCACGGCAGTAGCCACTCCAGCGGTAGAGTCTCCGACCAACGAGCCTTCCTAGCTCACGGGAAATTTTCTTGATACTTGCGGACCCGTACGCGGACATCCTAGTATCGTTTTTGTGATCACAGCGCGCACCAAGAGCCATATCCTCTTGGCTTTGTTATGTTAATTATTTATACCATCGCATCGCATTACCAATTTTTCTAACACAGCAGACTAAGGTCATTAGTCCAATCCGGAGTATGTAAACTCGGGATCCAGTGTTAGATACGAGAGCGGCGTTTAGAAAGGCCAATGCTTCGTATTAAAGTCTTGGATAATATGTATATCTTATTATCCTAGTGCTACAACGTTTTTCTGACGATCCTTATATTTACATATAAGATAGCACCATAGCCGCTAGTTCGTTTTATATATGTAGGTCCATATATACGAACCAATACTGTTAACGCAACAACAGTATATAATAAGCAGCTAAAAATATACAGTTCGTGCATATTTATTCACACATTCAGACAAACAATCTTATCATAGATCACACAGAAGTCTGAACTGAGGAAGCCCTCAGAGACAATCAGAGACACGTAACAACATACCGTTCACCCTGAATGTATAACCGTGGAGTATGAATCAGCTAGATCTGATGCTCCGTGTGTCGTCTCTAACAGTCTAACAATACATAATGCTTCTAATTAGAATCCTGTATAACAACATAACTCTACGGTACCCCGTACCGTCACTAATACCTCCCGGTTAATCCCCCGTTATTAACTATCAACGTTTGTCGGGTTTTTGGCTTAACTCGGAATTTGGAAAAACGTTATATTACATGCGCAGTCTTGTCTCATATATAAATATAATTAATGTTGAACTTGTTATCACATGTAACTTAATATACCCTTGTATATCATATAGTTTGTTTCTATATTGCACGTATAATTCTTTATCATATATTATACATTTCACCTTAGTATTTATTTTCCTAAGGTTTGTCTTTCCAAGTTTAATGTAGTATAATTCATATGTAAAAAAAAATACTTTGAATTATATAAATCCTTATTATTCCATGTATACCCTTAACATTAGGATTCCCATATCTAATGTTTATAATTCGTTTCTCTTTATCTTCAACCATTTTTAATTATGATAATATATGGTTATTTGAGCCATATCATATTTTCTACTCCATAACATATATTTATTTATATACATGTATTATGGGACTATTTATTATATGGTAAATCATTATAATATATTCATTCTCTTTAATGAATATTTCTTATATTAAAAATGTTACACCCTTTATAACATTAAAACCATATTATAAATTTTCATTTAAAAATGTCCATATTACCGAACAGCACCCATTTTCATAAGTATTTACAAAATCCACCACATAATTAATATAATGTTATATTATAGTTATATAACATATATTAGGACATTTATGTCATTATAACAATTATAACCTATAGTTATATATTGTTAATAAATACCAAACAACCCATTAAACTTTCGGTTTTTATTTTCGACCACTATACTTCCGTAATTTACAAACCAACCCCAAATTATGTTTCATTGTTACACTTATAATATATACCTTATATTATAATCCTTAAACCTTAATATAATTAAAACATATAGTTTTTAAAGGCTATAATTTCCGAACAGACCCTAGGTCTGTTTTAATTAAATTCCCACCACCAAACTTTGTATATTTACCAAATCTCCCCAATTTATAATACACAGTTTTCTAATGTCATTAAAACTATATATTATACATATATCTTAATAAAACCTTATGTATAACTCCAAAAATTACCAAACTATACCAAAGGTTATAAATATCATTCATAACCTTATACTTTCTATAATTCTCGGTTCTTACCCATATGTTACCCATTTGTAACAATGTTATAAAATATCATATATTATACTTATATAATTCATATAAACTCCAAATTTAGCCAAATAAACTTCTAAAATTTCTAATAACTTATGGACTGTACTAAATCCCATTTAGTACCCCAAAGTTTCAGAAATCACAATATAACCCCATCTCTTATTAATCTTTTACAATTTAATAACTATCTTAATATAAGGTAGTATTTTAATTTCTTAAATTCTCCAAACTTGGTCAAAGTCTCCTATATAGTCAACTTTGACTTCTAATACCAACTTCGGAACAAATTTTCGGTAATCACTAATTATACCCTATAGTTTTCTATTTTTACAATTTTGACCTAAACCTTTATAAAATGTTATAATTTTTATTAAATTCATTTAAAAACCCTAAATTCCTCCAAATTAAGCCCGTGGCTTTATATTCTACTAGTAATTACCATTTGACCCCAAACTTAATTATATAAGCATAAATTAAACTAAATAAGCTTTAAACTTAAATTAAAATGGCCTAATGACATGGCCTTATTACAACTTTGCTTTATAACATAAAATTACACATAAATAGCTCAAATTATACAATAAACTCTCGACCTTGCTGTAGTTTATTTATTTTTCCACCTAATGTCTTAATTTGAGCATTATGTTAATTAAATCAGTTAAATGACTAGCTTAATTTATCTTAGTCATTTTTTTCCATTCTTAGGCTAAAATAACCCATATAATTAACTCCAATCTCGGCACATAATATATATATGCTAAGAAATCATAAAATCATAAGTTTAAGGTGTTTATACCTTGGTTTATCCTTAGTATCAACTCGGCAGCTTGGATGTAACACCCCAACTCAATCCAATTGTGGTCTCGCAACTTAACAATATATATATACACATGTCACAGCGGAATTCTTTACAATCCAGGACCTTGCCACGGTCTGACTACAGAATATACCGAACATTAGTCTAACAACCTTAACCATTTACATACCCTTCTTACAATCCACTCACAACCTATACATCTTACTAACTCAATTGCCATACGAGTGTACATGCACAACTCGTAGGCCACACTAAACCCTTAACAGCTGTGTCCTCTTCTTACTCTTGCGACGGCCGCCTCCTGATGTTCACCTGTGTAGTAAAAAGAAGCCCCCGAGGGGGTCAGCACGAATGCTGGTACGATCCTCTCATGGCCCCCAAGCTAACGTGGCTACGACGACTAATTGTCGATAGCATGGAGGTTGATTAGATGCACAACATAATAGAAAGTGCAGTAAACAACAACTCAGATATGAACAATCAAAGTTCACACACAATGAACGACTTAAATGCGTTCCCTTAATTAGAGAGTTAGTTATTTAACTCCTTAAGTAATGTTCTCACTTAATCTTAGTCCATCCTTATCTTACCTCAATCTGATTCTTATCTTAATCTTAGAAACAACCATCCTTTAATCAGGAGTGGATGTAGCTTATCTTAATCTTAGAAACAACCATCCTTTAATCAGGAGTGGATGTAGCTTATCTTAATCTTAACCATCCTTTATGAGGAATGGTTGCAACTTACTTTAATCTTAATCTTAACTTAATCTCAATATACAAACCGTTCCTGGAAGGGATTGGTTGTAACTTATCTCGGTCTTAGAATACAAACCATTCTTTAAATAGAGATTGTTGTATCTTATCTCAAACCTTATCTCAATCTTATCTCAGTTCTTATCTCAATTAAGTCAACCGTTCTTTAATTAGAATGGTTGTACCTTAATCCATTGTTTATCTGTCGGGTCACGTAACCCTAACCAATGAGTTATCAGCTCCATTGGTTTACATAAACAATATTTATTAGAATTAGTTGGGCATTTAGGTAGATCCCACTACACCATCTCAGTATGCCTCCCTCCTAAAACAAGAAGTCCGAGGAGGTCGAGTCTATTTGTCGACTCTAGGCGACGAGTCCAAGGACAAGTCATCTTTGGAAGACGGTATTTGATAAGGATACCGACTTCCCCCAATACACATGTGCCGGTACCATTCCGGATTCCTCACTCAAGTTCAGTTAGTAATAGTCTCAAGACCATGTTTGTTGGTTAACCTCTTTCGGTTCATATCGTCCCTCATTAGGGGGCGTTCCTTATTCTCACTCAATTTCTTACTAAACATTGGTTAGTAAGTTCTCACGGTATGTTGTGTTAGTTTTCAAACATCACACAACAACACAATATATATATAATATGTTCCGGTTGCATGCTTTATCTTGTTTAGTGAGCACACAAAACAAATAGCACACAAGCCGAGGGACACCTCGTTAGCAAGCAGGTCACAAGAAGAAACAACTGTACCTTTCACCGTTGGTCGTTTCGGTTGCTTACTCTCCTCCGGAGTCCAAACTCCCAAGTCCTAAAACATTCATTCAGTTTTAGGTTATTAATCACTTAGCTTAATTCAACTTACTTAACCTATTTAACTTACTTAACGATTCCCACTATCACCTCTTAAGTCTTTCCACTTAATCTTACAACTTAACTTACTTACTTTAAGTTTATACTTAACTCAACTTAATCCCTTAAGTTCTTAGGGTCCTAATCATTACCACCCTACCAAAGGTATTCCTCATTACCCATTACCATTCTTAGAATCCAAAATTTCTTTTTTTTTTCCAAGTGTTAAGGGTCGACCGACCCACCGACCGACCCAACCCCCTGGGTCGGTCCATTACAGAAACTCTTCCGTCTCTTGAAACCCATCCGACCGACCCAGAGCTAGACCGACCGACCCAAACCCTCTGGGTCGGTCCCTTACCGAACCCATTTTCCTACATTAAATCTTTGCCCGACCGACCCAAAGCTAAGCCGACCGACCCAAACCCTCTGGGTCGGTCCAGTCCAGAGACATTCCGGCTGGCTCAACATGGCCCGACCGACCCAAAACTGGGTCGGACACTGGGTCGGTCCACTACAGATTTTTCCTCTTTAATTGCTCTTTCAATTCCAACTCTTCCACAAGTGTCCTAATAGGTCCAACACCATCTTGGCACCTTAAACCCACCTTATAACCTCCACCAAACTCATTAAACCATTCACCAAAATCCACCTTAGTCATTATGCATTTTCCTTGTAATAATGCTACACTTGTAATGTTTTCCTCTAGGTCTCTAGGTGGTGGTTCATACTTAATGTAACCACTATGCCAAATGTTTCCCTCATCACTATAACATCCTCTCCCAAGCATCTTTCACCATCTAAAACTCTTTTATGCATTTACTTAAAGTTCCTTCATAAGCTTAAGCTTCCACCCACCAACTCCTTATTTCCTTCCTAGTTGTTTACCAACATTTACCTAAGTCCTAATTACCAATTACATTCTCTTGATTCCTAAATCCTTAAAAGTAGTGCCTAAGTCATTATAACTCGTTATAACACTTTATCTCACCCCTTTTTCATCAAGACACCTCTAATACTCCCTAGTACTTCCTTAGTCATTAATTTCCCTTAGAACATATCTAAATCACCTTAAGCATTACACCTTCTCCTTACACTTATGCACAAGTCTTACATTCCTCATCTCATGATTTTGGTGTGTTCAAAACACTCACCATTCCTCCAATTCCTCCTAGACATCTCTAGGTCATTCTAAACCTCAAGAACTCCTTAGTTAACTAATCTCCACTCAAATTCCTCATAATGATTCCTAGTAAATCCTAGGTCATTTTAGTTCACCACCATCGCCTAAACACTTATTTTCTACTCAAATTTTGCCATAGCACCTCTAGCATTATAGCATGCCCAAACACATTATTTTTCCTCATTTAACCATCTCACACACCTCAAGTTCTTTCTCATCATATCTCATCACCAAACCAACTCATTCACAACAAACTCAATATTTGCAATTAATCTTAAATTGCATAGCACTAAGGCTCTTAAATGACATGGCTCTTAGGCCCTTAAATGACTTAAACTTAAACACTGAATTTCCCACATATATAAGCTTTCAACCTGCAAATACACTCATCAATCTCATAGTAGTTATAATGCTCTTAAAATCCACCTTAAACTTATATTGCTAACTCATTCTCATTAGCTCCTTAATCACAAGTTCATAAGCTTGTTTAAGTTCTTTTTCCTTAGGTTATATAACCCAATACACAATGTAAGCTCTAAGCCACATTGGTATTTATCTAAAACTCATTCCTTAATCTCAAACCACCATTAGGTAAGCATTTTACCTTGTTTTCTCAAGCTTATCTTAATCTCCTCCTTAGGCCTTCTTCTTGCATAGATCTCGGCCACCACTTAAATTCCCCTTGCCAATGTTCTAATCAATATTCAAGGACTCATATGAGTACTAAACAATGCACTAACCTCAAGGAATAAAAACCTAGGTTAGAAATGTGTTCTAAGGCATAAAAGTGGATGATTACCTTTGAAGTCTCAATGTAGACTTTGGCATTGAATGAAATAGGACATCCACTAGTCCTTGGTGAATAAATCAAGCTAGAACAAGGCATAAAAACAAGGCCCCATGAGTAGAAATTTTCGGCCATGTAGAAGAAATGGTGGAAACATGGTTTTTCTTACATTTTCTTTACCTTAAGAGAATGGAGAAGCTAATGAGCTCTTCAAACTTGATTTTCCTCCATCAATGGAGTTTTCTCATGGCACCAAAATGGAGCTTTGAAAGATTTGAAAAGATAGGAAGATAGGTCTTGGCCTAACTAAGAGAAATCTACACTTAGTTTTTGATTTGGAGCAAAGATGAACACTTGGTGAGCATTTGAAGGTGGAGCACCCATGGAAGAAGCTCTCTCGGTTTGGAGCAAGAGAAGGGAAGAAGAAACCGTGGGTGGAAGAGAGAAATGGAGGAAAGAGAAGAAAAGGTAGCTAATATAAGGTATTTTGCTTTATAAAGCAAATAGTAACTTCTTTACTTATCTCTTCTTTTCCTTTCTCATTTGATGACTCATGTGGTGACTCCCCACATAAAAACCGGCCACCCCATTAATATAAGGCTAACATGGTCTTTGTTGACCAATTAATTGACTTATATTGTTTAAAACTTAAACTAGTCACTAAATAGTTACTATTCACTAATCAAGGCACATAATCGGGAAATTTTTGATTTCCCATTGATTTAGACCTCCTAATGTGATACTAATTAGTACACATATTGATTAAAGAGTAATGATGGACATTAGCCACTCAAAACTCAATTCTAAGACAATTTCTCAAAAATGTGCTTTAAGACTTCTTAAAGCACATTTTGTGTTTTAACTTGTTTTCAAGCTTGGTTTTCTTTGCTAATTGATTTAAAATGACCATTAGAATATTACTAAGGTCTTACCAAGATATTTGGGTACTCACCCAAGTCTCTCCAAGCTTAGAGCACGTTTTTGCCCTAATTGCCCTTAAGGCATTTCCTTGTGTTTTCCTTGGTTTAAATTGTCTACCAATCTTTCTAAGGCATATTTATAGCCTACTACATCATATTTGATGTTTACTTAGCATACTTAGGTTTGGGGTATTTCAATCTACCCCCCTTAAAAGGACTTTGTCCCCAAAGTTCCCATGCATCTTATCTCATTAGAATGCATGTCTTACCTCATTCCTTAGATCATATAGATCATACTTATGTATACTTAATCTCATTGGATCATTGGATCCACCATATTCTTATACTTAAATATCACACAACATGCTTAAGCATGTGTAGCACTCAAAATTCCTTTTGTTCCTTTTTGATGATTAAAACATTCACATAACTTCCAACGTATTCTCCCATGTCACCGGTCCGTAGACAATGGCTCATTCGTCCTCGTCACCATGGGCCAGAATACAAAACATGCTGCTCTCCCCATGTCACCGGTCCGAAGACAAAGGCTCGTGCGTCCTCGACTTCATGGGCGAGACTCAGTAAAAAGGTAATCCTTTTTACGAGGTCATGTGAGGAATAATTCCTCTAATTAAAAATACAAGCAACTCCAATTTCATTTTATCCTAAGGCCTCTATCCTTAGTGTGATTTAATTGTGACCACTGGTAGGGAGTTTCAGGAATAATCCTACCCTGATGTGATCAGCATCAGTGTAGAACCATCCTTCCACTCCAATTTGTGTTCGGTTTCCCTTGATCCCTAGAAAATCAAGTTCCACCTCCCACGTCATTTTCAAACATCAGATAATTCACTAATGTCCAATTTTCTATCTTTTTAGTTCTTCTAATCATAATCAATACATCTCCAAAGTGTGAACTCATTCCCTCAAACATTCCCAATTCATTTCTTGGTAATTACCTCAAGACTTAAATTCCTACTAAATTCTATATCAGTCTCATACCAACTTCCACTGTCTCATACCACATAGCATTACTATGTCCTAACTCATGCTCATATCAAATGATATCTCATAGTGTTATCTTATTCTTATCTCACACATAGTCTCATATCGACTCATACCTCATATATTCCTTATTCCTTAAGTCTCCTTAATCCTCTTTCTTAATTCTCTTAACTTGTACTCACACCGGAGTTAACAAGATAGATACTTAATATGTATGGTATTCACATCTTCTGTGTGTAATAACCATGATTTATCTCAAAATGTTTATGTAAAACATATTCTCAAATTGTTTTGTGCTATGCACACCGTAGTTTATGTACTCAGTACACAAACATACGCTAAGCGGTTTTCGCTCTACCCCCCTTAAAATGGATTACGCCCACGTAATCAGCGTTACATCATCTTTGAACATAAGTTCAAGATGTCTAATTCTTACCAAGCATTCTAGTTTCCACGTCATCTATCTTACTTATAATTCGATCAGAAATGACTTAGTCTCTGTATCGAGGATTCTTAACGGTACTTATACCGTTTCTTAACTTAGTTTGGTCTAATCTCAAAGGTAGTGATCTGCTAGCTTCCGCTGCACCACTCTGATGTTCTTAGGCTTAACTGCCTCACTTAGCTTTTGATAGCATTGTATATCCTTCTGCATCCTTACTGTTTAGGAATATTAGTCTCTCAATGGACACGTGTTATCTTTATATATACACGGCCTTGATGAGTTGTAACTCGTCTATCTATTCTCCTTGGAGATTTTATGCTCATACTCTTAGTATTTTCTCGAATGTCTAAATTGTTCTCCCCAACTGACCTTTGGTCTGAGGATGATTCTTAGTCTGAAACTACTGTTTAGTGCATATGCGCTTTACAGTCTTAATCCCTTACATCTTAAGACATATCCAATGTCTGTACTTAATAATCTGTGCTCTTCGCACTTCATAGTCCTTAATTATTTGTTCTCTGGTTCCTCTGTGTTGCTGGTTCAACTGAGCTCTTCTCTTCGACTGTTGTGGTAGTAGCTGCTCTTGTCCGGTCTTGCGTCGTTGTCGGTGGTACGGAGTCGACTACTTCCCGTGTTCCTTACACCACTCGTTCACATGCATGGGGTACCTTACTGGTACATTACTACTTACCCAACTAACTCATAAATGAGCGTGTCAGGCCTGCAAGCCCCTGTGGGGTGCAGTCGTCCCACGTCTCGTTTTAGTAAACTCATAGTGTTCGTCACACGTTTAGCTATTGCTAATTATGAAGTATTCTGATGTCGATCTCCTCTTTCATCGTTCCAAAATAACATTTATTGTTCTTCTTGAAGTCAATCAAGGGAAGTCCATTTACTGTGTTCTTGGGTATGGTATGCTCTAGCTCCTTCCTGTATTCCGTATTGATTCGGTCACTTAATATCTGAGGTCTCTTTCCGTAGAGCCTCTTATCTTGTTTTTCATATTCATTCTATTAGGAAAGCACTTCCAGTTCCTTAAGGAATGGGTAGTGTGCTTCCTGCGAAATCTTACCTAACCAGGTCCAGACTACTGGCATCAACGCTCAGTTCGTCTACCATCTTATTTTCTTATTATATTGGTCCTAACTCATAATTCTCATTGCCTCAGTGTCAACATTTGACGGCTCATACATATTGGTCGCCTTACCGCGCACCATGACTTAATCCACTTATCCAACTATTGTACTCACGACCACTACTACTGTGGTAGTTGGCCCTTACCCTGTTGCCCATTAATGGTGCAACCTCTTATTCACTTATTCTAATGTCTTACCTTATGTTCAATCCCTTTTTGGTGTAAACACACTGGGGTTCTCTCGTTCCGGTGTATGGCGGTTGTCTTACCGTGCTGTAAAATAGTTAACTCTTAATACGAAGGTGTTCTACCCAATCAATCAGATTCGTAAGTAGGCTAATTTCTTTCGCTTTCTTCCATCCTTAACGATGTTACCACATTAAGTGCGGATAGATACTGAGTAACCATGTAGTTTGACTGGTTACTGAAAAAGTCATCCGCTGATTCACAAGCTCCTCTGAGCATTGATTAATTGACGTGCCATTATGTGCAGTCACAATGTTTATCTCTGCCCATACTAATTCTTACATCCTGGGTGTTGGATATGGGGTCTATCTGTGCCACCTTCCTTATTACTCAATGTATCTGATATATTCTAAGGTAATCTCAAGTTCATAGTTTCCATTTTCTAAATAAAGTGTATTTTATCTCTAACAGTGAAAGCCCTTTTGAGGGGTTCATTCCCACTCATGGCCTCACACAAGGAGAGGTATCCCCACCCTAAAAGGCATGGTTCGTTCTCCGCTCCTGTCCTTAGCATTATCTCAATATTCTCATTGGTACTCTTTCTTGGTATTGTCTTTCCCAATCTAAATTATAGTTTGGTAACCGTTCATATCTACAATTGTAGTCCCTCATGGCTTAAACAAGCTCCTTATAACTTACTGCGCCTCGGGCTCTGATGTGGTTAACATCTTTGGCTCGTAGGCTCTTAATGCTTAATGTCTCAGTTCATTATTTGTACTCTTACTCATCTGTAGGTTATCCTCATAAACTTTTGGTCCCTTGGAACCCATCAATCATTAGGTTACATACCAAATGTAGTATCGGGTTTTATGATAAGTTGTTACATCCCGCTTCCTGCTATGGAAGTTGTTCGGGTGATCTAGGTTACTTAATGTCTTTGACAACACTGTCATTTTACTAGACTTATGTCTTTTGGCAATTAAGGATAAGTTCGTATTAGGCGTTTGCCTTACGGTGTCCAAGTTGGATATCATCCTGGCATCTTATACTTCTATCTCAACGCTTCGTTCAACTTCCGTTGACTACGCCACCCGTTGATGATCAATCATACTTGGGTGTAATGAGTTAAACACAGTGTTAACCGTCATTCCTCAGTTGTTCGGCTCGACTATGCCCGCTCTGTGGGGGTAGTCCTCTGAGCTTTCCTTTTCCAGGGTTGTACGACTTTAATCCTTAGTAGGTTATAGCTTACGTTTATTTCTTGTATCCTTGTTTTCTGGGTTTTCCAGCATCTTCATTGAAGAATGTTGTTATTGGTATCCTTAATGGTCACTCTGGGAGTCTTATCCCGTTTTCGTTGTAAGTCCGATGCTTCAACAGTCTCAATAGTATCTTATAATACATCCCTTGTATATCATTGCTTATATAGTGTTTTTGCTCGCATACCGAGCATCTCTTAGGTTTTCCCCCTTGGAGTTTGGATTGGTATTCTTACCATACTGTCGGTTGTTGTTGTAGTGGGTTATCGTTGCTAATATTTATACGGTTTATATTTCGTCCAAGCTCAGCTCCCTGCTGCTGATGTGTCGGTTCATCTCATCATGGTTAGGCCGTCGGGCCTTTCCAAGGTCTTATTTTTCTGTTCTTATGGATTTACAATCCGGTATTAATATGCGTTTCAACTGTAGTGTTCTCCTATCTTGCCATGATGGCTTTCCGTGTAGCTTAACCGTGGTAGCACTTGCTATGGCAAGTGCGCCATGCTGGATGGGCTATTGGTACAAGGTACGTCGGTAGTGACACTTCCTTCTAATTTCCATGTAATTGGTAGTCCTCGGGACTCCTTCGATAATCTCTTATTTTGGATAACCGTTCATCCGGCAGTTTCCTTGTTGTTTGACAGTACTGTCATTTATCAGGGCGTTCCTCTTTCTGAGAGAACCCCTTAATATTTCCTTATGTCCTATTCCTCGCTCCTGTCTCCACACATTTTGTTGTGGTTACTCAGTAATGATTTTCCTTTAGGCACTACACCGTAGTCCTATTTTAGTACACAATTTATATGTGTTTCCACCGTTGTTCGCATTGTGTCGGCCAGGTTTGTAACCTTTTTCATTGTGTGGGGTTTGGAGTTTCCGGTTCTTAACTGGATTCTCCAGTAATCTCAATCCTCATGCTCTGTATTATATACTGTTATGCTCTTTCGGACCACTGTCCGGTACTCATGTCGTTTATCATTTCCTCATCCATTGCACGCGTAGTGCTTTCCTTATCATTGGTATGGCGGGTTATTTCGACTGCGTAGCATGTCGACCCATGTTGCCGGTAATTTCCGTTCCCTTATTGATAGTATTCCATAAGTAGCGCCTGTTTCTCTAGTGATGCGCTCCATTTAAAAACTCCCAAGTTCTCCATAACTGTTGTACAACAAGTGTTTTCTCGTATTGCTTATTGTTAGCTAACTGCCAGATCGGTTTCCCCGAGTAAGAGAAGGCTTTCTTCTCTCTGGCGTTTGTTCCACAATTCAGGGTTAGGGATGTGGAGGGCGGGTCTAGGTACTATGGATGTCCGGTAAACACCGGGAAGTCCTGACTAACGCACCTCTCACTCTATCTCTTAACCCTTAACCCATAACTCAATCTCACCTCAATATCTCCTAAGTTCGGTATTTCTTGTCTTCAGAGCGTAACTACGCTCTGATACCACTTTTTGTAACACCCCAACTCAATCCAATTGTGGTCTCGCAACTTAACAGCATATATACACATGTCACAGCGGAATTCTTTACAATCCAGGACCTTGCCACGGTCTGACTACAGAATATACCGAACATTAGTCTAACAACCTTAACCATTTACATACCCTTCTTACAATCCACTCACAACCTATACATCTTACTAACTCAATTGCCATACGAGTGTACATGCACACTCGTAGGCCACACTTAACCCTTAACAGCTTGTCCTCTTCTTACTCTTGCGACGGCCGCCTCCTGATGTTCACCTGTGTAGTAAAAAGAAGCCCCCGAGGGGGTCAGCACGAATGCTGGTACGATCCTCTCATGGCCCCCAAGCTAACGTGGCTACGACGACTAATTGTCGATAGCATGGAGGTTGATTAGATGCACAAATAATAGAAAGTGCAGTAAACAACAACTCAGATATGAACAATCAAAGTTCACACACAATGAACGACTTAAATGCGTTCCCTTAATTAGAGAGTTAGTTATTTAACTCCTTAAGTAATGTTCTCACTTAATCTTAGTCCATCCTTATCTTACCTCAATCTGATTCTTATCTTAATCTTAGAAACAACCATCCTTTAATCAGGAGTGGATGTAGCTTATCTTAATCTTAGAACAACCATCCTTTAATCAGGTGGATGTAGCTTATCTTAATCTTAATATTACAAACCATCCTTTATGAGGAATGGTTGCAACTTACTTTAATCTTAATCTTAACTTAATCTCAATATACAAACCGTTCCTGGAAGGGATTGGTTGTAACTTATCTCGTCTTAGAATACAACCATTCTTTAAATAGAGATTGTTGTATCTTATCTCAAACCTTATCTCAATCTTATCTCAGTTCTTATCTCAATTAAGTCAACCGTTCTTTAATTAGAATGGTTGTACCTTAATCCATTGTTTATCTGTCGGGTCCGTAACCCTAACCAATGAGTTATCAGCTCCATTGGTTTACATAAACAATATTTATTAGAATTAGTTGGGCATTTAGGTAGATCCCACTACACCATCTCAGTATGCCTCCCTCCTAAAACAGAAGTCCGAGGAGGTCGAGTCTATTTGTCGACTCTAGGCGACGAGTCCCAAGGACAAGTCATCTTTGGAAGACGTATTCGATAAGGATACCGACTTCCCCCAATACACATGTGCCGGTACCATTCCGATTCCTCCTCACTCAAGTTCAGTTAGTAATAGTCTCAAGACCATGTTTGTTGTTAACCTCTTTCGGTTCATATCGTCCCTCATTAGGGGCGTTCCTTATTCTCACTCAATTTCTTACTAAACATTGGTTAGTAAGTTCTCACGGTATGTTGTGTTAGTTTTCAACACACACACACACAATATATATATAATATTCCGGTTGCATGCTTTATCTTGTTTAGTGAGCACACAAAACAAATAGCACACAAGCCGAGGGACACCTCGTTAGCAAGCAGGTCACAAGAAGAAACAACTGTACCTTTCACCGTTGGTCGTTTCGGTTGCTTACTCTCCTCCGGAGTCCAAACTCCCAAGTCCTAAAACATTCATTCAGTTTTAGGTTATTAATCACTTAGCTTAATTCACTTACTTAACCTATTAACTTACCTTAACGATCCCACTAACACCTCTTAAGTCTTTCCACTTAATCTTACAACTTAACCTTACACTTTTAAGTTTATACTTAACTCAACTTAATCCCTTAAGTTCTTAGGGTCCTAATCATTACCACCCTACCAAAGGTATTCCTCATTACCCATTACCATTCTTAGAATCCAAAATTTCTTTTTTTTTTTTAAGTGTTAAGGGTCGACCGACCCACCGACCGACCCAACCCCTGGGTCGGTCCATTACAGAAACTCTTCCGTCTCTTGAAACCCATCCGACCGACCCAGAGCTAGACCGACCGACCCAAACCCTCTGGGTCGGTCCCTTACCGAACCCATTTTCCTACATTAAATCTTTGCCCGACCGACCCAAAGCTAAGCCGACCGACCCAAACCCTCTGGGTCGGTCCAGTCCAGAGACATTCCGCTGGCTCAACATGGCCCGACCGACCCAAACTGGGTCGGACACTGGGTCGGTCCACTACAGATTTTTCCTCTTTAATTGCTCTTTCAATTCCAACTCTTCCACAAGTGTCCTAATAGGTCCAACACCATCTTGGCACCTTAAACCCCTTATAACCTCCACCAAACTCATTAAACCATTCACCAAAATCCACCTTAGTCATTATGCATTTTCCTTGTAATAATGCTACACTTGTAATGTTTTCCTCTAGGTCTCTAGGTGGTGGTTCATACTTAATAACCACTATGCCAAATGTTTCCCTCATCACTATAACATCCTCCCCAAGCATCTTTCACCATCTAAAACTCTTTTATGCATTTACTTAAAGTTCCTTCATAAGCTTAAGCTTCCACCCACCAACTCCTTATTTCCTTCCTAGTTGTTTACCAACATTTACCTAAGTCCTAATTACCCAATTACATTCTCTTGATTCCTAAATCCTTAAAAGTAGTGCCTAAGTCATTATAACTCGTTATAACACTTTATCCCACCCCTTTTTCATCAAGACACCTCTAATACTCCCTAGTACTTCCTTAGTCATTAATTTCCCTTAGAACATATCTAAATCACCTTAAGCATTACACCTTCTCCTTACACTTATGCACAAGTCTTACATTCCTCATCTCATGATTTTGGTGTGTTCAAAACACTCACCATTCCTCCAATTCCTCCTAGACATCTCTAGGTCATTCTAAACCTTAAGAACTCCTTAGTTAACTAATCTCCACTCAAATTCCTCATAATGATTCCTAGTAAATCCTAGGTCATTTTAGTTCACCACCATCGCCTAAACACTTATTTTCTACTCAAATTTTGCCATAGCACCTCTAGCATTATAGCATGCCCAACACATTATTTTTCCTCATTTAACCATCTCACACCCTCAAGTTCTTTCTCATCATATCTCATCACCAAACCAACTCATTCACAACAAACTCAATATTTGCAATTATCTTAAATTGCATAGCACTAAGGCTCTTAAATGATGGCTCTTAGGCCCTTAAATGACTTAAACTTAAACACTGAATTTCCCACATATATAAGCTTTCAACCTGCAAATACACTCATCAATCTCAAGTAGTTTAATGCTCTTAAAATCCACCTTAAACTTTATTGCTAACTCATTCTCATTAGCTCCTTAATCACAATTCATAAGCTTGTTTAAGTTCTTTTTCCTTAGGTTATATAACCCAATACACAATGTAAGCTCTAAGCCCATTGGTATTATCTAAAACTCATTCCTTAATCTCAAACCACCATTAGGTAAGCATTTTACCTTGTTTTCTCAAGCTTATCTTAATCTCCTCCTTAGGCCTTCTTCTTGCATAGATCTCGCCACCACTTAAATTCCCTTTTGCCAATGTTCTAATCAATATTCAGACTCATATGAGTACTAAACAATGCCTAACCTCAGGAATAAAACCTAGGTTAGAAATGTGTTCTAAGGCATAAAAGTGGATGATTACCTTTGAAGTCTCAAGTAGACTTTGGCATTGAATTAATAGACATCCACTAGTCCTTGGTGAATAAATCAAGCTAGAACAAGGCATAAAACAAGCCCCATGAGTAGAAATTTTCGGCCATGTAGAAGAATGGTGGAAACATGGTTTTTTCTTACATTTTCTTTACCTTAAGAGAATGGAGAAGCTAATGGCTCTTCAAACTTGATTTTCCCCCATCAATGGAGTTTTCTCATGGCACCAAATGGAGCTTTGAAAGATTTGAAAAGATAGGAAGATAGGTCTTGGCCTAACTAAGAGAAATCTACACTTAGTTTTTGATTTGGAGCAAAGATGAACACTTGGTGAGCATTTGAAGTGGAGCACCCATGGAAGAAGCTCTCTCGGTTTGGAGCAAGAGAAGGGAAGAAGAAACCGTGGGTGGAAGAGAAATGGAGGAAAGAGAAGAAAGGTAGCTAATATAAGGTATTTTGCTTTATTAAAGCAAATAGTACTTCTTTACTTATCTCTTCTTTTCCTTTCTCATTTGATGACTCATGTGGTGACTCCCCACATAAAAACCGGCCACCCCATTAATATAAGGCTAACATGGTCTTTGTTGACCAATTAATTGACTTATATTGTTTAAAACTTAAACTAGTCACTAAATAGTTACTATTCACTAATCAAGGCACATAATCGGGAAATTTTTGATTTCCCATTGATTTAGACCTCCTAATGTGATACTAATTATACACAATGATTTAAAGAGTAATGATGGACAATTAGCCACTCAAAACTCAATTCTAAGACAATTTCTCAAAAATGTGCTTTAAGACTTCTTAAAGCACATTTTGTGTTTTTAACTTGTTTTCAAGCTTGGTTTTCTTTGCTAATTGATTTAAAATGACCATTAGAATATTACTAAGGTCTTACCAAGATATTTGGGTACTCACCCAAGTCTCTCCAAGCTTAGAGCACGTTTTTGCCCTAATTGCCCTTAAGGCATTTCCTTGTGTTTTCCTGGTTTAAATTGTCTACCAATCTTTCTAAGGCATATTCTAGCCTCACTACATCATAATTTGATGTTTACTTAGCATACTTAGGTTTGGGGTATTTCAATAGGAAAAATCACCACAATATTTAGACATGTTTAATACACCAAAATAAGATATGGTTATACTCCAAGCATGAGCTTAACCATAAAGAACAATTAATGTAAGATTTAAGGCAAAAATCACCTTAAAAATGCAAGGAAGTTTCCAAAGGTTTTCGGCCTGAATTAAACGCACCACATGGTGTTAAATTCACCATATAAACATAGAAAATAGCTAGACAACAACAAGCTGCTATGGAAATTGGTTTTACTTTAGCAAAATGCCTTAAAGAATGGTATTTCCTTTGATTTTTGACCACCCTTGCTCCAAATGGTTAACAAAATGAATGAACATGTAAATATGAAGATTATGAGTGAATGAACTCATAAAAATCAGAAGAAGAAAACCGGATGGAGAAAGGAGATGCTTAAGGTATGTTTTTACCTTATAATGCAAATTTTGGAAACCTTGGTCCCTAGACTTGCATCAGCCGAGATTAGTTGTTGTTGAAGGTTTAAAATGCTGAGAATAAGCCATGGAAAGTGATAGATCATGAGTTCCAAGTGTAGGTAATGGAAAGATGAAGAAAAAGAGCTAAAATATGCCTTAAACCATTACCTTAGGTGCTTAAGAGATTGATTTGTCTTCCATACTCAAGATCACAGCTTGAGAGAGTTTGGAAGAGCTGATGGCTCAGCTGGAATGGGACAAGGGGCAAGAGAAGGCAAGGTAATGTGTTTAAAATGAATAAAATGTATAATAAGGAATAGTAAATGGTGATTCACCAAATTAGGAAGATATTTAGCATTAATGCTGAGTGAGATGTCCTCCATCCTCTTAAGCTGCCGACTTCATAAGGGTTAGAAGGGTCATTAATTGACCATTGACCATTCTTGGTCAATTTTGCTTAAAAATGCACTATTTGGGTTACTATTCATAAATGAATGCCATATTTTCAATTTTTTTTGAAATTTTGGATTTAGACCTCCCAATGTGGGACATTATAGTACATTAGTATATGAAGGTCTAATCCAATGCCTAACACCACTCAAAACCCACTCAGAAAGTCAATTTTCTCAAAAACGTGCTTTAAGGAATTTTAAAGCACATTTTGTGTTAAAACATGTATTAGAGCTTGGTTTCCTTTGAGAATGGTTTTATAATGTTCATTACTTCATTATAATACTTAGGAATCCACTTTGGATCCTATTTGAGGTCATACAATCTTTATGGTGCTTTAAAGCACATTTTTGTCTTTACCGATCTTAAGGCATGTTTTGCCTTGTTGAGATCTTTAGATTGTTCCCCCAATGGTATTTAAATGTTTATTAACCATTTTAGATCATTAATAGATCATTTAATTAAGTTTTTAAGGTTAGGGGTATTTCACCGGGTGGATAGACAAGGAAGAACAATGAGTTTCACTAAGTATTTTCTCTTCCAATTCTGGGCTGGACTCTGGGATGCACAATCTGCCATTCAATATGATCAGTCCATCATCACTGAGTCTGAAATCATATTTTTGTCTCTCGAATGTGCTGTCAACTAACTGCTGCCCGATGGTCAGTATGTACTGGTCGCTCTTCTGAGCACAACGTACTTCTTCGACTAGGCTGCTGTTTGTTGACATGGCATGTAAGGAGTGAGCTCTCCGGCTCAGGGCATCGGCTACTATGTTTGCCTTCCCCTCCTTGTACTTGAGGTTGATGTCGTAGTCCTTCAAGAACTCGACCCATCGCCTCTGCCTCATGTTCAGATCTTTCTAGGTGAATAGATACTGAAGGCTCTTGTGATCAGAGTATATCGTCACTGTCACACCATACAAGTAATGTCTCCATATCTTCAAAGCAAAAGCCACTGCTCCCAGCTCTAATTCATGTGTCGGGTAGTTCTCCTCATGTTTCTTCAGCTGTCGGGAGGTGTAGGCTACGACCTTCCCATGCTGCATGAGTACACACCCTAGCCCCGTACCTGTGGCATCACAGTACACCTCGAACCCGCCGGTCCCTTCAGGAATGGTGAGTACGGGAGCTGACGTTAGAAGGTCCTTCAGTGTTTGAAAGGAACGCTTGCAATCTACAATCCATACAAACTGAGCGTCCTTTTTCATCAAATTAGTCATAGGCTTGGCTACTTTGGAGAAGTCTTTCACAAAACGCCTGTAGTATCCAGCCAACCCCAAGAAACTGCGGATATCGGTTACTGTCTTCGGTCTCGGCCAGCTCTTGACTGCCTCTATCTTCGCAGGGTCGACAGATATGCCGCTGGCTGAAATGATGTGCCCTAAGAATGCCACGCTATCTAGCCAAAACTCACACTTTGAGAGCTTGGCGTATAGCTGGTTCTCTCTCATTGAAATACCCCAAACTTAGATATGGTGTTAAATGATAAACTAAGATATAAGGAGGCTAAATAATGCCTTAGAAACATTAAGAAACATTTCTAATCAAAGAAAATATAAGGAAACACCAAAAGAGCAGTTTAAGCAAAAACGTGCTCTAAGCTTGGAAAGACTTGGGTGAGTACCCAAATATTGTTCTAAGACCTTAGTAATATCCTAATGGTCATTTAAATCAATTACCAAAGAAATCCAAGCTTGAAAACAAGTTAAAACACAAAATGTGCTTTAAGGAGTATTAAAGCACATTTTTGAAAAATTGTCTTGTAAATGAGTTTTGAATGGCTAAATGTCCATCATTACTCTTTAATTAACATGTGTACTATATAGTATCACTTTTGGAAGTCTATATCAATGGGAAATCAAAAATTTCACAACAATGTGCCTTGTTTTGTGAATAGTAACTTAATTAAGCTAGTTTATAACATAAGTCAATATAAGTGAAATATTTGGTCAACAAAGACTTAAGTACCCCTTGTTACTAATGGAGGCCGGTTTCTTATAAGGTGAGTCACCACCTTTATGAGTCATTAAGCAAATAAGAAAGGAAATTAAAGGATAAAGCAAAAGTACTATTTACTTTACAATATAAAGATCTCATTTTAACTCACCTCTCTCCTCATCTCTTCATTCTCTCTTGTTTCCCACGGTTTCAGCTGCTCTCTCCCTTCTCCATTAACATGAAGCTCATCTCCATGCTAGCTCCACCTTCTCTTGCACACAACTTACTCATTTTAGCTCCAAAACCAAAACAAATTACATATTCTTCTTAGTTACCTCAAGTTCTCTCTTTCTATCCTTTCAA
Organism: Limonium bicolor; assembly: GCA_023374045.1. Classification (NCBI taxonomy): domain Eukaryota; kingdom Viridiplantae; phylum Streptophyta; class Magnoliopsida; order Caryophyllales; family Plumbaginaceae; genus Limonium; species Limonium bicolor. The sequence continues at coordinate 253,222,418 of CM041782.1, forward strand.
AACTCCAAGAGCTTTGATTTGGTGCCAAGCCAAACCACCATTAGAGGAGGAAATTCAAGTTTGGAGACTCCATTGGCTTCTCCATTCTCTTAAGGTAAAGAAAGTGTAAGAAAATCTAGGTTTCCATCACTTTTCTTCATAACCGAAAATACATGCTCATGAGGCTCCATTTTAATGCCTTGTTCTAGCTTGTTTTCTACTCTTCAAAGGATTGAGGAGGTCCTTCTTGCTTCATATCCAAGCTTGTCTTGAGAAACTAAGGTAAAACAATCACCTTAATACCTTAAAGCACATTTTTAACCTAGGGTTTGTTCCTTAGGGTTAATGTATTATCTAGTACTCATTGGAGTCATTGGATATTGGTTAGAACATTGGCAAGGAGATAAATATTGGTGACCGAGATTGAGGAAGGAAAAACCTAACGAAGAAAGTTTTTAAAGCTTGTAAAAGAACAAGGTAAATTACTTACCTTAAGGTGTTTTATTGTTTAAGGGAATGGGATTTAGATATGTGATGAGTTTAGTGTAGAGTTTACATTAGAAAAGGGTTACATATGACCTAGGAGAAACAATGATCATGATTATGAACTTGTGACTAAGTAGCAAATGAGAAAAAGAGATAGTTTAAGAATATCAAGGTGAATTACAAGAAGCATTTTATTTCAATGGGAGTTGTGTGTTGTGTATTCGCAGGTTGAAGGCAAATATATGAGGAAATTCAGTGGTTAAGATTATTGTCATTTAAGGGCCTAAGTGCCAAGCATTTAAGTTTATGCACTATAAGATGATGTGGTGAAGTTTTGGTATAAATTGTGTGTTAAGGTGTTGTGATGAGAATTTGAGTGGTATTGGTTGTTGGATGGAGAAAAACCAAGTGTTAGGATGTGCTATATACTAGAGAACCCATGGCAAAATTTAAAGGAGAACTTAAGTGTTTAAGATGTTCTAAGGAGATTTAATGGCTAAGGAAGTACTAGGAAGTTTTAGGGGTTGTCTTGATGAAAAAGGGGTGAGATAAAGTGTTTTAATGAGTTATAATGACTTAGGCATTACTATGAAGGATTTAGGAATCAAGAGAATGTATTTGAGTATTTAGGACTTAGGCAAATGTTGGTAAACAACTAGGAAGGAAATAAGGTGTTGATGGATGGAAGCTTAAGCTTGTGAAGGAACTTTAAGTAAATGCATAAAAGAGTTTTAGATGGTGAAAGATGCTTGGGAGATGATGTTATAGTGGTGGGGAAACATTTGGCATAGTGGATACATTAGGTATGAACCACCACCTAGAAACCTAGTGGAAAATGTTACAAGTGTTGGCATGGTTACAAGGAAAAATGCATAATGATTAAAGTGGATGTTGGTGAGTGATTTAAAGTGTTTAGTGGTTGGCTTAAGGTGTATTTGAGGTGCCCAAATGAGGTTATAACATATTAGGATATATGAGGAGAAGTTTGGAGTTAAAAGAGAATTTAGAAACAAGGTTCTGGAGCCAACCGACCTAAGGGACCGGACTTGCAAGGTCGGTCGAGCTCAGTTTACACTGCCGGAGAAAGTTTCTGGAACCGACCGAACTTGGGGACCGGACTTACAAGTTCGGTCGGGCTTGTATTTTGTGAAGGAATTAAGTCTCTGGAATCGACCGAACATGGGACCGGACTTGGCAAGTTCGGTCGAGCTTAAAATTTCCCTCGGGGAAACTCTCGGGAATGGACCGGACTTGCAAGGTCGGTCGGGGTAGAATTTTCAAGCGGTAATATGTTCTGGAACGGACCGACCTTGGGTAAGGTCGGTCGGAAGTTCGGTCGAGCCTAAAAAAAAAGAAATTTTAATTGCTAAGGAGGATAATTGGTAATAAGGTATGCCATTGGTAGGGTAGTAATGATTAAGACCCTAAGAACCTAAGGGATTAAGTTAAGTTAAGTAAGAACCTTAATGTTTAAAAAGATTAAGTTTAAAAGGGTAAGGACTTAAGAGGATATTCAGTGGGAGTCTTTAGGGACTAAGTGAGTTAAGTAAGGTTCAAATAACTAATGGCCTAAAAACGAATCAATGTTTTAGGTTTGTGAATTGGGACCCCGGAGAAGGTTAAACAAACGACGATCGACGGTGAACGGTACAATCTTTCTTGTGACCTGCTTGCTAACGAGGTGTCCCTGGGCTTGTGTGCTATCTGTTTAATTGCTATGACTAAGACAAGATAAAGCATGCAACTGGTTATATTTGTTCTCATTGTGTATGTGTTATCCTTACACTAACCCGCGAGACTTGAGATTGTTACTAACCAAGTTTAGTACTTACGGAGTTAAGAATAAGAGTTAAGTTTGGTGGTTGTTGGTTAATGCCCGTTAAGGCTTAGCTAGCACATGGTGAGGAAAAAGGGGGACGGTATCTGAATCAGATCCGCCCTCCGCTTAAGGACTTGTCTTCGGACTTGTAGCCTAGGGCCGGTTTCCGGCTCAGCTACGTTGGACTCCCGTCTAGAGTAGGTGGCATTAAGATGGTGCGGTGGGATCACCTAAATCCCAGGTTCGAATTAAGCTACAACCATTCCCTTCCAGGAACGGTTTGTATACTGAGACTAAGTTGAGATTAAGATTAAGGTAAGGTAAGGAACTGAAGGAAATGAGGACTAAGGAGGGGGTTACTAACCCACTTGATAAGGGAACGCTTGAGTCGTTCATTGTTTGTGAACTATATATGTTCATCTGTGGTTATTGTTATTGCACTTCATATCATGCTTGTGTAAGTAATCAATTTCCATGCTATCGACAATTAGTCGTCGTAGCCCCGTTAGCTTGGGGGCCATGAGAGGGTGTACCAGCATTCGTGCTGACCCCCTTTGGGGGCTGTTTTTACACTTGCAGGTAAGAGACCCATGAGGACACACTACGAGAGTAGGAGCGGTTAGACTTAGGATGGGATGTTTATTTTGAGTTCGGGTTGCGCCTGTGCACCCGTCTGTTTATATTTAAACTGATGTAAGGTGGTGATTATGACTTAGTTACTTGTACTCGGTTGGTTGTCGGTATTATGGATGGTGATGTTTTGGGTTGGTTATGTATTTTGGATGAGTGTTGTAATTGTTAAGGCCAGTATATTCTAACGATCAGACCGTGGCAAGGTCCAGGTGCTTATTATTTCCGCTGCGACGTATTCGATTAAGGGTTCAGTTTTGCGATAACCACGATTAGCTTTGGATGGGGTGTTACAAAAAGTGGTATCAGAGCGTAGTTACGCTCTGATCAAGAAATACCGGACATGAGTAACCAACGAGTTAGGATATAAGTTAAGGAATAAGTGATGGGTTAAGGGTGTGAGAAGTTAGAGTGAGTAGAGTCAGATGACCACTAATACGTGTTGATCGTCTTTACCGTCTACGGACGTTACAAATTCGTTAACCGAGACAGTGGTGAATACGAATCTAATGTGAGTTATGCTTGTTCAGATGGCAGGACGTCCTAGGGGAAGCCGAGGTCGCGGCCAGGGTGATGATGCTTCCGGAATACCGGGAGGGCAGACGATCGCAGAGATCGTAGCTGCCGCATTAGGGCATATGGGCTATCAGCCTGGTGTGGGTGCACCACCTCCACCGCCACAACCCAGGGAACCGAATTGGGTGAAGAGTCTTGCAGATCTTTGACCCACACACTTTAAGGGGGAGACCGATCCCGCCAAGCTTGAGGCGTACATCTCCGAGCTGGAGACCGCCTTCGAGACCCTTGATGTCCCAGCTGGGATCAAGGTGCGTCTGGCCGCTTTCTACCTGAAGGGGGCGGCAGGCGATTGGTGGAAGCTGGTGAGGGCCGAGCATGTGGCCAATCCAGAGTTCGGCTGGGAGCAGTACACCGCCTTGCTACGAGCAAAGTACTACCCCGCCCATGTCCAGATAAAGAAGCGCTTGCAGTTGGATGCGCTTAAGCAGACAGACAAGATGACGGTGGACGAGTATTACTCAGAGTTCACCGCCTTGCTCCGTCTTCTGCCAGGTCTTGGGTATTCAGACTAGATCCTGGTAGACCGCTTCTATGGCGGGCTTAGCCATCGACTCCGCTACGGCATGGGGCCGACGAGTTACACTACCTTGCTGGTAATAAGAATGATTGAGATTTGAGTAAGTAATGAGTAAGATTTAGATTATGGAAGAATAAGAGTGACTAATACTATGGAAAAGCAGGAGTGCTATCATGCCGCTGCTAAGGTTGAGATAACCGTCCAGCTGAGGGACGAGGAGAATGCTAAGAGAAAGAATGCTGGTAAGAGCTCGGAGAGTCAAGGACAAGGAGGGTACAAGAAACAAAAGTACCAGCCTCAGGCCCAGAAAAATCAGAACCCAAAGGGGAAGGAGGAAAAAGAGAAGGCTCCGGAAGAGCCATTGAAGTTGACATATGCTTATGCAGCTACACCCCTGCGCTCTACGGTGCCAAAGGGTAAGAAATTGGTATCGAATGAGTTAAGAAACAATTTAGTGACCGTTTGAGAAATGAGTACTAATATTATGAATCATTAGGATCTGAGACTGAGAAGGGAGCCGATGGTGGCTACCAGCGATGCTACATCTGTAGGTGGTGTCACAAGGACCACCCCGGGCTCGATTGTAAGGGGAATAAGGTGGAGTGCAACTTTTGTGGAGTTTACGGGCACCGAGCGTATGAGTGCTACCGGAATCCTGCTAGCAGAGCCTATAGCCTGACACCAGGGGCAAGGGCAAGACCGATCAGGGAGCTGGATCTGACGGTCAGAGGAAGGTGCAGCAGGCGGCGGACAAGAACCCAAGGGTGACCCAGAAGTCGGGACCCACACTACACATGGTGGACCAGGACGATGAGCCTGAACCCTCATCGAGGACAGGTACCGCTATAACCATTTAGTAATAAAACTACCTGCTTACCACATTATCATGCATATTGGGTGAATAAATGAGTTAAGTAAGAATAAGATGAGATTAGAACTTAAGTAAGATATAACCTACTACCACTTTAGGAAGATTAAACATCTGCTACCCAATACCATCCACACCCAACCCGGAGCACACCGACATCGAACCCATAGACTTTCCAACCGAACAATGTCAGGTTATCTGCCCAGGTATGATTTTATTAAGGGGATACCTAACACCCGAAGCACAAATAGCCATCATCAGAAGATGCAATCAACTAGGAATGGGACCGGGAGGTTTCTACACACCGGAGTACCCAGGGGGAGCAAGGATGAAATTAAAAATGATGAGCTTGGGCAAGGATTGGAATCCGTATGCCAAGAATTACCAAACCACGAGGATGCAAGATGGAGTCTCACCACCTGGAATACCCGAAGAGTTCCATCCAGTTATTACACAAGTCGTGGAAATCGCTCAGCAATTGGAAGCTGAACCGATTCCAGACATTCGGGCAGACATTTGCATTGTAAACTTCTACGAGAAGGATGGGCGACTTGGACTACATCAGGATAAGGACGAGACAACGGAGTCTCTCAAAAGAGGGATACCCGTAGTGTCTTGGTCCATTGGGGATGATGCAGAGTTTTTATACGGCGAGCAGAAGCGTGTGGACCGTGCGAATAAGTTGGTACTTAAGTCAGGAGATGTATTAATTATGGGAGGAGAATCAAGGATGTTATACCATGGGATTAAGAGAATCAAGCTGAATACAGCATCGTCAGTAGTAATCAATGCGACACACATAAGACCAGGAAGATTAAACCTAACCTTTAGACAATATTAGCCATATAATGTTAGAATGAGATGAGGAATGAGATGTAAGATAGAAGCACATGTTGTAAACAGGACGGTTATGAATAAAATAATAGTGTTGTTCACGTAGATTGTTTCGACTCTTGTTATACCATCAATACTCATGAAGCTTATGAATACAATTAGGTTATGGACTCGGTACGGAAGGTGCACTAAGCATACTTATAGAGGCACAGGCCGACGCCAGCGGTACTATCCTCACCGGCACCTTTCCGATTAATGGGATTGAGGCATCAGTTCTCTTCGACTCAGGGGCCTCGCATACCTTTGTCTCGGCATCGTTCGCGAGCAGGTTGGGGCTAGACGCTGATGAGCTACCCGACTTCATGGTTACGCTCCCGTCTAAGGAGAAGGTTCGTTGCACTCGTTACTACCGAGGAGCCACTGTAAGAATTAAGGGAGAAGACTTTCTAGTCAGTTTTATTGAGTTCAGAGAGCTAGGATTTGTTGTGATCTTCGGGATGAACTGGTTGGAGCGGCACAAGGGACGTATCCTCTACGCCGAGCATAGATTGCTGCTCAGGAGTCCGTCTGGGGTTACAATATCATACCGCCAGAGGCCCAGAGAGCCTTCGACTAAGATCATCACCGCCATGGCAATGTATAAGGAATTGAGGAGAAAGGAAGAAGTGTACCTCTGCTATGTACAGGACATAGAGAGAGACCCTGAGTTCGACCCCGACTTACCGGTAGTGTCGGAGTTCCCTGACTTATTTCCAAGGGAACTGCCTGGCATGCCACCCACTCGGGAGGTAGAGTTCACCATCGAGCTGCTACCTGGTACCGGACCGATAGCCAAGGCACCATACCGTATGGCTCCGGCAGAAAGGACTGAATTAAAGGAACAATTGAAAGATTTATTGGATAAGGGATTTATTAGACCAAGTGTGTCACCATGGGGAGCGCCAGTCCTCTTCGTGAAGAAGAAGGATGGTAGTCTCCGCCTCTGCATTGACTATAGAGAGCTGAATGCAGTGACAGTGAAGAATAAGTACCCACTACCCCGCATCGACGATCTGTTCGATCAGTTGAAGGGAGCATCTGTGTTCTCCAAGATTGATCTCAGATCGGGGTATCATCAGATAGCCATTAAGGAGGGAGACATTGAGAAGACGGCATTCCGGACACGATACGGGCACTATGAATTTACAGTGATGTTGTTCGGTTTGTCAAACGCGCCGGCGAAGTTTATGGATCTGATGAACCGCTTGTTCCGGGAGCAGCTGGACAAGTCGGTTGTGGTGTTTATTGATGACATTCTGATATATTCGAAATCTAAGATTGAACATGAGGAACATCTGAGGAGGGTATTGGAAATATTGAGGGAGAACCAGCTATATGCTAAGTTATCCAAATGTGAGTTCTGGCTTGACCAGGTCTCTTTCCTAGGTCATGTCATCTCAGATGCTGGGATCTTAGTGGATCCAGCCAAGATTGATGCCGTACGTACTTGGCCAAGGCCGAAGACTGTTATCGACATCCGGAGCTTTCTCGGTCTGGCAGGTTACTACAGGAGGTTTGTTAGGGATTTCAGCAAGGTCGCGAAACCGATGACCAGTCTGATGAAGAAGGATGCACCGTTCTTATGGACGGTTGACTGTGAGAGATCATTTCAGAGCTTGAAGGACTCACTAACCACTGCACCGGTTCTGACCATTCCAGACGGTACAGAGGGCTTTGAGGTTTATTGTGATGCATCCGGCAGAGGGCTGGGTTGCGTGCTCATGCAACATGGCAAGGTGGTGGCATATGCCTCACGCCAGTTGAAGAAACATGAGGAAAACTTGTAACGACCCCAAAACCGGCCTAGGAGTTAGGGCCGTTACACGCCGCGAGTCTACTACCTAACGTCGCAAGGCTCTAAGCAAACGAATCCCAAAACCGAATAACAAACTTGAATAAATACCAAAAGAGTTTACAAGATCCAAATGCTTATAAGTCAAATACAAAGAGAGAGGCCCGAAGGCTACACAAAGTACTAAAGCGTCCAAAGCGTAAGCAAACAAAGTCTAAAGACACATAAAATAACGAAGCTCCAGAAGGGGACGAGAAGAGAAGATCCCACGAGCTCAATCTGCAACAAAGTAAAGGGGTGAGCTAAACAGCCCAGCAAGCAGAAGACTTCCTCTAGGAAGCCCACTCAAAACAGAAGCAGAAGAATACTTATAAATAGAGAGGATAGCGGAGTCAATATAAATAGACCGAATGAAACCACAAAACAGAGGCAAAGCAGAACGGAATATCACTTCAAAACACAGTCGGACTTTCAGATAAGAAACAGAAGAATGGGACACTAGTAACAAGCTAACACAACAGAAGGACTCACATAAGGTCCTATGGATCCGAGGATCCCACAACAGAAGCCGTAGAGACAGCTAACAGACCCGTCGGTCAAATAACGTCCTAAGGGAGACCCTAAGGAGTATAAACGGAAGGAATTCCTGCGCAGCATGCTACGGGACAGCCCGACCCGACTATCCAAGGCTCAGAAGCAAAGTAACTAGGTCCCAAAACCAAAAGCTCACAAAACAGATCTTAAGAGCATGGAAATGCATATAAACAGCATAAGAAGCTTGTACACAGATAGGGGAATCCAACCCACAAACGGAACGCAAAACGGAGCTAAAACAGAGAAGTTATGCTCAAAACAGTGGCATGTCCGAACTTGCGTCCGACCTTGCAAGTTCGGACAGAGGTCGAGAGTCAGAAGTCGCGGAGATACAAATGTCCGAACTTACGTCCGAACGTCAAAGTTCGGACGTAAGTCGAGAGTTAAAAGCCAGAACCATCTTAGTGTCCGAACTTGCGTCCGACCTTGCAAGTTCGGACACACGTCGAAACTTTTACGAAAACTCATCCTCGCGTCAGGTCCGAACTTTGAAGTTCGGACCGATGTTCGGACACTTCAAAACCTTCAAAAACAAAACGCGCCCGATGAACTGTCCGAACTTACAAGTTTGGACAGACGTTCGGACAGCGCGAAACTGACGAAATCCAGAGCGATCAGACGAGAAGAAATCAGCCAAAATCACCATAACTCACACAAAACTCACAGAATGGTAAATCAGTACCCTCGGGGGTTTAGCCAAACGATTAACAACGCAAAACCAATGAGAAAACACACAAGCAACACACGAAATCAGATACGAAACCGATATTAAAATCAGTCCCCGAGGGTGAGCAAACTACCCCGATTCCATCCCCCACCTACATGAATTCGAAGCGCAGAATCCGGCCAGACGTTACCAGCAACTCAGCGAATAGAACGCAGCAGAGGAAATGCACCAGACGACACTGAATTCAGCCAGCAAACAATCCAATCAATCAGAACCCTGTCTCTCTCAAAACAGAAGTGAACACCATCAAAACCGAAAGGGAAACCAAACCTGAACCACCGCAGAGGAAGAGCAATCACACAGAACCGGAATTCGATCTCAAACGCACCAGCAATGCACCAGGAATTAGCACTCAAAGAAGAAGGAGAGGAGAGGGATGCTGAAAACTGTCGAGAAGAACACACGTCTTGAAAACTGATCGGGAAAAACTGAGCGAGAAAAACAAATGAGGCTCTCCCTTTTTCCTTATTAATAACTTACCAAAATAAAAGAAAGGGAAACGACCTCCTTGCCCCCGTCTTTTATTTAAATACCTCGAACGTCCCATCAACTAAACAAAGCATCACACAAACATAAGTAATGACATAAACCGGAACGTTATGTCATGAAATCTGAAAACGTAAAAATACGGAGTATTACATCACTCCCCCCTTAAAAGGAATTTCGTCCTCGAAATTCAACATACCTCACTGCTCGAAAAGGGAAGGGAACTTAGCACGCAATTCCTCCTCGAGTTCCCACGTCGCCTCACGCTCGGACTGATCAGACCACTGCACCTTAACCATAGGCAGTGTCTTGCTATGAAGCCGACGAACATCCCGTGCTAGAATACGAACCGGAACTGCCTCATAAGTGAAATCATCTCTGAGTCGAAGCTGACCATAGTCAATCACATGCGAAGGATCATGTAGATACTTCCTGAGCATCGACACATGGAACACGTCATGCACTCCTGCTAGAGCTGGTGGCAATGCCAATCTGTAAGCCACCGACCCAACCTTCCCAAGCACCTCAAAAGGCCCTACGAACCGAGGACTCAGCTTGCCTCGCTTCCCAAAACGAACTACAGCTCGAACTGGAGAGATCTTCAGATACATGTGGTCTCCCACCTGAAACTCAAGCGGACGGCGTCTCTGATCTGCATAACACTTCTGCCGGCTCTGGGCAACCAACAAACGCTCCCTGATAGTCTTGACTTTGTCCACAGCTCCCTGCACCAACTCAGGACCTACTATCACCCTCTCTCGCAGGTCATCCCAACAAATAGGAGATCTACAGCGCCTACCATACAACGCCTCATACGGAGCCATCCCAATGCTCGATTGAAAACTATTATTGTAGGCGAACTCAATCAAGGTCACATGCTGATCCCAACTGCCCCCGAAGTCGAGCACACAAGCCCTCAACATGTCCTCCAAAATCTGATTCGTCCTCTCGGTCTGCCCATCTGTCTGAGGATGATAAGCCGAACTGAAAGCCAAATTCGTCCCTAACGCCTTATGCAGGCTCCGCCAGAAGCGAGATACAAATCTCGGATCTCTGTCCGAAACGATCGTCGCCGGCACACCGTGCAACCTCACAATGAAATCCATACCTACGCTCTCCCATTTCACTCAGGAACGGGAAGAGGCTGCAGAAGACCCGCAGGTCACTGATGCTCAGCCTTCACCTGCTGACAGGTTTGGCAACGAGCCACAAAATCAGAAATCTCCCTCTTCATATTCGCCCACCAAAAGGATTCCCGGAGATCCCGGTACATCTTCACCCCTCCTGGGTGCACAGAATAAGGAGCTCCATGAGCCTCCTGCATAATCTCCCGCCTAAGGTCGCCTCCACTAGGCACACAAACTCTGCCCCTGAAGCGTAGACAGTCATCGCTGGACACAGAAAACTCTGACTCCTGCTCATCTGACAACTTCTCCCTGATCTTGCACAACTCAGCATCAGCCTTCTGACCCTCTCTGATCCGCTCAATCAAAGTAGACTGTACCTGAATCGAAGCAATCATCCCAGCACGGTCAGACCGAACAACCCAAATGCCCATACGCTGAAGCTCAAAAGCAGACCTCTGAACTCGTGACAACGAACAAAAAAGACCAGGAGCACCCCTACGGCTCAAGGCATCCGCCACCACATTCGCTCTACCCGGATAGTAGAGGATCTCCAGGTCGTAGTCATGTAACAGCTCCAACCAGCGCCGCTGTCTCAAATTTAATTCCTTCTGCGTGAACAGATATTTGAGACTCTTGTGATCCGTGTAGACCTTACACGTCACCCCATACAAATAGTGCCGCCAGATCTTCAAGGCGAAGACCACAGCAGCTAGCTCCAAGTCATGGGTAGGATAATTCTTCTCATACGGCTTCAACTGTCGTGACCCATATGCTACCACCTTTCCCTGCTGCATCAGAACGCACCCTAGCCCTCTATGGGAAGCGTCACAGAACACCTCAAAGCCCTCTGTCCCAGAAGGCAACGTCAAAATCGGGGCCGAAGTCAACCTCTTCTTCAACTCCTGGAAGCTCTCCTGGCACGCCTCACTCCAATCAAACTTGACATCCTTCCTAAGAAGACGAGTCAAGGGGGATACAATCTTAGAAAAGCCCTCCACGAACTTCCTATAATACCCAGCCAATCCCAGAAAACTGCGCACCTCAGACACACTAGTGGGCTTCGCCCACTCCATAACCGCCTTAATCTTCTCCGGGTCCACAGAAATACCATCCTTCGAAACCACGTGGCCAAGAAACACCACTCTATCCAACCAGAACTCACACTTCTTCAATTTAGCATACAACTCCTTCTCCTTCAACGTCTGTAGAACCATCCTCAGATGCTCCTCATGCTCCTCAGCACTCTTGGAGTACACCAAGATGTCGTCAATAAACACAACTACAAAAGAATCCAAGAAAGGTTTGAAGACTCTGTTCATCATATCCATGAAGAACGACGGGGCATTGGTCAAACTAAAAGGCATGACCAAGAACTCATAATGCCCATATCGGGTCCTAAATACAGACTTAGACACATCCTCGGCCTTAATCTTCAGCTGATGATATCCAGAACGCAAGTCGATCTTCGAGAAGACTGTCGCCCCTGCTAACTGGTCGAAGAGGTCATCAATGCGGGGAAGAGGATACCGATTCTTGATGGTAACCTTATTCAATTCCCTATAGTCAGTGCACAATCTGAAGGAGCCATCCTTCTTCTTCACAAACAACACAGGTGCTCCCCATGGAGACACACTAGGGCGAATGAAGCCCTTATCCAGAAGATCCTGCAGCTGCACCTTCAGCTCCTTAAGCTCTGCCGGACTCATGCGATAGGGAGCCTTAGAGATAGGCTGAGTCCCTGGCGCTAACTCAATAGAAAACTCCACCTCACGATCAGGTGGTAGTCCTGGCACATCGTCCTGGAACACCTCAGGAAACTCACACACAATGGGTATATCCTCCAACCGGGATCCCTCCTTAACCTCAGGTACAGAGCAGAGAAAACCCTGGCAGCCCTTCCTCAAGGAACGGACTGCCTGCATAGTAGACACCAACACAGGAGCACAAGGAATGGAGTTCCCCACAAAAAAAAACGGGCCTGATAAGACAGGAATTTACCTATTTCTAAAGGGTCTTTTGATACCTAATATGTTACCATTAACTGCCAAATTCCTATCTTATGAGCAATTTTATGTTTTTGTTGCAATTGTCTTCTTTTATGGTTTTTGTGTGCTTTTTCAGGTTTTTATCTCAAAGGAAACACACTCCTATCACCGATGGAACACATGGCAAATCAAACAAGCTAAAACAGAATCAAGAAACTAATTCTCGACCTAAATACAAGACTGGTCCGGGACTTAATACACAACTTAAGTCCCGGACCACAATGAGGCTTCACTCTCGACTGGATTTCAAGTATGGTCCGGGACTTTGTACAAAACTTAAGTCCCGGACCACACAGATTTGTAAGCCTCGACCTGTTTTGACACTATGGTCCGGGACTTGATACAAGACTTAAGTCCCGGACCAAGTGACTGGAAGCGGATATCTGTAAGCTCGCGAAAGGAAGAAAAGAGAATAAAATTCTCTTTCGAACAGACCACCGCCCATGCACTAATCATCTTTCCATTATTCTTCCGCACTGTTATTTTGTCCCTTCCTGCTGCTTTCAATTATCCACAATCCCACTAAATCAAATTATTTCCCTAAATTCAGCTCATCACCCAAAAACACTCACCTAACATACCCATCATTCCACTTACAAAACTCCAGCACCACTGTCCACCTTGCTGCTGCTACGTATTCCATGATGCAGTTCTATTAATAGAACTGAATCTCATTCATTTTATACACAATCTGGCTGGAGAGTAATACTCCACACTCCCCAGTTCATCTCTCACGTTCCAGCCATCACCCTTTTCATCACACACCATACACATTCTGCAGAGAGCAAAAATACTTCAACTCCATTCACCATCCATTTTCACGTACCATTCATATCACCATTTTCCTTCAAGCAGCTGGGACTTCAACAAGTGAAGATTGAGTAGAGGGAACTGTTGGTTGTGCACAGAGACTCCATCAACGAACCTTAAAACAGAGTTTCTTCTTCTTTATTTTTAATGTTATTCACATATTGTTGTAGTAATTTCATTTCCATGGCTGAGTAGTTTCTATAAATTTCGGTTTACTATGTAATCCAAATTCTGAGGTTCCATTATCTTTGTGATTTACCATTTAACAGATTAAAGTGTTGTCCCTTTATTATATAAATCTTGTGATTTGGCCAATTACTGGATTTTACCTGTTTATCTGCTTATAAGTGAGAACTGCGGTAGATAATAGACAACAGGAACAACACCGGTTAATTTAGAGATGGTAATTCCTCTAGGATATTAACTGATCATTAAACTGGATTATTCTTAAAGCTGTTAGCAATTAATAAATTTGTAACGAGAGTTAAAATTTATTAGCTGTTAATTAGATTCCACCGAGCGGGAGACCGAACGTGGAATAATTCTGTTCTAGGATTTTAATCTAGATATCGGTAAACACACTGAGAAAGGAACCGAAGAAATTGGAGGATTAGTAAACCGGAATTTTCCTTTCCATTAATTCAAAAACATCATTGCTTTGCTCACCGTTGCTCTTGCATTTATTACCCTTGTTCTTATTTACAGTTTGCTTCAGTACTTAGTAATTCAAACAAACAAAACCCCCTGTTACTTGAGTTATTTTACTTTGTTTTGATCTTAAATATTAATCAAACTAAAACGCTGCCTCCCCTGGATTCGATAACCTGGAGGGACACTTCTAGGAAAACTTGCTATAATCGACCGGTATTCTTGCCGTTAGGTTTTTACCCAACAAGTTAAGAAAAGAGAATAAAATTCTCTTTCGAACAGACCACCGCCCATGCACTAATCATCCTTTCCAGTATTCTTCCGCACTGTTATTTTGTCCCTTCCTGCTGCTTTCAATTATCCACAATCCCACTAAATCAAATTATTTCCCTAAATTCAGCTCATCACCCAGAAAACACTCACCTAACATACCCATCATTCCACTTACAAAACTCCAGCACCACTGTCCACCTTGCTGCTGCTACGTATTCCATGATGCAGTTCTATTAATAGAACTGAATCTCATTCATTTTATACACAATCTGGCTGGAGAGTAATACTCCACACTCCATTTCCAGTTCATCTCTCACGTTCCAGCCATCACCCTTTTCATCACACACCATACACATTCTGCAGAGAGCAAAAATACTTCAACTCCATTCACCATCCATTTTCACGTACCATTCGTATCACCATTTTCCTTCAAGCAGCTGGGACTTCAACAAGTGAAGATTGAGTAGAGGGAACTGTTGGTTGTGCACAGAGACTCCATCAACGAACCTTAAAACAGAGTTTCTTCTTCTTTATCTTCTTTAATGTTATTCACATATTGTTGTAGTAATTTCATTTCCATGGCTGAGTAGTTTCTATAAATTTCGGTTTACTATGTAATCCAAATTCTGAGGTTCCATTATCTTTGTGATTTACCATTTTAACAGATTAAAGTGTTGTCCCTTATTTATTATTATAAATCTTGTGATTTGGCCAATTACTGGATTTTACCTGTTTATCTGCTTATAAGTGAGAACTGCGGTAGATAATAGACAACAGGAACAACACCGGTTAATTTAGAGATGGTAATTCCTCTAGGATATTAACTGATCATTAAACTGGATTATTCTTAAAGCTGTTAGCAATTAATAAATTTGTAACGAGAGTTAAAATTTATTAGCTGTTAATTAGATTCCACCGAGCGGGAGACCGAACGTGGAATAATTCTGTTCTAGGATTTTAATCTAGATATCGGTAAACACACTGAGAAAGGAACCGAAGAAATTGGAGGATTAGTAAACCGGAATTTTCCTTTCCATTAATTCAAAAACATCATTGTTTTGCTCACCGTTGCTCTTGCATTTATTACCCTTGTTCTTATTTACAGTTTGCTTCAGTACTTAGTAATTCAAACAAACAAAACCCCCTGTTACTTGAGTTATTACTTATTTATTTTACTTTGTTTTGATCTTAATATTAATCAAACTAAAACGCTGCCTCCCCTGGATTCGATAACCTGGAGGACACTCTAGGAAAACTTGCTAATCGACGCGGTATTTTCTTGCCGTTGTTAGGTTTTTACAACCAACAAGTTTAATGGCGCCGTTGCCGGGGAGGCACGGTTGCTTAGTTTGATTTTTATTTTAATTTTTATCTTATTTAATTTTATTTTCCTTTTTATTTTATTTCATTTTATTTATTTTGTTCCTTTAGAAACTACATACATTACTATCAGTTATCTGATCTTGTTTATTGGTCAAAAACTCTTCTGTAGGAGACCCTGAATTCAAATCGAGCCAGAGATAGAAAGAGTAACAAGAAGGATTCAGAAAGGTTGTGCTGGATCCTCCAATTGAGCAGGAGGTGTGTCCTAAAAGATTCACACCAACAGAAGGAATTGTTGAAGAAGAAATTCTAAACAACCCCTCAGGAACCAATATGGAGAATCCAGAGAGGCACATGAGGGATTACACCCGCCCAAGCGTTGAAGGGCTTACCTCACCAATAGTAATTCCTGCGTTACCAGCAGGAGTGCAGTGGCAGTTCAAAACGCACTATGTTACTATGGTCATGAATGCACCTCAATTCAGCGGAACAATCACTGAAGATCCCAATGTCCATCTCACCACTTTCCTGAGGTTGGTAGGAGCTTGTTCTACATCAGCTTCACAAGAGGTTGCTAGATTGACTCTCTTCCCATTCTCCCTGAGGGACAGAGCTGCAGAATGGCTAAACTCATTGACACCAAACAGTATTACTACCTGGACGGAGTTAGCAAATGCATTCTTGGCAAAATATTTCCCTCCTTCTCGGATGCTGATGATGAGAGGAGAGATTACCAACTTTAAGCGTTCACAGGAGAGACATTATCGAGGCATGGGAGCGTTTCAAAGGGATTGTGCGCAGAGTACCACACCATGGCTTGGGAGAGGAGGTAATTTTACAGTCCTTTTATAAAGATTTGGATCATTCAAGTCGTTTGTTGGTAGACACTTGTGCAGGAGGAAGCCTCATGGAGCTACCAATAGCTAGAATCAAGGAACTATTGGATACCATCAATGCATCCAATCAGTGGGGAGGTGCGAGAACAGGAGAAGCTGCACCGAAGAAAACCGCTGGAGTCTATGAAGTAGATTCAAATACCTTTCTAGCTGCCAAGATGGAAGCAATGTCAAAGCAGTTCGAGAAGATGTGTGCTATGATGAAACCTCAGTCAAGCGCCGCTGTTGTGACCGATTCCTTCCCACAGTGTGAGTATTGTGGTAGAAGCTCCAACATGTGCCAGTGTACTTCTCAGCAAAACGAAGAGGTAAATTATCTGGGAAACAGGCAAGGGACCTTCTACAACAACCAAAACAATCAAGGATATCAGCAACAGAATCGTTACCAAGCTGGCGGAAACAGCAATTACAATCAGAGACCTCAGCAGCAATATAATTCCTCTTATCAGAAGCAGCCACTGCAGAATCAGCAAGTGCAGAATACAGGTGCTGGTGCATCCTCTAGTATGGATGAAGTTCTGGCCAGAATGAATGATTTCATCACTGTCAATACCAAGAAATTTAATGAGCTAGAAGCTTTCAATCAGGAGCAGAGGACCTTCAACAATGATCAAAGGACATTCAATAGGAACATCGAAACTCAAATATCTCAGATATCACAGCAGTTAGCTCAGCGCCCCTTGGGTTCTTTACCCAGTCAATCAGAACAGAACCCGAGAGAGCACGCCAAGGCCATCACATTGAGAAGTGGTACACAGCTTGAGCCGGTGATTCCTGAAATTGAAGCTCCTCTTCCTAATGTTAAGCAAAATGAAGAAACCACACCGAAGAGCTCTCAGGAGGAACCGGTTGAAAATGAGGTGGCTATTAGTAAGACTTCTAAGACTTCCACACCTCCACGCCGCACAGTTGATTTAGCATCAGTGCCCTTTCCAAACCGGTTGAAAAAGAGAGACCTGGATGAGCAGTTTGGTAAGTTCTTAAGTATCTTTAAGAAACTAACCATTAACATTCCCTTTTCTGATGCATTAAAACAGATGCCGATATATGCGAAGTTCATGAAGGACATCCTGTCCAATAGACGGTCCTTAGTGGAGAAAGATACTGTGCAGCTTACCGAGAACGTTTCAGCCGTCCTTTCACAGAAGCTTCCACCTAAGCTTGATGATCCAGGTACCCCGGTCATACCTTGCGCGATAGGTAATGTGCAATGTGGTAAGGGTTTATGTGACTTAGGTGCAAGTATCAACTTAATGCCCTATTCAATATATTTGAAGCTTGGTCTAGGAGAATGTGAACCTACCCGAATTACTCTGCAATTAGCCGATAGGTCAATCATCCTACCTAAAGGGGTGGTAAGGGATTTAATTGTTTCGGTTGGTACTTTTGCTTTCCCTGCTGATTTTGTTATCTTAGACATGGAGGAAGACAAGGTGGTACCGCTCATCTTAGGTCGACCATTCATGCGTACAGCAAGGACCCTCATTGATGTTGAAGGAGGGAAGATTATACTTCGGCTACATGATGAGCAGCTTGTGTTTGATATGACCAAAGCTACTACCCACCCTTCTGATGTTCATGCTTGTTTTAGTTTAGATTGTATTGATACCTTGATGCAGGACTATTCTTACAGCCCCACAGAGCTGGATGCATTGGAGAAGTGCTTGGTAGAATCCATAGAAACAGTTCATGATGATTCTGAAGTCTCTGCTGCAGCATTTCAGCTTGCTGCTGGCAGGCCATATAGGAAGAATTACAAAATCGAAGAAGAACCGCTAGACCGAATTCCAAAGACACTAGCTCCTTCTGTGGATTCACCACCTTCTCTTGAACTTAACCCTCTTCCTAGTCACCTTAAATATGCTTTCTTAGTTCCTCCATCTGATTTGCCTGTCATTATCTCTAACAGTTTAACCAATGAACAGGAGGAAGCCTTGTTGCAGGTTTTGAAGAAGAACAAAGAGGCATTAGGGTGGTCATTGCTGATCAAAGGCATTGCCCCTACATTCTGCACTCACCGCATTTACCTTGAGGAGAATGACAAACCAGCAAGACAACCTCAACGAAGACTGAACCCGCACATGAAAGAGGTGGTTAAAAAGGAAGTCATCAAGCTCTTGGATGCAGGTATCATTTACCCTATTTCTGACAGCGAATGGGTAAGTCCTACACAGGTCGTACCTAAGAAAGGAGGTTTAACTGTGGTACCTAATGATAAAGGTGAATTAATTCCTCAGCGTACTATTACCGGGCATAGAGTTTGCATTGATTATAGGAAATTAAATGCCGCCACTAGGAAAGACCATTTCCCCCTTCCTTTCATTGATCAGATGTTGGAGAGGCTTGCGGGACAAGACTTTTACTGTTTCTTAGATGGTTACTCCGGTTACTTTCAAATTCCAATTGCTAAGGAAGACCAAGAGAAAACTACTTTTACATGTCCATATGGTACTTATGCTTATCGACGCATGCCCTTTGGTTTGTGTAATGCACCAGCTACATTTCAAAGATGCATGACTGCTATCTTTGCTGATTTTATTGAAAAATGCATCGAAATCTTTATGGATGATTTTTCTGTCTTTGGACCTACTTTGATTCATGCTTGAGAGACTTGGATTTAATCTTAGCAGGTGCAAGGAGACTAACTTGGTGCTCAATTGGGAGAAGTGCCACTTTATGGTGCAGGAAGGCATCGTGCTCGGACATAAGATTTCTAAGAAAGGGATCGAAGTAGACAAATCAAAGATTGAGGTAATAGACAGCTGCCACCACCATCGTCGGTAAAGATGTCCGAAGTTTTCTCGGTCATGCAGGTTTTTATAGGCGTTTTGTTAAGGATTTCTCCAAGATCTCTAAGCCTCTTTGTGATCTATTAATTAAAGATGCAAAATTTGAATTACGAAAGAGTGCTTAGATGCCTTTAATTTGCTCAAGGCTAATTTGGTTTCTGCACCTATTATTGTTGCTCCTGATTGGTCATTACCTTTTGAGATAATGTGTGATGCCAGCGATTACGCATTAGGAGCAGCTTTGGGGCAGAGGCATGACAAGGTATTGAGGATAGTCTACTATGCTAGTAAGACTATGAATGAGGCACAAAAGAACTACACAACAACGGAGAAGGAGCTGCTGGCAATTGTCTTTGCATGCGACAAGTTTCGACCATACATTATTGGCAGCAAAGTCATTGTGCACACCGACCATTCCGCTCTCAGGTATCTCTTTGGAAAAGTTGATGCTAAACCTCGTTTAATCAGATGGATTTTACTTTTGCAGGAGTTTGACATTGAAATTAGGGACAAACCTGGAGCACAGAATGGAGTGGCAGATCACTTATCCCGTATGGAAATTCCAGATGATGGCAAACCGATTAACGAGTATTTTCCTGATGAGTTTGTCTACTCGATCAGTTGTCCCACGGACCCTTGGTATGCCGATATTGCAAACTACCTAGCCAAGGGCATTATTCCTCCAGAATTGTCATATCAGCAGAAGAAGAAGTTCTTCTCCACAGTGAAGCATTACCTTTGGGACGATCCTTTTCTCTTCAAGGTTTGCGCGGACGGGATGATTCGTAGATGTGTTCCGGGTGCTGAAACAAGAGACATCCTTATCCATTGTCACGCAAGAGAAGTAGGAGGACACTTCGGGCCCGCCAAGCAGCAGCTAAGTATTGGAGGCAGGTTTCTTTTGGAAGACACTACATAAAGACTGTCATGCATTTGTATCCACATGTGATAGCTGTCAGCGCCAAGGTAACCTTTCACGAAGGCTTGAGATGCCCTTGAATTACATCTTGGAAGTGGAACCATTTGATTTATGGGGGATTGACTTCATGGGGCCATTTCCTTCTTCACATTCCAACCTCTATATTTTGGTGGCTGTCGATTACGTGACTAAATGGGCTGAAGCAGTGGCTGCACCTACTAATGATGCAAAGGTTGTGCTGAAATTTTGAAGAAAAACATTTTCACTAGGTTTGGTGTACCACGAGCAATCATAAGTGATGGAGGATCCCACTTTTGTAACAAGCAGTTTGAAGCCTTGTTGCAAAAGTATGGAGTAAGACACAAGGTATCCCTACCTTATCATCCACAGACCAATGGGCAAGCTGAGGTAACTAACACTTCGGATCTCACTTTTGTAACAGGATTGGTCTATGAAATTAGATGACGCCTTGTGGGCTTATCGGACAGCCTATAAGACACCCTTGGGAATGTCTCCTTACAAATTGGTTTTTGGGAAGGCGTGTCATCTTCCGGTAGAACTGGAACATAAATCATTTTGGGCACTTAAAGTTCTAAATTGTGATCTGCAGAAGGCCGGTGAGGAAAGGAAACTACAGTTGTGTGAACTAGACGAATTCCGAGAAGAGGCCTATGAAAATGCCAAGATCTACAAGGAACGGACTAAGAGATGGCATGATAAATTGCTTGTGAAACGAGAGTTTCGAATTGGTGACCAAGTGCTAATGTTCAATTCACGACTGAAATTATTTCCGGGAAAACTGAAATCTCGCTGGTCCGGTCCATTCACAGTTACCGATGTTTCCCCTTATGGAGTCATTGGTTTAGTCAACGAGAAAGGAGAAGCATTCAAAGTTAACGGATCACAGTTGAAATTATACCAAGGGAGCAATGTTGCTATGGCTCATTCAACACTTTTGCTCCGGGACCCTAATTCTTCAAACTGATGCACCAAGGTCTAGCCAAAGACCGAAAAGACGGGCAGCTCATTGGGAGGCAACCCAATCTCTTTTCTTCTATCCTCTTATTTTCATTTTAATTCATGTTTTTACATGTGCTAATCCCTTTGTTAGTTGTTTTCCTTTAGTTGTTTGTTGTCACAGTGTAGGAGGGATGAAGGAGGAGAAACAGAGCACACTGAGGCACTTCTTCGGTTGAAATAAACAGAGTGGTCCGGGACATGTTACAGGACCAAGTCCCGGACCAGGAAGGAAGGCAAGTCTCGAACAAATTCATGGGGTGGTCCGGAACCTGTTACAAAACTTAGGTCCCGGACCAGGAAGGAAGGAAAATCTCGAACTAAAAATCACCGCGGTCCGGGACTTTGTACAAAACTTAAGTCCCGGACCTAGAGGCTTGAAACTCTCGACCTATTTTTGCATAATGGTCCGGGACCTCACCCATATCTTAGGTCCCGGACCCATACAGCTTTCAGAAACTAAAAATAAACCCGTCGTCGTCATTCTTCAGCCTCTTCTCTCACATCTGAAATCCCTAAAACTTCACATCGCCGTCGTTATTCTTCAGCTCCCGACCACCACATCACCGGCACCACCACAAACCACCGCACTCTCGCCCTCGCATTCGCCGGCCGACCACCACAACCCTAGCCGTCGTCTCTACCCCGCCTCTCGACCTCACCTTCTCTCGCCCATTTCACTACAGCCAAACCCACCACCCACCATAGCGACAACCGTCCTCGCCACCGAAACCTCTCTCTCGAGTTCCCTGCTCCACATCACCGCACCGCACCAACACACCACCTACCCTTCCTCTCTTCCGACATCGCCAACACCACCCACTCCCTTGCTCTCGGTCCAACCTCCACACCAAACTCGCCCCCTGCCCCAGTTCAAAACACAACCACCGACCTCAACCCAGTGCCTCCACACCAATTCCCACTCCAAATTTCCACCCCGCGCACTCACACGACCAAACCAAACAATCCCTGATCCAAAATTCCAATGGCACCAAAGCGCGCTCGACGCAACACTGCCGGGGCTTCTTCTTCATCAGACGCTCCTCCACTCCGGGTCCGGGAGACAGTCGATTCCGACTTCATCAATGAAGCGGCTAGGAATTGGTACCATGCTCGCGAGAGAAAAATACTACCTGAAAGGTCAGTGTGTCCGACCTTAATTGCTGAATTTGATTTAGAAGCACTGTTTAATGCACGTGGATGGGTACCTCTGTTGACTCGAGGGGGGAAATTCTACCCGAGACTGGTAAAGCTGTTCTATGCTAATGCAACGGTGAGTGATGACGGGGATACTTTTACTTCTGTGGTCAAAGGCAAAAATATTTCTGTGGACGCTCTTAGCATTAGGCGCTCTATGAACTTGCCCATAGCTGTTCGGATGCCGACTGCGGAGAATAGGGCTAATATGCAATTATTGACTAGACAAGCTAAGGCGCATTATATTAACTTGATTGTCCTTGATCCCGAAGTTCAAAATCGGCAGCGTAGGAATAACCGGGACAAGCAGGTTGTCACCGGGGATAAGCTACCCACCCCTAGAGAGCGTCTGATTTTAGGGATACTGATGTCTAATGTTCGCCCTCGGGAGTGCGCTGATTTGAATGAGTATGACTGCTGGCTTATGCGTTACATCCTGGACGACGCCTATGCCGCTGCAGGGGTTCCTCCTAGTATGCATCGCATCATCTTTACTTCTATGCGCCGAGTGGTTCAGACCGAGCATTCCGCCTCTCTTCCATTTCCACACCTCATATACTCGTTACTGGCTGCCAAAGGGGTAGATGTATCTGATGAGGAGCCCCAGTACCCTCGATCTCCTCTCGATATGACCATGATGAGATTCTTCCAGTGGGAGAAGAATGACGGGCAGTGGGTGAAGCGCCGACGCGCTGCACGCGCCCCCCGAGTTGCTGAGGCTGCTGATGAGGCTGAGGCTGTTGATGAGGTTGAGGCCGCTGCTGATGCTGCTGGTGGCGAGATCCCGGACTTCCCGATGCCTGCTGCTACGGCCCCGGGTTATGAGCAGTTGCTACACGAGTTCAGAGATTGGAGGGGGACCGCTACAGCATACTTTGACGGCTTTGCGAGTCGTCTAGATGGATATGGTGAGAGGCTCACAGCTTTAGAGACTCGTCATACTGAGTACGAGGCTCGACAGGCTGCTCAGTTTTCTGAGTATCAGGCTCAGCAGGCTGCTCAGTTTGCTGAGTACCAGGCTCAGCAGGAGGCCCGCTTCCAGACTTATGATGAGCGCTTCTCCCAGTTAGAGTCTTGGCGCATGCCCCGGCGGTAGTCTATGATTTGGTTTATGCCACTTCCTACATCAGTTTATCTCTCTTTTATTGCCCTTCTGGATTTTAAGCTGACTTTGACATTTGTGTTGTTTTAATGACTTTTAGCTTGTTAGGTTTGATTTGCTGGTACTTTTCCCTTACTGGTTGGATTGTTATGGTTATTTTAGCACCTCTGCTACTGCCACTGCTTGTTATATTCCTTAACTTTGTTGCAATATATTATCTGCTGCTGCTATATTCACACAGGACTGCCATATTTTTGTGTGCGATATCAAAAGAAAACAAAGGAGACTCTGCCGAAATTTTCACAACCCTCCTTAAGTCTCCCATTCCTTGTCATGAGTGTGGGGACATCATCTTCACCAATTATTCAGGGGAGTCCTATTTTCTCTCTTGCACTATATTCACATTCTAGTAGCAATGAGGACATTGCTATTCTCTAAAGTGTGGGGATGTAGTAAGGGGGTTGCACATCTAATTAATTGTTTTCTGTGGCTCCTGGCAGTACTTATTCTCCCTTCACCTTACCTTTGATGGCCCCCCACAAAAATTTTTAATTCGACATACTTGGTTTTCATCTGTGGTCAGATGCATCAGTCGGGAATAATATACAAGTAGCAAACATTTTTGAGATTTAATCTGAAATTTCGGTCATAAGAACTTTGGTTATCTTGCTTGGATTGTCAATTTTGGTTAAAATCTGCATCTATTTCCTTCAATAAAAAAGGTGAGACCAATTTGTGACCATTTTGTTTGAACTAACTTGGGGCTTTTGGAAAGTTTTGGAATGAAAGGAAGGAAAGGACAAAGGCAAGGTACTCTCTAATCTACTCTGAACCGGAACAGGCCTCTCCCATTCGGTAATTAAGCCTTTGGAGTGCCTCATCACTCATCTACCTAAGATCATCTGATCTGGGATAGAAGGCCCAACACCGCTACAAGGATGGGGAGAAAAAGTCTGAGGGGATGAAATGAATAATGCTTACTCAGAAAAATTGGAAGGAAAGTTCTTTCATGCTAAACAGTTTATTGCAAATTCTTCCTTGATTATGAGATGTGGCAATGAAAGGTAATGTGGAATATGACATTACTTGCCCCTTGTCGTCCAAATGAATTGTGGAAAGCAAAAGGAAAGTAAAGCCTGAGTACAGTTTGAATTAAACAGTTATGATGATAGTCTCATGCATTTGACAAACACCTTAGCTTCACTGTTTAAGAAAACTTGCAGTACTAGTCGTTGTTTTTTTGACCGTCTTTCAGCATTAGATTTCCTTGAACATTTCCCTGACTTGATAAATCCCCGCTTTTGAAAATCTGGTACATTTTGCGTGCAGTAATTGCTTGAGGACAAGCAAAGGTTAAGTGTGGGGATGTTGATAAGACAGGAATTTACCTATTTCTAAAGGGTCTTTTGATACCTAATCTGTTACCATTAACTGCCAAATTCCTATCTTATGAGCAATTTTATGTTTTTGTTGCAATTGTCTTCTTTTATGGTTTTTGTGTGCTTTTTCAGGTTTTTATCTCAAAGGAAACACACTCCTATCACCGATGGAACACATGGCAAATCAAACAAGCTAAAACAGAATCAAGAAACTAATTCTCGACCTAAATACAAGACTGGTCCGGGACTTAATACACAACTTAAGTCCCGGACCACAATGAGGCTTCACTCTCGACTGGATTTCAAGTATGGTCCGGGACTTTGTACAAAACTTAAGTTCGGACCACACAGATTTGTAAGCCTCGACCTGTTTTGACACTATGGTCCGGGACTTGATACAAGACTTAAGTCCCGGACCAAGTGACTGGAAGCGGATATCTGTAAGCTCGCGAAAGGAAGAAAAGAGAATAAAATTCTCTTTCGAACAGACCACCGCCCATGCACTAATCATCCTTTCCAGTATTCTTCCGCACTGTTATTTTGTCCCTTCCTGCTGCTTTCAATTATCCACAATCCCACTAAATCAAATTTTCCCTAAATTCAGCTCATCACCCAGAAAACACTCACCTAACATACCCATCATTCCACTTACAAAACTCCAGCACCACTGTCCACCTTGCTGCTGCTACGTATTCCATGATGCAGTTCTATTAATAGAACTGAATCTCATTCATTTTATACACAATCTGGCTGGAGAGTAATACTCCACACTCCATTTCCAGTTCATCTCTCACGTTCCAGCCATCACCCTTTTCATCACACACCATACACATTCTGCAGAGAGCAAAAATACTTCAACTCCATTCACCATCCATTTTCACGTACCATTCATATCACCATTTTCCTTCAAGCAGCTGGGACTTCAACAAGTGAAGATTGAGTAGAGGGAACTGTTGGTTGTGCACAGAGACTCCATCAACGAACCTTAAAACAGAGTTTCTTCTTCTTTATCTTCTTTAATGTTATTCACATATTGTTGTAGTAATTTCATTTCCATGGCTGAGTAGTTTCTATAAATTTCGGTTTACTATGTAATCCAAATTCTGAGGTTCCATTATCTTTGTGATTTACCATTTTAACAGATTAAAGTGTTGTCCCTTATTTATTATTATAAATCTTGTGATTTGGCCAATTACTGGATTTTACCTGTTTATCTGCTTATAAGTGAGAACTGCGGTAGATAATAGACAACAGGAACAACACCGGTTAATTTAGAGATGGTAATTCCTCTAGGATATTAACTGATCATTAAACTGGATTATTCTTAAAGCTGTTAGCAATTAATAAATTTGTAACGAGAGTTAAAATTTATTAGCTGTTAATTAGATTCCACCGAGCGGGAGACCGAACGTGGAATAATTCTGTTCTAGGATTTTAATCTAGATATCGGTAAACACACTGAGAAAGGAACCGAAGAAATTGGAGGATTAGTAAACCGGAATTTTCCTTTCCATTAATTCAAAAACATCATTGTTTTGCTCACCGTTGCTCTTGCATTTATTACCCTTGTTCTTATTTACAGTTTGCTTCAGTACTTAGTAATTCAAACAAACAAAACCCCCTGTTACTTGAGTTATTTTACTTTGTTTTGATCTTAAATATTAATCAAACTAAAACGCTGCCTCCCCTGGATTCGATAACCTGGAGGGACACTTCTAGGAAAACTTGCTATAATCGACCGGTATTCTTGCCGTTAGGTTTTTACCCAACAGGGCCTCACCCGGTCTATCAAACACAACCCTCCTAGCTGCACAATCTATATGGGCATGGTGCTCTGCTAGCGAGTCCATGCCCAAAATCACATCGAAGCAAGACATACGCATAGGGATCAAATCAGCAGACAAGTTCCTATCCATAATCACTACCGGAACCGACTTACACACAGAATCAAGTACACAAGCAGGTACGCCACTCAGCGGGCTAGAAATACACAAATCCACATCACAGGGCACATCAGACAACCCGAGACTACCCACTAAATCAGTAGACACAAAGGAGTGGGTAGCTCCTGAATCAAACAAGCAGAAAACTGGCTGAGAAGAGATCTGAAGAATACCTGACACTACTCGGCCTGAGTCACGGTCTCGCTCACCAGCTAGAGCGTACACACGAGCCTGGGTCTGGGGCTTCTTCTGATCAGCCTTCTGCCCGGACCCTGAACCAGCTCCTCGGCCCTCAGAACCGCCACTGCTACCTCCACCTCTTGCCTGTGGACACTGGGCAATGCGGTGATCCAACGAGCCACACTTGAAGCACGCCCCGGACTTCCTGTAGCACTCCCGTCCTGGATGGAAGCGGTCACACTCTGCACACTTCTCCACAGCAGGGGATGCTGATGAAGAAGAACCCCGGTCTCCTCTATACTTCTTCTTCTGAGAAGAAGTCTGCTCACGCCTCTCGGGCTCCTCCACACGACCCTTCCTCTTCTGGTCCTTGCCCTTATCGGGTCTCTGGTCCCTCTTCTCAAACCGCTGCCTAGCCTGCAGCTCAGACTCCACCACCAACGCCACATCAGCTACATCCCGGAAAGTCTTGTGGCGAAAAGGTGCCACAACAGCTCGAATGTCACCCCTCAACCCAGCCTCAAACTTCCTAGCCTTCCGGTTATCATCCGGCTCAAGCACAAACTTCGAAAGGGAAATAAACTTCCTCGCATAGTCGTCCACTAACATCTCCTTCGTCTGGCGAAGTCTCCCATACTCTACAATCTTCTGATCACGAAAGACGTCGGGATAGAACTGCTGGTTGAAGCAGCCCCTGAACTGCTCCCATGTCCATGGGTGGGGGTACTTCCCTTCGACCGACTTCCACCACTCCTTCGCCTCACTCTGAAACATGAAGGTAGCGAATCCGACTTTCTGATCTTCCTCACATCCCATGACCCACAGAAGGTCCTCAATGGCAGTGATCCAGTGGCTCGCCTCCTGTGGGTCGCCACTAGCATCGAAAGAAGGCGGCTTCAGCTTCAGGAACTCCTGAAGCGCCTTCACGTTGTTGCCCCCCGCGTTACCGGCTCCTGCCGCCTGACCAGCAGTGGCCCCTACAGTCTACAGCACCTGGGTCACCACCTGCTGCACAATCTCTGCAATGTCCCCCTGGGGAGCATCGCCTGCAGCTGCACCACGTCCTGAACGTCGGGGAGGCATACTGAAGATACAACATCAAAATTTATCAGAAACCATCAAGCATCATGCAGCAGACCTTTCAGACACCCACACATGCAGTCGAAACCCCACAAACACCAAAGAACGAGCAACCCGGCTCTGATACCACTAAATGTAATGACCCCAAAACCGGCCTAGGAGTTAGGGCCGTTACACGCCGCGAGTCTACTACCTAACGTCGCAAGGCTCTAAGCAAACGAATCCCAAAACCGAATAACAAACTTGAATAAATACCAAAAGAGTTTACAAGATCCAAATGCTTATAAGTCAAATACAAAGAGAGAGGCCCGAAGGCTACACAAAGTACTAAAGCATCCAAAGCGCAAGCAAACAAAGTCTAAAGACACATAAAATAACGAAGCTCCAGAAGGGGACGAGAAGAGAAGATCCCACGAGCTCAATCTGCAACAAAGTAAAGGGGTGAGCTAAACAGCCCAGCAAGCAGAAGACTTCCTCAAGGAAGCCCACTCAAAACAGAAGCAGAAGAATACTTATAAGCAGAGAGGATAGCGGAGTCAATATAAATAGACCGAATGAAACCACAAAACAGAGGCAAAGCAAAACGGAATATCACTTCAAAACATAGTCGGACTTTCAGATCAAAAACAGAAGAATGGGACACTAGTAACAAGCTAACACAACAGAAGGACTCACATAAGGTCCTATGGATCCGAGGATCCCACAACAGAAGCCGTAGAGACAGCTAACAGACCCGTCGGTCAAATAACGTCCTAAGGGAGACCCTAAGGAGTATAAACGGAAGGAATTCCGGCACAGCATGCTACGGGACAGCCCGACCCGACTATCCAAGGCTCAGAAGCAAAGTAACTAGGTCCCAAAACCAAAAGCTCACAAAACAGATCTTAAGAGCATGGAAATGCATATAAACAGCATAAGAAGTTTGTACACAGATAGGGGAATCCAACCCCGCAAACGGAACGCAAAACGGAGCTAAAACAGAGAAGTTATGCTCAAAACAGTGGCATGTCCGAACTTGCGTCCGACCTTGCAAGTTCGGACAGAGGTCGAGAGTCAGAAGTCGCGGAGATACAAATGTCCGAACTTACGTCCGAACGTCAAAGTTCAGACGTAAGTCGAGAGTTAAAAGCCAGAACCATCTTAGTGTCCGAACTTGCGTCCGACCTTGCAAGTTCGGACACACGTCGAAACTTTTACGAAAACTCATCCTCGCGTCAGGTCCGAACTTTGAAGTTCGGACCGATGTTCGGACACTTCAAAACCTTCCAAAACAAAACGCGCCCGATGAACTGTCCGAACTTACAAGTTCGGACAGACGTTCGACAGCGCGAAACTGACGAAATCCAGAGCGATCGATCAGACGAGCAGAAATCAGCCAAAATCACCATAACTCACAGAAAACTCACAGAATGGTAAATCAGTACCCTCGGGGGTTTAGCCAAACGATTAACAACGCAAAACCAATGAGAAAACACACAAGCAACACACGAAATCAGATACGAAACCGATATTAAAATCAGTCCCCGAGGGTGAGCAAACTACCCCGATTCCATCCCCCACTTACATGAATTCGAAGCGCAGAATCCGGCCAGACGTTACCAGCAACACAGCGAACAGAACGCAGCAGAGGAAATGCACCAGACGACACTGAATTCAGCCAGCAAACAATCCAATCAATCAGAACCCTGTCTCTCTCAAAACAGAAGCGAACACCATCAAAACCGAAAGGGAAACCAAACCTGAACCACCGCAGAGGAAGAGCAATCACACAGAACCGGAATTCGATCTCAAACGCACCAGCAATGCACCAGGAATTAGCACTCAAAGAAGAAGGAGAGGAGAGGGATGCTGAAAACTGTCGAGAGAAGAACACACCACGTCTTGAAAACTGATCGGGAAAAACTGAGCGAGAAAGACAAATGAGGCTCTCCCTTTTTCCTTATTAATAACTTACCAAAATAAAAGAAAGGGAAACGACCTCCTTGCCCCCGTCTTTTATTTAAATACCTCGAACGTCCCATCAACTAAACAAAGCATCACACAAACATAAGTAATGACATAAACCGGAACGTTATGTCATGAAATCTGAAAACGTAAAAATACGGAGTATTACATAACTACCCCACAAATGATTTGGAGCTGGGAGCTGTAGTCTTCGCTTTGAAGATATGGAGCCACTACTTATACGGGGTTAGTGTGACGATCTACACCGATCATAAGAGTTTGAGATACATATTCACTCAGAAGGAGTTAAATCTTCGACAGAGGAGATGGTTAGAGTTTCTGAAAGACTATGACATTGACCTCCAATACAAAAAGGGGAAGGCCAATGTTGTAGTAGATGCCCTGAGCCGTCGAGCACACTCACTCCATTCGCTAGTTTCATTCTCCAGCTTGGTTGATGAGGTGCGAGAGGCTCAGAGGACAGATGAGTACATGAGAGAGGTCAGACAGAAGCTGACGGATGGCACCTTTGAGAGTCAGAAGTATGACTTCAGACTTCATGATGATGATCTGATCAGACTTAAGGGCCGGTTATGCATACCACGGGGCAACACGGATCTGAAAGACCGTATACTTAGAGAATCACACTGTTCTTCAGTTTCCATCCATCCGGGAGCCTCTAAAATGTATAAAGACATGAAGAGATACTTCTGGTGGTCGGGAATGAAGACAGATGTTACCGAGTTCGTCTTGAGGTGTCTCACATGCCAGAAGGTGAAATTTGAGCACCGACGACCGGGCGGAATGGTACAGTCGATGCCAGTTCCGGAGTGGAAATTCCATGATATCTCCATGGACTTTGTAGTTGGGCTTCCACCTGCTAGGGGAGGTCTCAACATGATATGGGTGGTGGTGGATCGCCTTACCAAAGTAGCCCGATTCATACCGATGAAGGATACTTGGAAGGTGACCAAATTAGCTGAGTTATTTGAGAAAGAAATCATGAGACATCACGGGATACCGAAGACCATAGTGTCAGATAGAGATACCAGATTCCTTCCGAGGTACTGGAGAGCTACCAGAGAAGCGTTGGGTACAGAACTCAAGCTGAGTACCGCGTTCCATCCTCAGATAGATGGTCAGACTGAGCGTACTATTCAGACACTCCAGGACATGCTGAGGGCATGTGCCTTAGACTTCCAGGGCAGTTGGATTGACAAACTACATCTGATCGAGTTTTCGTACAACAACAGCTATCATGCTTCGATCAAGATGGCACCTTTTCAAGCGTTGTACGGTAGACCATGTCGTACACCGCTCTGCTGGGATGAGTCGAGTGAGACGGTCATTATAGGACCAGAGTACTTAGAGCAAGTTAAGGCTGAAGTTCAGCAAATCAGGGATAACATGAAAGCTGCTCAAGATAGGCAGAAGTCGTATGCTGATGTTCGACGACGGGACCTGGAGTTCGCAGTGGGCGACCAGGTATTTCTGCGAGTTTCACCGATGAAGGGTGTATTCAGGTTTGGGCAGAAGGGCAAATTAAGCCCGAAATTTGTTTGTCCTTACGAGATTACGGAGCGGGTGGGCCCGGTTGCTTACAGGTTTAATCTACCTGCTGAGCTGGGTAAAGTGCATGATGTTTTTCATGTTTCACAGCTAAAGAAATACATGCACCACCCCTCCCATGTGTTAGAACCTGAGCGGTTGACATTAGAACCAAATATGAGATCAGTGGAGCTTCCTCAGAGAATCTTGGACAGTAAGACTAGGGACACTCGCCATAAGTCAGTGCGACTGGTGAAGGTTCTCTGGTCTAACCAGGATGTCGAAGAGGCCACGTGGGAATTAGAGGATAAGATGAGGGCGAAGTACCCTTCTTTGTTTACTAACTAGATCGTCTGTATAGGGTACGGGGCATACCCCTTTTTAAGGGGGGTAGAGCTTCCTCGCTTTTGAGTTAGGAAACGATCATGTTTGTCGTTTGTTTGGTTGTTTAAGATGTGAATTCGTGTAAGTTGCTACACTTTGTGTTAAGTTTGAGTTATGTATAATACTTATGTATTGTATTTGAGATTGAACTTGAGTCTTGAGATGTGTGAATGTGAATATAAGATGTGTTGTTAAGATTAAGGGAATTGAGTACCGTGAATGATTAAGCACATATGTGAACTTTGAGGACAAAGTTCTTTTAAGGGGGCTAGATTGAAATACCCCAAACTTAGATATGGTGTTAAATGATAAACTAAGATATAAGGAGGCTAAATAATGCCTTAGAAACATTAAGAAACATTTCTAATCAAAGAAAATATAAGGAAACACCAAAAGAGCAAGTTAAGCAAAAACGTGCTCTAAGCTTGGAGAGACTTGGGTGAGTACCCAAATATTGTTCTAAGATCTTAGTAATATCCTAATGGTCATTTTAAATCAATTACCAAAGAAAACCAAGCTTGAAAACAAGTTAAAACACAAAATGTGCTTTAAGGAGTCTTAAAGCACATTTTTGAAAAATTGTCTTGTAAATGAGTTTTGAATGGCTAAATGTCCATCATTACTCTTTAATTAACATGTGTACTATATAGTATCACATTTGGAAGTCTATATCAATGGGAAATCAAAAATTTCACAACAATGTGCCTTGTTTTGTGAATAGTAACTTAATTAAGCTAGTTTATAACATAAGTCAATATAAGTGAAATATTTGGTCAACAAAGACTTAAGTACCCCTTGTTACTAATGGGGGCCGGTTTCTTATAAGGTGAGTCACCACCTTTATGAGTCATTAAGCAAATAAGAAAGGAAATTAAAGGATAAAGCAAAAGTACTATTTACTTTACAATATAAAGATCTCATTTTAACTCACCTCTCTCCTCATCTCTTCATTCTCTCTTGTTTCCCATGGTTTGAGCTGCTCTCTCCCTTCTCCATTAACGTGAAGCTCATCTCCATGCTAGCTCCACCTTCTCTTGCACACAACTTACTCATTTTAGCTCCAAAACCAAAACAAATTACATATTCTTCTTACTTAGCTCAAGCTCTCTCTTTCTATCCTTTCAAAACTCCAAGAGCTTTGATTTGGTGCCAAGCCAAACCACCATTAGAGGAGGAAATTCAAGTTTGGAGACTCCATTGGTTTCTCCATTCTCTTAAGGTAAAGAAAGTGTAAGAAAATCTAGGTTTCCATCACTTTTCTTCATAACTGAAAATACATGCTCATGAGGCTTCATTTTAATGCCTTGTTCTAGCTTGTTTTCTACTCTTCAAAGGATTGAGGAGGTCCTTCTTGCTTCATATCCAAGCTTGTCTTGAGAAACTAAGGTAAAACAATCACCTTAATACCTTAAAGCACATTTTTAACCTAGGGTTTGTTCCTTAGGGTTAATGTATTATCTAGTACTCATTGGAGTCATTGGATATTGGTTAGAACATTGGCAAGGAGATAAATATTGGTGACCAAGATTGAGGAAGGAAAAACCTAAGGAAGAAAGTTTTTAAAGCTTGTAAAAGAACAAGGTAAATTACTTACCTTAAGGTGTTTTATTGTTTAAGGGAATGGGATTTAGATATGTGATGAGTTTAGTGTAGAGTTTACATTAGAAAAGGGTTACATATGACCTTGGAGAAACAATGATCATGATTGTGAACTTGTGACTAAGGAGCAAATGAGAAAAAGAGATAGTTTAAGAATATCAAGGTGAATTACAAGAAGAATTTTATTTCAATGGGAGCCTTGTTGTGTGTATTCGCAGGTTGAAGGCAAATATATGATGAAATTCAGTGGCTAAGATTATTTTCATTTAAGGGCCTAAGTGCCAAGCATTTAAGTTTATGCACTATAAGATGATGTGGTGAAGTTTTGGTGTAAATTGTGTGTTAATGTGCTGTGATGAGAATTTGAGTGGTATTGGTTGTTGGATGGAGAAAAACCAAGTGTTAGGATGTGCTATATACTAGAGAACCCATGGCAAAATTTAAAGGAGAACTTAAGTGTTTAAGATGTTCTAAGGAGATTTAATGGCTAAGGAAGTACTAGGAAGTTTTAGGGGTTGTCTTGATGAAAAAGGGGTGAGATAAAGTGTTATAATGACTTAGGCATTACTATGAAGGATTTAGGAATCAAGAGAATGTATTTGAGTATTTAGGACTTAGGCAAATGTTGGTAAACAACTAGGAAGGAAATAAGATGTTGATGGATGGAAGCTTAAGCTTGTCAAGGAACTTTAAGTAAATGCAGAAAAGAGTTTTAGATGGTGAAAGATGCTTGGGAGATGATGTTATAGTGGTGGGGAAACATTTGGCATAGTGGATACATTAGGTATGAACCACCACCTAGAAACCTAGTGGAAAATGTTACAAGTGTTGGCATGGTTACAAGGAAAAATGCATAATGATTAAAGTGGATGTTGGTGAGTGATTTAAAGTGTTTAGTGGTTGGCTTAAGGTGTATTTGAGGTGCCCAAATGAGGTTATAACATATTAGGATATATGAGGAGAAGTTTGGAGTTAAAAGAGAATTTAGAAACAAGGTTCTAGAGCCAACCGACCTTAGGGACCGGACTTGCAAGGTCGGTCGAGCTCAGTTTACACTGCCGGAGAAAGTTTCTGGAACCGACCGAACTTGGGGACCGGACTTACAAGTTCGGTCGGGCTGGTATTTTGTGAAGGAATTAAGTCTCTGGAATCGACCGAACATGGGACCGGACTTGGCAAGTTCGGTCGAGCTTAAAATTTCCCTCGGGGAAACTCTCGGGAATGGACCGACCTTGGGGACCGGACTTGCAAGGTCGGTCGAGCCTAAAAAAAAAAAAAAAAAAAGAAATTTTAAATTCTAAGGAGGATAATTGGTAATAAGGTATACCATTGGTAGGGTAGTAATGATTAAGACCCTAAGAACCTAAGGGATTAAGTTAAGTTAAGTAAGAACCTTAATGTTTAAAAAGATGTGAGCCTCGATTTTAAACCCTATCCTATGTGGATTAAGTTGATTGGGATCTAGTCGGGTTTTAGGTCCACTTATAACCTAAGATTAATAACTATGTCATAAAAACAATAATTATTAAAACTTAAGCTAGCTCATTGGAACCTATTATGAGTCGCCACCTAATTTTAACCTAGATCAGATTAGGAAAGGAGAGTTCGGGTTCGGGGGGCTTGATATTCGACTTATTAGGGTTCATTACTCATTACCCTTCCTAGGTCGTTTTTCCTCTACTTGGTTTATTTACGGCTTATTACGAGTCATTTTAACCTAAGTGCGCGAGCTTCTGTTTTTTTTTTTTTTTTAGCATTTTTTGACGGAAAACTAAAGTGGAAATTTAAATTACCTAAACTAGGGTTTCGGAGGCAGAATTAGGTCAAATTTTGTTTCCGTCCGTGGCCACGGACCTAATGTCCGAGACCACGGACCCTAGTTAACCTATATGAAAATAAAAGTCGAATTAAACAGAAAACAAAAGTTGTAAAGTCCGGGGCCACGGACAGGCCGTCCGTGGGCCCGGACATTATTAGAAAAACCTAAATTTTTAAAATTTAAAAAATCTCGCCGCCGTCCGTGGGCGTCCGGGCTTACGGACAAGGAGTCCGGGACCCCGGACATGACGTCCGTGGGTGCGGACCGCCCTCGGACGGCGGCGTTAAGGCTGTTCCCGAAGGTGTTTTCGACTCAAATTTTATGGGTGTGTAGCCTGAAAGATGTACAAGACGTTAGTGATTTAAAGTTTTCAATTTGAGTTCGAATTAAGCACGAAACTTAGTAAACAAGTTATTGGACAGAAGCTTAAACAAACAGCAATACAGAAGCGTACGAAGGTTAGTTTGAGCCCAAAATTTGACAGAGAGTTAATAAGGTCGTGGGGAATTAGAAAAGTAGAGTTGCAACCTGTTTTACCTTCGAATTCAAGGTGATTCTTCACACCGGGATTCGTCGAGTGCTTCGTTGACGGCAGACCCGAAAGGATTTCGAACCAAGCTTCTGGTTGTTGGTTGTTCTTGCTGTTCTTCACGTTTTGGTGGTGTTTTGTGGGGTTTTGATGACTATTGATGCTTTGGGGATTGGAAAACGTGTTTAGATGGTGATTTCGGGGGATTTTCGGTATGATTTGGGTGGCCGGGTGTTGGAAAACGTGAGAGAGAGTGAGGAGGCTGTGTTTTTTGATTCTCTAGGGTTCTTGAGCATATGAGGTTCTGATTTTATCCAAAAACCTATCCCCTTATATAGACTTTCTTAAAGATAAAGAAAATCTAGTAAAAGTAAGATTTTTTGACATTTTAGTTAAGAGACTTCCCAAAGGAATTTTGCTATGAAATTTTAACCACGTGTCAAGGATGGAAATTATGAATTTTCTGAAGTGGAATCGGATTTTTTAAATGTTGGAATATTTTTAAATTGAATTTCTTGTCAGATTCAGTCAGAAATTGCTAGAAAATTATTGGAAACTCGAAAAATCAAAATTCCAACGCCATTATGCTTAGAATGTCATCCTCTATCATGGGTTAAAATATCAAAGCATTTCAAGCTGATTTGGGCATCCTTTGGAGGAGAGAGAAAGCTTATAGGAGGTCTCAGGAGCCTCTAAAGATTACCAAAACGCCCCTGAAAATGACGAAGCTGCTCCTCATGCCATGGGATGTGCCGCTCGAGCCGGAATCCCTCACTACTCGATTAAAACGCCCCTCACATCACCACGACCTCGTGGA
Organism: Limonium bicolor; assembly: GCA_023374045.1. NCBI lineage: Eukaryota > Viridiplantae > Streptophyta > Magnoliopsida > Caryophyllales > Plumbaginaceae > Limonium > Limonium bicolor. The sequence continues at coordinate 253,259,136 of CM041782.1, forward strand.
CCCTAACCAGGGGGGTCAAAATTTTGGGTATAACAGATTGCCCCCCGTCAACTAGACTTTGTAATGAAGATGAAAAGACTAGTTGATGCCTGAGTGATACCCCAAAATTTTGGATCTTAAAAGTCCCTACATGCAGATTGTGTCGAGCTATTCTAAGGTGCTGGCCACCTAAAGTGATGAAAATGATGTCAAGCTATTCTAAGGCGTTGACTACCTAAAATGATGAAAATGGAGTAATGTCAAGCGATTCTAAGGCGTTGACAACCTAAAAGACGAAGTAATGTCAAGCGATTCTAAGGCGTTGACAACCTAAAAGACAAAGTAATGTCAGGCAATTCTAAGGCGTTGACAACCTAAAAGACGAAGTAATGTCAAGCGATTCTAAGGCGTTGACGACCTAAAAGAAGAAGTAATGTCAAGCGATTCTAAGGCGTTGACAACCTAAAAGACGAAGTAATGTCAAGCGATTCTAAGGCGTTGATAACCTAAAAGACGAAGTAATGTCAAGCGATTCTAAGGCGTTGACAACCTAAAAGACGAAGTAATGTCAAGCGATTCTAAGGCGTTGACAACCTAAAAGACGAAGTAATGTCAAGCGATTCTAAGGCGTTGACAACCTAAAAGACGAAGTAATGTCAAGCGATTCTAAGGCGTTGACAACCTAAAAGACGAAGTAATGTCAAGCGATTCTAAGGCGTTGACAACCTAAAAGACGATGTAATGTGTAGATGCAAGAATGTTGATGATGCTCGGATGCTTCTGGGGACCGAAACCCGTGCCAATGCTCCTGGCTGGACCCAATGTGGACTTATTGCCATCGCCCCCCAAGCCGGTGTGCAGGGATAACTCCTGGTAAAAACCTTGGGGACTTATTGCCTTTGCCCACCATTCGTTGATCCCGAAAATAAGTTGACATCGCAAAGGAGGATTTATTGCCATCACCTCGCCAACTTTTCTGTCGCCAGGTCTTGTGACGCGCCTGGATAATGCAGATGGATGATATGAAGATGATGCAAATGAAAGTGATGCAAATGTAGATGATGAAAATGATGCAAATGAAAGTGATGCAAATGTAGATGACGAAAATGATGAAAATGAAAGTGATGCAAATGTAGATGACGAAAATGATGAAAATGATATGGTTGATATGAAAATGACGTTCGGATGCTTCTGGGGACCGAAACCCGTTCCAATGCTCCTTGTTGGTATACTATGGGGACTTATTGCCTCTGCCCACCAACTGGGGTGCGGGGATAACTAGATTACCAAGGGGACTTATTGCCACTGCCCACTAGTTGTTTCTCCCAAGAAGTTGACATGAAGATGGGGACTTATTGCCTCTGCCCCGCCAACTTAGATCACGCTCTGTCTCGTACTTGTCTCGCACTGAAGATGATACTAGGTCTCGTACTGGTCTCGCACTGGATGATGATAGGTATCGCACTGATGAAGATGATGGGTCTCGTACTGACGAAATTGATGGTCTCGCACTGAAGTCTCGTACTAAATGGATGAAGAAAAAGCTAGATTCCGCACCGATTCTGGGTCGCACACTGAATGAAGATGTCTTGTACTAAAGTCTCGAAAATGATGGGTCTCGCACTGATGAAGATGGTTGGTCTCGTACTGAATGAGGAAACTATAGGGCCTCGCACTGTTTTGGGTCTCGAACTAAATTGAGTTAGGAAGATAATGGTCTCGTGCAAATGATGAAAACTGATTACTGGAGTGCCAAACATGGCAATGATGATAAGATGTATGCAATCAAAATATATGAAAGATACTCGTTCAAAACAGGAAACTGTTGGAAAAGGTGCCGAACTTGGCAATGCTTGAGAAAAACCCTGCTGAAAAAGGAAAGTGAAATGATCATTTCCTAACTAAAAATTTCAAATCTGCAATTTGCTTCTTGAAAAATGAACATGCCATTGGTGGAAGTGTGTGGTGTTTGTTGTGGTGCTAAAGGCTTTTGCCGGTGTTCCAGATTTGTGATAGACCAGGGATTGGGTTGTGATTTATGATGGGCTTGAGAGTGTGTGTGTGGTGGTAAGGGCTTATGCGTGTCTGTGGTGGGATGGTGGTGCTCAAGCTTTGGGTTTCAATTGGTGTTGACATGGCGATTGTTGGAACCAACAATTGCCCCTAGTATTTTTCCTTAGGACAATCCGAGCTAGAGTTCATGGCAATCGATCTTTCCGATCGATTGCCCCCAGTATTTTCTTTGATTAAACGTGCGAACAAGTCTCATCCTCACAGGGTTGAGGCTTATTCTTTGATGTGGTGCTTCCTAACCTACAATCGATGTGGTCGGTGTTTACACTCATTTCTCGCTCATGGTCATAATTTCTAAACCATTGAATTCGATATTTGATGGATTTACGCATTTGATCTGTTACTTTCACGTGATTGGACACACAACTATCAAGTCGGAAGTCTTTAAAGCTTATAACGTGGCCATAGGGTGTGATGAAAGACGACGGGATCATGGAGGGATATTTGAGGTATGTGGAGCTTAAATGGGTGACCAAAGCTGCAACTTGCGTCTTCTCTCAGATTCATCTTTATTGTCTTGAAGTTGTCTGACTGCTTCGTGTTGACGTTGTTTTCGAGCTTCTGGACCTGGACTTTTGGAGTTGTCCTTTACACCATTTCTCTTTTTTGTCATTTGGACTTCTTCGAGGCGCTTCGGGTTTGCCTTTTTTTTTCTTTATCCTTTCTTGACTTTGCCTTCGGGGTTCTTGTGTTTCCCGGTTTTGGGCTTCGAGAGCTGTTTTGATGTGAGCTCTTTGGATCCTGTGTCACTCTGGACCATTTGCGGATCACTTTGTCATGCTGACAGCGGCGTTGCTTCTTTGGACTGACGAGAACGTTATCTGAGAGCCAGACTCCTCGCGTCCTTTGGTCACCGGGTCGGACATTCATCGTTGGCTGGGTTATTTTGTGGAGTTCATAATATCGAAAAGGAATATATGAAAGGCTCAGCGGGGGTGCCTAGGGTTTAATGTCAGGGTTCACAAGCTTTTGGCTACGTGGTGCTGTACCTAGGTGAGATTGTATCGAACTCGCACTCAGACTCAGATTGCAAAGAGAGCTGAAGAGGGAAAAGTACGAGGATAAGGAAGAATAGAGCATCCGGTTCCATATGCCTGGAAGGAACAGCTTAGAACAAAGGATATCGACCGGATCAGAGTGTGATCCGGCCGGATGGGTAATTAAATATCCCACTTATATGTAAATGCCAGCCTGGCAATTAAAAAGAAGGACAGGCTGGCAACTCTCGATTTGACAATGTAAAACACTATAAATAGGGGTTCAACCCCACAATAAAACATACGTTCTCACATTCGAGATTACATACTGTTGCATTATCTGTGCGATTCTCTCTCTCTCAAAGCTCGAGCACCCAGTAACAAGGTAACTCGATGAAGCATAAAGGCCTAGCAGTAGAGTAGGGATTCGATTAGAGATTTAGATAGGAACTTAGGGAATTTAGGAACACATTTCATTTGGCGCCGTCTGTGGGAAACGAATGGCTCAAGATCTTTCTTGGCAACCACGAGTCCACCGGAGGTAATCTGATTTTGAGCGAAACTACGAGGCTTTGAAACTTTTGAGGTTGTGTCTTTTTCAGGAAAAAGCAAGGAAAGTACGCGTGCAAGGATGGCTCCAAGAACAAGGAAGACACCCCGACCTGAGGGCGAGACCGATAACGTAAGAACAGCCGAAGAAAACAAGAGAAGCTGAAAACATGATCTCCAAGCAAGCGTTAGAGGAGATGCTAAAGAGCTTAGTCAGAACTATCGACGAAAGGATAGTGGAGGGGAATGAAGTTCTGCAGCAGGAGCTGATGCAGCGAGATGTAGAATACCAGAAGAAATGGGAGGACATGACTGAGGCGCTTGAATCGCTCAAGAATCGCGACTCCGAGGCGAGCAACAGCCGGAAAAAAGAGCAGCTAGAGAAAACTCTGATCATCAGCGATGAGACTGAGGAAGATGATTCGATCGACATGACTCTACCCCTTCTCTGAGAAAATCAGGAAGGCAAAGCTTCCTCCTCACTTCGTTGCACCTGCAGTGAAAAGTATGATGGAACGGGGGACCCTGCTCTTCACGTTCAGAAGTTTATGTTTGCAATGAACACACAGGGGATAAGTTCTCTCGCTCTCTGCAATTTGTTTCCGGGAACGTTATCCAAAAGAGCGCTCGGATGGATCTCAACAAGACCCCCGCAGTCGATCTCAAGTTTTAAGCAATTGACTGAGGAGTTTCAGCAATACTTTGCCGCAAGCAAGAAGATCAAGAAGGAAACGATAGAACTAATGGATCTCAAACAGAGGAAGGGGGAGACAGTGAAAGAATTTAGCGAGAGGTTTCATAAGCAGGTAGCAGAAATCGATGATGTCGATGAAAAAATCCTAATCAAGGCTTTCGGAAACGGGCTAGCACAGCCAAGGCTCGCCGGGAAGATCGCGACAAAGGCTCCAAAAACCATGGAGAGCTAGCCAAAATGATTCATGAGTTTCTAAAGTCAGAGGTGGCGGAGAATAAGGCCAAAGATTTGGCAAATAGCTTCAGAGCAGTTAACGACAAGAAAGGGGATCGAATGGGAATGGCTCTTCCGGCAACACGTCAGGAAGTTCATCGGGAGGACTCAAGATACAAGCCTTACTACAAAGCCCCATCCCAGGCGCCTCAGTTTCAGAATGCCCGAGTTGCCGTTAAGATTGATCCAGGAAGGTATGCGGCGGCGGTCAAAGAAGGATACCTGCCTCCACCAAAGAAGCCTTATCCAGGGGAGATTCCGGTAGCCTTCTGTGAGTACCATGGCTGCAAAAGCCACAGAACCGCAAACTGCGCCACTCTGGCCAAGGAGTTGAGGATCATCGAAGAGGACAAGAAAGCAAGGGAAAGCAGGTGGCAGGCAGCAGAAGCAATATGGCAGGCAAAATTATTCCACCTCTCGAAATCACCAGGAGGAAGAGATCCACCCTGAGCTTAATCACGGCAAATCAGTCGGTATGATCTCAGGTTTGTAAGAAGGTGGAGAAGTTTTTTTTCGTTTCTCTGTTTTAGGTAAACCCAGTCACGACAACAATAAAGCAAGGGCGGTGTAATTGAACTTTTTTTCCTTTTTAGAAAGGATCTATGTTGTAAAAACCTCCGGAATCTTCCGGTAATAAAAATCTAATAAACTTTTTCTCTTAAGCAAATCTCAGGTCTCTTTTCAGAGGTAGGGCCATTGACCCCAAGCGAGAGAAAAAGGCATATTCATGCGGTACATCAAGAGCTACCGAAAGAAAAATCGCCAAGCGAGAGAACTTCCCCAGATTTTCTTTACAGACGAAGACGAAGAAGGGGTGTTATACCCTCACAATGATCCACTGGTCATTCGGGCACAAGTAAATGATAGGATGATGGAAGGAATCCTAATAGACAGCGGGGCCGGAGCGAATGTTATATCGGCCGAGGCAGTTAAAAATTGGAGATTCCAGAAAGTAAGATTAAACCATATTCGGCGGTCCTCGGAGGCTTTGTCGGGGGCGTTTCTACCAAGTCTTCAGGGAGCATAGACTTCACCTTAACATTGGGATTGGGAGACGAACGAAGAACTGAAAAACTCACGGCCTTCATTGTACCAGGACTTTCTGGGTACAATATGTATCTTGGCAGGCCAGGGATTAATGCTTTCAAAGCAATATGCAGCACTCACCACCTGAAAATGAAGTATCTAACCAGGTCTGGAAAGGCGGTGACCATTAGAGGAAGTCAAAAGATGGCTCGGGTATGCGAAGTACGCATCATGGAGGGAATGCCGGAAGAAGAGATGGTCAAAACGGTGGGGTCGGAAAGAGAATTCAAGGGAAAGCTCCCTCTCCCGCCAGAACCGGATCAAAGGCCGGAAGACTGTGGAACCTCTAAAGAGTCACCACGAAGGTACACTTAAAAACTGACCCTTCTAAATTTTTTAAAATAGGAAATGCGTTCGGCAGCGGGGAGCAAACTCACCTGATGAGATTCCTGGAAAAAAGAAGGGTAACTTTCGCCTGGAGCACGGACGAAATGCCAGGAGTAGATCCAAGCGTTATCCAGCATAACCTGCGAGTGGATCCAAAGCACCCAGCCATCCGGCAAAGAAGAAGAATAATAGGAGAGGAAAGAGACGTTGCGGCACGTGCTGAAGTGCAAAAACTGCTTAAAGCCGGATTCATCAGGGAGGTGTCCTATCCCAAGTGGTTGGCTAATGTTGTGATGGTTAAAAAGTCAAATGGCAAATGGAGAATGTGTGTGGACTTCACAGACTTGAACAAAGCATGTCCTAAAGACTTTTACCCGTACCATCGATAGATAGACTGGTTGCTTCAACGGCTCAAAACTCTGTTTTAAGTTTCCTGGATGCGTTTTCAGGATATAATCAAATAAGAATGAATGAGGAAGATTCAGAAAAAACATCTTTTATTACCTCAGCCGGAACCTTTTGCTACAAGGTGATGCCTTTTGGATTAAAAAATGCGGGCGCAACCTTCCAAAGAATGATAGACAAAGTGTTCAAACATCAGTTAACCCGGAATGTAGAGGCATATGTCGATGATATCGTGGTAAGAAGTAATTCCTGGGTACAACACATGGAAGATTTAAAAGAAACCTTTGACACCCTAGACAAATTCCAAATCAAGCTAAATCCGGAAAAATGTGTATTTGGAGTTACAAAGGGGAAGTTCTTAGGCTTTATCGTCGGGCAAAGAGGGATTGAAGTGGATCCCGAAAAAACTCAAGCAATCCTCGATCTGTCACCACCAAAGAACATTAAAGATGTGCAAGCATTAAACGGAAGGCTCACGGCTTTAGCAAGATTCTGCTCAAAACTCCAAGAAAAGTCAATACCATTTTTCAGCATTTTACGAAAGAACAGAAAGTTCCAGTGGAGTCAAGAGTGTATAGACGCCTTTGACAGGATCAAAGAGATGCTCAAAGAGTTACCCAAGCTGGGTGTTCCGGCACCTGGCCAAGACTTGTATCTCTACCTCTCTGCCACAGACTGGGCGGTAGCAGCTGTGTTGATAATGGAGGAGGAGAAAAAAGAGATACCAGTATACTACACCGGAAAAATACTAACTCCAGCGGAAAGCCGCTACACCAACATTGAAAAAATATTGTTTGCATTAGTCGTTGCATCCCGAAAACTTCGGCCTTATTTTCAGTCACACCGGATATTTGTTAGAACAAATTGGCCACTGAAACAGATAGCAAACAACCCAAATGCATCCGGGCGAATGGTTAGTTGGACCGTCGAGCTCACCCAGTATGAAATCCACTTCCTTCCTCGAACAGCCATAAAAGCACAGGCCTTGGCGGACTTCATAACCGAAACTACCTTTGCCCAAGAGCAAAAAAACCAACCAACCCGTACGTTATCCTAGTCGACGGAGCTCGGTGCAAAACTGGAGCAGGGGCCGGAATAGTAGTCCAAACGCCGGATGGAAGAACTCTTAACTTTGCATTCCGGCTGGAATTTGAAGTAACAAATAATGAAGCAGAATATGAAGCCCTCATACAGGGATTGGAGGTCGCCACTGCCTTAGGGGCAACAGGTTTTTTCTAAATAATAAAACAGGAGTTTTCATTCGTGTCTATAGAAATATTTTCATATACGTCCCCCTAAAGGGGGAAGAATGGGCTTACCTCTTTGTTTGTTATGCAGAATTAGAAATATATTCAGACTCAATGCTAGTAGCGCGACAAAACGATAACATTTACGAAGTCAAGGAGGAGAAGCTTGGAAAATACTTGGCCAAGGTCCAAGAGGCAAAGGCAAACTTTCAGAAATGTGAGTTAAGACATCTTCCTCGGGCAGAAAACATAGAGGCCGATGCGTTAGCTAAACTGGCCAGTATGGCCGAAAGAATGCCCAATAAAGTCTGGATGGAAATAAAGGCGAACTCGAGTCTGAAGGAGATCCGAGTTTGCACCATTGAATCAGACGCAATAGCCAAGTCTTGGATGGCACCCATTGTTGAATACATACAAAGCGGAAACTTGCCACAGGATGAGAAGGAAGCGGCAAAAACAAGGCGAAGGGCTGCATCTTTCTTCTTAGAACAAGGACAGCTCTACAAAAGATCATTCGCAAGGCCAGCACTTAAGTGTGTTACCATAGAAGAAGGAGTAAGCTCATGGAGGAGCTACATGAAGGGACCTGTGGGAACCACCAAGGAGAGAGGACAATAGTCCACAAGATCCTAAGGATGGGGTACTATTGGCCGAGGATGAGGGAATTTTCAAAAGAATACATACGGAAATGCATAAAATGTCAGGAACATGGCCACAAAATACATAGCCCTCCATCCACACTGAAAGCCATACTCTCCCCGATCCCATTTGCCATGTGGGGATTGGATATCGTTGGACCTTTTCCGGAAGCATCCCCCGGAAGATATAAATTCATTTATGTGGCCATTGATTACTTCACCAAATGGGTGGAAGCCATGCCAACAGTATCCATTACCGCAAGAAAATCACAAGATTTCATCTGGAAGTATGTGGTCTGCAGATTTGGGATCCCAAAAATAATAATAACAGACAATGGAACTCAGTTCAACTGTAAAAGCTTCCGGGAATTCTGTGAGGAAGATTGACCTGAGATTCGCATCGGTCGCCCATCCACAAGCAAATGGCCAGGTAGAAAATGCGAATGGGCAAATCGTCAAAGCTATAAAAAAGAAGTTGGACAGCAAAAAGGGGAGATGGGCAGAGTTGCTACCTCAGGTTCTCTGGTCCTACAGGACAACCGAAAAGGGCCCAACAGGGGAAACTCCATATAGGCTGACTTACGGTCTGGAAGCAATTGTTCCGGCTGAAGTTATGGTCCCATCGATTAGATGGGAATCCTTTAATGAAGAAAACAACAATGAAGGGGTGAAGGACAGCCTTGACCTACTTGAAGAAACCAGGACTATGGCCCAAGTCCGAATGGAAAGGGATAAAGCGAAAGTGAAAGATATTTCAACCAGAAAACAAGGGAAAGAGGCTTCGCTCCAGGTGAACTGGTCCTTCGAGAGGTAAAGCAACCAAAGAAGCTAGAGCCCCAATGGGAGGGACCATTTATAATACAGCGACGAACAGGGCAAGCTTCATATCGTTTGAAAAATAGTGAGGGATACGAGTTGCCTCACTCATGGCATGCCGAGTGCCTCAAAAAGTTTTATGTATAAAAACGCTTCTTACAAAAAGTAATAAAATGAGGTATTCCTTTGAAAAGCAAAATTTTTTGAAATGTACCATCCGGCCAGCGTGCCTACAGGCTATCATGCCTTGAAATGTACCATCCGGCCAGCGTGCCTACAGGCTATCATGCCTTGAAATGTACCATCCGGCCAGCGTGCCTACAGGCTATCATGCCTTGAAATGTACCATCCGGCCAGCGTGCCTACAGGCTATCATGCCTTGAAATGTACCATCCGGCCAGCGTGCCTACAGGCTATCATGCCTTGAAATGTACCATCCGGCCAGCGTGCCTACAGGCTATCATGCCTTGAAATGTACCATCCGGCCAGCGTGCCTACAGGCTATCATGCCTTGAAATGTACCATCCGGCCAGCGTGCCTACAGGCTATCATGCCTTGAAATGTACCATCCGGCCAGCGTGCCTACAGGCTATCATGCCTTGAAATGTACCATCCGGCCAGCGTGCCTACAGGCTATCATGCCTTGAAATGTACCATCCGGCCAGCGTGCCTACAGGCTATCATGCCTTGAAATGTACCATCCGGCCAACGTGCCTACAGGCTGTCATGCCTTGAAATGTACCATCCGGCCAGTGCGCCTACAGGCTATCATGCCTTGAAATGTACCACCCAGTTAGCATGTCTATAAAAACTAGGAATTTAGTATTTCGTGAAAGAGCTTAGAGCAAGGCATAATGATCCTCCATGTAAACAAAAGGGAAGATCTACAAAGCATTTGGAAATCCGGTCGCTCCGGATAAAGCCAAATGAAGAGTGTATAAAACTAACTTGTAAGGAAGTCACTTAAAACACTTAAGGAATGCGAAAGAAATGGTAAAACGACAAAACATCACCAAAAATAGTAATCCAAAATACAAATATACAAGATTCCTGTGCTAACAAATTGCTATCTAAAAAGTATCTACTCCTTAGCAGGCTTCTTCACAGCAGACTCTTTGGAGACACTCTCTGCAGAGTTAGATTTTCCAGCAGCTTCACGAAAGCCCGCAACCTCCTGCGCGGCCGCTATCGGGGGAAGGAAAGAAGCTTGGCCAGGCCCAAAGACTGTCTCACCGGGAATGCGACCAAACTTCTCAAAGTCTTCAAGGAAGTTGCTCTTCCGGGCAACATTGTCGAACTCCAGCTCATTATACAGGTCGTCATCCAGTACTTCCCCCCTCTTCAGGAAATACTTGGAGATGGTCTGACGACAAATGTTGGTAATCTTCCGGCTCTGAGAACCGAAAGCCTTTTTCAGATGAGCAATAACAGTTCCTTGTTTCTTCAATTCTTCTTGGGCCTGACGGGCGTAGGCCGTATGTTTGGCAACATCCCCCTCAAGTTGCAACATGAGCTCGGTAAAGATCGCGGTCGAACCCGCGGCAGAAAGCTCCTCGTTCAGCTTATCAATACGATCGCTGAGCTTCTCGACATGTCTTAAAAGACTTTCAGGATCTGTTTTTAAAAAAAGAAGAGGGGGAAGGAAAGCAGAATCAGTGAATAAGGCATAAAGATAAAAGCGGCGAAAAAAAAGGCCGGTAAACTCACCCTTGGCCGGAACCTTAGCACTTTCGGGTTGACGGAGGGCCATGGCCTCCTCTAAAGCTTTCACCTTCCCCTCCAAAGAAGCCTTCTCGGCCGCAAGAGCAGCTTTGCCTGAAGAAAGAGCTGTGTTTTCATCCGTCAAGAGCTGCTTGGCCTCCTCTAAGGTTTCACCTTTCCTTCCAGAGAAGCCTTCTCGGCCGCAAGAGCAGCTTTACCCTCAGAAAGAGTCGTGTTCTCATCCGCCAAATGCTTCTCTTGGTCAAAAGCATTCGAGTTTGCTCATCCAGAGCGTTCTTTTCCTCGTCAATGCGGTGAGCTCTTGAATAGTTGCTTTGTCTCCCACCAAAGCCTCATTCTGTTCAGTCAAAGCTTTTTTTCCGCCTCAAGGATTTAATTTCTTTCTCAAGGGCAGCGTTCACACCCGCAAAGTAAGCCTTGTCTGAAGTAAGGGAATCTACGTCCCTTTTGTGAGCAGCTTGTACCTGCCGCAACAAAACTTCCAAGTCAGACAAAGTATGCTCTGGTATCAAGACATTCTTTTCACCGGAAGGTTTGGAGTACCTGCTTCAGGATACCCTCTGTGTGGAGGCTCTGGTTTCTCAGAGCAAACATCTCTTCCCGCAAATTCTTCAACTTTGATTCATATTCGTCTCGAAGACGAACACATTCATGGCGAGATGACCGCAATTCCTTGTTCAAAGTGTCTGTCCTATCTTTCACCTTGCGGTCAATCTCATAGTTTACAATGTCCATGTAGCTATCATGGTTAGAACGGGTTTGCTTTAACTCGGCTTCAGTTTTCGGCCCGACTTTTTTCACGTTGCAGGTCAAACTGAAGATTCCGAGTCTGAACTTCAGCGCTTTGAGCCATAGACATAACCTACAAAAAAAAAAAAAAACACAAACATAACTTAAAATATATCAGAAAGGCATGGAAGGATGGGAGGAAGGGCGCTTACCCGAAAAATGCTTTGCCACATCAGATTGAAGACATCTCCCGTGGGAATGGAGTGACGCATGATAGCATCGGCTGCTCCAACCCCAGCTCTCAGTTTTCCTTGGTGGCATGAAATGGATGGAGGAGCGAAGATCCCATCCGGATGGTCAGAAAGTCTTATTGCTTCCTTCCAGGCGTCGGTATATCGAGCAACATCGAAGGGATCTTGGGCAAAGGTTGCCCACGGTAGTAAAACCATCCCTCCTTCTGAGAAGGACCGGTAAAGCCCTCCTGAGCAGGGGGAGGTGGAGAGGAGGGGAGCAGCAACATCCCCTGGAGAAGAGGAGGGGGCGGCAATGGCCTCCCCTTGCCTATCTTCCCTCTGCTTACTTCGGAGCTCTGGGTTCTCAGGTACAGCTCGATACTCCTTCACCCCCCAGATGCTGAATCACCACCCCAGGGATGTCTTGTGGGACTGAGGTACCAATAGCCCCACGGTCACTTTCAGTCTCAGAAGTCTCCGCCGGAACAGCCTTCGGCTTCAGCACAGTTTTCTTCCGGAGTCTTTGAGTACCAGAAGCCGGAACAGCAGGAGAAGGGTGGGCTGGACCACGAGCAACCTCGCTGTCAGTAACGGTGATGGGTGCGCCTTGAGAGCCTGAGAAGAAAGGTCAGCATAGAATGAACAAAAAGGAAAGGCAAGAGCTTCCTTCGAATAAGAGAGCAATACGTGGGTTAGTATCTTCCAAGATAGCACCATGGGCCGGATCGGAAGAGAAATATCCTGCCAAGTCAGGAAACAATTCACAAATGGGGGTTGGGTGACCAGACCCCTGCCCTGAACAAAAGGCAGACCCCTGGCCTGAATCAGGAGTAAGAGGGAGAAAGACGCGACGCCCAGACCCTGGACTCATACCAAGTACCTGGCAAATCACCGCCTGAACGGGCTGGAGACCGTGGTCCTCTTTTTCCTCTGACCGGAATGGTCCTTGTCTTCATTCCCCTTTGCCTCTTCTTGGAGGGAGGCATTCCCAAGAAGCCTTGTGGCCACATCAACAGCCGCATCAACGGATGCGTAATAATCAACTTGCTCGTCTCCCATCTTAAGCCGACAAAATTCCAGCTATTGAAGGGCCCAACCTTATCTCCTCTAGAAAAGAAATCTGCCGGAACGATGAGAAGTAAGAAAACAGGTCGAAGGTAAAATTAGGATAAAACTAACCAAATAAGACTTACTGTGATATTTCTTCAATGACTCCAGGCGCGCGGGGTAAAAAATACGGAGACCGTAGGCTGTTTTTTGCTTATCACCTTCAGGATTTTCGAGATAGGCGTTTCTTGCGCCGGGGAAGGAGGACAGCTGAATTGGCCTTTCGGGATTGAGGGGCAGTAGGGAACTCCCAAAAACCGGCCTGGTGGTGGGACAATGACGAACCATCGGGAGTTCCATCCGGAAGACGCTTTCTTGTAATCGAAGAGAGAAAAGCCGGCCTTCGCTTTGATAGTCAGGCTATCAGGATCGTCCCTTGTGGAATAAAATTGGGCGAATTCGGTCGCTTCTACCCGGATTTTGCTCTCCTCACAAAGGAGAACATAGGCATGGAGGTAAGAAATTGCCTTCGGGTGTAGGTGAGCGAGCATGCAGCAGCGCCGAATCAGGAAGCCTAGAACGAATGGATGAGGGGGTACGGTCAGGCCGCGAGGGAAAAGTCCGCGTAAACGGCATATCCAAGCCCGAAATCGTCGTGGGGATGCGAGTCGTCGGAAGGAAGGAAGATGCGAGTTCCTAGTGGGACTTCGACGTCTTTCAAAAAAGAGAGGGAGGAGGTATCCAGGCAGGATGGAGAAGGTTCTCGATCGGCCGAGAAAGGCGCGGTAGATTTCAAGAATCGGGCGAAACCCTTGGGGTGAAAAGGTACCTTGAATCGCCTCCCTAGCAGGGACGAAATTCGCAGCCGCCTTGTTCTTCTTCGAGCTAGACGACGCCATTGAAGCAAGAAAGCGGAGAGCAAGAGCAAAGCGAAAAGGTGAAAGGTCCGAAAAAGGGTGCAAGAAGGGACGGAGTTTGGGCAAAGGAAAGAGATATCTGAAAGAGTTCAAAGCTAGAACTTTGGAAAAAAGAACGGTTCGATTCCCGCCCAGTCGATAAAATTAAAGGGATCCTGCATCTTCCTGGGGACAGAGCGCTGACACAAAAACGGCTCTGCAAATTCTACATCGAAAAGGCGCAGGCACGGGCCAGGCACGGGCGCAACTAGAAAAAGCAAGTTCTTTTCCTTTTTAAAAGAAAAGAAAAAAGAACTTGTGGGACTAAGGGGAAGTATAGCCGGAAGAAAGAAGGCCTCAGCCGGAAGGGCAGAAAAGCCATAGCGTCAGAATAAAAAGCAACAAAAGCACACGCTGAAAAAGGAAGTTCTACTTTTTACGTTAATAATCAAAAGTAGAACTTGTGGGACTGATGAAGAGGGAAAAGTACGAGGATAAGGAAGAATAGAGCATCCGGTTCCATATGCCTGGAAGGAACAGCTTAGAACAAAGGATATCGACCGGATCAGAGTGTGATCCGGCCGGATGGGTAATTAAATATCCCACTTATATGTAAATGCCAGCCTGGCAATTAAAAAGAAGGACAGGCTGGCAACTCTCGATTTGACAATGTAAAACACTATAAATAGGGGTTCAACCCCACAATAAAACACGTTCTCACATTCGAGATTACATACTGTTGCATTATCTGTGCGATTCTCTCTCTCTCAAAGCTCGAGCACCCAGTAACAAGGTAACTCGATGAAGCATAAAGGCCTAGCAGTAGAGTAGGGATTCGATTAGAGATTTAGATAGGAGCTTAGGGAATTTGGGAACTTACTATTTCAAGAGCTCCAAGTACTGTATTGATGAAAAGCGTACCTTATTACATAACTTATGGTTCTTATTTATAGGCTCTTCTACAGTGTATAACCGTTTCTGTAGGCCTACATTATTCTAGAATATTCTTAGTTATACAAGCTTTTATGTAACTTCACTTCACTTTCTTTTGAATAATTACTACTCCCAACCCTTCGGAGGGGGTTTTTGCTTCGCTTCGAGGCGAATGACTTTTAGTTCTTCGGAGAGGATCTTTGCTTTGCGTTGGAGGCGACTACCCCTCCGCAGTCTGTCTGTGGTTAGCTTCCTTGTCGTAAGAGTCCGTTCGTTGGAGTTGGAAGGGGGTTTGGTCGGAGAGAGTTCCATCTGTTGTCTCCGTAGGCAGCATATACTCTTTGCTCAGTCATTTGATTACTCCGTGCGGTGGCACTCCCACTTCATCAGTCCCACAATCTTTTCTTGTTCTGCAAGGAAAGATCTTTTCGTTGTTGCTCTTTCTTTGTTTTTAAATTTTGGTGGCCCGCTCCGCTCCGTTCCCCTAGTCCCACAAGACCTCTTTTTTTTTTCGGAAAAAAAGGAAGGGGTCTTCGAGTTGTGCTTTTGCTTTTGTAGATTTCCTACCTTTTGAACTTTGCGGAGGCCTAGCAACGTGCCTCGCTGCAACCCCGCGCCTCCTCGTCTTCTGTAACTATTTTCCTGACACATTTGCAGAGTAGGCCATGATTACTTTGGGTAGAGCGCGCCCAATTTCCGCCTATTTAAACTCATTCTCTTCCCTCTCCCCTTTTTCTTATTCTTTCAAACTTTCGAACTTCTCTGCTTTGATCCTCTCAAACTTTTGAACTTCCCTGTCTCGTTCCTTGCTTCGTGTCTTTTATCCTCTTGCGTTTTTCTCTACAAGCAACCGTCCTCCTTCGTCTTCCCTGCCCTTTAACTTCCCCGATTCTCGTTTTTGCGCTCCTTTTCCCCTCGCCTTTTCCCCTCTACCCGATCGTCTATACTCTGTCAACCTCCCTTGCTTGTAATGGCTCTGTCAAACCCAAGCTCCTCTGTCCCAGCACCGGCGGGGTCGACACTTTTCACCGACGGGGAAAAGTGCGTCGTCGAAGATCCTGCCGTTCCTTCTGAAGTATCTGTGGGGACTACCCTCGCCAGGGAACCGGCTCCAGCCTCACCGTGACAGACTTAAAGAAGCTCATGAAAGGCATACAAGTCCCACTGGGGTCGAATTCGTGTGCCGGAGCCGACGGCGCACCCTTTCAACTACTTTGGAGATGGTTTCGTGGTGTATCGGGAGCACCTTCACCGCGGTCTGCGCTTTCCCCCCGCACCCCTTTGTCCTTGGTTTCCTCTCCCCCGGCAGTGCACTCTTGCCCACCTGAACCCTAATGCTCTGGGTTGCTTGCACGCCTTCCTCTCTGTTTGTGCAGAGAACGATATTACTCCTGATGCGCGGGAGTTTGTTAACTTCTTCACCACCAGGGTGAACACTACTGCTACGGAGGAGGACATCTCTGTCTTGGCTGTTTCCGGGTACTCCTTTTTTAAACGCGTGAGCCCGGAGAGTGGCTGGTCCTCCAATTGGTTTGTTTTCTACCCTCCGAGGGTACTTTTATCGGAGTCTCCCACATCGGAGACGTAGCTAAGGGGCAGCTTGCTTCTCCGCTACCTTCTTCCGCAAACCCGTCTCCAGTTGGACATACTCAAGAAGTTAGCTCTTGGCGCTCCACCCTATCACCTTCTTTCTTTCCGAAGAGAGATTGAACAAAACTCGGGCGAAGATCGATCGTACGTATTCTCCTTGTGTTTCTCTTTCCTTTACTAGTTTCCCGGCTAGTTTTCTTACTTCTTTTTTCCACAGCTTTTGCTCAAATGGGGGGAAATTTTTCCCTCCGCTACAACTGGGAGCTTGTTGACTATAGAGCTACCGAAGAGAAAAAGGAGCCCCGCCTGCTCCTTCTGGTAGGAGTCCCACTGGTAGCAAGACTGCTGGCACTAAAGGAAAGCCCCCGAGGGGCCCAAAAAAGTTGATCAGCGTAAAATTAAATTAGTACAAAAGGAAAAGCATGTTACCGAAACGGGTTCACAACCGACCCCCCTGCTACTGTTCCCTCTCGGAAACAGGTACTTCTGTATCTACTCCTTCCTGTAGTCCGGGCAGAGTTAGAAAGATGTGGATTTAACTCCCATATCGTCCCTCTTTCCTGACCTGCATGGCTTTTTTTGCGTAGACGAAGCTTTACTCAAAATACCGATTCCATTTTTCCACGGTATACCTTTCCACAAGCCTCTTTGTCCTTCCCTTCGCTTATTTCTTGTTTTCCGTTTGATTACTTATGACTTTGTTTTTTGCAGCTCCTGCTCCGCCCTCCGCAGATCCTGAGCCCGAAAGGGAGCGCCGACCCGTGCGCGGTGTTTACAATAAGAGAAGGTGGAGCCCCAAAGGCAAAAAAGACTCGCGAAGCTCCGCCCGGTAAGGCAAGGGTATTGCCGAGGTTGGTGCGGAGGAAAAGTCTTCCTCGGATTCATCCGACGCCCTTCTCTGGGGGCTCCTCCGTCCAGAGCCAGGAGCAAGCATGCGGAGGACAGATCTTCTCCTCCACCGCGGGCCGATCCGTCGGTCTACTGGTCCTTCTCCGAAATTGGACTGGGGCTATCACCGAGGAAATCCGGTTCCTCGCATTCCTTCGTCCGGGGAATGAGGTACAAGACCTTTTGGTCTACTGCTGCTGAGGCAGCTAACAATGAAAATGGCATTTTCGCCCCAGGCTCCCATCCGACTCCCTTAAAGCAAAGACTTCGGGTTGGGGAGGGTAGTTTCTGACGCCATTGTCCGCCATTCTCTTCCGGAGAACGTGGCTTTTGATCGCCTCTGGAGCGCTTTGACTCAGGTTTGTTTCCTTTGCATATCCCTTGTAAACCTTCAGCTTATTCTGATACTCTTGTCTTTTAGGCCCTGGCGATGGCCCAATGCGTGGAGACCCAGTCTCAATACTCCTCCGAAGCTCTCCGTTACATGGGGCCCGTGCGGAGAGATATAGGAAGGTTGCGGATGAGAGAAGGCTAAGACTCAAGAGGCTTTGGCGCGAGCAGATCGATTTGAAGCCGAAAGACCGCTCTCCGGGAGGAGATTCAAGAACTTGCCTCCGTCGATCAGGAGATACTGTTAATAGCTGCAGGCTTCTTTTGAAGATCAGAAGCGTGCTGGAAGAGGAGCTGAAGATCTTCGGAGGGTCGCTGAAGAGATCCAGAAGTCCACCGAGGATCTTCGATCTTCTTTTGAATCTGAGCTGGAAAGAAAGAACCAGCTTCTGAAGCAGCTGAGGCCAAACAAAATGGTCTCCAAGCCGATCTTGAATCGGAGAGGAAGAACCTGGCGGAGGCGCAAGCTAGTCTTGAATCGGAGAGGCAGAAGCTTGCGGAAGCCGCTCTTCGGATTGAAGAGCTTGAGGCGGAGGTAGAAGCTCAGAAGAAAAAGGCTTCCGGTAACTTTCATATCTTCGAAAGCCTCTTGTTTTCTTTGTTTTTTATTTTTTTCCTCTTGCTAACCCGTTGTATTTTTTCGCAGAAAATCCAAGTCCTTCGTCGGAGGCTGCTCGAAGCTCCGACTTTTGGCTTAAAAAGGTGTCTGTACTTAAAGCGTCGCTAATTACTTCGGAGTCGGAGAGAGATCGATACCGGAGCCTTACTCATTCCTACGAGAACCAGGTTGCAAAGCTGAAGGGGGCCCTCAAGGAGACACGATCGGAACTTCAAGCGGAGGACCGCTCTGTTTCAGGCCTTAAAGAGGCGCTCTCTTCTCAATGTCACAAGTTTGCTGGAGAGAGCCAACGGATCGTGTCGGAGTTATTCTCTGAGAGACAGCAATCTGTTGATGAAGCTCTTTATGAAAGCCTGGAGTTTGAAGCGCTTGCCCGTGCTACCGGATATCATGTGGAATTAGCAAGGTTTTCACGCCCTGCGGGGAATACATGTTTTGCCCCATCCTTTATGGATCGTTTGCCGCGCGGGCTCGGAGTGACGCCGCCCTTTCTTCCCGGTAGGCGAGAAGGAAGACTCCGAAGGAAGCACCTCGACCCTCCAGAAGCGAACACATGAGTCCGAAAAGCTTGCGGAAGACCCTTCAGAACCTGCAACGTAAACCTTTTCCTTTTTGCTTTAAAGCTTTGTTATAACTATTTGCTGCGGAGTATTCTCATATTTGTAATTAACATTTTTCCTTTTATCATACCAACCAGACCTTTCGGGTATGACCGGAGCGACCGGTCTCTGATAAGTGCGAGATATATAGACTTTTAAGGGTTTAACTACCTTATAATTTGCAGTATTTTAAGTAATATCTCTCACTTATCTTACGATTTTCCTAGATTTATGCTTTTGATGTGAACTGATACATATTATGTGTCAATGCAGAAAATATATTGGATTCACACTCTTTGTCTCATAATCATATATTATATATAACACGCTCAACATAAGCATGTACATGGAAAAAGGCTTACGAGATGTTGTACATCATTTTTTTTATCACGT
Organism: Limonium bicolor; assembly: GCA_023374045.1. Lineage (NCBI taxonomy): Eukaryota > Viridiplantae > Streptophyta > Magnoliopsida > Caryophyllales > Plumbaginaceae > Limonium > Limonium bicolor. The sequence continues at coordinate 253,278,239 of CM041782.1, forward strand.
GGCATATATAACAATGAGTACAACAAATTCACTACACTCACGAACCATCATTACTGCTACTTTATTTTGATGATTAATTAATCATCATCACGTACTGCAGCACAAGATTGAATTCAATCACACACGGACAAAGAAGCTACGTCGCATGAAGAACCGCTTGAACTTGCGAGGTACGAGGGCGGACAACAGGAGGGAGTCCGCTTGATTTTGGAGCGGACAAGGTAGAGACAACCGCCTCGCGGACATCACAGAGGAGTCCGCCTGGTTTGGTCGCGGAGATCACAGCGCAACCGCCTGTTAAACTCGCGGACATGTGTGTGGAGTCCGCCTGATAAGTAGCGGACATCACAGGCGCAACCGCCTGTTAAACTCGCGGACAAGGAGGCGGACGTGCTAATTCATGCGCGCGCGACTAGTTTTCTTCTCCGATTTTCCATTCTTCCTTCGCGGCGCCGCACTTCATTAATTGCAGACGGTGACTACCGCAATTCTCTAATTCACGCGTGACGCCGACCCTGTCTGCAATCAATCACTGTTGCCCGCGATCTGCTCACCACTCCACCGCCATTCAATCATCGCACCGACTGCACCGTCCACAACCACTCTGTTGTTTGCTTCTTTATTTCCTTAGCCTATAATAACCAACGCTCCCTTCGTTATTAATCATCCCTTCTTTTAATCCAAAGCCCATCACTCGTTCACCACCTCACTCACTCGACCACCACACTCGCTCTCCATACGACCACATCAATTTCTATTCTCTCCGTTTTCTCCATTTTTATTTGTTTTTCCAACACACCACATTTCTGCCATTTATTATTATTATTATTACGGACGACGTGGATACAGAGGCGGAGCTAGGATTCAGAGTCAACTTTGCTAGCTGGAGTTTTCTCTCTACCCTCTCTCTTATTTTGTTTAAACGTTGTTTATATATAGTTATGTTTAATTAAATAAACTTAAGCCTTCCCAGTGTTTGGGATGCGAGCCTATTTTATAATTATGTTATGTTGAGCTTTCCACTATGATTTTATCTAAAGTAATAGTTTAATTCCAGTTATTCATCTGCTTTAATTCTCTGATCAATTATTAAAGCAATATTTGTAGTTTTCTAATCAACACGCGAGAGCTGAGATAGTAAACAAGACTAGGAATTAAACCTGATTAACAGCTAGAAGCCTGATCCGGCCTATAGGTTAATTAGTCCAAATGGAAGCTGTTCTCTATGCGATTGGTTGTGTCCAGATTAGAGCATTAGTCTGCTGCTAGTTCTAGCAACTGGTTAGGGTTCGTTAGATTTAGTCGTCAACGAATTATTTATAGTTTCTGAGTTTATTACTTAAGTGGTAAAGTTTATATCATATAATTGAATAAATAGGTGAGCAGAACAACCTGGGATGCTTTCTTAAAGACAAAAAAGATTTATAATTCTATTTTTTTAGGAGAAGAAATAATCGAAAACCTAATCTGAACAAAAACAAATAATTAAAATAGAAATTATAAATCTTTTTGTCTTTTAAGAAAGCATCCCAGGTTGTTCTGCTCACCTATTTATTCAATTATATTGATATAAACTTTACCACTTAAGTAATAAACTCAGAAACTATAAATAATTCGTTGACGACTAAATCTAACGAACCCTAACCAGTTGCTAGAACTAGCAGCAGACTAATGCTCTAATCCGGACACAACCAATCGCATAGAGAACAGCTTCCATTTGAGACTAATTAACCTATAGGCCGGATCAGGCTTCTAGCTGTTAATCAGGTTTAATTCCTATGTCTTGTTTACTATCTCAGCTCTCGCGTGTTGATTAGAAAACTACAAATATTGCTTTAATAATTGATCAGAGAATTAAAGCAGATGAATAACTGGAATTAAACTATTACTTTAGATAAAATCATAGTGGAAAGCTCAACATAACATAATTATATAAAATAGGCTCGCATCCCAAACCTGGGAAGGCTTAAGTTTATTTAATTAAACATAACTATATATAACAACGTTTAAACAAAATAAGAAGAGAGGGTAGAGAAAACTCCAGCTAGCAAGTTGACTCTGAATCCTCCGCCTCTGTATCCACGTCGTCCGTAATAATAATAATAATAATGGCAGAAATGTGGGTGTTGGAAAACAAATAAAAATGGAGAAAACGGAGAGAATAGAAATTGATGTGGTCGTATGGAGAGCGAGTGTGGTGGTCGAGTGAGTGAGGTGGTGAACGAGTGATGGGCTTTGGATTAAAGAAGGGATGATTAATACGAAGGGAGCGTTGGTTATTTATAGGCTAAGGAAATAAAAAGCAAACAACAGAGTGTTGTGGACGGTGCAGTCGGTGCGATTGAATGGCGGTGGAGTTGGTGAGCAGATCGCGGGCAACAGTGATTGATTGCAGACAGGGTCGGCGTCACGCGTGAATTAGAGAATTGCGGTAGTCACCGTCTGCAATTAATGAAGTGCGGCGCCGCGAAGGAAGAATGGAAATCGGAGAAGAAAACTAGTCGCGCGCGCATGAATTAGCACGTCCGCCTCCTTGTCCGCGAGTTTAACAGGCGGTTGCGCCTGTGATTCCGCTACTTATCAGGCGGACTCCACACACATGTCCGCGAGTTTAACAGGCGGTTGCGCCTGTGATCTCCGCGACCAAACCAAGCGGCGGACTCCTCTGTGATGTCCGCGAGGCGGTTGTCTCTACCTTGTCCGCTCCAAATCAAGCGGACTCCCTCCTGTTGTCCGCCCTCGTACCTCGCAAGTTCAAGCGGTTCTTCATGCGGACGTAGCTTCTTTGTCCGTGTGTGATTGAATTCAATCTTGTGCTGCAGTACGTGATGATGATTAATTAATCATCAATAATTAGCAGTAATGATGGTTCGTGAGTGTAGTGAATTTGTTGTACTCATTTGTTATATATGCCACGTGATAAAAAAAATGATGTACAACATCTCGTAAGCCCTTTTTCCATGTACATGCTTATGTTGAGCGTGTATATATATATATGATTATGAGACAAAGAGTGTGAATCCAATATATTTTCTGCATTTGACCATAATATGTATCAGTTCACATCAAAAGCATAAATCTAGGAAAATCGTAAGATAAGTGAGAGATATTACTTAAAATACTGCAAAATTATAAGGTAGTTAAACCCTTAAAAGTCTATATATCTCGCACTTATCAAACTTCCTCACACTATCTTTTGCTTGTCCTCAAGCAAATAGAGATAATATATCTCTATGGCCGTAGTATCAAACCTCAGGATTAAACAGATGCAAACAGCAAGCAAAGTGACAATCAAAAGAATAGTTCTGCTCCTGGTTGTAGGTTTTCGCAAAGAAGTGAAAAAGAAATTTTTTTTTAAAAAAAGCATGGATAAGTTAGACCACAAAATCTGAATGTAGATTAGCTTGGGATCTTCCACCATTTCTTTCCTTTAACCTTTGGATGACAAGGGGTGTGAAGTAACACCTTATTCCGTGATACCTTTCAAACACCACATACTCATGATCAAAATATGAAAATTGCGACAATCATCCAGCATTAGAGTTTTGCATGTTCATTTTTTTTCGCACAATTTGTTTCATCCCCCGACTTTTCTCTTCACCCATGTAAGCGGCTTTGGGCCTTCTATCCCAGATCACAAGACCTTAGGTAGATGGGTGATGAGGCACCCCAAGGACTTAATAACCGAATGAAGAGGCCTGATTTGGTTCAGAAAATTTTATGATCAGAGGAGTACCTTGCCTTATCCTTTCATACCAAACTTTCACATCATTTCCAAAATCCCAAGATAAACTAATTCAGTTTCCCCAATCAACTTAATCCACCAATTTTGGGAAACAGATTAATTTTAATAAAACTAAACAATCAAACAGCCTAGAGCAGAAGATTCTTGAGGTGGCCACCTGGCTTTACTTTCAAAATTTATGCAAAAATTTTCAACCCAAGAATTCAACATTTATAAGCACTCAGAGCAATGATTCCCTCAATGCAAGAAGACAATTAAAAACATGTGTGGCATTAAGTGCAACTGGCATATTTTCAGGGAAAGGTCTTAAACTCAAAAACTTGATGGAGAAATATGTGACTACTTCTTCCACATAGGCAGTGTACCTAATCGTTTTGCGGGATAGTGGATTCGTGGGGTTGTCATACTCTTGGGGACCTCGCTGTGGATAACTGACAGTGGATTAAATTACTGAGACTTCTAGTAAATAGATTTTATCATTTTTTTAGGAGAAGAAATAATCGAAAACCTAATCTGAACAAAAACAATAATAAAATAGAAATTATAAATCTTTTTTGTCTTTTAAGAAAGCATCCCAGGTTGTTCTGCTCACCTATTTATTCAATTATATTGATATAAACTTTACCACTTAAGTAATAAACTCAGAAACTATAAATAATTCGTTGACGACTAAATCTAACGAACCCTAACCATTGCTAGAACTAGCAGCAGACTAATGCTCTAATCCGGACACAACCAATCGCATAGAGAACAGCTTCCATTTGAGACTAATTAACCTATAGGCCGGATCAGGCTTCTAGCTGTTATCAGGTTAATTCCTATGTCTTGTTTACTATCTCAGCTCTCGCGTGTTGATTAGAAAACTACAAATATTGCTTTAATAATTGATCAGAGAATTAAAGCAGATGAATAACTGGAATTAAACTATTACTTTAGATAAAATCATAGTGGAAAGCTCAACATAATATTATATAAAATAGGCTCGCATCCCAAACCTGGGAAGGCTTAAGTTTATTAATTAAACATAACTATATATAAACAACGTTTAAACAAAATAAGAGAGAGGGTAGAGAAAACTCCAGCTAGCAAGTTGACTCTGAATCCTAGCTCCGCCTCTGTATCCACGTCGTCCGTAATAATAATAATAATAAATGGCAGAAATGTGGTGTGTTGGAAAAACAAATAAAAATGGAGAAACGGAGAGAATAGAATTGATGTGGTCGTATGGAGAGCGAGTGTGGTGGTCGAGTGAGTGAGGTGGTGACGGTGATGGGCTTTGGATTAAAAGAAGATGATTAATAACGAAGGGAGCGTTGGTTTATTTATAGTGTGAGCCTCGATTTCAAACCCTATCCAAACCCTATCCTATTGGATTAAGTTGATTGGGATCTAGTCGGGTTTTAGGTCCACTTATAACCTAAGATTAATAACTATGTCTAAAACAATAATTATTAAAACCTAAGCTAGCTCACTGGAACCTATTATGAGTCGACCTAATTTTAACCTAGATCAATTAGGAAAGGAGAGTTCGGTTCGGGGGCTTGATATTCGACTTAATTAGGGTTCATTACTTTCATTACCCTTCCTAGGTCGTTTTTCCTCTACTCAGTTTATTTACGGCTTATTACGAGTCGTTTTAACCTAAGTGCGCAAGCTTCTGTTTTTTTGTGTTTTTTAGCGTTTTTTGACAGAAAATTAAAGTGAAATTAAAAGCTATCTAAACTAGGGTTCGGAGGCAGAATTAGGTCCAATTTTGATTACGTCCGTAGCCACGGACCAAACGTCCGAGACCACGGACCCCAGTTAACCTAAATATACAGAAAAGTCGAAATTAAAGGAAAACAAAAATTTGCAAGGTCCGGGGCCACGGACAGGATGTCCGTGGGCCCGGACATTATTAGAAAAACCTAAATTTTGAATTTTTAAAATCCCGCCGCCGTCCGTGGGTGTCCGTGGTCTCGGACAACGCGTCCGAGGTCCCGGACCATAGGTCCGAGGTCACGGACCACCCACGGACAGGGGTTTTCAGAAGGTTCCCGAGGTGTTTTGAGCTCAAATTTTATGGTGTGTAGCCTGAAAGATGTACAGACGTTAGCGATTGAAAGTTTTCAATTTGAATTCGAATTAAGCACGAAACTTAGCAAACAAGTTATCTGACAGAGTCTTAAATAAACAGCAATACAGAGCCTACGAAGGTTAGTTTGAGCCCAAATTTGAGGCAAGACAGATAATACCGTGGTGAGTCAGGGAAGTGGAGTTTCTACCTGTTTTACCTTCGGATTCACAACGTTTCTTCACACCGGGACTCGTCGAGTGCTCCGTTGATGGCAGACCCGAGAGGATTTCGACCCAAGCTTCTGGTTGCTGGTTGTCCTTGCTGTTCTTCACGTTTTAGAGTGTTTTTTGTGAGGTTTTGATGATTATTGTGCTGTTTGGGGATTGGAAAACGTGTTTAGATGGTGATTTCGGGGGATTTCAGTATGATTTGGGTGGCCGGGTGTTGGAAAACGTGAGAGAGAGAGAGGAGGCCGTGTGTTTTCTGACTCTCTAGGTTCTTGAGTGTGTGAGGTTCTGATTTTATCCAAAAACCTATCCCCTTATATAGACTTCCTTAAAGATAAAGAGAATCTAGTAAAAGTAAGATTTTTTCGATATTTTAGTTAAGTGACTTCCCAAAGGAATTTTGCCATGAAATTTTAACCACATGTCAAGGATGGATATTATGAATTTTCTGAGGTGGAAACGAATTTTTTAAATGCTGGAGCATTTTTAAATTGATTTCTCGTCAGATTCAATCAGAAATTGCTAGAAAATTATTGGAAATTCGAAAAATCAAAATTCCAACGCCATTATGCTTAAAATGTCATCCTCTATCATGGGTTAAAATATCAAAGCATTTCGAGCTGATTTGGGCACCCTTCAGGAGAGAGAAAGCTTACAAGAGGTCTTAGAGCCTTTAAAGATTACCAAAACGCCCCTGAAAGTGACGAAGCTGCTCCCCATGCCATGGAACGTGCCGATCGGACCGGGATCCCTCACCGCTTGATTAAATGCCTCTCACAACACCGGTACCACGTAGACCCTAACCAGGGGGTCAAAATTTTGGGTATAACGATTGCCCCCCGTCAACTGGACTTTGTAACGAATGTGAAAAGTCTGGTTGATGCTTGAGTGGTGCCCCAAAATTTTGGACCCACCACAGAATCCTCCACGTTGTATGAAACCGGGTTAACGATGCCCAGCTACTCGGAGGCGCTAACTACCAACTAAAAGCTACAAAGCATGTCGAGCTATTCTAAGGCGCTGACTACCTAAGCTACAAAGCATTGTCGAGCTATTCTAAGGCGCTGACTACCTAAAATGATGTCAAGCTATTCTAAGGTGCTGACTACCTAAAACACAAAGCATTGTCGAGCTATTCTAAGGCGCTGACTACCTAAAATGATGAAAATGATGTCAAGCTATTCTAAGGCGTTGACTACCTGAAACGATGAAAATGATGTCAAGCTATTCTAAGGCGTTGACTACCTGAAATGATGAAAATGATGTCAAGCTATTCTGAGGCGTTGACTACCTAAAATGATGAAAATGATGTCAAGCTATTCTAAGGCGTTGACTACCTAAAATACAAAGCATTGTCGAGCTATTCTAAGGCGCTGACTACCTAAAATGATGAAAATGATGTCAAGCTATTCTAAGGCGTTGACTACCTAGGATGTAAAAACTGGATGGCATGCAATGCAAGAATGCTGAAATGCTAATGATGCAAATGATGCTGATGCTGATGATAATGCCGGTGATTTTGATGATGCTCGGATGCTTCTGGGGACCGAAACCCGTTCCAATGCTCCTGGTTGGTATACTATGGGGACTTATTGCCTCTGCCCACCAACTGGGGTGCTGGGATAACTTCTAGATTACCAAGGGGGACTTATTGCCACTGCCCCTAGTTGTTCTCCCAGAAGTTGACATGAAGATGGGGACTTATTGCCTCTACCCCCCAACTTAGATCACGCTCTATCTCGCACTGAAGATGATACTAGGTCTCGTACTGGTCTCGCACTGGATGATGACGCTCGGTCTCGCACAGAAGAAGATGATGGGTCTTGCACTGAAGATGATACTAGGTCTCGTACTGGTCTCGCACTGGATGATGACGCTCGGTCTCGCACAGAAGATGATGATGGGTCTTGCACTGAAGATGATGGGTCTCGCACTAACGAATATGATGGTCTCGCACTGATGAAGATGCATGGTCTCGCACTGAAGAAATGATGGGCCTCGTACTGATGAAGATGGTGGTCTCACACTGAAGTCCGTGCTGAATGGCTGGATCTCACACTGATTCTAGCCCTCGTACTGAATGAAGATGCTAGGTCTCGTACTGAATGAGGAATCTGCAGGACCTTTCACCGATTTTGGGTCTCGAACTAAAAATAAGTTAGGAGGATATGGTCTCGTGCAAATGGTAAAACTGATCACTGGAGTGCCAACATGGCAATGATGATAAGATGTATGCAATCAAAATATATGAAGATACTCGTTCAGAACAGGAATTTGTTGGAAAAGGTGCCAACGTGGCAGTGTTTGAAGAAACTTGTTTATTGAAAAGGAAGTGAAATTATCATTTCCTGACCATAGATTTCGGACTTGCAATTTATCTCCTAGGATGAACATGCCATCGGTGGTATGGTGTATGATGTAAGGTAAGGGCTTATGTGGGCCTGTGTAGTTTGATGTGCAGGTAAGGGCTTTTGTGGGCCTGTGTAGTGGTGTTGTGGAGGTAAGGGCTTATGTGGGCCTGTGGTGGGGAATGTGGTGGTGATGTTTGAGCTTTGGGTTCCAATTGGCGTTGTCATAGCAATTGTTGGAACCAACAATTGCCCCCAGTATTTTTCCCTTAAGACAATCTGAGCTAGAGTTCATGGCAATCGATCGGAACGATCGATTGCCCCCAGTATTTCCTTTTATGAAACGTGTGAACGAGTCTCGTCCTCACAGGGTCAAGGCTTATATTTTACGTGGTGCTTCCTAACCTACACTCGGCGTGTTTGGTGTTTGCACTCGTTCCTCACCCACGGTCACAACTTCTAGACCATTGAATTCGATATTTGATGAATTTACGCATTCGATCTGTTACTTTCACGTGATTAGACACACAACTATCAAGTCGGAAGTCTTTAAAGCTTATAACATGGCCATAGGGTGTGATGAATGACAACAGGATCATGGAGGGATATTGAGGTATGTGGAGCTTAAATGGGTGACCAAAGCTGCAACTTGTGTCTTCTCTCAGATTCATCTTCCTTGTCTTGAAGTCGTCTAGCTGCTTCATGTCGATGTTGTTTTCGAGCTTCTGGACTTGGACTTTTGAAGTTGTCCTTTACCCATTTCTCTTTTTGTCATTTGGATTTCTTCGAGGCACTTCGGGATTGCCTTTTGTTTTATCCTTTCTTGACTTTTCCTTCGGGGTTCTTGTGTTTCCCGGTTTTGAACTTTGAGAGCTGTTTTGGATGTTAGCTCATTTGATCCTGTGTCCCTCTGGGACCATTTGCGGATCGCTTCGCCATGCTGATAGCGGCATTGCTTCTCTGGACTGATGAGAATGTATCTGAGAGTCGGGCTCCTCGCTTCTTTGGTCACCGGGTCGAACATTCATCATTGGCCGGGTTATTTTGTGGAGTTCATAATATCAAAAGGGGATATATGAAAGGCTCAGCGGGGGTGCCTAGGGTTTAACGTCAGGGTTCACAAGCTTTTGGCTATGTGGTGTTGTACCTAGGTGCTTCGTCATTCCTGATAGTTGTGTATCCATTCTTGTTACTTTTCACAGGTCTAAGCGTAAATTTACAAATTATCTCCTTCGGTCGGAGTTATGCCGTTTACCCTACCTTTGAATGTGGTCTCACCGGGTCGTGTAAAAATGACACGCTCGTTCGCTCATGGTTTTTCCGCTCAGACACTCTCTCGTGAATTTCACTCAGAGACTAGTTCACACGCTTAAACGAAAGATGAAAGATGACGAACCTAAACTCAGATTGCCCCCAGTATCGATTTGGGGTTAGTGACAACAATTTAAAAGATATGGATTTGGAACCGCTTTGGGGGTTATTTGGATGTTTTGGGATAAGATGTGGGGTTTGGTAAGGCATGCTCAAAACTTCAGAAACAAAATACAAGTCTTTGTGTTTCCATTGTCGGGATAATTAATTCATGAACCATTTTCTCAAAAGAGACTTGTGTGAAACAAAACCCTTTTTTTTGTTATCATTTAGACTTGAAAAAGTCATTCATTTGTGAACATGAGGAAGAAGATGATTCAACAAAATCGATGCTTCTTATTAGTGGTTTGAAAAACGATCATTCTTTGAAAAACATGAGAGGTGCATTTGAAAGATGAGTGTTATGGCAGGTTATGCAGTAGAATGCATAGGAACCCTAAAATTTCTATTGAATCGAAATCCTGCTGAACCGTCTAAAGTCGGCATGCTGAAGACTCGAGCTCTTGACCGCTGGGATGTCGCTAAGATGACTGTGATCGTCTTCCTTCCAAACTTCGAGTAGGCCCTGTAAAATGTCCAAACTAGGAATGCCTATGGGTTATGTAGGAAGCAATTGGGCCTGAGTCTTCGCAAACTGGGAGTGAAGTGCATAGACTAGAGTGATTCCTAGACTAGAACGGACATGTAGGCCTGAATCCAGGAACTGAGCAAACAAGCTGAAAGAAATCACATGGACCGCGAATGGGCCGCTGGGCCGAAGGATAAGCCTTGAAGTCTAGATTTGTTTGATGCTCTTGTTGGGCCTTGAAGCCGGAAACTGGATGAATGAGTTATGCAAGCTATCCTGGATCCAAATGTTTTATGAACCGAAGCTCATGGGCCAAAACTATGAATTGGTCTATGGGCTCGAACGGAATGAGTTATGAGTGTGGTACTGGGCCAGAATGATTGCTCTACATGTGAACTGGAATTTGGGCCGAGTGATTTTGGTTGGGCCTAAAGATGACACCTAGATCTAGGATTTTGGGTTAGGGTCATGATAAGAAGTCTACCTAGACTAGAATGAGCCTTTGGGCCGAATGTGTTTGGGCATAAGTAAAGCACATGAGCTGGAATGGTCCCTAAATCACAAATGGGCCTAACTTTCTTCGGGCCAGAGAAGATGGTTGCTAAACGAAAAAGGTTTTATTTTCAGGACTTGTGAGTTATTTCAAGTTCAGGTGGATTTCTTTTTTATGGGCCTAGGATTAATTGGATAATTCAAATTGGGCCGGAAGAGAAATCACCTTAGTCTAGGCTTTTGAGCCGAAGCCCGAACGACTCACATGTTAAACCAAACAGGGCCTCTGGGCCGCAAACAAATAGAGCTGCCAATTCGTGTTGGGCTAGGTCGATGTAGGAGAAGTTCCTATCAATCTCTAGGCTGGGTAGTGGGCCGTTCACACAAGCAAACAAGGCCCACACAAATTCAACATGTCCTCACTTGACGGTTAAATCAACTTGGGAATGGATCGATCCGGAGAGGTGCTTGGGGCTTGGGCCCAGGTTACCACAAAGGAATAGGGCTTGCACGCTATTCTCTTTGGGCTCCCCACTTTTTCACATCACTGTTAAGTGTGCGTCTACGGTCGGGTCTTTGAATGACCAAACATTGGGCTTGGTAAGGGTACTACCAGGAAAACGCTTGGGGCTAAGGCCCAGGTATTAAGGGGGTGTGGTTAGACGACACCCTCCTCTTTTCCCTCGCTTATTCACATCACCTAAAAGGTGTGAGTCCCTGACAGGGGACCCTCAACGGGTCCCGGGGTGAAATTGGCTTGCATGGACCCTCGCTCTCATATGATGCAAGGGTGCAAAAATTAAAGTGCGCACAAAAGTAAACAACAAGTAGAAGCCATAAATAAACATTTTCAAGTTAAGCCCTCTCTCTTAAAATCAAACAAGTTAAAATTAAGAAGTTTGTCCCCAGCAGATCGCCAGTCTGTGAGCCTCGATTTCAAACCCTATCCTATGTGGATTAAGTTGATTGGGATCTAGTCGGGTTTTAGGTCCACTTATAACCTAAGATTAATAACTATGTCATAAAACAATAATTATTAAAACCTAAGCTAGCTCACTGGAACCTATTATGAGTCGCCACCTAATTTTAACCTAGATCAAATTAGGAAAGGAGTTCGGGTTCGGGGCTTGATATTCGACTTAATTAGGGTTCAATTACTTTCATTACCCTTCCTAGGTCGTTTTTCCTCTACTCAGTTTATTTACGGCTTATTACGAGTCGTTTTAACCTAAGTGCGCAAGCTTCTGTTTTTTTGTGTTTTTAGCGTTTTTTGACAGAAAATTAAAGTGAAATTAAAAGCTACCTAACTAGGGTTTCGGAGGCAGAATTAGGTCAATTTTGATTACGTCCGTAGCCACGGACCAAACGTCCGAGACACGGACCCCAGTTAACCTAAATATACAGAAAAGTCGAAATTAAAGGAAAACAAAAATTTGCAAGGTCCGGGGCCACGGACAGGATGTCCGTGGGCCCGGACATTATAGAAAACCTAAATTTTGAATTTTTAAAATCCCGCCGCCGTCCGTGGGTGTCCGTGGTCTCGGACAACGCGTCCGAGGTCCCGGACCATAGGTCCGAGTCACGGACCACCCACGGACAGGGGTTTTCAGAAGGTTCCCGAGGGTGTTTTGAGCTCAAATTTTATGGGTGTGTAGCCTGAAAGATGTACAAGACGTTAGCGATTGAAAGTTTTCAATTTGAATTCGAATTAAGCACGAAACTTAGCAAACAAGTTATCTGACAGAGGCTTAAATAAACAGCAATACAGAAGCCACGAAGGTTAGTTTGAGCCCAAATTTTGAGGCAAGACAGATAATACCGTGGTGAGTCAGCGAAGTGGAGTTTCTACTTGTTTTACCTTCGGATTCACAACGTTTCTTCACACCGGGACTCGTCGAGTGCTCCGTTGATGGCAGACCCGAGAGGATTTCGACCCAAGCTTCTGGTTGCTGGTTGTCCTTGCTGTTCTTCACGTTTTAGAGGTGTTTTTGTGAGGTTTTGATGATTATTGGTGCTTTGGGGATTGGAAAACGTGTTTAGATGGTGATTTCGGGGGATTTCAGTATGATTTGGGTGGCCGGGTGTTGGAAAACGTGAGAGAGAGAGAGGAGGCCGTGTTTATGACTCTCTAGGGTTCTTGAGTGTGTGAGGTTCTGATTTTATCCAAAAACCTATCCCCTTATATAGACTTCCTTAAAGATAAAGAGAATCTAGTAAAAGTAAGATTTTTCGATATTTTAGTTAAGTGACTTCCCAAAGGAATTTTGCCATGAAATTTTAACCACATGTCAGGATGGATATTATGAATTTTCTGAGGTGGAAACGAATTTTTTAAATGCTGGAGCATTTTTAAATTGAATTTCTCGTCAGATTCAATCAGAAATTGCTAGAAAATTATTGGAAATTCGAAAAATCAAAATTCCAACGCCATTATGCTTAAAATGTCATCTCTATCATGGGTTAAAATATCAAGCATTTCGAGCTGATTTGGGCACCCTTCGGAGGAGAGAGAAAGCTTACAAGAGGTCTTAGGAGCCTTTAAAGATTACCAAAACGCCCCTGAAAGTGACGAAGCTGCTCCCCATGCCATGGAACGTGCCGATCGGACCGGGATCCCTCACCCTTGATTAAAATGCCTCTCACACACCGGTACCACGTAGACCCTAACCATGGGGTCAAAATTTTGGGTATAACATATAGGCTAAGGAAATAAAGAAGCAAACAACAGAGTGGTTGTGGACGGTGCAGTCGGTGCGATTGAATGGCGGTGGAGTTGGTGAGCAGATCGCGGGCAACAGTGATTGATTGCAGACAGGGTCGGCGTCACGCGTGAATTAGAGAATTGCGGTAGTCACCGTCTGCAATTAATGAAGTGCGGCGCCGCGAAGGAAGAATGGAAAATCGGAGAAGAAAACTAGTCGCGCGCGCATGAATTAGCACGTCCGCCTCCTTGTCCGCGAGTTTAACAGGCGGTTGCGCCTGTGATGTCCGCTACTTATCAGGCGGACTCCACACACATGTCCGCGAGTTTAACAGGCGGTTGCGCCTGTGATCTCCACGACCAAACCAGGCGGACTCCTCTGTGATGTCCGCGAGGCGGTTGTCTCTACCTTGTCCGCTCCAAAATCAAGCGGACTCCCTCCTGTTGTCCGCCCTCGTACCTCGCAAGTTCAAGCGGTTCTTCATGCGGACGTAGCTTCTTTGTCCGTGTGTGATTGAATTCAATCTTGTGCTGCAGTACGTGATGATGATTAATTAATCATCAATAATAAAGTAGCAGTAATGATGGTTCGTGAGTGTAGTGAATTTGTTGTACTCATTTGTTATATATGCCACGTGATAAAAAAAATGATGTACAACATCTCGTAAGCCTTTTTCCATGTACATGCTTATGTTGAGCGTGTAATATATAATATATTATGAGACAAAGAGTGTGAATCCAATATATTTTCTGCATTTGACACATAATATGTATCAGTTCACATCAAAAGCATAAATCTAGGAAAATCGTAAGATAAGTGAGAGATATTACTTAAAATACTGCAAATTATAAGGTAGTTAAACCCTTAAAAGTCTATATATCTCGCACTTATCAAACTTCCTCACACTTATCTTTTGCTTGTCCTCAAGCAAATAGAGAATAAATATATCTCTATGGCCGTAGTATCAAACCTCAGGATTAAACAGATGCAAAACAGAGCAAGCAAAGTGACAATCAAAAGAATAGTTCTGCTCCTGGTTGTAGGTTTTCGCAAACAGTGAAAAGAAATTTTTTTTTAAAAAGCATGGATAAGTTAGACCACAAAATCTGAATGTAGATTAGCTTGGGATCTTCCACCATTTCTTTCCTTTAACCTTTGGATGACAAGGGGTGTGAAGTAACACCTTATTCCGTGATACCTTTCAACACCACATACTCATGATCAAAATATGAAAAATTGCGACAATCATCCAGCATTAAGAGTTTGCATGTTCATTTTTTTTCGCACAATTTGTTTCATCCCCAGACTTTTCTCTTCACCCATGTAGCGGCTTTGGGCCTTCTATCCCAGATCACAGACCTTAGGTAGATGGGTGATGAGGCACCCCAAGGACTTAATAACCGAATGAAGAGGCCTGATTTGGTTCAGAAAATTTTATGATCAGAGGAGTACCTTGCCTTATCCTTTTCATACCAAACTTTCACATCATTTCCAAAATCCCAAGATAAACTAATTCAGTTTCCCCAATCAACTTAATCCACCAAATTTTGGGAAAACAGATTAATTTTAATAAAACTAAACAATCAAACAGCCTAGAGCAGAAAGATTCTTGAGGTGGCCACCTGGCTTTACTTCAAAATTTATGCAAAAATTTTCACCCAAGAATTCAACATTTATAAGCACTCAGAGCAATGATTCCCTCAATGCAAGAAGACAATTAAAAACATGTGTGGCATTAAGTGCAACTGGCATATTTTCAGGGAAAGGTCTTAAACTTCCTCACACTTAAGAGGAGCAATGTCCTCATTGTTCATAAAATACTCAAGAAAAGACCTTTCAAAATATGCCAGACTCATGAAGAATTTCATTCAGTACAATCATGGACTGATATAATGATAATCATTAAGCGTGATAGACTGGACACAAACATTTAAAATAAAGAAACTGAAACTCCCCTGATATCGTAGATTGAGGAAGGTGTCCTTCCTCACACTTAAGTGCTAACAATGGGGGTAGTAGCGTTCCTCACACTTGCGTTCAAGCAAGTGTCCAGCCTTGGAGTTCTTCAGGTACCATGATACGAATTTCACCTGCACACACTCACAACTACCACAAAAACGCTAAAAGCGCTGCATTAAAACACGGGCACCATTGCCACTTCTAACCAAAAGAAAAACAAAAAATAACCAGAAAACAAAAACAAAACAAAACATGAATGTTAACCACTGGGTTGCCTCCCAGTAAGCTGCCCGTAGTTTTAGTCTTTGGCTAGACTCCTGCTTCGTTATCCTGGATCAAAAATAAAAGTAGACAATACCTTCGCCAGGAAAACGAAGTTAGTAATAATAAAAAGCAAACCACCTGAATCAAACAAAATGTTACTTCGGCAATATAATTGGAAAATGAATACTCCACAAAACCTGGTGTTTGAGGAGGTACTGCCGTAGCGTAGTTTTAACAGGAGACAGGTGTGATTGGCTTTTCTTCCTCAAATTGGAGGATGTAAAATCCTCCTCTTGCTGTTGAGGCTTATGGAGGCAGGATGGAAGTTGATGAGAGACCGGTGGTAGTGGTGTTCCTTCCTGAGATTCGAGGATGTAATTTCCTCTTCCGGTAGGTGAGGCTCAATAGCACCTTTCTCAAGCTCGCAGACTGGTGCAGACAACTTATCTTTATATTTTAATTGCTCCTCTTGTGTTGGGGATGGGGATGGAGGAGAAATGTAACTCTCAGACATCTGCTCCAACTCGGCGTCGGAGAAAAATGTACTGAGAAGTTTCTTTATCTCCTCATCAGAACTTGCAGCTTCAATAATATCTGGCTCGAATTGGTCTTCACTCCTTGGAGTCACCACTGGAATCTCTTCTAGTGGCTCGCCTGACTCAGGAGAAATTCGTCTAGCCTTCGTGTAGATTGCTGCTCGTCCTGATTGAAGCAGTAATACCCCAACTGAGCTTCGTTGTATTGTGCATTAGCCTGGTCGACTTCCCACCAATACGGCTCTCGATTTGATTGTTGAGGTGGTTGATAATCCTTGACCAATCTTTGATATGAGGATATTTCCGCTTGCATTCGTGTCCATTCCAGATTGATCAACAATCTTCTCACCTCATCGTGGCTCTCCATTGTCAGTAATTATCCTATAAAACAAAAAAAAAATACCAAGTAGAAAGAAATAGAAACAGAAAATAAAAATAATAGACAAAATTAACTAGAAAGAGAAACAAATAATAATATAGAAATACAAGAATTTTTTTTTAGGAAAATTAAATAAAGCGAAAATAAAATAAATAAAGTAAATAAAAATAGAAATCCCAATAAAATTTAAAAATTATCAATTAACCGTGCTGGAGGTCCCCGGCAACGGCGCCAAAAACTTGATGGAGAAATATGTGACTACTTCTTCCACATAGGCAGTGTACCTAATCGTTTTGCGGGATAGTGGATTCGTGGGGTTGTCGTACTCTTGGGGACCTCGCTGTGGATAACTGACAGTGGATTAAATTTACTGAGACTTCTAGTAAATAGATTTTATCATTTTTTAGGAGAAGAAATAATCGAAAACCTAATCTGAACAAAAACAAAATAATAAAAATAGAAATTATAAATCTTTTTTGTCTTTTAAGAAAGCATCCCAGGTTGTTCTGCTCACCTATTTATTCAATTATATTGATATAAACTTTACCACTTAAGTAATAAACTCAGAAACTATAAATAATTCGTTGACGACTAAATCTAACGAACCCTAACCAGTTGCTAGAACTAGCAGCAGACTAATGCTCTAATCCGGACACAACCAATCGCATAGAGAACAGCTTCCATTTGAGACTAATTAACCTATAGGCCGGATCAGGCTTCTAGCTGTTAATCAGGTTTAATTCCTATGTCTTGTTTACTATCTCAGCTCTCGCGTGTTGATTAGAAAACTACAAATATTGCTTTAATAATTGATCAGAGAATTAAAGCAGATGAATAACTGGAATTAAACTATTACTTTAGATAAAATCATAGTGGAAAGCTCAACATAACATAATTATATAAAATAGGCTCGCATCCCAAACCTGGGAAGGCTTAAGTTTATTTAATTAAACATAACTATATATAAACAACGTTTAAACAAAATAAGAGAGAGGGTAGAGAAAACTCCAGCTAGCAAGTTGACTCTGAATCCTAGCTCCGCCTCTGTATCCACGTCGTCCGTAATAATAATAATAATAAATGGCAGAAATGTGGTGTGTTGGAAAAACAAATAAAAATGGAGAAAACGGAGAGAATAGAAATTGATGTGGTCGTATGGAGAGCGAGTGTGGTGGTCGAGTGAGTGAGGTGGTGAACGAGTGATGGGCTTTGGATTAAAAGAAGGGATGATTAATAACGAAGGGAGCGTTGGTTATTTATAGGCTAAGGAAATAAAGAAGCAAACAACAGAGTGGTTGTGGACGGTGCAGTCGGTGCGATTGAATGGCGGTGGAGTTGGTGAGCAGATCGCGGGCAACAGTGATTGATTGCAGACAGGGTCGGCGTCACGCGTGAATTAGAGAATTGCGGTAGTCACCGTCTGCAATTAATGAAGTGCGGCGCCGCGAAGGAAGAATGGAAAATCGGAGAAGAAAACTAGTCGCGCGCGCATGAATTAGCACGTCCGCCTCCTTGTCCGCGAGTTTAACAGGCGGTTGCGCCTGTGATGTCCGCTACTTATCAGGCGGACTCCACACACATGTCCGCGAGTTTAACAGGCGGTTGCGCCTGTGATCTCCGCGACCAAACCAGGCGGACTCCTCTGTGATGTCCGCGAGGCGGTTGTCTCTACCTTGTCCGCTCCAAAATCAAGCGGACTCCCTCCTGTTGTCCGCCCTCGTACCTCGCAAGTTCAAGCGGTTCTTCATGCGGACGTAGCTTCTTTGTCCGTGTGTGATTGAATTCAATCTTGTGCTGCAGTACGTGATGATGATTAATTAATCATAATAAGTAGCAGTAATGATGGTTCGTGAGTGTAGTGAATTTGTTGTACTCATTTGTTATATGCCACGTGATAAAAAAAATGATGTACAACATCTCGTAAGCCTTTTTCCATGTACATGCTTATGTTGAGCGTGTATATATAATATATGATTATGAGACAAAGAGTGTGAATCCAATATATTTTCTGCATTTGACACATAATATGTATCAGTTCACATCAAAAGCATAAATCTAGGAAAATCGTAAGATAAGTGAGAGATATTACTTAAAATACTGCAAATTATAAGGTAGTTAAACCCTTAAAAGTCTATATATCTCGCACTTATCAGTCTCCCGAAAGTTGGAGACTTTCATTAATGTAGAATTTTTAAGTTGCCTTTCATTTTTGTAGAGGGTCTCTTGTTTCAGTAACCTTTTAGTTACATTTTTCTACTTTCACACTCTACCACTGTACACATGGTGAGATCGTCGATTTAACACTCTACCGACTTTGAGCCGGTGAGATCGTCGGATTAACACTCTACTGCCAGGACGCTGACAGTGAGATCGTCGAATGAATTACACTACCATCGTTGATGGTAGATCGTCGGATACAAATCACTCTACCATGGCCAATGGTGAGATCGTCGGATACATTCTTTGTCTTTCTTTTTTGAAAAAACCCTTTGTTTCTTGTTTTGTGACGGAGAGAAATTGCGATGCTTTTTGTTTTGTCTGGAAACTTTATATATTATCATCGGCGGATAACATGCTTTGAAAACAAGATAACTGAGATCATGAAGCAAAATGCTTTATTGCCACTCTTTGCGCGTTTTTTACCAAGCGACTCTTTAACCTGCAGTTGAAAGAAGATATTAAACATAGAATTTCTTGAGACACTCCGCATGCCAGGAATGTGGCAGATCGTCTCCGTCCACATTTCGGAGCCTATAAGATGCTCGGTCAGTTTTAGCCTGAACAACATATGGGCCCTCCCACTGCGGTTGCAGCTTTGCCGGTTGTTTCACTTCTCGGAGCACCAAGTCACCTGCGGAGAAGGACCGTTCCCTTACCTTTTTATTGAAATGTCGTTCGATTCTCAACTTGTCTCTTTGATTTCTTAAGTCAGCGATCATCCGCCTTTCATCCAAGACGTCCAACTCATCTCGGATGCCCTCATCGTTTTCTTCTTCCTTGTACCCCTCAACTCTTTTTGATGGTATCATGATTTCCGCAGGTACTACCGCTTCCAGACCATATGTCAATCTGTAAGGGGTTTCTCCGGTTGGTCCCTTGACAGTCGTCCTATTAGACCATAGAACCTGTGGTAGAACCTCCGCCCACCTTCCTCTTTTTCCTTCCAACTTTCTTCTTAGAGCTTTCACGATTTGCCCATTGTATTTTCTACCTGGCCATTTGCTTGTGGATGAGCTACAGAGGCAAATCTCAGGCCAATCTTCCACTCTTCGCAGAAATCTCTAAAGCTCTTGCAATTGAACTGCGCACCGTTGTCCGTTATGATTACCCTCGGTATACCAAACCGACATACGACGTTCTTCCAAACAAACTCCTCTGTTTTTCGTGCAGTTATGTTTACCACCGGAAGAGCTTCTACCCACTTGGTGAAGTAATCTACCGCCACATACAAGTACTTATACCTTCCGGGGGAAGCCTCTGGAAATGGTCCGACAATATCTAATCCCCACTTCGCAAAGGGGATCGGAGAGGTAATAGATTTCATTTCCGCAGGTGGGTTTCCAACCCTTGGACCATGTAACTGGCATTGCATGCATTTTTTGACATAGTCTCCGCACATCTTCTGGATCGCCGGCCAGAAGTAGCCCATCCTTAGTATTTTATGCATTACTGCCCTTCCTCCTTGGTGGTTGCCGCATACCCCATTATGGACTTCGGTGACAAGCTCTAGCCCTTGACTTTCCGTCAAACACTTCAATGATGGTCTACCGAAAGATCGCTTATAGAGTTGGCCGTTTTCGAAAAAGAACGACGCTGCCCTTCTTTTTATCGTTTTGGCCTCTTTTTCGTCCTCTGGTAGTGTCCCCTCTTGGATATACCGGACAATGGGAGTCATCCATGATTCGCCCAAATTAGTCATCTCAACTACCATTGTCTCCGTTTCTTCTATACTTGGGAGCTTCCTTAGTTGTAGCTGAACTTCTTCCGGTATTCCCTCCGCTATACTTGCCAATTTAGCCAGTACATCGGCCTCGAGTTTTGGTCTCTGGATACGTGTCGGAGATTGCACTTCGTAAATCTTGCCCTTAGATCCTGTACCTTTATCAAGTAAAGTTTTAGTTTTTCCTCCTTTGTTTCAAAGATATTCTCACTTTGCCTTGCTACAAGCAAGGAATCAGATTGCACTTCCAGCTCCGTCACCCCCAGGGCACAGGCTATTTCCAGCCCGTGCACTAATGCCTCATATTCCGCTTCATTGTTCGTTATTTCGAATTCCAACCTTATTGAATGATTCATTTTCCTTCCATCAGGAGTCTGGATCACGATTCCAACCCCCGCACCAGTTTTACACCTAGCTCCATCCACCCACATCTTATACGGGACTTCTCGCTCTTCTTGACGGAAAAAACTTGCCTCGGTGATAAAATCAACCAGGGCTTGGGCTCTTATTGCTGTCCGGGGAACATAATGAATTTCAAATTGAGTCAGCTCCACCGTCCAAGTAATCATTCTTCCGGAGGCGTTTGGGTTATTGGCGATTTGCTTTAAGGGCCAATTAGTTCGGACGGTGATTCGGTGCGACTGGAAATACGGTCTCAGTTTCCTGGATGCAATCACAAGGGCGAACAAAACCTTCTCAATATTGGAATATCTTGTCTCCGCTGCAGTTAAGATCTTTCCAGTAAAATAGACTGGGATTTCTTTCTTTTCCTCTTCCATGATTAATACCGCCGCTACTGCCCACTCTGAGACCGATAGGTATAAGAATAGATCCTGGCCTGGTGTCGGAACGTCGAGTTTGGGAAGTTCTTGAAGCATTTTCTTGATTTGCTCAAAGGCATCCATACACTCCGTATCCCACTGGAATTTTTTATTTTTGCGAAGGGTATTAAAAAATGGAATAGACTTTTCCTGGAGTTTGGAGCAAAATCTGCTTAAGGCAGTGAGTCTCCCATTCAAGGCTTGCACGTCTTTAATGTTTCTCGGTTGTGGAAGGTTGAGGACTGCTTGGGTTTTCCGGATCAACTTAAATTCCTCTCTGTCCGACTATGAACCCCAAAAACTTCCCTCGGGTGACTCCGAAGACACATTTTTCAGGATTTAACTTGATTTTGTATTTATCCAGGGTATTGAAGGTTTCCTCAAGGTCTTCCATGTGCTGAGCTATAGAATCGCTTCTCACTACTATATCATCCACATATGCCTCCACATTTCGAGACAACTGCCCCCGAAATACCTCGTCAATCATTCGCTGGAAGGTCGCTCCTGCATTTTTCAGTCCAAACGGCATAACCTTGTAACAAAAAATACCAGTTGAGGTGACAAAAGATGTTTCTCTTGGTCATTTTTGTTCATCATTATTTGGTTATACCCAGAAAACGCATCCAAAAAACTCATCACACTACTCTGCGCCGTTGCCGCTACAAGCTTATCTATGGAAGGTAAAGGATAAAAATCTTTCGGACAAGCTTTATTCAAATCCGTGAAATCCACGCACATCCTCCATTTTCCGTTTGCTTTTTTAACCAAAACTACATTTGATAGCCATTTTGGATAAAAGACTTTCCTAATAAAGCCGGCCTCCAGCAACCTTTCGACCTCCGTCCGCGCAGCCTCGTCCCTTTCCCTTCCTATAATCCTCTTCCTCTGCGGATGGCGGGAAACTTCGGATCGACGTTCAAGTTATGCTGGATAATGCTGGCGTCCACTCCGGGCATGTCCTTTGGGCTCCAGGCGAATGTTTTTCTTCTTTTTTCCAAAAATCTCATTAAGCGAATCTGCTCATCGTGGAGAAAAGCATTTCCAATTTTAAAAAATTTAGAAGGATCGGAGTTCAGGGGTACCTCTCTTGGCCGTTCCGCCGGTACCACCACCTTTTCGGAGGTTTCTCCAGACATCCGTGTCCTGGCTTCTCCTTCTTCGTACTCTCGACTGGAGCCGACCTCTTTGACTACGTCTTCCTCTGGAAAATCCTCAGTAATCCGGACTTCGCACACCCTTGCTGTTTTCTGGCTTCCAGGAATGGACACCAGCTTTCCGCCCCTTGTCAAGTATTTGAGCTTGAGGTAATAGGTGCTACAGACAGCTCCGAAAGCATTGATCCCAGGTCGCCCCAAATAGACGTTGTATCCGGACAGATCTCGCATGATATATAAGGTTATCCTTTCTGTTCTCCGATCTTCCTTTTGGCCTAACGTCATTGTGACATCGACGCTGCCGCTGGCCTGAGCCGTGATTCCCCCAATGAATCCTCCGAAAGTAGCAGTAAACGGCTTGACCTTTTCATCCGGGATTTCCAGCTTCCGGAACGCCGCTAGGGAAATCACGTTTGCTCCCGCTCCGCTGTCGACAAGGATGTTTCCCACCATCCTATCATTGATTTGAGCTCGAATGACGAGGGGGTCATTGTGGGGGTAGTAGACTCCCTCTTCATCTTCTTCCGTGAAGTAGATAGGTGGTAAAGGCTCTCTTCTCTGAACTTTCTTCTCTGGTAGCTTCTCATGGACTTCGTGTACGTGCCTTTTCTTTTCTTTTGCCGTGAACGGCCCCCTTTTCTGAGAATAAACCAGTTATGACCCCAAAATCGAAATATTTGCTATGGTCTAGCTCAGGGTGATCTTCATTCCTCATGCCACCCCCGTTATGCCCGTAACGAGATCGGTTTTGATAGTCGCTGTTATTCTTTTGCTGTTTGGGAGCTTCCTGTTTCTGCTTTTCTTGTTTCTTTCTCTGCTCATCGATTTTGTTCAGTTCTCTTGATAATGTTACACAATTGGTCGTTCTGTGGCTGTAGTGCCTGTGGAATTCACAAAACGCCAATGTGCTCTCGCCTGAGGTAGGCTTCTTCGGAGGCGGAAGATAGCCTTCCCTTACCGCAGCTGCGTACCTTCCTGGAGCGATAGTAATCTCCTTTGCTCCGTACGTCGTCCTACCCCCAGAATGGGTAGGTGCGACCAGATCCTTCCCATAGGGCTTGTACCTAGCTCCCAAGGTTTCGGAGCGGATGTCTCCCCATAATTCGCGCCGACAGACGACGCTCCTCCCTGTCTCTTCTCATTAGGCGGCCTGAAGCTATTAGCCAGTTCTTTCGCCTTATTCTCCGCAATCTCCGATTTCAAGAAATCGTGCAGCATTTCCGCTAACTCTCCGTGAGTTTGCGGTGCTTTGGTAGCAATTTTCCCTGCCAGCCTTGGATTCGCCAATCCATTTCCGAAAGCTTTCACCAGTATCTTCTCATCCACATCGTCTATTTCAGCCACCTGTTTATGGAAGCGTTCGCTGTATTCCTTCACCGTCTCTCCCCTTCTTTGCCTAACATCCATCAACTCAATCGTATCCCTCTGGATCTTTTTACTTGCTGCGAAGTAAAGTTGGAATTCCTCTGTAAGTTGTTTGAAACTTGAGATGGATTGAGGTTTCCGAGAAGAGATCCAATTTAGAGCTCTTTTGGTAAGTGTTCCCGGAAACAGATTGCAAAGTGCCTGGGAACTGATCCCCTGAGTGTTCATCGCGAAGATGAACTTCTTGATATGTTGAGCGGGATCTCCAGTTCCGTCGTACTTCTCTATTGCTGGAGCGACAAAGAACGGTGGAAGCTTCGCCTTCCGAATGTTTTCGGTGAAGGGATACAGCGACATGTCGACGAGGTCTTCCTCTGCACCTTTCGGTGGTGACTTCTCTTTCCGGCTTTCGTCGCTTTTTGATCCGCTTTTCGCTTTTAGATCCTCGATTACATTCGCCATCTCATCGATCTTCTTCTGGTGCTCCAGATCTCTATCCGCCAGTTCCTGCTGAAACCGCTCATTGCTTTCAGCCATCTTCTCATTGACTTCTTGCGCAAAACTCCTCATCAGATCAGTGAGGTCTTCCTTCGAGAATGAGCTCTCCCCGGTCGCAGCCATCTTCCCCTTCCCTTTGCTTGATCGTGGTGCCATGTTTGAACAAAAGACAAGAACCGTGACTCTTGTGGATTGAATCGTGGTTATCGTTCGTTTCCCACAGACGGCGCCAAATGAGATCGTATCGAACTCGCACTCAGACTCAGATTGCAAAGAGAGCTCCAAGTACTGTATTGATGAAAAGCGTACCTTATTACATAACTTATGGTTCTTATTTATAGGCTCTTCTACAGTGTATAACCGTTTCTGTAGGCCTACATTATTCTAGAATATTCTTAGTTATACAAGGCTTTTTATGTAACTTCACCCTTCTTTTTGAATAATTACTCCCAACCCTTCGGAGGGGTTTTGCTTCGCTTCGGAGGCGAATGACTTTTAGTTCTTCGGAGAGGATCTTTGCTTTGCGTTGGAGGCGACTACCCCTCCGCAGTCTGTCTGTGGTATAGCTTCCTTGTCGTAAGAGTCCGTTCGTGGAGTTGAAGGGGGTTTGGTCGGAGAGAGTTCCATCTGTTGTCTCCGTAGGCAGCATATACTCTTTGCTCAGTCATTTGATTACTCCGTGCGGTGGCACTCCACTTCACTAGGTGCTTCGTCATTCTTGATAGTTGTGTATCCGCTCTTTGTTACTTTTCGCAGGTCTAAGTGTAAATTTACAAATTATCTCCTTCGGTCAGAGTTATGCCGTTTATTTTACCTTTGAATGTGGTCTCACCGGAGTCGTGTAAAATGACACGCTCGTTCACTCGTGGTTTTCCGCTCAAGACACTCTCGTGAATTTCACTCAGAGACTAGTTCACACGCTTAAACGAAATATTAAAGATGATGATCCTGAACTCAGATTGCCCCCAGTATTGACCTGGGGTTTATGACAACACTTAAACAGATGTGGATTTTGGAATGCTTTGTGGATATTATGGGATAGTCTATGGTGTGAGGATGGACATATTCACCCTTTTAGAAACAAAAGACAAGTCGTTCTATTCCATAGTCGGGAAATGATTACTCTGTGATCCCTTAATAAAAACATTTTTTTTGTTTTTGTTTTGTTGAATGAATGCACAAAAAATTATGCTCTAATTCACGAATGGAAAGATAACATCAAAAGTTGTGATCCAAAATGATAAATGAAGCTAACTACCATAAAAGTTAGAAGAATGATTGAGAAAAGAAAACTACTAAATCGAGAAAACTTCTGAAATAGTGATGTTGAACAGTCTGATGCCAACGTGTTGAAGACTCGAGCTGTTGACCGTCGGGGCACCATTGACCATGATTGTCTTCCTTCCAAACTTCGAGTAGGCCCTGTAAAATGTTTGAACTAGGAATGCCTACGGGTTATGTAGGAAGTAACTGGGCCTGAGTCATCGCCAAACTGAGAGTGAAGTGCATAGATTAGAGTGATATATTCCTAGACTAGAGCGGTCATGTAGGTATGACTCCAGAAATTGAGCAAACAAGCTGAAAGAAATCACAAGGACCGTGAATGGGCCACTGGGCCGAGGGATAAGCCTTGAGGTCTAAATTCGTTTGATACTCTTGTTGGGCCATGAAGCCGGAAACTGAAATGAATGAGCTATGCAAACCATCTTGGATTCAAATGTTTTATGGGCCAAAATTCTGGATTGAGAACGAAGCTCATGGGCCAAAACTATGAATTGGTCTATGGGCTCAAATGGAATGAGTTATGAGTGTGGTACTTGGGCCAGAATGACTGCTCTATATGTGAGCTGGAATTCGGGCCGAGTGATTTTGGTTGGGCCTAAAAGATGACACCTAGATCTAGGGTTTTGGGTTAGGGTCATGATAAGAAGTCTACCTAGACTAGAACGAGCCCTTGGGCCGAAATGTGTTTGGGCCTGAAGTAAAGCACATGAGCTGGAATGGTCCCTAAATCACAAATGGGCTTAACTTTCTTTGGGCCAGAGAAGATGGTTGCTAAGCAGAAAAAGATTTTATTTTCAGAACTTGTGGGTTATTTCAAGTTCAGGTGGATTTCTTTTTTTTGGGGCCTAGAACTAATTGGATAATTCAAATTGGGCCAGAAGAGAAATCACCTAAGTCTAAGCTTTTGGGCCGAAGCCCGAATGACTCACATATTAAACCAAACAGGACCTCTAGGCCGCAAACAAGCAGAGCCGCCAATTCGGGTTAGGCTAGGTTGATGTAGGAGA
Organism: Limonium bicolor; assembly: GCA_023374045.1. Taxonomy (NCBI): domain Eukaryota; kingdom Viridiplantae; phylum Streptophyta; class Magnoliopsida; order Caryophyllales; family Plumbaginaceae; genus Limonium; species Limonium bicolor. Next base: position 253,304,955 of record CM041782.1, read on the forward strand.
AGTTCCTATCAATCTCTAGGCTGGGTAGTGGGCCGATCATACAAGCAAACAAGGCCCACACAAATTCAACATGTCCATACTTGGCGTTTAAATCAAACTAGGTATGGGTCGATCCGGAGAGGTGCTTGGGGCATGGGCCCAGGTCACCTCAAAGGAATAGGGCTTGCACGCTATTCCCTTTGGGCTTCCCCACTTTTTTCACATCACCTGAAGGTGTGCGTCTGCGGCCGGGTCTTTGACTGACCAAACAATGGGCTAGGTAAGGACACTGCCAGGAAAACGCTAAGGGCTAAGGCCCAGGTATTAAGGGGATGTGGTTAGACGACATCCTCCTCTTTTCCCCCGCTTATTCACATCACCTAAAAGGTGTGAGTCCCTGACAGGGGACCCTCAAACGGTTCCCGAGATGAAATCAGCTTTAGGTGGACCTCGCTCTCATATGATGCAGGGGGCAAAAATTTAAAGTGCGCACGAAGTAAACAACAATGTAACAAAGCCATAATAAACAATTTTTCAAGTTAAGCCCTCTTTCTTAAAATTAAACAAGTTAAAATTAAGAATTTATCCCCAGCAGAGTCGCCAGTCTGTGAGCCTCGATTTTAAACCCTATCCTCTGTGGATTAGTTGATTGGGATCTAGTCGGGTTTAGGTCCACTTATAACCTAAGATTAATAACTATGTCATTAAAACAATAATTATTAAAACTTAAGCTAGCTCACTGGAACCTATTATGAGTCGCCACCTAATTTTAACCTAGATCAGATTAGGAAAGGAGAGTTCGGGTTCGGGGGCTTGATATTCGACTTATTTAGGGTTCAATTACTTTCATTACCCTTCCTAGGTCGTTTTTCCTCTACTTGGTTATTTACGGCTTATTACGAGTCGTTTTAACCTAAGTGCGCGAGCTTCTGTTTTTTTGTGTTTTTTAGCATTTTTGACGGAAAACTAAAGTGGAAATTTAAATTACCTAAACTAGGGTTTCGGAGGCAGAATTAGGTCAAATTTTGTTTCCGTCCGTGGCCACGGACCTAATGTCCGAGACCACGGACCCTAGTTAACCTATATGAAAATAAAAGTCGAATTAAACAGAAAACAGAAAGTTGTAAAGTCCGGGGCCACGGACAGGCCGTCCGTGGGCCAGGACATTATTAGAAAAACCTAAATTTTTAAAATTTAAAAAATCTCGCCGCCGTCCGTGGGCGTCCGGGCTTACGGACAAGGAGTCCGGGACCCCGGACATGACGTCCGTGGGTGCGGACCGCCCTCGGACGGCGGGCGTTAAGGCTGTTCCCGAAGGTGTTTTCGACTCAAATTTTATGGGTGTGTAGCCTGAAAGATGTACAAGACGTTAGTGATTTAAAGTTTTCAATTTGAGTTCGAATTAAGCACGAAACTTAGTAAACAAGTTATTGGACAGAAGCTTAAACAAACAGCAATACAGAAGCGTACGAAGGTTAGTTTGAGCCCAAAATTTGAAAGAGAGTTAATAAGGTCGTGGGGAATTAGAAAAGTAGAGTTGCAACCTGTTTTACCTTCGAATTCAAGGTGATTCTTCACACCGGGATTCGTCGAGTGCTTCGTTGACGGCAGACCGAAAGGATTTCGAACCAAGCTTCTGGTTGTTGGTTGTTCTTGCTGTTCTTCACGTTTTGGTGGTGTTTGTGGGGTTTTGATGACTATTGATGCTTGGGGATTGGAAAACGTGTTTAGATGGTGATTTCGGGGGATTTTCGGTATGATTTGGGTGGCCGGGTGTTGGAAAACGTGAGAGAGAGTGAGGAGGCTGTGTTTTTTGATTCTCTAGGGTTCTTGAGCATATGAGGTTCTGATTTTATCCAAAAACCTATCCCCTTATATAGACTTTCTTAAAGATAAAGAAAATCTAGTAAAAGTAAGATTTTTTGACATTTTAGTTAAGAGACTTCCCAAAGGAATTTTGCTATGAAATTTTAACCACGTGTCAAGGATGGAAATTATGAATTTTCTGAAGTGGAATCGGATTTTTTTAAATGTTGGAATATTTTTAAATTGAATTTCTCGTCAGATTCAGTCAGAAATTGCTAGAAAATTATTGGAAACTCGAAAAATCAAAATTCCAACGCCATTATGCTTAGAATGTCATCCTCTATCATGGGTTAAAATATCAAAGCATTTCAAGCTGATTTGGGCATCCTTTGGAGGAGAGAGAAAGCTTATAGGAGGTCTCAGGAGCCTCTAAAGATTACCAAAACGCCCCTGAAAATGACGAAGCTGCTCCTCATGCCATGGGATGTGCCGCTCGAGCCGGAATCCCTCACTACTCGATTAAAACGCCCCTCACATCACCACGACCTCGTGGACCCTAACCAGGGGGGTCAAAATTTTGGGTACAACAGATTGCCCCCCGTCAACTAGACTTTGTAATGAAGATGAAAAGACTAGTTGATGCCTGAGTGATACCCCAAAATTTTGGATCTTAAAAGTCCCTACATGCAGATTGTGTCGAGCTATTCTAAGGTGCTGGCCACCTAAAGTGATGAAAATGATGTCAAGCTATTCTAAGGCGTTGACTACCTAAAATGATGAAAATGGAGTAATGTCAAGCGATTCTAAGGCGTTGACAACCTAAAAGACGAAGTAATGTCAAGCGATTCTAAGGCGTTGACAACCTAAAAGACAAAGTAATGTCAAGCAATTCTAAGGCGTTGACAACCTAAAAGACGAAGTAAGTAATGTCAAGCGATTCTAAGGCGTTGACGACCTAAAAGAAGAAGTAATGTCAAGCGATTCTAAGGCGTTGACAACCTAAAAGACGAAGTAATGTCAAGCGATTCTAAGCGTTGATAACCTAAAAGACGAAGTAATGTCAAGCGATTCTAAGGCGTTGACAACCTAAAAGACGAAGTAATGTCAAGCGATTCTAAGGCGTTGACAACCTAAAAGACGAAGTAATGTCAAGCGATTCTAAGGCGTTGACAACCTAAAAGACGAAGTAATGTCAAGCGATTCTAAGGCGTTGACAACCTAAAAGACGAAGAAGTAATGTCAAGCGATTCTAAGGCGTTGACAACCTAAAAGACGATGTAATGTGTAGATGCAAGAATGTTGATGATGCTCGGATGCTTCTGGGGACCGAAACCCGTGCCAATGCTCCTGGCTGGACCCAATGTGGACTTATTGCCATCGCCCCCCAAGCCGGTGTGCAGGGATAACTCCTGGTAAAAACCTTGGGGACTTATTGCCTTTGCCCACCATTCGTTGATCCCGAAAATAAGTTGACATCGCAAAGGAGGATTTATTGCCATCACCTCGCCAACTTTTCTGTCGCCAGGTCTTGTGACGCGCCTGGATAATGCAGATGGATGATATGAAGATGATGCAAATGAAAGTGATGCAAATGTAGATGATGAAAATGATGCAAATGAAAGTGATGCAAATGTAGATGACGAAAATGATGAAAATGAAAGTGATGCAAATGTAGATGACGAAAATGATGAAAATGATATGGTTGATATGAAAATGACGTTCGGATGCTTCTGGGGACCGAAACCCGTTCCAATGCTCCTTGTTGGTATACTATGGGGACTTATTGCCTCTGCCCACCAACTGGAGTGCGGGGATAACTTCTAGATTACCAAGGGGACTTATTGCCACTGCCCACTAGTTGTTTCTCCCAAGAAGTTGACATGAAGATGGGGACTTATTGCCTCTGCCCCGCCAACTTAGATCACGCTCTGTCTCGTACTTGTCTCGCACTGAAGATGATACTAGGTCTCGTACTGGTCTCGCACTGGATGATGATAGGTATCGCACTGATGAAGATGATGGGTCTCGTACTGACGAAATTGATGGTCTCGCACTGATGAAGATGCTTGGTCTCGCACTGAAGTCTCGTACTAAATGGATGAAGAAAAAGCTGGATTCCGCACCGATTCTGGGTCGCACACTGAATGAAGATGTCTTGTACTAAAGTCTCGAAAATGATGGGTCTCGCACTGATGAAGATGGTTGGTCTCGTACTGAATGAGGAAACTGTAGGGCCTCGCACTGTTTGGGTCTCGAACTAAATTGAGTTAGGAAGATAATGGTCTCGTGCAAATGATGAAAACTGATTACTGGAGTGCCAAACATGGCAATGATGATAAGATGTATGCAATCAAAATATATGAAAGATACTCGTTCAAAACAGGAAACTGTTGGAAAAGGTGCCGAACTTGGCAATGCTTGAGAAAAACCCTGCTGAAAAAGGAAAGTGAAATGATCATTTCCTAACTAAAAATTTCAAATCCGCAATTTGCTTCTTGAAAAATGAACATGCCATTGGTGGAAGTGTGTGGTGTTTGTTGTGGTGCTAAAGGCTTTTGCCGGTGTTCCAGATTTGTGATAGACCAGGGATTGGGTTGTGATTTATGATGGGCTTGAGAGTGTGTGTGTGGTGGTAAGGGCTTATGCGTGTCTGTGGTGGGATGGTGGTGCTCAAGCTTTGGGTTTCAATTGGTGTTGACATGGCGATTGTTGGAACCAACAATTGCCCCCAGTATTTTTCCTTAGGACAATCCGAGCTAGAGTTCATGGCAATCGATCTTTCCGATCGATTGCCCCCAGTATTTTCTTTGATTAAACGTGCGAACAAGTCTCATCCTCACAGGGTTGAGGCTTATTCTTTGATGTGGTGCTTCCTAACCTACACTCGATGTGGTCGGTGTTTACACTCATTTCTCGCTCATGGTCATAATTTCTAAACCATTGAATTCGATATTTGATGGATTTACGCATTTGATCTGTTACTTTCACGTGATTGGACACACAACTATCAAGTCGGAAGTCTTTAAAGCTTATAACGTGGCCATAGGGTGTGATTAAAGACGACGGGATCATGGAGGGATATTTGAGGTATGTGGAGCTTAAATGGGTGACCAAAGCTGCAACTTGCGTCTTCTCTCAGATTCATCTTTATTGTCTTGAAGTTGTCTGACTGCTTCGTGTTGACGTTGTTTTCGAGCTTCTGGACCTGGACTTTTGGAGTTGTCCTTTACACCATTTCTCTTTTTTGTCATTTGGACTTCTTCGAGGCGCTTCGGGTTTGCCTTTTTTTTCTTTATCCTTTCTTGACTTTGCCTTCGGGGTTCTTGTGTTTCCCGGTTTTGGGCTTCGAGAGCTGTTTTGATGTGAGCTCTTTGGATCCTGTGTCACTCTGGACCATTTGCGGATCACTTTGTCATGCTGACAGCGGCGTTGCTTCTTTGGACTGACGAGAACGTTATCTGAGAGCCAGACTCCTCGCGTCCTTTGGTCACCGGGTCGGACATTCATCGTTGGCTGGGTTATTTTGTGGAGTTCATAATATCGAAAAGGAATATATGAAAGGCTCAGCGGGGGTGCCTAGGGTTTAATGTCAGGGTTCACAAGCTTTTGGCTACGTGGTGTTGTACCTAGGTGCTTCGTCATTCTTGATAGTTGTGTATCCGCTCTTTGTTACTTTTCGCAGGTCTAAGAGTAAATTTACAAATTATCTCCTTCGGTCAGAGTTATGCCGTTTATTTTACCTTTGAATGTGGTCTCACCGGAGTCGTGTAAAAATGACACGCTCGTTCACTCGTGGTTTTTCCGCTCAAGACACTCTCGTGAATTTCACTCAGAGACTAGTTCACACGCTTAAACGAAATATTAAAGATGATGATCCTGAACTCAGATTGCCCCCAGTATTGACCTGGGGTTTATGACAACACTTAAACAGATGTGGATTTTGGAATGCTTTGTGGATATTATGGGATAGTCTATGGTGTGAGGACGGACATATTCACCCTTTTAGAAACAAAAGACAAGTCGTTCTATTCCATAGTCGGGAAATGATTACTCTGTGATCCCTTAATAAAAACATTTTTTTTTGTTTTTGTTTTGTTGAATGAATGCACAAAAATTATGCTCTAATTCACGAATGGAAAGATAACATCAAAAGTTGTGATCCAAAATGGTAAATGAAGCTAACTACCATAAAAGTTAGAAGAATGATTGAGAAAAGAAAACTACTAAATCGAGAAAACTTCTGAAATAGTGATGTTGAACAGTCTGATGCCAACGTGTTGAAGACTCGAGCTGTTGACCGTCGGGGCACCATTGACCATGATTGTCTTCCTTCCAAACTTCGAGTAGGCCCTGTAAAATGTCTGAACTAGGAATGCCTACGGGTTATGTAGGAAGTAACTGGGCCTGAGTCATCGCCAAACTGAGAGTGAAGTGCATAGATTAGAGTGATATATTCCTAGACTAGAGCGGTCATGTAGGTATGACTCCAGAAATTGAGCAAACAAGCTGAAAGAAATCACAAGGACCGTGAATGGGCCACTGGGCCGAGAGATAAGCCTTGAGGTCTAAATTCGTTTGATACTCTTGTTGGGCCATGAAGCCGGAAACTGAAATGAATGAGCTATGCAAACCATCTTGGATTCAAATGTTTTATGGGCCAAAATTCTGGATTGAGAACGAAGCTCATGGGCCAAAACTATGAATTGGTCTATGGGCTCAAATGGAATGAGTTATGAGTGTGGTACTTGGGCCAGAATGACTGCTCTATATGTGAGCTGGAATTCGGGCCGAGTGATTTTGGTTGGGCCTAAAAGATGACACCTAGATCTAGGGTTTTGGGTTAGGGTCATGATAAGAAGTCTACCTAGACTAGAACGAGCCCTTGGGCCGAAATGTGTTTGGGCCTGAAGTAAAGCACATGAGCTGGAATGGTCCCTAAATCACAAATGGGCTTAACTTTCTTTGGGCAAGAGAAGATGGTTGCTAAGCAGAAAAAGATTTTATTTTCAGAACTTGTGGGTTATTTCAAGTTCAGGTGGATTTCTTTTTTTTGGGCCTAGAACTAATTGGATAATTCAAATTGGGCCAGAAGAGAAATCACCTAAGTCTAAGCTTTTGGGCCGAAGCCCGAATGACTCACATATTAAACCAAACAGGACCTCTAGGCCGCAAACAAGCAGAGCCGCCAATTCGGGTTGGGCTAGGTTGATGTAGGAGAAGTTCCTATCAATCTCTAGGCTGGGTAGTGGGACGATCATACAAGCAAACAAGGCCCACACAAATTCAACATGTCCATACTTGGCGTTTAAATCAAACTAGGTATGGGTCGATCCGGAGAGGTGCTTGGGGCATGGGCCCAGGTCACCTCAAAGGAATAGGGCTTGCACGCTATTCCCTTTGGGCTTCCCCACTTTTTTCACATCACCTGAAGGTGTGCGTCTGCGGCCGGGTCTTTGACTGACCAAACAATGGGCTAGGTAAGGACACTGCCAGGAAAACGCTTGGGGCTAAGGCCCAGGTATTAAGGGGATGTGGTTAGACGACATCCTCCTCTTTTCCCCCGCTTATTCACATCACCTAAAAGGTGTGAGTCCCTGACAGGGGACCCTCAAACGGTTCCCGAGATGAAATCAGTTTAGGTGGACCCTCGCTCTCATATGATGCAGGGGTGCAAAAATTTAAAGTGCGCACGAAAGTAAACAACAAAGTAACAAAGCCATAAATAAACAATTTTTCAAGTTAATTCCTCTTTCTTAAAATTAAACAAGTTAAAATTAAGAATTTATCCCCAGCAGAGTCGCCAGTCTGTGAGCCTCGATTTTAAACCCTATCCTATGTGGATTAAGTTGATTGGGATCTAGTCGGGTTTTAGGTCCACTTATAACCTAAGATTAATAACTATGTCATTAAAACAATAATTATTAAAACTTAAGCTAGCTCACTGGAACCTATTATGAGTCGCCAACTAATTTTAACCTAGATCAGATTAGGAAAGGAGAGTTCGGGTTCGGGGGCTTGATATTCGACTTATTTAGGGTTCAATTACTTTCATTACCCTTCCTAGGTTTTTTTCCTCTACTTGGTTTATTTACGGCTTATTACGAGTCGTTTTAACCTAAGTGCGCGAGCTTCTATTTTTTTGTGTTTTTTAGCATTTTTTGACGGAAAACTAAAGTGGAAATTTAAATTACCTAAACTAGGGTTTCGGAGGCAGAATTAGGTCAAATTTTGTTTCCGTTCGTGGCCACGGACCTAATGTCCGAGACCACGGACCCTAGTTAACCTATATGAAAATAAAAGTCGAATTAAACAGAAAACAGAAAGTTGTAAAGTCCGGGGCCACGGACAGGCCGTCCGTGGGCCCGGACATTATTAGAAAAACCTAAATTTTTAAAATTTAAAAAATCTCGCCGCCGTCCGTGGGCGTCCGGGCTTACGGACAAGGAGTCCGGGACCCCGGACATGACGTCCGTGGGTGCGGACCGCCCTCGGACGGCGGCGTTAAGGCTGTTCCCGAAGGTGTTTTCGACTCAAATTTTATGGGTGTGTAGCCTGAAAGATGTACAAGACGTTAGTGATTTAAAGTTTTCAATTTGAGTTCGAATTAAGCACGAAACTTAGTAAACAAGTTATTGGACAGAAGCTTAAACAAACAGCAATACAGAAGCGTACGAAGGTTAGTTTGAGCCCAAAATTTGACAGAGAGTTAATAAGGTCGTGTGGAATTAGAAAAGTAGAGTTGCAACCTTTTTACCTTCGAATTCAAGGTGATTCTTCACACCGGGATTCGTCGAGTGCTTCGTTGACGGCAGACCCGAAAGGATTTCAACCATGCTTCTGGTTGTTGGTTGTTCTTGCTGTTCTTCACGTTTTGGTGGTGTTTTGTGGGGTTTTGATGACTATTGATGCTTTGGGGATTGGAAAACGTGTTTAGATGGTGATTTCGGGGGATTTTCGGTATGATTTGGGTGGCCGGGTGTTGGAAAACGTGAGAGAGAGTGAGGAGGCTGTGTTTTTTGATTCTCTAGGGTTCTTGAGCATATGAGGTTCTGATTTTATCCAAAAACCTATCCCCTTATATAGACTTTCTTAAAGATAAAGAAAATCTAGTAAAAGTAAGATTTTTTGACATTTTAGTTAAGAGACTTCCCAAAGGAATTTTGCTATGAAATTTTAACCACGTGTCAAGGATGGAAATTATGAATTTTCTGAAGTGGAATCGGATTTTTTTAAATGTTGGAATATTTTTAAATTGAATTTCTCGTCAGATTCAGTCAGAAATTGCTAGAAAATTATTGGAAACTCGAAAAATCAAAATTCCAACGCCATTATGCTTAGAATGTCATCCTCTATCATGGGTTAAAATATCAAAGCATTTCAAGCTGATTTGGGCATCCTTTAGAGGAGAGAGAAAGCTTATAGGAGGTCTCAGGAGCCTCTAAAGATTACCAAAACGCCCCTGAAAATGACGAAGCTGCTCCTCATGCCATGGGATGTGCCGCTCAAGCCGGAATCCCTCACTACTCGATTAAAACGCCCCTCACATCACCAGGACCTCGTGGACCCTAACCAGGGGGGTCAAAATTTTGGGTATAACAAAAGATTAAGTTTAAAAGGGTAAGGACTTAAGAGGATATTCATTGGGAGTCTTTAGGGACTAAGTGAGTTAAGTAAGGTGCAAATAACTAATGGCCTAAAAATGAATCAATGTTTTAGGTTTGTGAATTGGGACCCCGAAGAAGGTTAAACAAACGACGATCGACGGTGAACGGTACAATCTTTCTTGTGACCTGCTTGCTAACGAGGTGTCCCTCGGCTTGTGTGCTATATGTTTAATTGCTATGACTAAGACAAGATAAAGCATGCAACCGGTTATATTTGTTCTCGTTGTGTATGTGTTATCCTTACACTAACCCGCGAGACTTGAGATTGTTACTAACCAAGTTTAGTACTTACGGAGATAAGAATAAGAGTTAAGTTTGGTGGTTGTTGGTTAATGCCCGTTAAGGCTTAGCTAGCACATGGTGATTAAGATTTCTACTAACTGGAACTTGAGTGAGGAAAAACCGGGACCGATCTTCGGTCATGCATGCTAAGGAAAAAGGGGGACGGTATCTGAATCAGATCCACCTCCGCTTAAGGACTTGTCTTCGGACTTGTAACCTAGGGCCGGTTGCCGGCTCAGCTACGTTGGACTCCCGTCCAGAGTAGGTGGCATTAAGATGGTGCGGTGGGATCACCTAAATCCCAGGTTCGAATTAAGCTACAACCATTCCCTTCCAGGAACGGTTTGTATACTGAGACTAAGTTGAGATTAAGATTAAGGTAAGGTAAGGAACTGAGATTAAGGAAATGAGGACTAAGGATGGGGTTACTAACCCACTTGATAAGGGAACGCTTGAGTTGTTCATTGTTTGTGAACTATATATGTTCATCTGTGGTTATTGTTATTGCACTTCATATCATGCTTGTGTATGTAATCAATTTCCATGCTATGGACATTAGTCGTCGTAGCCCTATTAGCTTGGGGGCCATGAGAGGGTGTACCAGCATTCGTGCTGACCCCCTTTGGGGGCTGTTTTTACACTTGCAGGTAAGAGACCCATGAGGACGCACTACGAGAGTAAGAGCGGTTAGACTTAGGATGGGATGTTTATTTTGAGTTCGGGTTGCGCCTGTGCGCCCGTCTGTTTATATTTAAAACTGAGTGTGATGGTGATTATGACTTAGTTACTTGTACTCGGTTGGTTGTCGGTATTATGGATGGTGATGTTTTGGGTTGGTTATGTATTTTGGATGAGTGTTGTAATTGTTAAGGCCGGTATATTCTAACGATCAGACCGTGGCAAGGTCCAGGTGTTATTATTTCCGCTGCGACGTATTCGATTAAGGGTTCAGTTTTGCGATAACCACGATTGGCTTTAGATGGGGTGTTACACTCATAATCTGTAGAACTCGCCTAAGGTGTGCTTCGTGGTCTTCCTTAGATTAAGACCTAATGGACAACAACTCTTTTCTGTCTTAGTATTTTCTTTTCCTGTCTCTGGAGTAGATTAAGATGTCGTCGATGAATACCACTACTGATGCTACTGTAATTGTGTTTATCGATATCAGAACTGCAGAACAGAAACTGCAACAGATGTACTTTCTGTTCCATTTCTTTTCCCTCTGTTTGCTTACGTTTTTGATTCTCAATTCTTCCCAAATTGTTGACCCAGTTACTTAAGTATTCTATCAAGCTTCTAAACCCAAACTAAATCCAAAACAACTTTGTTACAGACACATAAATAACTAAACACTGTCTGGGAAGAATCTGAAACTGAAGAAAAAGAAAACTGAAATCTGAACTGGTGTTGTTACAGAAAAACAACATTATAAAACTGATTGATTCTCTTTCTTTCTTTTCTGTCAATCCGTGAATTTCATTTTCATCCCAAGGTACTCTCTGATTTGATTAAGTATTCCAGCTATGTCTTAATCCAAAAACCATCTAGACAATCCTACTAACCACCAAGGCATTTTAATGTACTGAAACAGAAGGAGAATTTGTAAACTGGAAGACTGTTATATTTTTTTTCTCTTTTGTTTTCCTTTCTGTTTTACTCACGTGTTTGTTCTTCAGTTTTCTCTCAATACCAGCTCAGGTAGTGTAAGTTGTGATACAGTCCTAAGTTTTATAATCTATGATAATGTGGTGGAATGGTGATTTTGAGAGAGAATGGGATGTGTTAGAAATGGAATCTGATATGTATATATATTACCAGTAACTAGTGCAAGATGTTGTCAAACAATGGGTTACATTTTACTACAAGGTTCTGATGTCATAAACTTAGATACTTACAACATGTTATAAGTTATGTGGATTAAGGAGAATTATGTAATAAAGGGCTAAAGTGTACCAAATGTGAATTACCCCGTAATTAAAAATAGTGATTAATTAGGCTAATAAATATTTTAGAAGCTTAATTAAGTCTAAATAATCATGAGGGAACAAATCCCGAAGAAAACGGATCCTTAAAACGGATTAAAAACACTAACGAACCTTAAAGCGCGTTTTTCAAGGAAACCGGGAAAACATGACTCTAAGCGGGTCAAATAGACTCATAACAATATTGGTCAACCAAATAGTCATTCATAAACATTAGTGAAGGTCTAGAAAACAATAAAATCAATAAACGAGAAAATAGTAAAAAACTGTCAAAAACGGGAAGTTGTGGGGTAAAAACATAAATAGACCAAAGTAATGTGTCCACATTTGAAAATAAAAACTCAAGTGTGTGTGTGTGCAGTGCGGTGGCGCCGATTTTGAGCCCCTCTCTCACACTCTCTTATTAAATTGTGCTAATGCACTACAAGAAAAAGAAATAAAAAGCAAATAAACTCACCTCACTTTACCACTCTCTCTCCTACCCTCACAATTCCCTCACTCACGTACTCACCCCCTCCCTCACTCTCTGTCTTCCTTCCTCTCCAACCGATAACAATGGGATTTGAGAACCCACAAAAAACTTCACTCTCCCCTCTTGTTAACCCCTTGAACTTCACCAAAAATTACAAAACATGTACCATTGGAATCCCCTCATTAAGGAGAACATATCCCTCCTTTCAAAATTCGAAAACAAAATCTTCCATCTCCATGGGTGTGCTGCATTTGGAGCTTCAAGACCACCATTAGAACCATGTTCACCTCCTTGTTACCTTGAGGTAAAAATATTCTTAAAACCTCATCTTTTCCTAGCCCTTGTGGGCAAAACGAAATTTTAAGCTAAACCCTTGTTGGTGCTTTGTACTCTAGCCGATTTTGGCATTGTTGGTGGAGTTGAAATCTTGCTCTTGAGCCATCCCAAACATTACCTACACCCTTGCAAGGTAATATATATTCCTAAACCCTAAAATGTGCCTTAAGCTTTTAAGAATGGTTTAGGGTTAGTTTGTATTGAAATGTGTATATCAATGGGTTGTAGTGTTAGAGAATTTGATTTGCAAAACCGGTGGAGAAGAGAAAAGAAAGAAGGAAGGAATAAAGAAAGAAGGAGAAAGGAGAAGCTAGTAAAAAACAAGGTAAATTGCACTCTCTTGGTAGTCTTGTAAAATGCATTGAGTAACAGCTTTTAGAAGCTCTTAATTTTGTATTGAATATGGTAATGAGTGGTAGTGTAATGTGTAAGAGAATACAAATGTTTTGAACCTTTAAAAGACATGTAAAACTTGTTAAAATATAGTTGGGAATTAGATGTGGTGTGCAGGAAATTTAATGAGTGTGTAATGTTTAGTATTTGTGTTGGGGAGTTGTATATTGTTGCAGTCAACAAACAGGTGTGATGAATGGTGTTTTGTGAGCTAAAACATGTGGTGAGAATGTAAAAATATAGGGGAGACTATAGCAAATTTACCTAGAAACTAGAGGACCTAAGAACTAGAAACTAGGTGAAGAACATATGCTTGAAACAGATTTTAAATGAGACTTAGTAGTGGGTAGGTTAGGAGAGATAGTTAATGAATTATAAGCCTTAGGAATGACATTAGGAGAGGGAGCTATAGAAGAAGATAGGGAGAATCCAAATCTGTAGCACAACTATGCTAGGAAGAAATAATGTAAGTGTTGTACTGAATTTGGGAAAAACAAGTGAGTGAATTACTATAGAAATGAGTGATGAGTTAATGGATGAACTAAGGTGTATTAGGAGGTTTATTTAGTGTTAAAACATGTGGGATTAAGGGTAGGAACAATGGGAAAGTAATGGGTAGGAAGAGGGACTGAAAACAGAAATAAAAATGTAATTACTAGACTGGACCGACCTTGGGACCGGATTTGCAAGGTCGGTCGAGCCCAGAATTACAAAGACGGAAACCTTCTGGAATGGACCGACCTTGGGACCGGACATGCAAGGTCGGTTGGCCAGAAAATTTCCCGTAATGAAACCTACTGGAATGGACCGACCTTGGGACCGGACATGCAAGGTCGGTCAGACTAAAATTTTCCCGTCATGTAACTTACTGGAATGGATCGTCCTTGGGACCAGACTTGCAAGGTCAGTCGGCCCTGAAATTTTCCAGCGTATTACCCTACTGACTTCGACCGACCTTGGGACCGACCCTGGGTAAGGTCGGTCGGGTCATACAAAAAAATAAATAAAAAATAAAAAAAATAAATAAAAAGTAATTATTAATAAGTATATATATATATATATATATGTACCTACATATACATATGTACATATATAAGTATACCATTGCTAAGTAAGGAAATGAACTTAAAGTAATAAATAGTATGTAAACAATGTGTAAGTGTAAGAATTGTAAAGGCACAGTAAGTGTGAGTTAGGAAACGTAAGAGTAATCGAGTTAAGTTAATGATAGTTAGATTAATCACTCGATTGCATGTATGTCATTGGACTTGGATTGTGAACACTCGAGGAAAATTGGACACAAGTACAACGGTGAATGGTATGAACTTCTCATGCCCTGTATGCTACCTTGGTTACTCTGATTTGTGTGTTGCGTGCTAATTGATCACCCATAAGATAAATGCACGAATCGGAGTTATTATGCTTACTTGTGAATATGTAGTGTTGTATCTTGTTGAATGTTATCTTTAAATCATAGTTTGTATAATTCATGAAATGTATGGATGAATATGAATGTGTGTATGCTTGATGTATTATGTTGTGACCGAATATTATTGTGATTGGACTTCTAACTGATTCCTAACAAGCTAACCAATCTAACTTAATAAATTGGTAATTAAATTGGAATGAGTAGAAGTCCGATATAGTTTCGGCCATGCGTGAGGATGAGGAGACACAAGAGGTAGGATCCGATTCCTGGCTCTTAAACTGGTCCACGGCCCAAAACCCTTAAATGGGTAGCATCCTGGATTAGTGAGTCAAGTAAATCCCGGTGGTGGGACGGTGTAGTCCCCGGGCCGGAGGTCATACCGACTTAACATGAGTAAGAGTAAGTAAGTAAGAATGAGTAAACAAGTATGGAAAAGTATGTAAGTAAAGTAAAAGTAAGTAATGTGTAATGAGTAAAAGAGTAAAAGCATTCCGATTAACCCGGATGCGTAATTTGGCTAACCCTTGTGAAGGTAAGTATGGTGTGTGCTATTGTACTACTGTCTTGGATTGTGTAAGGTATTGTATATGATTGTATGTTGTATGCAAAGCATGTATGTATGAAATTAATGAACCGCATGTTTATTCGACCTTAAATTGTCGGTGTACCCTTGTTAGCACTCGGTATATGCGAAGTTTAAATGCAGCTTTTTGCTGAGCCTCTTGGGGCACCGTTTTTAATATTTTCAGGTGCACCAGAAGGGTGAAGACTTGGTTGTGATCATGATGATTTCTTTTGATGTAATTAATAGACTTGAATGGTGTACTAAGTTGTACACGGCTAGGAGCCTTTTTGATTAGCCGGTGTACCATGGGGTACACCTTTTTGGATAATGAAAGTATTGGGATTGGGTATAGATGAGTAGCTTTTGTAAACTCATTAATTTTGGTAGACTTGGAAAAAGGGAATGTAATTAACTATGCTTGATACTCGGTAATCCATTAATGCAAGTATTTTATATTCGGTATTTGGTAAGTAATGTAGTAGCTCGGTATATTTAGACATCAGACCGTCACTGTAAGTAGTATAAGCCTAGCTAGCCGTATGGGCGGTTAGCGGTGTTGTATCACCTGCCGTAGTAGTAGTATTTCCGCTGCGAGTAGCTTTGATTTTTGGGATGATTGGACGGTAAGTACAGGATTAGCGGTAGGGGTGTTACAAAATGTGTATACCATTCTCGGTACATGTAACACCCCTACCGTTAATCCTACGCTTACCGTCTAACCGTCCTGTTAATCCTATCAGATCGCAGCGGAATTACTACTTACTACGGCGGGTGATACAACGCCGCTAACCGCCCATACGGCTAGCTAGGCTTACCTTACTTACAGTCACGGTCTGATGATCATAGTGTACCGAGCTTCTATATTACTTACCAAAATACCGCATACCGAATACTTACATCCATGGATCACCGAGTATTTAAGTATATTCGATTACATCCAAATTCAACCTTCCCAAAAGAATGAGTCTAAAACTACCACTCATCTATACCAATTTCCATTCCACTAATATCCAAAAAGGTGTACCCCATGGTACACCGGCTAACAAAAACTTACAGCCGTGTACTACTTAGTACACCAATCATCAATTCATTGTTTACAATCAAAAAGAAATCAAAGGACTAGCTACGTCTCTTCATGGCCTTCATCCTTCTCTTGTACCTGCGTGTAGTAAAAACGGTGCCCCGAGGGCTCAGCAAAAGCTGCGCATGAACTCCGCATATACCGCGTGCTAGCTAGGGCACGCCGACTATTTGACGTCCACTAAACATGCGATTCATTAATTTCATACATACATGCTTCACATACCACATACATGCATTTACAATACATTATACAATTCAGGGCATCAATACAATAGTGCATACAATACTTACCTTCACATTGTTAGCCAAATTACGCATCCGGGTTAATCGGAATGCTATTTACTCTTTTACTCATTGCACAATACTTACACATTCCCTTTCAAACCTTACTTGCTTACTTTTCCATACTCATTTCCTTGCTCTTACTTACTTACTCTTACTTACTTACTCATACTCATGTTAAGCCGGTATGGCCTCTGGGCAGGGACTACACCGTCCCACCACCAGGCTTTGGGTGACTCACCAATCCAGGATGCTACCCATTTAAGGGGTTTGGGCCGTGGACCAGTTTAAGAGTCAGGAATCGGATCCAACCTCTTGTGTCTCCTCATCCTCACACGTGGCCGAAACTATATCGGACTTCTACTCATTCCAATTTATTTACCAATTTAAGTTAGATTGGTTAGCTTGTTAGGAATAAGTTAGAAGTCCAAGCACAATCAACATTCGGTCACAGTACAGTATACCATGCATACACACATTCATTATCATCCAAACATTTCATGAATTATACAAACTGAGATTTAAGAAAATATTCACAGCATACAACACTACATATTCACAAGTATGCATAGTATCTCCGATTTGTGCATTTATCTTACTTGGTGATCAATTAGAACACAACACACAAATCAGAGTAACCAAGATAGCATATGGGGCATGAGGAATTCATACCGTTCACCGTCGTACGTGTTTCCAAACGTTCCTCCGGTGTCACAAATCAAATCCTATGAAATACATACAATCGAATGATTAATCTAACTATCGTTACTTAACTCAATTACTCTTACGGTTCCTAAGTCATACTTACAAGGTCTTTACAATTCTTACTCTTATATTTTGTTTACCTACTTTTCATTACTCATCCATGGTTTACTTACATATTTACATACATATGTATGGGTGGGTATACACATATACATATATATATACACTAGTCATAAGCTTACAGTTTTTTTTTGACCCGACCGACCCACCCTGGGTCGGACCCATGGGTCGGTCAGGTGCAGAGACTTCGATTACAGAAAATTCCAGTCCGACCGACCCAGCCAGGGTCGGTCCATTGGGTCGGTCCGTTACAGAAGAAATCCAACTAACAATTTATACTCGACCGACCCAAGCAGGGTCGGTCCCCTGGGTCGGTCGGATGCAGAAACATTTCCGACAAAAATTCTCACTCGACCGACCCAGGCAGGGTCGGTCCTCTGGGTCGGTCGGATGCAGAAGCTTCCGAGGTTACAGATTTTCGGGTCGACCGACCCTGCTAGGGTCGGCCCTAGGGTCGGTCCAGCCCAGTACTTATTTTTAATTACTCACTTTGAACTCCAAATCCTCCTCAATTCACATCCAATCTTTTCCTAATCATTTTCCCAAGTTTCCTACATGCTTAGGCACCCTAAAACACTCCTTAACTCATCTACTAATTCATCACTCTTTTCTATATCCCAATTCACACACTTTGTTTCCTACATTTTCATTTCAGCACTCACATTATTTCCTTCCTTAGTTACATTTGCTACAGATTTTGACATTAACACTCCCCATCTATAGCTCCCTCTTCTAATGTTATTTCTAGCACCTCTAATGCCTTACAACTACATTAACTATCTCTCCTAATCCACCCTCTAACTATCTAAATCAAAATCTGTTACAACATGTTTTTCCACCTAGTTTTTAATTCACTAAGTGTTCTAATCCTACATAAATTTTGACATAACCTCCCCTATATCTTTACACTCTCACCACATCATTTACACACTCATTACCATCATCCCACCTGTTTATAAACAACAACCATATACAAGCTCCCATACACAAATACCACTACTAAACAAATTAAATTCCCGCACTTGCACATTAATTCCCAATCTAGTTTTGTAACAGTTTTTAAATTGTTTCCAAGGGTTCAAAACACTTACATTCTCTTATATATTACTCTACTACTCAATACCATTTTCATTACTAAATTCAAACTTCTACAAATCTGTTACAACACATATATACAAGGCTACACAAAAGAGCGTTCTTACCTTGTTTCTCCTCTAGATTTTCTTTCTCCTTCTTTCTTGCTCTTCCTTCCTTCTCTCTTTCTTCTCCCTTTCCACCGGTTTTAGTAATCAAATTCCCCAATACTACAACCATTCATATACACCATTTTAATACTAAACTAACCCTAAACATTATATAAGCTCTAATGTAAATTCTAAGGTTTAGGAATCTCATTACCTTCCAAGGGTTTATGAAGTACTTGGAGAAGCTCAAGAATGATCTTTCCACCCTTTCAAAAATGCCAAAATCGGCTGGGCACAAGAGGAGCAAACAAGAGTTTAGCTAGATTTTCGTTTTGCCCTTAAGGCTAGAAAAAGATGGAGTTTTCAAGAAGATTTTTACCTCACAAGAACAAGGAGAATGAGGTGGTTCTAATGGTGGTCTTGAAGCTCCAAATGGGACATACCCATAAAAACGAAAGTTGTTGTTTTCGAATTTTGGAAAGGTAGAAGTGTAGCTCTTGATGAGAGGAAGCCAATGGTGGTATTTTATAATTTTTGGGAATGTTGATGGAGTAACAAGAGGAGAGAAGGGAGTATTTGTGTGGGTTCTCTTAAGCTCCCATGGCTGTCGATTTGCTTGGAGAAGAAGAGGGAAAAATCAGAGAGGAGGAGGGGGAGCTCTACGTGAGTGAAGAGAATGAAATGGAGGAGAGAGAAATAAAGGTGAGTGGGGTTACTTTTATTATTTTTGTCTTTTCGTACATATTAGATAAGTGAGGAGAGTGAGAGAGAGGCCCAAATCGGACCCCCACCACACACACACACTTTGCCTTTTTCTTTATTTTAAAGTGGACACATAAGTTTGTGTTATTTATATTTCTACCCCACAACTTCCCGTTTTGACAGTTTTTTACTAATTTCTCGTTTTATTGATTTATTGGTTCTAAAGCTTCACTAATATTTATTAATGATTATTTAGTTGACCAAAATTGTTACGAGTCTATTTGACCCGCTTAAAGACACGTTTTCCCGGTTACCTCGAAAAACGCGCTTTAATGTTCGTTAGTGTTTTTAATCCATTTTATGGATCCGTTTTCTTCGGGATTTGTTCCCGAATATTTATTTAGACTTAATTAAGCCTCTAAATTATTTATTAGCCTAATTAATCACTATTTCTAATTACGGGGTATTTCAATACTACCCCCCTTAAGAAACTTTGCCCTCAAAGTTGCTCAAGGGTAATAGTTTAGTAATTCTACTCATTAGGCAAACCAATTGCCATAATTGTCTTACTACACCCTAGGAGGTGTTTACTACCTTCCACATTGCAAGCATATACACTTCAAGCATCATGCACAGTTCACATACACAATCCATCGTTTCCATACATATCATCACACAATACACAATTGCAATTCACAATACGCATTACACCATTACATTACACATTGCACATACACATCCATACATTCACATTACACATACACTTCGCACTACATGTGCTATCAAAACCTACTACAATTCTTACACACTAAGCAATGCTAACCCGAAGCAATGCAAAAGCAAAGGGCTCTACCCCCCTTAAAAGGGGTACGACCCGTACCCGTATTGCTAAATGCTAGACTCTCTAGTCTATGAACAGCTGGTGGTACTTAGCCTTCATGGCATCTTCCAACTCCCATGTCGCTTCTTCGACATTATGGTTAGACCATAGGACCTTCACCATTCGTATAGACTTATGGCGAGTGTCTCTGGTCTTCCTATCAAGGATTCTCACTGGGGGTTTCAACATATCTCATGGTCGGCTCAATAGATAGTCTCTTAGGCTCTAAACGTGAGAAGGATCAGCAATATACTTCTTGAGTTGTGACACATGAAATACATCATGGACACGCCCCAAGTCCTCAGGTAATGCTAACCTGTAGGCTACGGATCCAACTCTTTCGGTGATAGTGTACGGCCCTACAAACTTTGGGCTTAGCTTGCCCTTCTGACCAAAACGGAAGACCCCTTCATAGGTGAAACGCGCAAGAACACTTGGTCGCCCACGGCGAACTCAAGGTTGTGTCGTCTCACATCCGCATATGATTTCTGTCTATCTTGGGCTGCCTTCATATTAGCTCGAATCTGCTGAACTTCGGCTTGCACTTGCTCAAGATACTCCAGTCCTATGATGACCGCTTCGCTTGACTCATCCCAACACAAGGTGTACGGCAAGGTCTACCGTATAGGGCTTGGAAAGGCGACATCTTAATCGAGGCATGATAACTATTATTGTATGAAAATTCGATAAGATGAAGCTTGTCTAACCAACTCCCCTGAAAGTCCAAGGGACATGCCCGAAGCATGTCCTCTAGTGTCTGGATGGTCCTTTCTGTCTGACCGTCGGTCTGAGGATGGAAGGCGGTACTCAACTTCAGTTCTGTACCCAACGCTTCCCTTGTAGCTCTCCAGTATCTCGAAAGAAATCTAGTGTCGCGGTCAGATATTTTTTTTGGGACACTCCGTGATGTCTGATAATCTCCTTGTCGAATAGCTCGGCTAGCTTTACTACCTTCCAAGTGTCCTTCATCGGTATGAATCTAGCAACCTTGGTAAGGCGATCGACTACAACCCAGATCATGTTGAGTCCTCCCCTGGCAGGTGGGAGTCCTACAACAAAATCCATGGAGATATCATGAAATTTCCACTCCGGAACTAGCATCGATTGTACCATTCCGCCCGGTCTACGATGTTCAAATTTCACCTTTTGGCATGTTAAGCATCTCAATACAAATTCTGTCACATCTGATTTCATTCAGACCACCAGAAGTACCTCTTCATGTCTTTGTACATCTTGGAGGCTCCCGGATGGACTGACAATGTGGAATTATGTGACTCTCGCAGATACGATCCCTTAGCTCAGCATTGCTTCGGGGGACGCATAGCCTGCCATTCAACCGAATCAAACCATCTTCATGAAGCTTGAAGTCATACTTTTTCCTCTCAAATGTACCATTCTCAATCTTTTGTCTGATTTCGGTTAGGTAAGGGTCGCTCAACTGAGCATCTCGCACCTCGTCAACCAAGCTAGAAGAAGCGAGTAGCGAATGGAGCGAGTGTGCCGGGAGCGAAGTGGCTCGACGGCTTAGGGCGTCGGCTACAATGTTTGCCTTCCCTTCCTTGTACTGCAAGTTGATGTCGTAGTCTAAAAGAAATTCCATCCATCTTCTCTGTCTCAAATTCAGTTCTTTCTACGTGAATACATACTGTAAGCTCTTATGGTCGGAGTAGATGGTGATGCTTACCCCATAGAGATAGTGTCGCCATATCTTCAGGGCGAAGACAATGGCTCCTAACTCTAAGTCGTGAGTCGGGTTATTCTCCTCATGCTTTTTCAGCTGGCGGGAGGCATAAGCAACAACCTTGCCATGCTGCATGAGTACGCATCCCATTCCTTTGCCTGATGCATCACAATATACCTCAAATCCTCTGTGCCTCTGGAAGAGTAAGGACGGGTGCTGAGGTCAATGAGTCTTTTAGTTTCTGAAACGATAACTCGCACTCGTCTGTCCATACAAACGGTGCATCTTTCTTCATCAGTGTAGTCATGGGCTAGCGACTTCGAGAAGTCCTTTACAAATCTCCGGTAGTAACCGGCTAGACCAAGAAGCTTCTAATGTCGGTAACAGTCTTGGGTCTAGGCCATGATCGTACAGCTTCTATCTTAGAAGGGTCCACTGAGATACCTGCGCTCGAGATGACATGTCCAAGGAATGATACCTGATCAAGCCAAAACTCGCATTGGAGAACTTCGCATACAGCTGGTTCTCGTGCAGTGTCTCAAGCACTTTCCTCAAATGAATTTCGTGTTCCTCTGGTGATTTGGAGTATACAAGTATGTCGTCGATGAAGACAACCACTAAAGTGTCCAACTGCTCGCTGAATAGTCGGTTCATGAGGTCCATGAATTTAGCTGGTGCATTTGACAAACCGAATGGCATCACTGTGAATTCGTAGTGGCCATATCTGGTACGGAATGCCGTTTTCTCAATGTCTTGTTCCTTGATTGCAATTTGATGATACCCAGAACGGAGGTCAATCTTGGAGAAGACTGATGCTCCTTTCAGCTGGTCGAATAGGTCGTCGATGCATGGCAATGGTTATATTTGACTGTGACCGCATTCAGCTCGCGGTAGTCAATGCAAAGTCGGAGGCTACCGTCCTTCTTCTTCACAAAGAGGCCCGGTGCTCCCAGGGTGATACGCTCGGCGTATAAACCCTTTGTCGAGTAAGTCACGTAACTGCTCCTTCAGTTCTGTCATTTCTGCAGGTGCCATGCGGTACGGTGCCCTAGCAATGGGACGGTACCTGGCAAAAGGTCAATTTCAAACTCCACTGCTCTCGGTGGTGGCATGCCGGGTAGCTCCTTAGGGAATACATCAGGAAATTCGGATACAACCGCTACATCATCACTGAACTCTGGATCTCTCTCCAGGTCATGCACATAGCACAGATACACCTTTGGCCCTTTCTGAGCTCCCTATACATAGCCATAGCAGATATGAGTGTGGTCGAAGGCTCTCTCGGTCTCTGGCGGTATGATACAGTAACCCCAGAAGGACTCTTGAGCAGCAATCGATGCTCGGCGCAATGGATTCTACCCTTGTGCCGCTCCAACCAATTCATTCCGATGATTAAGTCGAATCCCAATCCATTGAATTCGATGAAGGAAATGGGAAACGATTCGCCTTTGATTTGGATTGTGGCTGATTGATAATACTTGTGCACTTTACTCGCTCCTTCGATGGGGAGTAACCATGAAGTTCGGTAGCTCATCGCATCTAGCTTCAAACCTTCACAAAAGGTGGTGATACAAAAGTGTGAGAGGCGCCGGAGTCGAATAACACATTGGCATCGATGCCATTCACTGGGAAGGTTCCTGTTAAGATGGTGCCGCTTCTGCCGGCTTGTGCTCGGTGAGGATGCTCAGGTTACTTCGGTACCGAGCCCACAACCTATTGAAGTCACAATTGGATAGTATTGATGGTGGACACAAGTGGAATTAAATCAACACTGCTCTTTATTGATAACCAACCATCATACATACCGTGTCTAATACACGTTACTAAAACATTACATGATACTATGAATTTAATACTTCCTAAAGGTAAGGTTCAGGCGTCCTGGTTTCATGTGTGTGGCATTGATTATTGCCGGCGGTGCCGTATTCAACTTGATCTTGTTGATCACGTGATACAGCATCCTAGAATTTCCACCCATGATTAGGACATCTCCTGATCTCAATACCAGTTTCTGTACGAGGTCCACACGCTTCTGCTCGCTATACATAAATACGGCGTCATCACCAATGGACCAAGACACTACGGGCACTCCTTATTCAAGAGATTCCGCTGTCTCGTCCTTGTCTTGGTGTAACCCAAGTCTTCCTTCTTTCTCATAGAAGTTGACGATACAGAGGTTCGCTTCCAGTGCGGGGATCGGTTCATGTTCACATTGTTGTGCAAGTTCTACTGCTTGTGTGACGAGTGTCTAAAACTCTGGAGGTATTGTCGGTGGCGTTGCTCCATCTTGTGTTCGTGTCTCCTGGTATTTTGGTATAAGGATTCCAGTCCTTTCCCAAGCACATCATTCTTAGCTTCATCTTCGCTCCACCGGGGAATTCGGGTGTGTAAAATCCACCTTGACCCGTTCCTAGCTCGTTGCATCGTCGGATGATTGAGATTTGTGCTGCGGGTGTCAGGTATCCCTCAATAAGATCATACCTGGTTGGATGACCTGACACTGTTGGTTGGTGTAGTAGTGGTTGGTGACGTCGATCTCTTCTTGATTCAAGTTTACCGGTATCGGGTAACAGATACTAAAGCTTCCTATGGTTGTAATTTCATCTACGGTGAGTACTAGTTTCAACTACTTCATTTCATGCTTAATACACACTTCAGTTTATTTACTCATGCATTCACTCATACAGTTACTCCAATACTTAGGCATGCTACTTCAAGGATTAAAGGTTTAGATTATTACCTAGGCCGGATTTAGAACGGACCCATCACGGTCTATGACATGAAGGACAGGCTGCCTCTGAGGTGCCCCTCGGAGGTCCCCGGGATCCCAGTCCCTGTGGTGCCTGCTGGGTTGGTGCATCGCCAGATGCAACCTCCTTGCCTTCCCTCTGCCTGTAGCTCTGGAAGTTCCCTTTTGGTTTGGCATTTTCTGAACAAAAATTGGCTCGGTGCCCGGGCTTCTGACAAATGTAGCACCGGATTTCTCTCCCTTGGCAATCCTTGCCGGATGGTCTTGATTGCAACTTCGGCACATGTAGTTGCGGCTGTCAGGATAATCTTGGTGAGACCGGAGCCAGAACCTAAGGTTTAGAGGGTTAGCACTGTGTGCGTGGATATACTAGATATGATACTGATATGAATACGAATTAGAAATAGAAGTTTTACCCTTAGGTGGGTATGATCTCAGTGGCTTTGCGGCCACCGG
The DNA here is from genome assembly GCA_023374045.1 of Limonium bicolor. Classification (NCBI taxonomy): domain Eukaryota; kingdom Viridiplantae; phylum Streptophyta; class Magnoliopsida; order Caryophyllales; family Plumbaginaceae; genus Limonium; species Limonium bicolor. The sequence continues at coordinate 253,329,705 of CM041782.1, forward strand.
TGCAGAGAACCGAGTTGAAGGAGTTCAACCGGTTTGCCCTGCTCAGCATGGGCACTGCTTTCACTCAGGAATTTCTTTTGGGATTGCTGAAAGAAATTTCCCTTCTTCTTTTTCCAGCTTTTACCCTGGTTCTGCTCCTCGCCATTGGTGTTCTTGTTGTTGGCCTTGCGCTTCAGCGCGGTTTCTTCATCCCTTAGTTGGCAAGTGATTTCAACGCGAGAAGCCGCGTGATAACACTCCTGAAGTTTCAGGTATTAGCCGGGATTCTCATTTAAGAAAGGAGATAAGGAAAAGATTCAAGGAATTTCAAGGAATTGAAATGATACTAAGGGTTAACCGATATTTACCTGAAGGGAGGGAAATCGAGTGTAGCCCATACCGTACCGAAGGCGATGGCTCAGACCGCCATAGAAGCGATCGACCAACACCTGGCCGGTGTACCCTAGATCAGGGAGAAGACGGAGAATGGAAGTGAAGGTGCGGTAGTACTCATCCACAGACATCGTCTGTCATCTTCAAGGCGTCCAGCTCTAGCCTTTTCTTTGTCTTACGTGCTCTGGATAGTACTTGGATCGGAGGAGAGATGCGAAAGACTCCCAATCAAATGTGGGGTCGTTGACGTGCTCGTGCTTGACTAGCTTCCACCAATCCATGGCTGCATCTTTCAGATAATAAGCAGCAACTCTGACTCGAACTCCAGCAGGAGCTTCGAGGGTTTCGAATGTCGTCTCCATCTTGGAGATGTAGGCTGCGAGCTTAGCCGGATCACTCTCGCCCTAAAGCAAGGAGGGCGGAGTTCCGCTACAGCTTTTACCCAATTCGCTTCTCTGGTGGCGGGGGAGGGATTGGCCCCGCTTGAATTTGTTGGTTTTGCTGAGTTTGTTGCATAGCTTGGATTACTTGTGGTAGCATCTGCGCTACCGTGGCGGCGACGATCTCAGCTATCATCAGCGTGCCGGGTCCGTCATTGCCCCCTCCTCTAGGGCGACCTGGACCTCTTCCTGACATCTGAACATTTAGCAGTTACATTAGGCTCCGCAAGATATGACTCAAAGGTCTTGGAATTTAAACAATGTATCATTCCAGAGAACGTCAAGGGTATCCGTTATAATAACGGTAGTTCCTAGTTAGGTTTCTAAGTATCCGTCTTAAGACGGTTGAAATCCTAACTCGGTAATCCCCTATGCTCGGTACTATGGACATTAGAGTGTAACTACGCTCTGATACCACTTTTTGTAACACCCCTACCGTTAATCCTACGCTTACCGTCTAACCGTCCTGTTAATCCTATCAGATTGCAGCGGAGTTACTACTTAATACGGCGGGTGATACAACACCGCTAACTGCCCATACGGCTAGCTAGGCTTACCTTACTTACAGTCACGGTCTGATGATCATAGTGTACCGAGCTTCTATATACTTACCAAAATACCGCATACCGAATACTTACATCCATGGATCACCGAGTATTTAAGTATATTCGATTACATCCAAATTCAACCTTCCCAAAAGAATGAGTCTAAAACTACCACTCATCTATACCAATTTCCATTCCACTAATATCCAAAAAGGTGTACCCCATGGTACACCGGCTAACAAAAACTTACAGCCGTGTACTACTTAGTACACCAATCATCAATTCATTGTTTACAATCAAAAAGAAATCAAAGGACTAGCTACGTCTCTTCATGGCCTTCATCCTTCTCTTGTACCTGCGTGTAGTAAAAACGGTGCCCCTAGGGGCTCAGCAAAAGCTGCGCATGAACTCCGCATATACCGCGTGCTAGCTAGGGCACGCCGACTATTTGACGTCCACTAAACATGCGATTCATTAATTTCATACGTACATGCTTCACATACAACATACATGCATTTACAATACATTATACAATTCAGGGCATCAATACAATAGTGCATACAATACCTACCTTCACATTGTTAGCCAAAATACGCATCTAGGTTAATCGGAATGCTATTTACTCTTCTACTCATTGCACAATACTTACACATTCCCTTTCAAACCTTACTTGCTTACTTTTCCATACTCATTTCCTTGCTCTTACTTACTTACTCTTACTTACTTACTCATACTCATGTTAAGCCGGTATGGCCTCTTGGTAGGGACTACACCGTCCCACCACCAGGCTTTGGGTGACTCACCAATCCAGGATGCTACCCATTTAAGGGGTTTGGGCCGTGGACCAGTTTAAGAGTCAGGAATCGGATCCAACCTCTTGTGTCTCCTCATCCTCACGCGTGGCCGAAACTATATCGGACTTCTACTCATTCCAATTTATTTACCAATTTAAGTTAGATTGGTTAGCTTGTTAGGAATAAGTTAGAAGTCCAAGCACAATCAACATTCGGTCACAGTACAGTATACCATGCATACACACATTCATTATCCAAACATTTCATGAATTATACAAACTGAGATTTAAGAAAATATTCACAACATACAGCACTACATATTCACAAGTATGCATAGTAACTCCGATTCGTGCATTTATCTTACTTGGTGATCAATTAGCACACAACACACAAATCAGAGTAACCAAGATAGCATACGGGGCATGAGGAATTCATACCGTTCACCGTCGTACGTGTTTCCAAACGTTCCTCCGGTGTCACAAATCAAATCCTATGATATACATACAATCGAATGATTAATCTTACTATCGTTACTTAACTCAATTACTCTTACGGTTCCTAAGTCATACTTACAAGGTCTTTACAATTCTTACTCTTATATTTTGTTTACCTACTTTTCATTACTCATCCATGGTTTACTTACATATTTACATACATATGTATGGGTGGGTATACACATATACATATATATATACACTAGTCATAAGCTTACAGTTTTTTTTTGACCCGACCGACCCACCCTGGGTCGGACCCATGGGTCGGTCGGGGGGTGAGAGACTTCTGATGGGATCGGGGTGCTGACCGAGTAGGTCTGAGGTGTTAGTCTCAGACCAACCCTACTTGGAGACAAGTATTTGCCAAGGAGATAATGCGGAAGCGTTTGTATATAATTTAACAAGATAGGATTCTGCTTGTATTGAAATTCAATGTGAATTACAACCTAGCTTCTTATTTCTGGGATTCGACAGAGGTACTCTGTCTCATCCAACACTCGCTCTACTCTCGGCTTGATCAATGCGTAACAAGGAGTATAGGGGAGTGTTCTGTATGCTCTCTAGGTAATAAATACCTAAGCTAAATGACAAAGTCTCACTAAGATCTCTCAAAAATGATCTCTCTCTCAATATGACTCTCTTTCTCTCTCGAAATGTGGAAGTGAAAGCTCCAACGATTACAAATGATTCTAGGTGCTTAAATACTGATAATACCCGAAGTTGCTGCTCCCATTACGTGTAAAATGACGTTTCCACGACCTCCCACGATCTCCCACTACGCATTGGGCGGGAAATATCTCAACAGCTCTGTAGTGGGACTCGTTCTGGCGCTCTTTCAGCTTGACCGCCTTGATTTTCGGGCCTGATCATATTTGAACGTGTGTGACAGTTATTTCCTTTTTTTTTCCACGTTCTAACAGTAGAGTGTCACCTTTTAGCTTCTATAACTTTCCATGAGAGTCTTGTGTCGCAGAACGACTCCTTCCACGGTCAGACTCGTTCATCGCCCAGACTTGCTCTGATGCTATTATCACGTGATATTTCTTCTGTCACAGACTTACTCTGTCCATAATCAGCAAAACCTTGGTTCAACAAAATCCCCCCCCCTTTTTGCTGATGATATGCAAAGGGAACCGACTCAGACAAGATGAGATAAAGTTCCCCCTTAAGTTGAGCATCATTTATAAGATGATATGAATGCAAACCGCTTGACAGATCGAGTTGGTTGACAACCAAACTACGTCTTTCGAGACTCTTTGTCTGTTGGCAATTTCTGGATGACTTGTTCTGCAGTGGGAGTTACTGTTTGTTAAACTCATACTCTCTTTGACTTGGTGTCTTTTCGCTGCATCAATTTTTAGACCGACTTTTGCTGGTAGGTAGGCTTTGGCAATCTTCAGCAAAACTCCAATATCTTCATACATTTTCCCCTTTTTTGCTGATGATGCCAAAAATCACTCGAGTGAATCCCGTAGCAAGAGTTAACCTGCAAAAAAGACACACAAGCAAAGCAAGCTTGGAGAACCAGCCTTATTAACTGATTCCCCCTTATCCAATATTCCCCCTAAGTTTGAGCACATCATTTAAGACAAGACCAATGAGAAAAGAGCGTAATAGAATTAACTAAGCTTAAACAGAAACAGTTTACTTGACCATCAAGCAGGCCAAAATCCATAAGTGCAATTCAAGTCTTCCGACCACCAAAAACATTGATTCGTCTTACTAAGAATGGGATTCACCGCTTTCCCCCTTTTTTGACATCATCTGGCAAAACAGGGTGAGTCTGTCTGACATCCATAAGCAATCACATGGCTAAATAGCCAACCGACAAAGTCTGCCAAAGTTTGATAAAGAAACACCGCCAAGATAAACAAGTTTGAGATAGGTTTAAACGTATGGTTACGGCTGTAGGCAAGGATATGGGGTGAAGGATTTGGTCTGCATCTTGGTATCGACCCATTCATTTTGAATCTCAAAAGAGTGCTAGATGTGGCTAAACGTTGTAGTGAAGCGTATTAGCCAAAGTATTCATACCCATATGTTCAAGTTAGCGTTGTTGTAAAGCGCAAACCAGAGTCACGCAAGTTCCACTCTTCTTCAATGAATATAAGTTGAAGAGACGATTGTAATTTGCTTTGTTTTTGCCTTCTCATCATGGATTTTTGTCTTTCTTTCTTTTTTCTTTTCTTTCCCTTTTTTTTTTGAAATTCACTTCAACTACGTGGGTATTTTTGCCACACCGATTCTATCTGCAGATTGACTCTAGTAGTATTTCTTGGTCAAATGAAGGGAAGGGGTTTGATGGATTTAGGTAGTAAGAGGTTGTGGGTTTGCTTCAGTGGTAGTGGTAGTGGGTTTGGTAGGAGTGGCAAGGGCTTCGGCTGAGATAGTATGGAGCTTGGGCAAGGTAGGTTGGGTAATCGACTAGGGCTGTAGGGTGAGTTGGGAATTAGTAATGATGGACCCAAGTGGATGGGATTTTTGTATGGTGAGACGGCCATGGAGACTTATGATGGTTTCGGGAGTTGGGACAACAATAGTGTCTTGTTTGGAAGGTTTTCGGCTTTGAGTGGGAGAGTGAGTAGGAGTGGTTTGAGGGTTAGGATAATATAGCTTTGTGGTTGTGGGATGGTTGATGTGGGTGCTTTGGTCGAATTGGTAAGAAAAACTTGGCGGGTTTTTTAATACCCCGGATCTAAAAATGGTGATTTATTACTCTAATAAGATTATTAAGGGCCTAATTGTGCCTAGAGAGTATTGGTAAAAAGAATAAAACAAAAGAAAAGAGAAAATGCGTTAAACGCGAAAAACGCTAAAATGCGCATTAAATGAAAATAAGAGATATATAATCTCGTAAGGGTCCGAGATGGATTCCTAAGGCTTAGTTAGGCCTAATTAGTATACGGGAATGATTCCCGAAGAAAACGGATCCAATAATGGATTAAAACGCTAAATAAGCATTAAAGCACGTTTTTTCGAGAAAACCCGAAAACGTGACTTTAAGTGGTCAAATGGACCCGTAAAAATATAGTTGATTAAATAACTATAGATGAGTATTAATGGAAGCTTAATAGCCATTAAAAATAAAGAAACAAGAAAAATCCGAAAAACGGGCCCGCTAGTGAATATGCCAAACCGGGTAAAATAACGAGCGTTTTCTGTCAGAAACTGAAAAACGCTCCAGACTAATAAAGTAATGGGGGCAGGTTTTTATAAGTCCCTCACACACTCACACACAAATAAAGAAAGAAAGAAAGAAAAAGGAAAGAGAAACAATAGTAAAAAGTGTAAAGTAATAAGTTACTTTCCTCTCTCCTCCCTTCTCATTTTCTTTCTACTCATTTGACTTCCTCACCTCTCTCATCCGTAGCTCCCCTCCTCCTTCCTCCTTGAGAGATTTTGAGCTGCAACAACAACAACAATGGAGGTCCCTCTTTCTCTTCATGCTCAAGCTTTGTTTAAGCTCCAAACTCAAAAATAACCACATATTTGTGATCCTCTCATCACCCTCTATCATCCCTCTCTTTTCAAAACTCGAAAATGGTGAGTTTCATTTTCATGGTGTTGCCCTTTGAGGAGAAAAGCACTTAATCTTGAAGCTTGAAGCTTCCTCTTTCACCCAGGTAAAAATATCCAAAGAAAATGCATCTTTTATTCACCCTCTTGTGTTGGCCGATTTTGGCAAGTTGTAATGCCTTGGTTTTTCCTTGTTTTAGCTATTCTCAAGTCTTCAATGGTGGTTGGGAGTTTCCCTTTGATTCTTGATCAAAACCTCATCCTAGGGTTTCAAGGTAATCACCCATTTTAGAGCTTTAAGCATTTTAAATTAATGAGGTTAAGTGTTTTTACTTAAACTCATTTCTTGCTTTGAACATTGACATGGAGATGGGTAATTCCATGGTCTTTGACCGGTTTTAGAAGGAAGAGAAGAGGAGAGAGAAATAAAAGGAAACTTAAGAAAGTTAAGGTAAAACTTATCTTAGTGTTATCCTACATGTATTAGGATTTGGGAAAGGTTAATTAAAATGAAAGAATCCCACTTGGGTTGTGGTAATAATGTGCTTGTAAAGAAAGAATGCAAGTGAAAACATTTGTGAATTTAGTGTTTGATTTAGAGCTATGCATTTCATGAACTAAGCATTGTGTTGTATTTGGAGAATTGATGAGTATTGGTGAACTTGTGTGTGCTGGTAGAACCCGTGATGGGTTTGTTAGTTTTAGGTTGAATAATGTGATGAGATGAACTTTGGGCAATGTTAGAAAAGTAGCCAAGTTATGGCAAAATTTGGGTAGAAATTTGAGTGGTTTGAGCATTGTTTGAGTGGGAATGACCTAGAGAAGCTAGGTATGGATGGACTTATTTGAGTTAGTAAACCACCATAGGAATGCTTGTTCAAGGATGAGAGATTTGTGCTAAAATCTGTAGCAAAAGAGGTTGTTTAAATGCTTTAAGAGTTGTAGAAAAACAAAGAAGATTTAAGGTTTTAAGAGAGAGATATGAACCTTGTTATGAGTTGTGCATTATCCTGGAAGATGTGGAATGGTCAAAATGAAAGAGAGCATAATGCAAAGGGTTGAGGAGAAGTTAGAAATGCACAAGTGTGCATAGTGTAAAATGAGAATGAAAAATGTGTGAATTTGAGCAAGAGTTTGAGTAAGGTTTGAGCCTATGATTTGAAGAGTTTTAGAGCATGTTTTAAGGTGATTAAACATGTGGAAAACTTGTGGAAAGTTTATGGAAAGATTAAGGGTGGTTTAAGGATTGATTTGGAGTGGAAAAATCAAGTTTGGAGCAGGTCTTAGCAGGGTCCGGGACTTGGTCCTTGGACAAAGTCCCGGACCACACCTAAATTAAGGCCGAGAGTGCAAGTGTTGCTTTGGTCCGGGACTATACTCCAGGACAAGGTCCCGGACCATGTGTAATTTTCACCCGAGAGTTAAGTTTGCAATTGGTCCGGGACTTAGGGTAAGGACCAAGTCCCGGACCACCCCCAGAAACCAACAGAGAGCATTTTAAGGTTGGAATGATGGGGTTTAAATGTTAATGATGTTATAAGATGTTAAGGCCTTGTTTGGTGACATGTTAAGGCCCTAGGAAGTGTAAGAAAGTGTTAGAAGTGTTTGAGAAGTGAGAACTCAAATTAACAAGAGTGAAACCAAGATAACGGGATAACGGGGTAATACGGGAATAACATTAATTATGTTCCGTATGAGCTTAGTATTAATAATAATGTTTGAAACGTTATCAGAGGATCGTGTGTGACCCGAGCAAGGTGAGATGACACAGTAAAAGTAAAAACCCCGGTGAAAGGTATGATTTTCTCATACTCCGCGTGCTAACCGAGTTACGTTGATTTGTGTGTTTGTGTGCCGGCCTAATCAAGATTTAAGCATGAAAATAATCCCTTGTTTGATTATGTATGCCTTGTTGTATGTTGAATGAGCTAACATACTTGTATGCCGGTGTGGTCTAACATAGTGAATGGACCGACTCGTAGTGAGTAACGTTTGGCTAGAGACCCATAGATCGGGTCGACGCTTATGATAACGAAAACGTGCAAACACACAAACTATCCGTTAAAGTATAATGATAACGCAAACATATGAACTCCCTAGAATGTGAGGAGAAGTACGGGTTGAGTAAATACCTGATAATGGTTAGAAAACCACATTGAAACAATCCACGAAACAAACGAGAGTGGAAAGATAAGTGAACCTCCTTCCAGAGGATTTAAGATAGTTCGAAGATGTGAACCAGTGAAGAAGGTAAAAGAGACCTGAGGGATTAGTAACTCCCTTGAGACATGGTCGACCTCCTATATGAGGATTTTACCGTGTATATGCAAGTAACCGAAAGTATGAGTAAAGTAAATGTATGGGTAACTCTTAAAACCTAAGATTAACCGAACTAAAGTAATGTTCCCAAGTCATTAGAAACATCGAGAGTGATGCTTCTAGACTAATATATATGATATTATTATAACTCCGAGAGAGGAGTGTATGGGAACGAGAGTGGTCCGAGAATAGTCGCGACCTAAGTAAAAGAGATAGGAACTAAGAGAGAGTTCCGTGAGCTAGTTGAACCTTCCCACCATGCTAGACCTAGAGTAGGGTCGAAACCGGGGAAGTAAGACTATGCTAGAAAGCCATGAGTTTTGGCCTAAGTATGTATTAAGAGTAACAAGCGCGACGTAGGAGACCTGTAGTGTCTCGAAATCTACAAGAGCTTGAGTACAATAACCCAAGAGTGTGGGTGAGATATGAGTAAATAACCCAAGAGTGTGGGTGAGATAATGAGTGTAAATAACCCAAGAGTATGGGTAAGATAATGAGAATAAGTAACCTGAGAGTGTGGGTGAGTATAGTACGAGTAGCCCAAGAGAATGGGTGTGAATATGAATAAGTAACCCGAGAGATCGGGTGAGGTATTGAATAAGTAAATAAGGCATAGTGAGGAATAACCCTCAAGGCCTAAGAGTAACCAGATACCACTAACAACCTTGTTATGCTAGTTAGGAATCGTGCTCCGTGATTGGATGTAGATTCCTTGTGTAATACACATATTTATTGTATTGCTTTGATGCATGTTGTTTAACTAAAATGAACTCCATGTATATCCGACTAAGTGGTCGGCGTACCCCGGTTAGCGCTCGGGGTATGCGAATTTCATATGCAGCGTTAAGCTGAGCCCCTAGGGGCGATGTTTTTATTTTATAGGTACACCGAAGATGTTACCGTTCGAGAGTAGGACGGGGTCGGTGGGTTACATGGGTAGTAGTTTTAATTACTTATGTATTGAAGGAGGTGTAAGACCGAATATGTTATCGGCATCCATTTGTTGTAGACTCGGTATAGTAAACAAATGATGTGAGTATTGTATTTGTGTTGTGAATTCGGTTGTTCCAGTCCATCAGACCGTTATTGTATGAGAGTTAGGCCAGGTTAGCCACATGGGTGGCTAACGGCGTTGTTTCACCCCTCGTTGTGATTAGAGTTCCGCTGCGTGAGTAAGAGTAATTAGAATCGGTTTAAGAGGTAATGCCGAGATTAACGGTGGGGTGTTACAAAAATGGTATCAGAGCGAAGTATCGCTCTGATGGCTGGAAATACCGAGCTTAGGAAATACCGAGTTAGGAATTAGAGACTTAGGGCTATGGGTTGAGTGGTAGTGTGAGAGATGCGCTAGTTATGAACTTCCAGTATGATCTGGATACCTACAATACCAAACCCGCCCTCCACAACCCCCGTATTAAAAGTTCAGGAAAGAACGCCAGAGAGACGGGGAAACCCGATCTGGCAGTGGTTAAATATTTCATTCTGAACCAGAACCTGTCATGCGGTAGATCCCGAGAACCGGAAATCCCGGAGACGGATCCGCTGAAATGACAATAACTGCTTGCAATGACGGAAGGTCGAGACATCCTAATCCAAGGAGACCAGAAATTGTGGCAGCCTGGGGCGACATGCTTAGCAGTCGCGAGAACCCAGCTGGTCGAGCAGCAGCGAGAAGGATGCACCAATCGTGCGACAAGACGGACTTATGAGAACTAACGAGAACCGGGACACATGTCTACGGACCGCCATAGTTAACTAATACCACCAATGGTATACGTATTGACTGAGAATCTAGTCAAGGTAGATGCACCCACCCTGCCACACCCAAAGAGGTGCAATACTTAACTGATACAGCTTAGACAGCTACGAGCATAACTACGGGATATACCCGAATAGGACTACAAAAGTAGTACCTAAATAAGTTAACCTCGGTAACCACAGTAAAGACGTGGGAACGAGCAACGAGGTAAAGCATAGAATTAAAGTAATTAAGGAACTCCGAGAGTGGAGGAGCACCTAAATGAATGACAGTCATGTCAAGAGGAATGAGAAGCAGCTCCAAGGAGCAGTTATCCAACTAGGGATTAAGAAGAGCCAACGAGGCTACCAAATATAATGTGAACAATACCGTGACCGTATGAGTTAACCCAAAAACCATCAGTACCCGCGCACTTGCCACGGCAAGTGCAGTAATAGCGGGACTAATAAGAAGAGCTTTGACAAGCGACCAGTACTTAGCAAGTACCAAGACGGCAAGAGAAGCCAATATAGCACCCCAAACCCTAAGAATTCTGAAACGAAACCTTGGAAAGGCCTAAAGGCCTGACCACTGTATAAAGAACATACCAGTCTGCAAGAAGTCAGACTTGGTAAGAAGCAACCGGCATTGAAATGTCGTGGAGATTTATTTTCAACTCAAATTTTTCTTTCAAACAGAGAATTTTCCAAAACCCCCAAATTTTTAAAAAACCAAACTAGAGAACCACGGTAAGTTATCATATAATGATACAAGAGGAGTTGGCAACATAATACTTCACTTAGGCGTGACGACTCTACAAGTGTACACAAACGAGACATGGAACGACCGCACTCCGAAGGAGCCTGCGGACCTGACAGACCAATTATGAGTTAGTCAGGTAGGTGGTAACGTATCAATAAGATACTCCATGTATGTATACTAGTAGAGTACGGAACACGGGAAGTAGCCCACTCCATACTACGGACGAAAAGAGCCAATCAAACAAAGACAGTTGGACACCTCGAATGACCGAAGAACATAAGGAAGCTTACCAAGATAAAGAGTCTAGAATCCAGTAAGGTGACGGACCTAAGGATATAGCGTTAATAAGTGCGAGAAGCACAGAGTATTAAGCACAGACATGAGATATGTCTCAGGAATCAAGGAGGAAATACATAATAACTGGAAGAATGGACACCATGTAACAATAAAAATGCCTTAATTGATCATATCAATGTTTGGTAAACGGGATAGAACTCCCACAGTATATCTCACTAAGAGAATACCCTAATTAAGTAGGTAAAGGAAAAGTACTAATACTCTACCCAATAACGGGAGACATTACAACCCTAAACGGGATAGTTGAGTTATACATAGCCGCAAAGCAAAGTCGCAACTGAACATAACCATAAGTACAAGCCAGATGTAATGGCATTTAACACAGTAACAACAATCCGAGAAGGGTGCCGGAGTCAACAGTAGTTGAACGAAACATCGTGTTGAGAACACAAGTGTTAAGTCAAACACTCGGGTAAAACCCGAAGGGATCCCATGTAACACGTGATACCCTAGATTGCCAGAGGGCATGAACAATATCAAGTTATTTAAAAAGGGCCTTCCATGTATGGAGGTGTGTTGAGACAACCTTATCGAAAAGCCCAGTAATACCTCCAAACCATTGAATGGTGTACGGAGAAGAAGAAACTTGTATAACAGCCCGCATGGAGCATCACTCGAGAAAGGTGGCTTGTAAGCCGATAGAACCAACTACAACTTGTAGATCCAAACGTAGTAAAACATATGCATAAAGGCATAAAAGTTATTGTGGAGCGTGAACCACCACCTTAGAGTGGGGACACCACTTATTATTGTGGGCCTATGGAGCGGCAATTGCGTGAATCCTCCAGGGAAAGGCTACCATCTAAGTATGTAATATGAAACTGCTAAAGCGGTGTAGTGAAACCTGAGCATGTGTATATTGCCAAGGAATTTATGAACACAAATAGCATGTAGAAAGGCTTTGATAGCAATGGAAGGAAACCGAGAGAGCAATCGGTTGAGAAGTAAACACTGTATGTGTACAATATGAAATGCAGAATAAACGATACGCCATAAACGTGGAGAGTTAGAGTTGTATATGCAATTGAGCCATAGTTTGAATGGTAGGATTATATGAGCGGAAGCTAAAGTAGTAGCGGATGCCTTATAAGCGAATGTTGTAATGAGTATAGCATGATACGCAGTAACAGATAAGGATATGAAGCTGATGAGAAATGTGGTAAGGAGACATAATCATTCCTATCCCATGAGAGATTTACTGTCAAGGGTTTACGCTTCTGCACTCTGTATGACTGAGTGTTTTTGGTATTGCACTTGTGCGGTGATGATCGAGTGGGAGAGCCAGGAATTGAGAAATGTCAATGAAGCCTATTGAGTGAGAATCTAGAGAGATAACCGTGCGGCCATTGGCTAAAGATGCACAAAGAACGTGGGCAGTAACCCACAGGGCCCAGGATCGATGTGTGGAAGTTAAGAAAGTTTAAGGTAAGAAACTTATCTTAGTGTTATCCTACATGTATTAGGATTTGGGAAAGGTTAATTAAAATGAAAGAATCCCACTTGGGTTGTGGTAATAATGTGCTTGTAAAAAAAGAATGCAAGTGAGAAAACATTTGTGAATTTAGTGTTTGATTTTAGAGCTATGCATTTCATGAACTAAGCATTGTGTTGTATTTGGAGAATTGATGAGTATTGGTGAACTTGTGTGTGCTGGTAGAACCCGTGATGGGTTTGGTTAGTTTTAGGTTGAATAATGTGATGAGATGAACTTTGGGCAATGTTAGAAAAGTATCCAAGTTATGGCAAAATTTGGGTAGAAATTTGAGTGGTTTGAGCATTGTTGTGAGTGGGGAATGACCTAGAGAAGCTAGGTATGGATGGAGACTTATTTGAGTTAGTAAACCACCATAGGAATGCTTGTTCAAGGATGAGAGATTTGTGCTAAAATATGTTGCAAAAGAGGTGTTTTAAATGCTTGAAGAGTTGTAGAAAAACAAAGAAGATTTAAGGTTTTAAGAGAGAGATATGAACCTTGTTATGAGTTGTGCATTATCTTGGAAGATGTGGAATGGTCAAAATGAAAGAGAGCATAATGCAAAGGGTTGAGGAGAAGTTAGAAATGCACAAGTGTGCAATAGTGTAAAATGAGAATGAAAAATGTGTGAATTTGAGCAAGAGTTTGAGTAAGGTTTGAGCCTATGATTTGAAGAGTTTTAGAGCATGTTTTAAGGTGATTAAACATGTGGAAAACTTGTGGAAAGTTTATGGAAAGATTAAGGGTGGTTTAAGGATTGATTTGGAGTGGAAAAATCAAGTTTGGAGCACGTCTTAGCAGGGTCCGGGACTTGTCCTTGGACAAAGTCCCGGACCACACCTAAATTAAGGCCGAGAGTGCAAGTACTGCTTTGGTCCGGGACTCTACTCCAGGACAAGGTCCCGGACCATGTGTAATTTTCACCCGAGAGTTAAGTTTGCAATTGGTCCGGGACTTAGGGTAAGGACCAAGTCCCGGACCACCCCCAGAAACCAACAGAGAGCATTTTTAAGGTTGGAAATGATGGGGGTTTAAATGTTAATGATGTTATAAGATGTTAAGGCCTTGTTTGGTGACATGTTAAGGCCCTAGGAAGTGTAAGAAAGTGTTAGAAGTGTTTGAGAAGTGAGAACTCAAATTAACAAGAGTGAAACCAAGATAACGGATAACGGGTAATACGGGAATAACATTTAATATGTTCCGTATGAGCTTAGTATTAATAATAATGTTTGAAACGTTATCAGAGGATCGTGTGTGACCCGAGCAAGGTGAGATGACACAGTAAAAGTAAAAACCCCGGTGAAAGGTATGATTTTCTCATACTCCGCGTGCTAACCGAGTTACGTTGATTTGTGTGTTTGTGTGCCGGCCTAATCAAGATTTAAGCATGAAATAGTCCCTTGTTTGATTATGTATGCCTTGTTGTATGTTGAATGAGCTAACATACTTGTATGCCGGTGTGGTCTAACATAGTGAATGGACCGACTCGTAGTGAGTAACGTTTGGCTAGAGACCTATAGATCGGGTCGACGCTTATGATAACGAAAACGTGCAAACACACAAACTATCCGTTAAAGTATAATGATAACGCAAACATATGAACTCCCTAGAATGTGAGGAGAAGTACGGGTTGAGTAAATACCCGATAATGGTTAGAAAACCAGATTGAAACAATCCACGAAACAAACGAGTGGAAAGATAAGTGAACCTCCTTCCAGAGGATTTAAGATAGTTCGAAGATGTGAACCAGTGAAGAAGGTAAAAGAGACCTGAGGATTAGTAACTCCCTTGAGACATGGTCGACCTCCTATATGAGGATTTTACCGGGTATATGCAAGTAACCGAAAGTATGAGTAAAGTAAATGTATGGGTAACTCTTAAAACCTAAGATTAACCGAACTAAAGTAATGTTCCCAAGTCATTAGAAACATCGAGAGTGATGCTTCTAGACTAATATACATGATATTATTATAACTCCGAGAGAGGAGTGTATGGGAACGAGAGTGGTCCGAGAGTAGTCGGACCTAAGTAAAAGAGATAGGAACTAAGAGAGAGTTCCGTGAGCTAGTTGAACCTTCCCACCATGCTAGACCCAGAGTAGGGTCAAAACCGGGGAAGTAAGACTATGCTAGAGAGCCATGAGTTTTGGTCTAAGTATGTATTAAGAGTAACAAGCGTGACGTAGGAGACCTGTAGTGTCTCGAGAATCTACAAGAGCTTGAGTACAAATAACCCAAGAGTGTGGGTGAGATAATAAGTATAAACAACCCAAGAGTGTGGGTGAGATAATGAGTGTAAATAACCCAAGAGTATGGGTAAGATAATGAGAATAAGTAACCCGAGAGTGTGGGTGAGTATAGTACGAGTAGCCCAAGAGAATGGGTGTGAATATGAATAAGTAACCCGAGAGATCGGGTGAGGTATTGAATAAGTAAATAAGGCATAGTGAGGAATAACCCTCAAGGCCTAAGAGTAACCAGATACCACTAACAACCTTGTTATGCTAGTTAGGAATCGTGCTCCGTGATTGGATGTAGATTCCTTGTGTAATACACATATTTATTGTATTGCTTTGATGCATGTTGTTTAACTAAAATGAACTCCATGTATATCCGACTAAGTGGTCGGCGTACCCCGGTTAGCGCTCGGGTATGCGAATTTCATATGCAGCGTTAAGCTGAGCCCCTAGGGGCGATGTTTTTATTTTACAGGTACACCGAAGATGTTACCGTTCGAGAGTAGGACGGGGTCGGTGGGTTACATGGGTAGTAGTTTTAATTACTTATGTATTGAAGGAGGTGTAAGACCGAATATGTTGTCGGCATCCATTTGTTGTAGACTCGGTATAGTAAAGAAAATGATGTGAGTATTGTATTTGTGTTGTGAATTCGGTTGTTCCAGTCCATCAGACCGTTACTGTATGAGAGTTAGGCCAGGTTAGCCACATGGGTGGCTAACGGCGTTGTTTCACCCCTCGTTGTGATTAGAGTTCCGCTGCGTGAGTAAGAGTAATTAGAATCGGTTTAAGAGGTAATGACGAGATTAACGGTTGGGGTGTTACAGGTTTTCAAAAAACATTTGTAGACAAAGTTTAGTTGAACTACTTAACCAAGGAGAGTATGGTGCCAGAGAGACTATACCTGAGTACCCAGACTCTATCTCCAAGAGGGAGAGGAGATACAACCACCCTCAGTTAGAACGAGTCATGCCTTGGTGTGTACGAAAAAATCTCAAATGCAACCATGTGTGATGCCTTGGTGATGATATCAGCAAGCTAGGGTATGTGGAAACTTAGTTTAATTAGATTAAGTTCATCTCCACATGATCTCGTAACAAATGAGAACTCAAGTATATAAATTTAGTGCGAGCATGGAATTTAGAGAACTTGACGACCTTAGCTGGTATTATCATTCATAATGGTAACATTTTGATCAGAAATACCGTAGTCTTCAAAGTAATTGAAGCTGGAGCGAGTCTGCTTGCTTTCTACACAAGATTTGCAGAGAGAGTCTGCCTGCTTCGGCACATGATTCACAGACGGAGTCTGCTTGCTTTCTGCACATGATTCTCATATATATAGCGAAAATACCTATCATCACACTGCCATATAGCCTTAAGATCACCATTGTTAGAGTCATAAACCATATTGTCCGTAGATAATAACATAAGATTGGAGAAATCACAAATTTGAGAGACACTTGAGAGACTATGTCCTAAAATACCAATTAAGTAAACATTGTGAACTTTAAATTAAGAGGGGTTACCAATGGAGCCAATTCTTATGATTTTTATGTGCATGTTGTCTCTAAAAGTAACCTTTCCCCCTTGATGGTCAGAGTGAGTCGTAAACTCAACTTGGTTTCCTGTCATATATCTTGAACAACCACTGTCCAGAAACCAAGAGTCATTGTTCCGAGCCACTCTGTCTGCAAAAAGCTACTAGTTAGTTTTGGGAACCCAGGTATACTTGGGTCCCCTCTTCGACAATGATGAAGAACTATTATAGTAAAGATCACGAGCTTTGATAGTCGCAGACACACGAGATATATTAAATGACAAATCATGACATAGTTTATTACCGGAAGAGTCCGTATGACCATCATAACCACAATATCTGCAAATTTTCATCACAGAGGGAGTCTCACTTACCTGATTATGAGCGGTTTTCTCACCATTGTGAGCCATCAAGCACACCAAACTGGTGGTGCCTGACTCAGCCATTTCTGAGTAGGATATTTCGACCATCTTGAGAGATTTGTCAGCCAACGCAGGCTCTGATACCACTTGATGGGATCGGGGTGCTGACCGAGTAGGTCTGAGGTGTTAGTCTCAGACCAACCCTACTTGGAGACAAGTATTTGCCAAGGAGATAATGCGGAAGCGTTTGTATATAATTTAACAAGATGGCATTCTGCTTGTATTGAAATTCAATGTGAATTACAACCTAGCTTCCTATCTTGGGATTCGACAGAGGTACTCTGTCGAATCCAACACTCACTCTACTCTCGGCTTTGATCAATGCGTAACAAGGAGTAAAGGGAGTGTTCTGTATGCTCTCTAGGTAATAAATACCTAAGCTAAATGACAAAGTCTCACTAAGATCTCTCAAAAATGATCTCTCTCTCAATATGACTCTCTTTCTCTCTCGAAATGTGGAAGTGAAAGCTCCAACGATTACAAATGATTCTAGGTGCTTAAATACTGATAATACCCGAAGTTTCTGCTCCCATTACGTGTAAAATGACGTTTCCACGACCTCCCACGATCTCCCACTACGCATTGGGCGGGAAATATCTCAACAGCTCTGTAGTGGGACTCGTTCTGGCGCTCTTTCAGCTTGACCGCCTTGATTTTCGGGCCTGATCATATTTGAACGTGTGTGACAGTTATTTCCTTGTTTTTCTCCACGTTCTAACAGTAGAGTGTCGCCTTTTAGCTTCTATAACTTTCCATGAGAGTCTTGTGTCGCAGAACGACTCCTTCCGCGGTCAAACTCGTTCATCGCCCAGACTTGCTCTGATGCTATTATCAGTGATATTTCTTCTGTCACCAGACTTACTCTGTTGCCATAATCAGCAAAACCTTGGGTTCCAACAACTTCGATTACAGAAAATTCCAGTCCGACCGACCCAGCCAGGGTCGGTCCATTGGGTCGGTCCATTACAGAAGAAATCCAACTAACAATTTCTACTCGACCGACCCAAGCAGGGTCGGTCCCCTGGGTCGGTCGGATGCAGAAACATTTCCGACTAAAAATTCTCACTCGACCGACCCAGGCAGGGTCGGTCCTCTGGGTCGGTCGGATGCAGAAGCTTCTGAGGTTACAGATTTTCAGGTCGACCGACCCTGCTAGGGTCGGCCCTAGGGTCGGTCCAGCCTAGTACTTATTTTTAAATACTCACTTTGAACTCCAAATCCTCCTCAATTCACATCCAATCTTTTCCTAATCATTTTCCCAAGTTTCCTACATGATTAGGCACCCTAAAACACTCCTTAACTCATCTACTAACTCATCACTCTTTTCTATATCCCAATCACACACTTTGTTTCCTACATTTTCATTTCAGCACTCACATTATTTCCTTCCTTAGTTACATTTGCTACAGATTTTGACATTAACACTCCCCATCTATAGCTCCCTCTTCTAATGTTATTTCTAGCACCTCTAATGCCTTACAACTACATTAACTATCTCTCCTAATCCACCCTCTAACTATCTAAATCAAAATCTTTTACAACATGTTTTTCCACCTAGTTTTAAATTCATTAAGTGTTCTAATCCTACATAAATTTTGACATAACCTCCCCTATATCTTTACACTCTCACCACATCATTTACACACTCATTACCATCATCCCACTTGTTTATAAACAACAACCATATACAAGCTCCCATACACAAATACCACTATTAAACAAATTAAATTCCTGCACTTGCACATTAATTCCCAATCTAGTTTTGTAACAGTTTTTAAATTGTTTCCAAGGGTTCAAAACACTTACATTCTCTTATATATTACTCTACTACTCATTACCATTTTCATTACTAAATTCAAACTTCTACAAATCTGTTACAACACATATATACAAGGCTACACAAAAGAGCATTCTTACCTTGTTTCTCCTCTAGATTTTCTTTCTCCTTCTTTCTTGTCTCTTCCTTCTCGCTTTCTTCTCCCTTTCCACCGGTTTTAGTAATCAAATTCCCCAATACTACAACCATTCATATACACCATTTTAATACTAAACTAACCCTAAACATTATATAAGCTCTAATGTAAATTCTAGGGTTTAGGAATCTCATTACCTACCAAGGGTTTATGAAGTACTTGGAGCAGCTCAAGAATGATCTTTCCACCCTTTCAAAAATGCCAATATCGGCTGGGCACAAGAGTAGCAAACAAGAGTTTAGCTAGATTTTCGTTTTGCCCTTAAGGCTAGAAAAAGATGGAGTTTTCAAGAAGATTTTTACCTCACAAGAACAAGAAGAATGAGGTGGTTCTAATGGTGGTCTTGAAGCTCCAAATGGGACATACCCATAAAAACGAAAGTTGTTGTTTTCGAATTTTGGAAAGGTAGAAGTGTAGCTCTTGATGAGAGGAAGCCAATGGTGGTATTTTTAAAATTTTGGGAGAATGTTTGATGGAGTAACAAGAGGAGAGAAGGGAGTATTTGTGTGGGTTCTCTTAACCTCCCATGGCTGTCGATTTGCTTAGAGAAGAAGAGGGAAAAATCAGAGAGAGGAGGGGAGCTCTACGTGAGTGAAGAGAATGAAATGGAGGAGAGAGAGAATAAAGGTGAGTAGGGTTACTTTTATTATTTTGTCTTTTGTACATATTAGATAAGTGAGGAGAGTGAGAGAGAGGCCCAATCGGACACCCCCACTGCACACACACACACACTTTGCCTTTTATTTTAAAAGTGGACACATAAGTTTGTGTTATTTATATTTCTACCCCACAACTTCCCGTTTTTGACAGTTTTTACTAATTTCTCGTTTTATTGATTTTATTGGTTCTAAAGCTTCACTAATATTTATTAATGATTATTTAGTGGACCAAAATTGTTACGAGTCTATTTGACCCGCTTAAAGACACGTTGAAAATACAGAAATTGGTCCCTCTAAGCTCACAAACGTACAGAACACCGAGAGTTATAGTGGTTCGGCCAATAATCCAGCCTACATCCACTTCTAGACAATATCTTTATTCCTTTCTTTGATATTACAACTTTAGAGAGCTTTCTCTCTTCTAATCTTGTGTCCCCTACCAATGAGCCCCCCATCTCTATTTATAGACTTTCTATGGTGAAGTCTCTCTTTTAATCCTTGTACATGTGTTATCACTTTATTAGAGCAACCTTCTTAATTTTAGTACATCTCTCCTTGTAAAGCCTTCCGCACCCAAAGTGCGAGATGCCGGATCCGGTCACGGGGCATGGGGCCGGAATAAGGGGCCCGATCATGAAGTGCGGGCCGGAATAAGGGACCTGATTATAGAATGCGGACCGGAATGATGTTTGGCGCCCAAACTGGAGCCCGAACAAGGTCCTGAAGGGTCCCGGGATCTGGGCCGGGATCTGTGGCCTAGACCGCTTTGACTCCCTTGTCTTCGTCATATTCTTATCCTTGTCATCAGTCCCACAAGTTCTACTTTTTCCTACTTAAAAAAGTGGAACTTACAAAGATAAAATTGAAATTTACATTCTTTCTTCCCTTCTCCTATCTTCTAGTCCCACAAGTTCTTTTTCTTTTATCTTTTACAAAGAAAAATGAACTTTTAAAAAGTTGGTACAGTACAATCAAAGTCCCACAAGTGTCTTCCTTCTGACAAATTGGAAATTCTGGGACATAAATCTTTGAGACAATATATCTTGATGGATCTCGTAATATCTTGATGGATGGATCTCTTGATGTTCTGATATATAATACTTAAGAATGCCAGAAATCCAGAAGTCCAGAAGTCCATAATAAGATCTTCATAAAAGAAGACCAATGGTTCTTTTAATAAGAACCATTCCCTTTTTGAAGGGTAAGATAATATAATGATCCAATCCTTGCTCATGCTAGCCAAATGATGATAATTCCCTTAAAGGGAGAATAGAGATGATATATATTTCCCATCTTTGCGTATGCTAGCCAAAGAATGGGTACTTCCTTTTAATATATGTTTCCCATTTTTGCGTTGTAGCCAAGAATGGTACTTATGATCATATCCTCTAAAGTGTTTAATTTTAGGAGGTATTGGATCAAGGTACGGTGTGGCGTCCCACACCTAATGATTCACCATTACAGGCGACCAGAGCTCCTGATGTTCCAGAGATGGGTTTTTTGGTTGGCTCGATGCCGGGCATGATAGCCCAAGTTGGCACGTTGGCCGGGCATGATAGCCCAAGTTGGTACTTTCAAGGCGTGATAGCCTGCCGCTCGTGGCGGTGCTTTCTTTTTCTTTTCAAGGCATGATAGCCTGCCGCTCGTTGGCGGGTTGCTTTCTTTTCTTTTCAAGGCATGATAGCCTGCCGCTCGTTGGCGGGTGCTTTCTTTTTCTTTTCAAGGCATGATAGCCTGCCGCTCGTTGGCGGTGCTTTCTTTTTCTTTTCAAGGCATGATAGCCTGCGCTCGTTGGCGGGGTGGCTTTCTTTTTCTTTTCAAGGCATGATAGTCTGCCGCTCGTTGGCGGTGCTTTCTTCTTTCTAGAGGGCCTATGAAAGCGCCATGGGACCAGAGGGCCTATGAGAGCGCCATGGATTTCGAGATATTTTTTTATTCTTACCCTTAGTATGGAGAATATCCCTCTGACACAGCAGGTGCAGTCCGGTTGTACATGGAGTAAAAACTTGGTATGAACTTTCGCAACGTTGCCCGTCTTGGGTCCAACATGCTGCCCGGACTTTTGATGTAGTGATCCTCACGGGGCCGAATTGAGACATTATCTGCCGGAGATAAACGTGAGTTGTTGTTGCTGGTTTTCTGTCAGGATTTACTCCTGGTGTGGGCCTTATTTGGCTCCTGATGAAAAAACCCATCTTTAGCCTCTGAGCTTCCGCCCGGGCGAGAATTGGTCACCCCTATCTCTTGGTATTTAAACATACTCAGAAAACTCAACTCGTCATTCTTTCAAATACTTGCCGATAAGCACGTAGAAGTCATGTGAGCCCTGTGGCTCCATAGCATGTGTCATTAGATGGCTTAAATTCACTTTCTTGACCAGAAAACATTCTGCCAACGTGGGCAGTCCACCGCAGGGTGCATTCATGTGTGCCTTTTCAAATTGTCAACCATGGTGCTTCTTCGTATAGCTTTTGACCGCAGCACAGCTGGTAGAGATTTGAACGTCCAGTTGGCATTAGTCGCTCCTAGGTTGACCGAGTATCATGCACCCATTTCAGTTGCTCGTCTGGAAGTAAGCGTGGGCATGTACCATCCTGCCCGGTGTGCATGTATCACACTATGATAAAGTCAGGATTTTTGTGCTCCCTGCACCTTCCAGCTGCCCTTCCACCCCAGGACTTGGTAAATGTCGGCCAACCAAGATTAATCACCAGGCTCAGCGAAAGAATCTTCTCTGTTAGCACGAAGTAGCAGTTTTTCCAAAGAGTCAACGCCCGGTTGTTTTGACGAAGCAAACCTGGGTGTCCCTTAGGAATCATTGAGTGAGGAAGCTTCTTAGTTTGTCTAGCTTTTTAGACATGGAAAAATTTTGAACTTAGAGGTAACTCTTCCGGGGATGAACATTTTCTGGGCAGTGTTTCTTTCTGCTGTTGTTCAGGGGGTGGCGATGCCGTGAGCGACCAGTAGTTGATAAAAGGGGAGTCTTGACCGCTCCTTGTTTTGTAGACCTCAAACAGTTCTTTGGCAGAGAAGAATTTTAAGGCCAGAAAATTCGTTTGGGTTGCAACGATGATGTTGTGTAGAGTCTGGAAGTATGATGCGTACTGACACCTTGGTTAAGAATTTTGAATTATACAGCAGGCGGCGTGCGGTGCGGTGATATTCTGCATGTCAAGTTCTCTAGAATTCATGTATCACAGCTTTGTTGACGTGACCTCCCTTCCTTCAAATAAGTTTAAACATCAGTATAGTCTTACAAGAGCTCTTAAAGTGCGGTATTTACTTTAAGATATACCAACTGCTGGAACGAACTCATCACCAACAGTATAGGTTGCAATCCAAAAATGCATGTGTTTCATAATTTCAGAGCAGAATTCTTGGACAAAGACAGATGTAAAAATATAACTATTCAAGGATTTAAGCTGCTGATAGTTAACTCGGGCAATAAAAAGTAAGTATCTAAAACATGCATTCCTATCATATTCCTAGCTTGATGGTTGCTCCCATATATTTGCATCGTAACTGGGTTGCTTAACTGTCTAACCTATTAATCATCTAATACAGCGCATCAGACCGTTATTAAAACAACTTGAAACAGCCTAATCAGAAGATAAAGACACAATTTATGTAGAATAACTCATATGCCTGGCTAGTGCAGAAAATGTTAAAACTCTTTATACGTAAGCAATGATTCCATAATAGCAGCAGCATAGTTAGCAGTATTTACAGATTAGGCTACCAAAACTCAACAGGTTCCGGAAAAATTGGTTAATAGGGAAGATTTGTGTTTGGCTCACTAATCAGATTACACCCTCTTTAAATGCTGAACATGTATATATTCTTTTCAGAATCTTTGCAGTTCCTCAGATTGTATGAAATGCAATCCTAGTTTACTGAAAATGACAAAACAATACCGCTCCAGAAAGTTATAATAGAGTGTACCGAGTTTTGCAGCCTATACAGTTTATAATGACTGAAAACTGCAGCATAAGCTCTTCTATATTTTACCAAAGCAAGGAATGTGCACATAACCTGGAGGAGCTGAACAGCTAAAAAACACAAAGACCAAAATCAAGACCATCTGTAAATTCATACTGTATTACCAGAAATGTTTTGCGAAAAGATATACAAGAGTACAAGTGCTGAAACAGAAGCTTAATGGAAGCAGTAGAAATAACCAGAAATGTAAAACAATTTGAAGTTAAATTTGAAACGAGAGCGTGCAAAAGTTCGTAATTTCAAAGCAAACACGAATGGGTCTAATCGTGCTCCTAAGGCGGCGTAGCAAGAGGTAAAAAAAAAAACTGAAGCACTCTTTAAAAAACTGAAGTACAACAAAGAGATGAGCTTGTAATTTACTATATAAAGTTCAACAAAATGCTCATGTTTAAACAGATATAAATCAAGCTTTGCAAACCAATCATGATTGGACTTCGCACGTCAGCTTTCTATAAGAGGCTAAAAGCTCAAGGCCTGCATCATTATCATTGATTAACTCATCATTGTAATGGGTTTTTAAAATAGATTAAAATGCCGCTGTAAAAATTCTGTTGATGGTTTGGAAGTTCAAAAGGTATTACGAATAAAGCACTAAAGTGCAGAAAGCATGAACACTCATACTAGGTTCCCATCTAGAATTCCATACATGTTTGAATTGTGAAACAGGTTTTTTTGCAAACCTTTTAACGCATGTTTCTCAGCAGTACAGAAATAGTGAAACAAATGTCATGCACGTAGAGAGGTGAAAAAACTGCTCATCCTACGCAACCAGGAGAAATCATAACATACCAGAAGCAGCTAAGAGCTACTCTCAATTTGCATTGTTCAAAAATGAATTTCACAAAATTAAACCCAAATAGATCAGATTTAGACAACGCTTTTGTCTTATAAAAAGAGGCAGATACTGATTAAAAGTTCTTGTAGTAGTAATAAGAACAGATGTACTTTGTTGGTCGCTGAGCTCATCCTTAATCAATCAGAAGCAATTATTGCACATTCCAGCAGAATTTGAAAACAAAGACAGCTACATAATAAAAACAGAGACCAAAACAATTCTTCAATTTGGGCAATCCACAATCGAAGCTTCATAAAGTAGTGTTAACATCAGAGATAAGGAAGTACAAACAGCTTTTAGAGGTTTGTATCGCATCTGAGAGTGCAAGTTTTGAGGCAATCAGGACAATCAGGTTTGGTAAGACATGGATATTATGCTTTAGTGTTTCAAGAACGATGAACTTATCTTTAGTCGGACGTTCCTTCTTTTGGTTTCGTCGTCGCTGTCGTCGGATCACGGTTCTTCTTCAAGGGATTCGCATCTTGGAGAACTTACGTTTGGGCCTGAATTTGAGATCTCAGATTGGTCTTGACGGAAAAAGTTGGTTTTGAATCGATAATAGCCTTGCACTTAAGGAAGTTGAGATGTCTTCCGGTCACGTTCTGGTCATGGATTGAGATGCAGTCAAGGAAGTTGGGCTGCCTTCGGTCATGGGCGCTGAAATTGTCCTCCGGTCATGGACTGAGACTGCGATGCGGCCAAGGAAGTCCGGCGCGGCCAAAGAAGTCCGGTCCGGCCAAGGATATTTGGTGCGGCCAAAGAAATCCGTTGCGGCCGAGGAAGTTGAGACGCCGCTGGCTTTGGGTTGAGGATCTCATTCAGTCTCGTTCCTTGAGTCGCCCTCCGGTCATGGGTGAAGATGTCTTTCGTTGGGCAAGTCAACCCGGTGCGGCCAGAGAAATTGTTGCGGCCAAGGTAATCTGGTGCGGCCAGGGAAATTGTTGCGGCCAAGGTAATCTGGTGCGGCCAGAGAAATTGTTGCGGCCAAGGTAATCTGGTGCGGCCAGAGAAATTGAATTGTCCTCCGGCCATGGGCTGAGATGCGGCCGAGCTTGCGGTCGAGCTGCCTTCCGGTCCGGCGAAGTTGTTCTTTTGAGCACAATCGACCGAATTGGGTGAGAATCATCGAGGCCACGCCTGGTCACTGGACTTAAATAGTTATCGGCCGATCGCTGTATTGGAGGCGATCGATCGGTTGTGGCCTGGTCGTGGCGAATTTGCTCCCTGTCTGAAGGATGCCCGATAATGCAGCCCGGATGGACTGAGATGTGGCCAAAGTCACATAGGATTGAAACATTGCCCGCACCAACGTCGATTGAGTTGCCGGAGTCATTGCGCATGACGTTATGTTGGAAGAAGATACGCCCGATCGATGCCGGCCTCAAGGCGCTTCATTTCAAGCCTTACTATCATAAAACCTGGGGTAAAAATTGGTTAGAATGAGGAAAATACAGGAAAGTCGAAGTAATGACATAGAAGTCATCGTAGGCCAGAAATGAGAAGTCTCCCTTTAGAGTTAGCCGAACAACTTTTCGCAATATCTTGAGTGATGCGCCCATCTTGAAGTCCGAGAATTTGCCACCTCTTGAAGTGAAGATCAACACTCTTTCGGCTCGCTCCAACCTCAAATTGTTATTCGCTTGTCCCCTTGATGATCGAGACTCGAGATCGCTTGCGGTTTCCACCGGTGGATAATTGCCTTATTTCCCGATCAAACATTTCTTCAATTGAATTATCCGAGGCTTATGACATAATCGCGGTTTGTTGTGACGACTTCACCGATCTTCATTCCGAAATGTGTTTTGAGCCTGAGAGAATCAAATCTTCGAATCTTCGGGAGTTTGATCTTGATTCTTTATATCCTATTTTCTGTTGTTGAAAATAGCTAGCGATTTCTTCTTATGAGCGGAAGCGATTGGGATAAGAACTTCCAGGATTTTCTAATCCGGTCGCTTCAGGATTCCTCGATTGGTCGTCTGATAGATTTACGAATTCTTTCGTCATTGACCTATCTTATTGTCTTCAGAAGGTTATCAACTATTTGCAGCCGTTCGCCGTTTCTTTTCCGCCTTGCCTGCTTGCTTCCTTTGATTCCTACGAATCTCAGATATTCTCTGCGGATAGGCTTCTTATTTCAAACAGATCAAAACTTCCGAATGCTATATTGCAGTTGACATCTATTATTCCTCAGATGTTTCGTCGAAATTTCTTGCTTGTTACCGCGATGCCTTCGAGGAACCGATCTTGATGTCGAACTTTCTAGCTCTTTTTTTTTCTTCAATGAAGGTCGTCCGAAACATGAATTTCGTGCAGTAGAACCGTGGATTGTGAATCGTGGTTTCGGGCAGAAGAGCTTGAAGCGAATCCGCCTTTTGGACGGCAAAAGCTCTATCGTATTGGACCTATTGTCGCACCAAACTCTTGCGATCTCCCGTTGATTGTTTTCTGAAGGGATAATTTTCGATTTTACTTTACTTTGATCTTGTCGAGAATTTCCTGTTCCGGTCGTTCTTTCGATCGATCCTTCTTCACCATTTGCATCTTAAAGTTTCATTAAGAGAAAACTTCATCGAGAGTCGGATGCCGCTTTGATCACTTGAACTCAGCGATTCCGTTCTGGTGATGTCGAATCTCCGTTTCCTTTGGTTTGTTCTTCGATGAATCGTTCCGCACATATTTCCACATATATTATTATTTCGAAGAGCAGGTGTTACCAATTCCGATCGATCTGACAATGAGCTTAATCAAGGATTGCGGATTGACAACGAGCGTAATTGAGAACCGAACCAAAATGGAATCGTGGTTGCTGGTTAGGCTGTTCGTTCCCACAGACGGCGCCAATGCCAATACGAAAAATTGGTCCCTCTAAGCTCACACACACACAAACACCGAGAGTTATAGTGGTTCGGCCAATAATCCAGCCTACATCCACTTCTAGACAATATCTTTATTCCTTTCTTTGATATTAAACTTTAGAGAGCTTTCTCTCTCTTCTAATCTTGTGTCCCCTACCAATGAGCCCCCCATCTCTATTTATAGACTTTCTATGGTGAAGTCTCTCTTTTAATCCTTGTACATGTGTTATCACTTTATTAGAGCAACCTTCTTAATTTAGTACATCTCTCCTTGTAAAGCCCTCCGCACCCAAAGTGCGAGATGCCGGATCCGCCGTCCGGGCATGGGGCCGGAATAAGGGGCCCGATTCATGACGGGGCCCGAATAAGGGACCTGATTATAGAATGCGGACCGAATGATGTTTGGCGCCCAAACCGAACAAAGGTCCTGAAGGGGTCCGGGATCTGGGCCGGGATGTGGCCTAGACCGCTTTGACTCCCTTGTCTTCGTCATATCTTATCCTTGTCACACGTTTCACACTTTCCGGTTACCTCGAAAAACGCGCTTTAATGTTTGTTAGTGTTTTTAATCCATTTTAAGGATCCGTTTTCTTCGGGATTTGTTCCCTAATATTATTTAGACTTAATTAAGCCTATAAAATTATTTATTAGCCTAATTAATCACTGTTTCTAATTACGGGGTATTTCGGTACATGGATAAAAAAACTACCTAAACCATATGCTATAAGTCTAATGACATACAAACATCATACTATATAACATCATGAACCAAATGTAACACAAAATAATATTATGTAGTCAAGACTATAGTTTATTGAAACTGTCATGTTAAACGCATACATATATATATAAACACATGTCAAGAATAAAGATATAAACTATAGTTTACAATGACATAAAATATTAAGGTTAGTATGTGACTTTGGTATGATAAATAAATCCCGAGTGATGTAGCAATACAACAACTTACCAAAATGAAAACGTAAGGATACGACCCGCGGTGACAACGAGATACCGCCTACACATCCAACTAAGACCCAAAAGCACATCTACAGTGAGAATTTAGCTATACTCCAAAACTTACAGCCAATATCAGTAAAACAAACTTAATACATAACAAGGTACAAATGGTAATTTCAAAATTCAAAACATCCTAACTACCCGGCCCCGCACTTCGGCTTCGTCCATGATCAACAACCTGCATAAAGCCATAAAGGCTCAGCGATAAACGCTGAGTATGCCGAGTCTGGACCCAAATGGTCAATTAAGTTGTATTAACCGTCTTTTTATTAGGTTCTTTACATGCAACAGCGATTTACAGAGTAGAGCGGGAAACTGTAAAACACAATAAACATGCAACAATCATCACAGGTATACACAGAACAGCAGCACATCGTACAATACAATAGCATCGATAAATCACACGCTGTTCTTAGTTTCACATCATCACGTATCACAACGCTTGGCCCCCCGGGCCCTCACATATCGTTTGATTTGGTTAGCACTATCGGGAGTCAGTTAGGACAACCCGAAATATATTCACTTGGACAGTAGTCCCACGTACACAGAAGGTGCTCACTGCCCTGATCATCCGAAGACTTCGGGACTATTTCACTTTGCCTTTGTAAAGGCATCCATTTAGGTGGCCAAAGGCCTGGTGCCAACGGTAGCACACTCCGCCTGACGATCTATCTAGGTTCGTTTAGGATTAACTAGGGAAAACCCGACACAGGTTAACCCAAGAGATCTCTACGCACGACCAGCAGCCAATGACTGTCTGGATTAAGGTTCACATCACTTTCATTCACACTCCACTGTTAACTTCGTTAGTTAGTATTTCAGTTACAGTTTTAAATATGGAGAACACCACTTATTTGTTGGCTGCCCTGTGGGTCATACGCATGCCAAAAATGATTCTACGTAGTATATATGTTTGAGTCGAAGCTCTAAAGACCGACATGTCGTGTTCCGTTCCTAAGTGTTTTACTTAGGTTATACCTACATACTTGTAATACTTAGTGTATTAGGTCAGGCAACGGTAATCACAGTCACACAACTCGTATATGTAGTTTTATATAAGTCGATCTATAGTCGACTTAGTATTAGTCTCGTAGGACGTTCGTGCATAAATAAATAATGCAGTAAAACACGTATATACATCACACACATAGTCACACATGTTATCAAACAAATCCGAGCCCGAGGAATTCCTCAGGACAACCCAGATCAAACTCCTATACATACCGTACACCGTGTCTAGGTTCGCGCAGTGCAGACCACTAAAGCTTTCGAGCGCGTATGTCGGAAGGGCGATTTTAAGATTTTTGTCTTTCTTTCAGAGTTGAAGCCGGTTCTCCCTTGTGGATCTTCGGCACAAACGAGATTTTTAGCACCCTGGGTCACTTGACGATAACTTGTTTTTTTTTCTACCGAGGATGGTACAACAAGGAAGATTTGCTTGGGTCTGCTCCTTCACCAAGCTGAGTACTATCCACTGTCTGAGAAAACAAGGAAAGACATGAAAAAAGAAAATAAGAGCTCAGGATCAGCTAGGTATGATACCGGTACAACAGCGGGAAAAACTGTGGTGAAACTCACGTAAAGAAGCGGAGATCAAAAGACTTAGTGCATGCTGGGGTTGTTACCGAAATGGGGGAGGAGTTCAAGCTGGGTTTATACGGTTTTACCTTGAGAAACCAAGGAAGATAGCTTCCCTTCCTTCTCTGTTTTTAGCCGAAACTCCCCACTACTTTAGCTCCCAACTCGGTCCTTGCTGCTGGGTGGAAACAATCATGGTTTAGCTCTTTGAAGAGAGGGAAATCATAGGAGAAAGGTGAACATGTTTTAGTCTTGGAGACTTACCTAACTATTGAGCAGCAACCATGGAAGTTGTGGGCAGCTCTCGGTGGAAGTTGGAGAAGATGAAGGTACTGTAAAGAGGAGGAGGAGGAGGAAACCGATAATAACGTGATAGATGTGGTCGTTGGACTGTTAGAGTGCCGCGTGGGAATATCCGAGAGTGTTGGACGTTTTGAAAAATAATTCCCTCTGTCGCATGGGAGTTTATGAGCAATTAGAAGAATAACTCGCTCTGTCGCATGGAGATTTGGAGTAGTCTTGATTTTGAGGTATCGAAAACAGGTGAGGAGCGTTCGAATTGAGGCTGTCTGTCTCTGCTCTTTCTTTTGTGACCGTAGTAGCGAGGCTACTTATTTCCATTTGTTGGTATCTATACCGAATTCGAGCACAGCTCAAACGGTTTAGGCTTCGGGAAAGGTACGAAAGGTCTCGGGTTCGAATCCCGGCTAGAAACGTTTGCTCATTTTTGTATCAGCCATATTTATGCTTATCTCTTATGTATATGCGACTGTATTAATATGTCGCGTTATTAGTTATACATATATATATATGCGGTTATTTTGTTATGTCACATTATTGATTATACTTATATATGGATACGACTATTTTATTTGTCGTGTTTTAGCTATATGTTTTCGGTCATATGTACCAATGCGACTACATTATCATGTTGCGTTATTAGTTATATGTACAACGTTGTAATATTGTAATGTTGTGTATATGTACATATATATACGTATGTATATAAGTGCGTCACCGTATTAATATTAAATTGTTCGTTTATACCTTAATGTAGTAAATTATATATTTAAATAACGTGTTATTATTTAGGGATATTTCATTAATCCTCGTTAATAAACGTACATGAGTGTTTTGAACGAGTATGTTAAGACGTTTGTAAAATTACGCCTGTTAGTGTTTATGGTAAAACGACCATTTTTACGTAATGTTTGCATGCATGTGTTTGCATGCGCACGCGTAATATCCTTTACATAAACTTTTGTATGCAGGAATGAGCATGCGTACGTGAAATGAGTTTATCCTTAGATTAAATTCCATTATCTAATGGTTTTAAAGTGTTAATTAGATTTGGGGTATTTCAATCTACCTCCCTTAAAAGGACTTTGTCCCGAAGTCTCATTTTTAAACTTAAATGGTTGTGGGGGAAACAAGTTCCATTAAGTATCCACAATTCAATTCTGTTTTAGGGATCAAGTCCCAAGTTTCACTACTTTTAAGTTTATAGTATATATTCAACATAATATATAGTGTAATGATCATGAAAGGTCATCACCAATAATAACATCAAAGTAGTGCAACGTAGTGCACATAATTCATTCATAGTAGTATAGTACAGTACATATCACGCACTCACAGAGTAATTCCAATATAGTGTAACGTAGTACACATAATCTCGTAGTACCGTAGTAACTTCAATATAGTGTAATGTAGTACACATAATCCATTCATAACAGTGTAACCTAGTACACATTGGCAGGTAAAGCTCATAGAATCATAGAGTCACACATGTAAACATACAGATCACAGTGTAACAGTACAACAAAAGTGTACGTCTATGCTAAAAACGCTAAAACGTATTAGGCTCTCTCCCCCCTTAAAAGAGGGGTACGCCCACGTACCCTAGACTAGTATAACTAGTCGGCAAATAGTGAAGAAATCTTCACTCTCATTTCGAACTCATGACTAGTTTTAAAGATAGCCTCTCAGGTTGTAAGAATTTAGGTGGGTAGGGCACATATTTTGGTTAAGATACGTGAAATACGTTGTGCACCCTTCGAGTTCAGTAGACAAATCTAATTGATGGGACCACTCGCCTCCGTTGCGTGACTCTGATTAGGTAATGTCTAATCATTCTGGAATAGTCTTAAATGCGCTTCGTAGGTGGTATGTTTAAGTTCATTAATGTACGTATATAGGGTTGATGAGTTGTGTTCCTCATCACCTTCGTTCGACTGCCATTTCTGGTCTTGTCTGGACTTCTGTCCGTTTAAGGGGTATGGCCCCCAAGTGCCTATGCATTCTCTAACATGTTCTGTAGTGCATTAATATGCTTTTATGTTGAATCCCGTATGTACGGGTGAAGGTGATCGTCCATTCTGTTCGTTGCCGATATTATCTCATGGCTTGTTTAAACTGTCGGGTCAACCATAAGGTCTATGGATTCTGGTTCACATACGTGTGTAACACACTTCTAGTTGCTTCCTTGTTATTTTTTTATTGACTTCCCGTCTGTATATCTTTACAGTTATTACTTAGTGTGTGATGCACTTGTCCCTTACATCTCAAGATGTTCTGGTTCATGTATTCATTGATATATCGCGTTATGCCACGGCTCCAGATTGCCATGTTTCGAAGTGATTGTTAGTTGCAGTATCGCTTGGTATTCTTCATTTGTGTAATCCACTACTGTACGTCGGACTGCCGATAATATTGTAAGATTTGCCCTGCTTCTGATGCTCATGTGTAAGTCATGCATCTTCCCGTATTCTCCATGGGTGAATGGTGATAAACGTTGTACATATCCTGAGGTTTTTCTTTATATGGCATAAACTGTAATATAGTTTGCCTTTGATTTTGATTCTTCATCTTTGAATCCTTCCCGAGTTTCACTCGTCTGCACACTTATTCCAGCTGGCTGCTTATGGCGGTGTCTCCATTAAGATCTTTCTCGTCAGCATTACTAAGGTAGACGTCTTGCTCTTGACAGGGTTTCCATTACTGTTTTTAGTTATAGTGTTTATTTCTCGTGTTGTTCACACTAGTCGCCTTCGCATGTGGGGCACTTTCATGATATATTACTACTTACATGTCCATCTTAGGATTATTTCTTGTCAAGTCCATAAGCTCTCGCACGTTCAGTTGAAGCATTCTTCTTTCCATGGGACCTTACCCGATAGGTTTACTTTATATTCTCCTTTGGTAATGGTTTGCAACGTAGCGTCCTGATGGTGGGGTTCATCACCTTTGTCGATGTTACTGGTGTATTCTGCGGTTCAGTTGTTGTAGCTGTAACACCCCATCCAACAACAAACACAAAGCAACATTCTGCAGCGGAAAATATACTACTTCACATAACTTAACTCGTTGGTGTTACACACCGTTAACCACCCACGTGGCTAACAAGGCTATTACATATACATTGTACCGGTCTGATGGACTAGATTCCCGAGAAACTACACATTATTATCCCTTCCATTAACAACACAACATACACATACCTTCCTACTGTACCGAGTGTTTACAAACTGACGCCGATAACAGTTTCGGTCTTACTACACCTACTGTATATATACACTTAAATGATTACCCATGTGCAACGACTACCCCGTCCTACTCTCGAACGGCTTCCAGCTCTTCGTACTTGAAATGAGAAAAGAAGAGAAAAGGTGGCCCCCAAGGGGCTCAGCACCTTTGCTGGTATGGTAATCCCGCAGCCCACATGCTACCGGGCCACGCACAACTAATTGTCGTCTTAGCATGCAGTTGATTATATTTAAATCATGCATGCAACTGTAAACACACAACACATAACCTTTCGCCTCGAGGGGCTCAACAAACAGATAACACATCCTCATTTGATAAGTCACTCATGGTATTCATTACCCCTAGAGTGTTTCTCCTCTAATCGAGCTACTTCCTTAATAGACGACACTTACCCATAAATCGGGTTATCCTTAAACGCCTCTTATCACAAACTGGGATTCATTTCCATGATCCACACACTCCATATCTTACAACATATAACATTCCTCACATAACAAAACATAACAACACTTTTCACGTTTCGACGTGCACATGATAACATCGCAATAGGAATTGCGTTACAACAACATCACATAACATAACGGGAACGGTCCTCTTAGGAACCGACCCAAACATAGTTAATTCACTGGTGAGCCTAGAGAATGGGTGTCACCCTCATGGTACGCTCGTTATACAACAACAACAACACTCATTACCATCCTAATAGTCGGACGAGTAACTTAAGTTAAGATGGTACGGGTTTGGAGGCCCGAACACACGCACAAACACATGTTTCCCCCTAAACCGATCTTAAGTCAGAATAGCTAAGCTTTGGAATAAGCTAATGGGAGATCATAACCCGTGAGGGAAACAACCATAACAGAGAGAAGGGTAAGGCTAAGAAGGATACCCACTCCCAAACAACGCGCGACCGGCCAAACCGGATTCCTCACCACTGTTAGTACATACTTACTTTGAGATATTAGTTAGAACCCCACTATGGATTCTATCACATCTACACACCATACAGTATTACAACTGGGTTAAACACACAAGGGAGATCCCTACATTCACATACACATATCACACAATTAACACACGCATAGCCGTGGTTAGAACGTCCCAAGGTTCGGGTCGTTTAATCCGAATACCAAACTCTCATGTGATCCTAGACTCAGTTAACTAAGGTTAACACTTCTGAGGTTAGATGGTATCGGAGTTGAACACGCCACATAAATGAATTACTGTAAACTCATTACATGTTTAATCTTACAACGTGGAAAACATACAGAAAAACATATTGGCATATAAGTCGGTGTAATCTGGTAGGACACAGGTTGCAAGAAAACCATACCTGTCACCGGAGTCCACTCTATCACGTCCACTTATGTTCCTCGAGCAATTCTCGAACAACTGATAACATTACATGTATTTTTATTAACATCGGGGTATCATGAGTGTTTAAGGTCTAATGCTTATAACTTTCCCCGTTAACTTAGTTACATAACTTCACTTTTTAACTTGTTTTACTTTTACATTTTAATACATCTTTTCCCCCACTAAATTGTCATTATAACTCACCTAACATGTCTTAAACAACCTTATAACATCATTACTAATCAATCCCCATCATTACATATCATTTTATAACCTTAAACAATGTTTTGGTCCGACCGACCTTACCGACCGACCTTACACAAGGTCGGTCCATTCCAGAACACATTACCGTCAAAAATTTCTACTCCGACCGACCTTGTATGTTCGGTCGCATGTTCGGTCCATTCCCGAGAGTTTCTTCCCTTGAAAATTCAGGCCCGACCGAACTTGCCAAGTCCGGTCCCATGTTCGGTCGATTCCAGAAACTTAATTCGTACACAAAATACAAGCCCGACCGACCTTGCAAGTCCGGTCCCCAAGGTCGGTCCTTTCCATAAACCAATTCTCGCAGGGTAAACTGGGCTCGACCGACCTTGGCAAGTTCGGTTGCAAGGTCGGTCTGCTCCAGACCCTTATTTTCCATTGCCCATTTAACTCCAAACTTCACCTCATATATCCTAATACATGTCCTAACCTCATTTGGGCACTTCAAACACATCTTTAGCCATGTACTAAAATTCCTTAATAAATCACCCACCAAACTATTTTAATCATCCACAAACTCCTTACAAAATCTCTTATACTTGTACTTTTTCATTGGTTTTCTAAGTGGTATTTCACCTATAATGACCACTATACAAAGATGTTTCCTCTACACCTTAGCATCATCTCTCAAACTTCTTTTCTTATAACTAAATCTCCTTTTTCACATCTTACCTACAACATCATTCTTCCTTGTACACAACATTCCTAAACCTAAAAAAAATTCTCACCAAGACTTTATTACATCCAAAAAAACACTCATTGAATTCCTAGAACTTCCAAGATAATACCCAAGTCCTTGTATCACTCTAAATCACCTTAATACATGCTTTCTTCCCTAGTAAAACACTTGTTCACCTTAACACTTCCTAGTTCATCAAAACTGTTTTAAATCACTTAGAACTTCTTACACATTCTCCAAATTTTGCCATAGCTTCTCTTGTATATACTCCACATCCAAAACACTTAGGTTTTTACCTTATTCATTCAAGAACACCCTAAATCCATCAAGAGTATTCTCATACACATAACTTCACCCAATTTATACTACATCACAATATAGTACATAAACTTAATTTCTTGGCACTTAAGGCCTTAAATAACATGGCTCTTAGGCCCTTAAGATGCATAATCATAAACACTGAATTTCCCACATTGTATTTGCCTTTGACCTGCAAATACACTCAACAATACATATGCCTTTTACTAAGCCCTTGAGAGCATTCTCTAAGTCATTTTCCCTTGGCTCCTTAAATCATTTTCATAAGCAATATAAGCTCATTTCTCCTAAGACTTTAAACCATATTAGGTTAGCACATTTACCTCTTTTGCCCACAAACTTCTTTCTTGTTTCCTTGACTAAATTGACAAGGCTTTTGGTTGCTTGTCAACTTCTAAACATTGTACAAATAATAGAATGAGTATTCAAGCATTATGATTCATCTCATTGCAAACCCTAGTTACATATATTATCTTAACATATAAGGTAATTGTTTTACCTTTGAATGGAAAGAGAGCTTGAATGAGTATCAAGAGAGGACTCCTCCTAGCCCTTGGAAGATTCAAATGAAGCTAAAACAAGCAAGGTAAAAACACCATTGTGAGGTGAATTTCGGACAACACAAAACATGAGGAAACATCATTTCTTTGAGTTTCCTTACCTTGAAGCAAAGGAGAACAATAACATGTGAAAAGGTGAGCTCAAGCTCTCCATGGTGATTCTCTTGGCACCAAAATGGAGCTCTTGGGATTTTGAAAGGATAGAATTGAAGAGCTTGATGAGAGGAAGAGAATGGTGGTCTTAGAATTTAATTTGGCCAAATGAGCTAGGAGATACAAGTGGTCAAAGATGGAAAATAATGGTGGTGTTGTGTTGCTGTAGCAAACCGTGAATGGAGAGCAAGAAGAGATAGAAGAGAGGTTGAAGACGTGTGGAATGAGAGAAAAATGAGATTGGTTTGCTTTTTGAAGATATTTATACCTTAAAGCAAATAGTAACCATAGTCATCACTTATTACTTAATAAACTTACATGTGTGGTGACTCATTACTACAAAAACGGCCCCCTTTATATCACTAAGGGTATTTTAGTCTTTGTCTATCAATTAAATTACTATACAAAATATGTTACAAACTAGCTTATAAAAGTTACTATTCATAAAAACAAGGCACATAGAAGTGAATTTTTGATTTCCCATTGTTATAGACTTCAAAATGTGATACTATATAGTACACATGTTAATTAAAGAGTAATGATGGACATTTAGCCATTCAAAACTCATTTACAAGACAATTTTTCAAAAAACGTGCTTTAAGACTCCTTAAAGCACTTTTTGTGTTTTAACATGTTTTCAAGCTTGGTTTCTTTAGTAATTGATTTAATATGTTCATTAACATATTTATAAGGTATAGGTATGACCATTAGGTCTTATAAAATTTATCCCAAGCTTAGAGCACATTTTTGCTCATATTGACTTTTAAGGTATTTCTTGTGTTCTGTTTGGTTTAATTGTCTACCAAGGTTCCTAAGGACTTAATTTGCCTTATTAAATCATAATTGAATATTATTTAGTCTTGGTAGGTTCTTTGGGTCCTAACCAAGTTCACTCCAAGCTTAAAGCATGTTTTTGCTCAAACTGTATCTTAGTGCGTTATTGCGTTTTACTATGGTTTAAATTGTTCACTGATGTTTCTAAGGCACTTTTTAGCCTTACATACCATAGTTTGATATTTAAACACATATCAAGGTTAGGGGTATTTCAATCTACCCTCCTTAAAAGAACTTCGTCCTCGAAGTTTACACTTCCCACACATCTTGGATTAGAATACGGGGATTACTTATAGAATAAAACTTCCATAACCAAACACACTTCACATCACCACCTCGGACTTAATGGTCCGGGTAACACATTCACATCCATACATAACATAACATATTTACATGATAACCTCAGACTCAATGGTCCGGGTATCTTAACACATTTACACATACATAACAACCCTTAGACTCTCTGGTCTTGGGTAACATAACAACATTTAGACACATAGGTCTTGATAGCATACACTTTTAGAACTCAAGGTCAAAATAACATTTATTACACATACCACACAACATGTCATAGCATGTATAGCAATCAAAAATATCTTTGACATACACTGTGATCCCGCAGAACCCGGTCGCGATGGACACCTTCCGTCCCCGTGCCTTTGGGAGATCAAAACAATCACTTAAATTTAAAAATGTTTTCCTTGTGAGGTTAAGTAAGAGAACTTTAATTATGTAAAGTATCTATCGACGTTTTATAAATACCAATTCAAAATCCTTTTGAAAACACACACAACTCCAAGTCCAACTTATGCTCTTTGCTTCTTTTCTTACGTGGTTATTTGTGACCACTTATAGGGAGCTTCAAGAGTCATCCAACCCTGATGTGATCAGCATCAGTGTCGAACTATCCTTCTACCCCAATTTGTGTTCGGCTTCCCTTGATCGCATGCAAACCAAGTTACACTTCCCACTTCATTTTCAAGCATCAAATAAATCACTCATTTCCAATTTTCTATCTTTTAAATCATTCTAGTCATGATCATAACATCTCCAAGGGATAGAACTCCGTCTAAGTTATTTTCATTTGCTTTAATGTTGTTACCTAGGGAATCTTATTCTCACTAGGTTCTATGTCGGTTCCATAACCTTTCCTGAGTCACTATATAATATATATACACATATATTTTATCAAAATACAACACACAGTTTCACATTTATACACTGTCGGGGTTTTGTTCCCCGGGAGTTTCTCTACTCCCCACACTTGTACTATCACACACAACTGTTAATAAATCAACACACTTATCACAATGGTATTCGCATCTTCTGTGCGCAGTTACCACAATTAAACCATGAATGAATGTGTATGTTTACGTAACACACACACACAATCATCAAAACAATAACTTTATGCTATGCACAATATAGGTCACATACACTACATACACTTGTACGGTAATACACACTAAGTGGTTTTGCGCTCTACCCCCTTAAAAGGGATTACGCCCACGTAATCAATCACTAATCATTGGTTTAAAACGTTCTGCCGTCGTGAAGTACTTCAACTTCCACGCGGTCATTAGAGGATCTTAACCATATTGGCGGTTTAGTCCCTAAACCAAGAATTCTCATTGGAGTTGTTTTTTAAACTCTTAGTTGGTTTAGATTCTGGCCTGTTAGGCTTCTAGGCGTTAATAATTAGCCATTCACTCATGTTCACCATGTACATTAAACACTTGAATCACTGGCTCATTAGTTTCTGTTGCGAAACTCTAATAACTGTAGAGCTTAATTGCCCCATTTGTTATTCTTACTGTATTGTACATCCCCAATATCACCTTTATCTTGGTAATAATGGTTTCTCAACCGATGCGTGGTATTTCTGACTGTGCGCGAATTCGGTGAGTTATAAACTTTCTATCCACTTCCATAACAATTACTGTGTATACAGCTATGTATTTCACAATGATTGACTTGTTCCCTTCCGATTTACTGTCTGTTGAGATTGAGCTACTACCTAGTGTGTAGTGCTCTCTCAGCTATTTACAACATTTGGGGTATATTCCATACCGATATTGGCAGTTAGTGCTACTGTAGTCACTTACTGTTAATCATGTCTCCACATTGGTTGTACAAGTACTCTTTTATTGGTGCGGCCTTGCATTTCCTATGCATCGGCCATTATAACATTATTCTCCACAATTAACATGTTTCCAATTCCTAGCTATCCCACTTGATCATTACTGTGCAAGTGCAATACCAAAACACTCAGTCCTACAGAGTGCAGAGACGTAAACTCTTGACAGTAAATCCCTTATGCGATTCGCCATGGAATTCACACTGAGTTCCTCATCACACAGTACCTACCACTGGCTTATTGCCCAGTCTATTTAATATCGCTTATCTTGCATCTCCACTGAGTTTAACTCATAACTGGTCTTATATGCCACATTATTATTCAACAACACTTATACCACGGTCGCTTGCTGCGCACCGTGCTCTTACTCCTTGTATAACATCAGCTTATTTCATATTTACTGTCACATTAACTTCCACACATATACTTACATTATTCGTATTATGGTTTGTCATTCTTTTGGATGACTACTGAATACTCTTTGAGTGTTGATCACTCGGGTCACAAAACGGCGTTATTCAGCTCGGTGCTTCACTTTATACACACATATTGCTAAACTAACTGCTCTCAAATAATAATAATATTGTCCATCCTTAACATATTTCTTGAGCTTGGTTCACATAACTACCGCTCAGCGGTTTCACAGCGTCGAGAGAGAGGTATCCACTCTTAGTGCAGTGGTTCGTTCTCCACTCCATCACCTATATAACATAAACTTCTGCAATCAATCTAATTTACATAACACATTTTATTTGTGGCTTATAAGCCTTACTGCTTCGAGCTCTGTCCATTGTGGACAGTTCACACACATTTATTTCTCTGTACAACATTACATAGTTCGGGTATCATATTGAGCTCCATGACAAGGTCGTTACATTCCGTTTCCTTTCATGGGATGCCCCTTAGGATTGTCGGTCCGTCTCCTGACAAGTTATATCTAAACTGGGTGTTAGTTTCAACCCTCGTGTTTCTATCACGTTATCTTGTTCAATTATCGTTGATGCAAACACCCTTCAAGGATCGCTCCTGGGTGTTGCTAAGTTATGCCTTTACATCTAGTTCACACTTATTGGTATACTCAGTTAGCCATGCCGTTTGCATTCTTAACTGGCTTATTATCTTCTTCTGTGAAGATCAACATTTCTTGGTAGTGTAGGTACTCATTCTAGGAGTTTCATCCCGTTCATTGCACATTAATGTGTCCACATTAGGCATCTGCTTGCCATGTACAGGCTGGGTCATCGTTCCAGCTACCATGTTTATCCCTAAGGATCCTTAAGACATATGTGATGTCTTTACATTACAGTTAGTGCACTTCGCACCTCCTGACTCTTAAGCATTTCGTTGAAAGGAATTTACTAATTCCTTTAGTCTCGTTAACTTAACTGAGTTCCTTAACTTCAACCATTCATGGTAGTCCTTAGCTCTTGTTTGACCTATACTGCTGACCGTAGTACGGAGTCGACTACTTCCCGTGTTTCGGACTCTACTAGTATACATATGTGGGGTACCATGCTAATACATTACTACTTACCCAACTAACCCATAAGCAGGTCTGTCAGGCCACAAGCTCCTATCGGAGTGCGGTCGTCCCATATTTCAGTTGGTACACTCGTAGTGTCCGTCACACGCGTAGGTGAAGTATTCTGTTGTCAACTCCCTTATATTGTCCCGTGACAATATTCATTCCATGCTTCCCGAATTTAACCGAGGGAAAGTTTATCCATTGTTGTATCTTTATCAACTGCCCTTGGTTTTACTGGTTTGGTCTTAAAAGAAGGTAAAAGAAGCGTTGGTTTGAAAGAAAATTTTGGTTTTGAAAAGAAAAGAGTTTGAATAAATCTGGGTTTGAAAGAAAATTTTCATGATTTCACAGCATCTCTTACCTTAACCAAGTCTAGCTTCTTGCTGTCTGGTGTACTCACAATTACAGAGGTTGGGCTAACAGGCCCTTCCACTGTTATGATGATCACATTTAACTTCATGGTACTTTGCCAAGTACTCGTAGTGGTTATAAATTTCCCGAACAACCCTTTTATAGCAGCACTTGCTATGGCAAGTGCGCCATGCTAACTGGCTATCGGTTCAACACTTACCGGTTGCGGTATTGTTTTACCCGCACTGTCATCAGTGGCCTTGTTGGCCCTCACTGTTCTTACTGTCTTGACAATAACTCCTATAAGTGACTTCTCACTGTTTTCACATGATAATCATTAACTAGGGTGTTTCCCATTCTGGGAGACCCCCTTTTCTTACTTAGTACTGTTCCCTCTTCGTAGCCCGTTCCACGTATTTGTCGTGGTTACTGAGACTTGTCTCTTGTTTGGGCACTACGTTGTAGTTCCTTTGTCGGTACCGTTGGTGTATTATTTATCAACTGTGGTCCCGTAGACACTCGTCTCGGGTTTCACCAATCCACTTCTTGCTTGTTGCACGGTCGGTGCGTTGCAAGATGGTTATCCTCGACTGCTCGGCATGTCGACCCAAGTTGCCGGAAATTCTATTCTCTTATACACAAAATTCTTCATTCTTCGCTATTAAATGCGGTTAACAGTGTTCGGATGGAAACCGTCTCCGGGATTCCCAGTTTTTAGGATCTACCGTATGACAGGTTCTCCGTACCTTTAGAGGTATTTAATAACAGCCAGATCGGGTATTCCCGAGTAAGAGAGGACTTTCTCTCTCTGGCGTTCCTTCCCAAGTTATAAAACAGGGATTGTGGAGGGCGGGTTGGATATTTTAGGTTTTCAGTACACACTGGTAATACCTAACTAGCGTATCTCTCACGCTATCACTCAACTTAACCCAAAGTACTAAAATCCTAACTCGGTACTTCCTAAGCTCGGTAATTCAGTCATCAGAGCGATACTTCGCTCTGATACCACTTTTTGTAACACCCCATCCAACAACAAACACATAACAACATTCTGCAGCGGAAAATATACTACTTCACATAACTTAACTCGTTGGTGTTACACGCCGTTAACCACCCACGTGGCTAACAAGGCTATTACATATACATTGTACCGGTCTGATGGACTAGATTCCCGAGCAACTACACATTATTATCCCTTCCATTAACAACACAACATACACATACCTTCCTACTGTACCGAGTGTTTACAAACTGACGCCGATAACAGTTTCGGTCTTACTACACCTACTGTATATATACACTTAAATGATTACCCATGTGCAACGACTACCCCGTCCTACTCTCGAACGGCTTCCAGCTCTTCGTACCTGAAATGAGAAAAAAGAGAGAAAGGGTGGCCCCAAGGGGCTCAACACCTTTGCTGGTATGGTAATCCCGCAGCCCACATGCTACCGGGCCACGCACAACTAATTGTCGTCTTAGCATGCGGTTGATTTTATTTAAATCATGCATGCAACTGTAAACACACAACACATAACCTTTCGCCTCGAGGGGCTCAACAAACAGATAACACATCCTCATTTGATAAGTCACTCATGGTATTCATTACCCCTAGAGTGTTTCTCCTCTAATGGAGCTACTTCCTTAATAGACGACACTTACCCATAAATCGGGTTATCCTTAAACGCCTCTTATCACAAACTGGGATTCATTTCCATGATCCACACACTCCATATCTTACAACATATAACATTCTCACATAACAAAACATAACAACACTTTTCACGTTTCGACGTGCACATGATAACATCGCAATAGGAATTGCATTACAACAACATCACATAACATAACGGGAACGGTCCTCTTAGGAACCGACCCAAACATAGTTAATTCACTGGTGAGCCTAGAGAATGGTGTCACCCTCATGGTAAGCTCGTTATACAACAACAAACAACACTCATTACCGTCCTAATAGTCGGACGAGTAACTTAAGTTAAGATGGTTCGGGTTTGGAGGCCCGAACACAACGCACAAACACATGTTTCCCCCTAAACCGATCTTAAGTCAGAATAGCTAAGCTTTGGAATAAGCTAATGGGAGATCATAACCCGTGAGGGAAACAACCATAACAGAGAGAAGGGTAAGGCTAAGAAGGATACCCACTCCCAAAACACGCGCGACCGGCCAAACCGGATTCCTCACCACTGTTAGTACATACTTACTTTTAGATATTAGTTAGAACCCCACTATGGAGTCTATCACATCTACACACCATACAGTATTACAACTGGGTTAAACACACAAGGGAGATCCCTACATTCACATACACATATCACACAATTAACACACGCATAGCCGTGGTTAGAACGTCCCAAGGTTCGGGTCGTTTAATCCGAATACCAAACTCTCATGTGATCCTAGACTCAGTTAACTAAGGTTAACACTTCTGAGGTTAGATGGTATCGGAGTTGAACACGCCACATAAATGAATTACTGTAAACTCATTACATGTTTAATCTTACAACATGGCAAACATACAGAAAAACATATTGGCATACAAGCCGGTGTAATCCGGTAGGACACG
This sequence comes from Limonium bicolor, assembly GCA_023374045.1. Taxonomy (NCBI): domain Eukaryota; kingdom Viridiplantae; phylum Streptophyta; class Magnoliopsida; order Caryophyllales; family Plumbaginaceae; genus Limonium; species Limonium bicolor. The sequence goes on from CM041782.1 coordinate 253,373,939, forward strand.
GGTTGCAAGAAAACCATACCTGTCACCGGAGTCCACTCTATCACGTCCACTTATGTTCCTCGAGCAATTCTCGAACAACTGATAACATTACATGTATTTTTATTAACATCGGGGTATCATGAGTGTTTAAGGTCTAATGCTTATAACTTTTCCCCGTTAACTTAGTTACATAACTTCACTTTTTAACTTGTTTTACTTTTACATTTTAATACATCTTTTTCCCCACTAAATTGTCATTATAACTCACCTAACATGTCTTAACAACCTTATAACATCATTACTAATCAATCCCCATCATTACATATCATTTTATAACTTAAACAATGTTTTTGGTCCGACCGACCTTACCAACCGACCTTACACAAGGTCGGTCCATTCCAGAACACATTACCGTCTAAAATTTCTACTCCGACCGACCTTGTATGTTCGGTCGCATGTTCGGTCCATTCCCGAGAGTTTCTTCCCTTGAAAATTCAGGCTTGACCGAACTTGCCAAGTCCGGTCCCATGTTCGGTCGATTCCAGAGAAATTAATTCGTACACAAAATACAAGCCCGACCGACCTTGCAAGTCCGGTCCCCAAGGTCGGTCCATTCCAGAAAAAATTCTCGCAGGGTAAACTGGGCTCGACCGACCTTGGCAAGTTCGGTCGCAAGGTCGGTCTGCTCCAGACCCTTATTTTCCATTGCCCATTTAACTCCAAACTTCACCTCATATATCCTAATATGTCCTAACCTCATTTGGGCACTTCAAACACATCTTTAGCCATGTACTAAATCCTTAAATCACCCACCAAACTATCTTTATCATTCCACAAACTCCTTACAAAATCTCTTAATACTTGTACATTTTCATTTGGTTTTCTAAGTGGTATTTCACCTATAATGACCACTATACCAAGATGTAACACCCTACTACGCACATAACACTAAATGAAATCGCAGCGGAAATAAATAACTAAACAGTAACTAACGCTTCGGTGCTACAACGCCGCCAACCACCCACGTGGTTGACAAGGCAGAATAAATACAAGTGTACCGGTCTGATGATCAGACTCCCGAGCCTTAAACTAAACCATAAATACATCATATACAATACCGAGTATTACATACATCCTTCACTGTATTACATCACTGTTAACTGTCACAACCAAATATATATCACGCCACGGGAGCACAGGCGCATCCCGGGCCAACATCCAAAAGTACTCAAAAGTAAACCACATCCTAGGATCTAGAGCCACTCCGCTTCTTCGATCCTCATCCTGCAGTATAAGAAATATGGATCCCCGAGGGGGTCAGCAACCCTTGGCTGGTATGGTTAACGCGCAGCCCATCGGCTACCGGGATACGCGCAACTAATTGTCATGATATCATGGCATTCATTTATATACATAACATAACATAACATGTGGCATAGCATCAATAGTGCACAGCACAACATCACATACACAGTGGATCTTCGTTCCACAATAACAAACCACAAGGGTCAATAACACAAGAGCCTAGAGAATGGTTCACCCTCATGTTAAGCTCGTTACACACACTCATTACCGCTCTGTTATTCGAACGAGTAACTTAAGTCACAGATGGTTCGGATTTAGTGACCCGAACACACCACACAAACACATGTTCCCACTAAACCGATCATAAGTCAGAATAGGTAAGCTTTGGAGGAAGCTAGCGGGAGATCGAATGCCAAATTAAGGAGAACAATCTTAACAACATAAGAGTCGAATCTGATTCAGATATCTACTCTTAACTTACATGCATGACCGGACAACCGGATTCCTCACTTCCCAGTTAACACTTGTTAGAAGTTCATGGTGGAACTTAACAACCAATACACAATAAGTGGTAAGTCATGTTAGACACACACAAGGGAATGAGTCACATCATAACATCACAATATATGAACAACTGTAAACTCATTACATGTTTAGATCTTATAACGTCATAAACACACAGAAAAACATACAACACACAAGCCGGTGTGAACCGGTAGAAAACAGACTGCAAGAAAACCATACCTTGGTCCTTGCCTCGATTCGTTTCCAACTGGAGAGAATCCTAAACACATATTAGTAACGTCGGTTAATTAATGCACTAATCCATTGTTAACTTGTTACTTCACATATCTATTTTATTTTATTTTTCATACTTGTTATAACTCTTTCATAATTTCCATTTTAATACCTCATAACACTCTACTGTCTTAATTAACCTCATATCATCATTACTAACTGATTACCATTTTAAATAACATCCCATCTTAAAACAACATTTTTGGTCCATATTGTGGCCCGTCCAAACTTGTGTCCGAACTTCCAAGTTCGGACGCAAGCCGTGACTTTAGACAGAAAACAGACGCACGTCCGAACTTTTGTCCGGACTTCGGAAGTTCGGACATGAGCCGAGAAAAATCTAGACAGAAACCCATGCGTCCGAACATGTGTCCGGACTTCCCAAGTTCGGACACAGTTCGAGGATAATCCTAAGGAAGAATGGGTACGTCCGAACTAGTGTCCGGACTTCCCAAGTTCGGACACTGTTCGCGAGTGAGAATCCTTTTACCCAACAGAGCCTGTCCGAACTTCCACATCCGGACGGAAGTTCGGACAAGGCGTTTTACTCAATTTTAAGCCCTTAAACACTTAACCAAATTTCTCCAAAGCCTCCAACACTTATAGTATCTTCTCCTAAAGTTTCTAAGTGGTATGCCTTGCCTATTCCAATCATTATACCAAGATATTTCTTCCACACAACATTATTACTTAAACATCATTTCTTACAAGCTAAAACTTCTTATGTCATCATTGAAATCTCTTTTTCTAAGCTTACACTTTCTCCTTATTTTACCAAAGTTTGCCTAAGTCTCAATCTAAGTCCAAAACGACTTTGGTATAAACTAAAACCTCAAGATCATGCCTAAGTCCTTATTACACTCTAGAACACTTCCTAGTTCATCAAAATTCCTTTAAAACACCTTGAACTCCTTATGCATTTCCACAAATTTCGACATAGGTTCTCCTAGCATTCTATTACACCAAAGCACATTGTTTTCACCAACAAACAACCAAGCACACTAAAAATCCATCAAGTACTTTCTTATACACAAACTTCACTCATATATCACTATATCACATTATAGTGCATAATTTAAATTGCATGGCACTTAGGCCCTTAAATGACATGGCTCTTAGGCCCTTAAGATGCATAAATCATAAACACTGAATTTCCACAATATATTTGCCTTTGACCTGCAAATACACTCAACAACACATATGCCTTTTACTAAGCTCTTGTGAACACTTTACTAAGTCATTCACCATTTGCTCTTTAGGTAGTTTTAACAAGCATTATAAGCCCATTTCTCCTAAGGCATTTAAACAACATTAGGTTAGTAGATTTACCTCTTTTCCAAAAAATCCTTCTTGTTTCCTTTAAAAACCGGTAAGGTATTTGATTCTTTGTCAAGTTCTAAACAATATACAAACATTATAATGAGTATTCAAGCTATAAGCTTTATCTCATTGTAAACCCTAAGTTTACATGATTTCAAATACATTAATGTAGTTGTTTACCTTGGCCTTTGAAGAGAGTTTGAATATCTATCAAGAGAGGACTCCACCTAGTCCATGAAAGGTTGTAATGAAGCTAAACAAAGCCATAAAGAGCTCCTTCAATGGTATTTTCGGCCACAACAAAAACATGGAGGAAATGTAGTTTTTATTTGAGATTCCTTACCTAGAAGCAAAGGAGAGTAATAATATGTAAAAATACAAGCTCAAGCTCCTTCAATGGTGGAACTCCTTGGCACCGAAATGGGGCTCTTGAAGTTTTGAGAAGATAGGAATGAAGAGCTTGATGAGAGGAAGAGATTAGTGGTGTTGTTTTTGATTTGGACAAGTGAGCTAGATTTTACAAGTGGTCAAAGCTAGAGTTTTAATGGTGGTGGTGGTATTACCGTGAGAGAACAGCAAGAAGGGAGGAAGAGAAGTTGGAACCGTGTGTGAAATGAAGAAGGAAATGAGAGAATGAGATAGAATTTGCTTTTAGAAGATATTTATGCTTTATAAAGTAAAAAGGTACTTAAGTAGTCTTCTTTATTTTCTTAACATGCTAACAAGGGTGGTGTGTCACCAACCTTAAAAAACCGGCCCCCAATAGTAGTATGAGGGTATTATAGTCTTTATTTGTCAATTTAATTACTTATACAAACATATGTTACAAAATAGCTTATAAAAATCACTATTCATGAAAACAAGGCACATAGAAGTGAAATTTTTGATTTCCCATTGATATAGACATCCAAATGTGATATATATAGTACACATATATATTTAAGAGTAATGATGGACATCTAGCCACTCAAAACTCATTTACAAGACAATTTTTCAAAAATGTGCTTTAAGACTCCTTAAAGCACATTTTGTGTTTAAACTTGTTTTCAAGCTTGGTTTTCTTTGGTAACTGGTTTAATATGTTCATTAGCATATAATTAAGATCTTGGTAAGTTCATTAGGTCTTAAACAAGCTTACCCCAAGCTTAGAGCACATTTTGGCCTTTATTGACCTTAAAGCACATTTTGTGTTTTCTTTTGTTTAAATTTGTTTACTAATGTTTCTAAGACTCTTTTTAGTCTTAATATACCATATTTAGGTGTTTAAACTATATATTAAGGTTTGGGGTATTTCAATCTACCCCCCTTAAAAGAACTTTGTCCCCAAAGTTCATACTTCCACATATCCTAAATATTAGAACACGGGAATACTTATAAACAATACTTCCATACATCATTAACAACACACTTACATAACATTGGACACTAGGTCCATACAACATAACATTGGACACAAGGTCCATACAACATCATCCACATCATTCAGACACAACGGTCTGTAACATAACAACATAACATAGACGATGTATTCAAGTACACGTCGTACACACATAACCGAAACGGCTCTACCCCCCTTAAAAGGGGTACGCCCCGTACCCTATACACATAAGGACTAAGAAAGTAAACAATGACGGGTACTTCGCCTTCATCTTATCTTCCAGCTCCCAAGTGGCCTCCTCAACGTCCTGGTTAGACCAAAGAACTTTCACCAGTCTCACAGACTTATGGCGAGTGTCTCGAGTCTTAGTATCCAGAATTCGTACCGGAGTCTCCACTGATCGCATGGTCGGCTCTAAGGTTAGCCTTTCAGGCTGAAGCACATGAGACGGATGAGACATATATTCTTCAACTGGGACACATGAAATACATCATGTACCTTGCCCAGCTCGGCGGGTAAATCAAGTCTATAAGCTACCGGGCCGATCCGCTCCGTCACAACATAAGGTCCCACATATTTTGGGCTCAACTTGCCTTTCTGGCCAAAACGAAATACTCCCTTCATGGGGGATACTCTCAAAAATACCTGATCGCCCACGGTGAACTCCAGGTCACGTCTGCGCACATCTGCGTACGACTTCTGTCTATCCTGAGCTGCCTTCATGTTAGCCCGGATCTGGCGAACTTCTGCCTGAACTTGTTCAAGATACTCTGGTCCTATAATGACCGTCTCACTCGACTCATCCCAGCATAATGGCGTGCGGCAAGGTCTACCGTACAAGGCCTGGAAGGGAGACATCTTGATCGAAGCATGGTAACTGTTGTTGTAACTAAACTCGATCAGATGTAACTTATCAATCCAGCTGGTCTGAAAGTCAAGTGCACAAGCACGTAGCATATCCTCAAGTGTCTGAATGGTGCGCTCACTCTGACCATCGGTCTGTGGGTGAAACGCTGTACTCAATTTCAGTTCAGTACCCAATGCCTCTCGTGTAGACTTCCAATATCTGGATAAGAATCTGGTATCTTTGTCAGATACAATCGTTTTCGGTACACCATGGTGTCTTACAATTTCTTTATCAAAGAGTTCTGCCAATCTTGCCACTTTCCAGGTGTCCTTCATCGGAATGAATCGGGCCCTTGGTCAGTCGGTCAACAAACAACCCATATCATATTCAGACCTCCACTTGTAGGCGGAAGCCCTACTACGAAGTCCATGGAAATATCATGGAACTTCCACTCAGGCACATTGGCTTGCTGTACCATACCACCAGGCCGTCGGTGCTCAAACTTGACCTTCTGGCAAGTGAGACACCTCAACACATAATCACTTACATCTTTTTCATTCCAGTCCACCAAAAATATCTTTTCATACCTTATACATCTTTGAAGCTCCGGGGTGAATCGAAGTAATAGAACAATGGGATTCACTCAATATGCGCTCCTTCAACTCAGCGCTACTCCTAGGTATACACAATCGGCCATTGAGCCTAATCAGGTCATCATCGTGGAGTCTGAAGTCGTACTTCTGACCCTCGAATGTGCCATCAATAAGCTTCTGCCGGATCTCCAGCATATACTGATCCGTCATCTGAGCACTCCGCACCTCTTCAACCAAGCCAGTATGAGAGACTAGCGAATGGAGAGAGTGTGCTGGCGACTCAATGCGTCAGCTACCACATTTGCCTTACCCTCTTTATATTGCAGATTAATATCGTAGTCGTTCAGAAATTCAACCCACCTCCTTTGCCTCATGTTCAACTCCTTCTGAGTGAACAAGTACTTTAAGCTTTTGTGGTCGGAATAGATTGTCACACTTACCCCATACAAGTAATGTCGCCATATCTTCAATGCGAAGACAATGGCACCCAATTCTAAGTCGTGGGTAGGGTAGTTCTCCTCATGCTTCTTCAGCTGTCGGGAGGCGTATGCTACGACCTTCCCGTGTTGCATCAACACACAACCCATACCTCTACCTGATGCGTCGCAGTAGACCTCAAAACCATCTGGACCGTCTGGTATAGTCAGGACTGGTGCAGATGTCAGAGCATCCTTGAGACTCGTGAAAGAACTCTCACAGTCGACTGTCCACTCGAATGGTGCATCCTTCTTCATTAAGGAAGTCATCGGCTTCGAGACACTGGAGAAGTCCTTCACAAACCTCCTATAATAACCTGCCAGACCGAGGAAGCTCCTGATATCAGTGACTGTCTTCGGCCTAGGCCAGGTGCGCACAGCATCAATCTTTGCCGGATCAACAGCGATCCCGGCCTCAGAAATCACATGACAAGAAAGGATACTTGGTTCAACCAAAATTCACATTTCGAAAACTTTGCATACAACTGATTCCTCCTCAATGTTTGTAACACATTTCTCAGGTGGCTTTCGTGCTCACCTCTTGATTTCGAATACACAAGTATGTCATCGATGAAGACTACCACTGATTGTCCAACTGATCTTGGAACAAACGGTTCATTAAGTCCATGAACTTAGCTGGTGCATTTGATAAGCCAAACGGCATAACTGTGAACTCATAATGCCCATACCTAGTTCTGAACACTGTTTTCGATATCACTATCACGGATGGCAATCTGATGGTATCCGGAACGTAGGTCTATCTTGGAGAATACTGATGCTCCCCTCAGCTGATCAAATAGATCGTCGATGCGTGGTAAAGGGTAACAGTTCTTCACCGTAACAGCATTCAGCTCCCGATAGTCAATACACAGGCGGAGGCTACCGTCCTTCTTCTTCACGAAGAGGACCGGCGCTCCCCATGGTGAAACACTAGGGCGGATAAAGCCCTTGTCAAGTAGGTCTCTCAGCTGCTCCTTGAGCTCTGTCATCTCTGCTGGAGCCATACGATAAGGTGCTTTCGCAATGGGTCCAGTGCCCGGAACTAAGTCAATCTCAAACTCAACCTCTCGTGCTGGCGGCATGCCCGGTAGTTCCTTAGGAAATACATCAGGAAACTCCGACACTACCGGCACATCAGAACTAAACTCTGGGTCTCTCTCTATGTCCTGGACATAGCAGAGGTATACATCACTCCTCGTCGTAACTCACGATACATGGCCATGGCGGTGATGATCTGTGTCGAAGGCTCCCTGGGCCTCTGGCGGTATGATATGGTAACCCCAGATGGACTCCGAAGAAGCAGTCGATGCTCGGCACATAGGATTCTGCCCTTGTACCGCTCCAACCAGTTCATCCCGACAATCACATCAAAACCAAGTCCGTCGAACTCTATCAAGTCGATCGGAAACTCTTCACCTCTGATTCGTACAACAGCATCTCGGTGGTAGCGGGTACACCTGATCCGCTCTTTCGATGGGAGAGTGACCAAGAAGTCTGGCATCTCATCACCATCTAACCCCAGCCTCTTCGCGAAAAGATAGCGAAATAAATGTGTGTGAGGCTCCGGAGTCGAACAAGATCGAAGCGTCCACGCCATTGACTGGAAAGGTACCGGTGAGGATTGTGCCGCTCTTGCCGGCTTCTGCCTCATTGCAGACACTCAGTGTACCTCCCGTTCCGAGTGCACAGCCTAATTCATTGGCAAACTAATAAGTACTGGGTAACAACACGGTTGATATACTTCAATAACTCCACTTTATTCATTAACACATTCTCTTTACAACATTGTTGGTTTACACGGTTGACATAACTTAACACATACATAACTTCCTTAACATATACTGGCTTAACACATACACAAATTATACAAGGCTTTAAAACTGTCTGAAGGTCAAATTCAAACGTCCAGGTTTCATGTGTGTGGCATTGATCACTGCCGACGGTGCGGTATTCAGTTTGATCTTCTGATGCCATGATATAGCATCCTTGCCTGCCCACCCATGATTAACACATCTCCTGACTTTAGTATTAACTTCCTTGCGAGATCAGCACGCTTCTGCTCGCCATACACAAACACTGCGGTATCACCAATGGACCAAGACACCACGGGTACTCCCTTACTTAGAGACTCTGGGTGACTCGTCCTTATCTTGGTGTAAACCTAATCGTCCACCTTTCTGGTAGAAGTTCACAATACACAAATCTGCTTTCACATCCGGAATTGAATCCGTTTCAACTTGTTGAGCAATTCCCACGGCGTGATTAACGACCGCATGGAACTCCTCAGGTATACTTGGTACTGTTGCTCCATCTTCAGCTCGCACTTCTTGATATGACTTGGTGTAAGGGTTCCAGTCCTTACCCATGCACATCATCTTCAATTGCATTCTTGATCCGTTCGGGTATTCGGGTGTGTAGAAACCTCCTGGTTTAGCTCCAAGTTCGTCGCATCGTCTGATGACATGGATTTGTGCTTCCGGTGTCAGGTATCCATTTAAGAGTATCATACCTGGCTGGATAACCTGACATTGCTCCATTGGAAAGTCGGTGATGTTGATGGTGGTTTTTAGGGTTTGGTGTGGGTGGGATTGGATAACATATATTGAAGGTTCCTTTAAGTTTAGAATTTTTCTAATTAGGTGACTTTCACACTATACTTCAACTCTTTACTCACATGATAATACACTTGGACTCACTAATACACACATGCATGAAATGCGGTATGCAATTACTTATTTCATTCAACAGTTTAGGCGGGCGGTACCTGGTCTAGAAGAGGGCCCTGGCGCCTCAGACCGGTCCACCACATTCAGGGCGGCCTTGCTAGGTCCCGTCCCCTTCCCCTTCTGGGAATCAGTGTGTTCTGATCTGTGGGTGGGGATAGCCGTCTTCGGGCCATCAATAGCTGTTGTGGCCTTACCCTTCCACTGCCCCTTGGGCTTGTTGACTCTGCTGTTGGGGTTCCGATAACACTCGTAGTCACGGTGACCCCACTTCTCGCAGTAACGACACTGCACCTCATTTCCCTTGCAGTCCTTTACCGGGGTGGTCTCCATTGCACCACTTACAGTAATAGTGGCGCTCCGGTCCAGAGCCCGTGCTAGCCTTAGGGGGTAGAGCGTAGGGGTTTCGCCGCATAAGCATATGTGAGCTTCAGTGGCTCCTCAGCTGTGGTGGTTTGGGCTTGGCCCTTGTCACCCTGGTGCTGACTTTCTGGGGCTGGGGATAAGGTTTCTTCTTCTTCTTTCCTCCCCGTACCCCTGCGGACTCTGGCCCTCGCTCGTGGCCTTGCGCTTGTGCGCATTCTCCTCGTCCCTCAGACGGACGGTGATCTCCACCTTAGCAGCGGCATGATAGCACTCCTGAATTTAGGATGTCAGTCATGCCCCGCAATACATACTCACAAACTCACATTAATACTCACTGGTAGACTACACATATTCACATCACTCTTTATTTAAATTACCTGCAAGGTAGTATACTCAGCTGGCCCCATCCCATAGCGAAGACGGTGGCTAAGACCGTTGTAGAAAACGGTTTACCAGCACCCGTTCGAGTATCCCAGGTCGGTAACAGGTGGATAAGGCCGGTGAATGCAGTGTAATACTCATCAACTGACACCGTCCCCCTGCCTCAGACTATCCAGCTCCAGGCGCTTGGCCTCTTGAACATGCACAGGGTAGTATTTGGGCTCGCAGTAGAGCCGTTGTACTCCATCCATCCAAATGAGGATCCGCCATCCGGTCCTCTCTCACAAAGCTCACCAATTCTGTGCCGAACCTCAGGTAGTAAGCGGCAAGACGGACCTTAGCCTCTGCAGGTACAGCCAAGGTCTCGTAGGCGGTCTCCAACTCGGAGATGTACGCTCCAGCTTACGTGGGTCGGTCTCCCATGAAACGAAGGGGGTCTCAAGTCTGCCAAGCCTTGACCCAGTGGTCTCTCGTGGCGGTGGCGGTGGTGGTTGAACTCCGGGCATCTGCCCCTGCTGAATCGCAGCTACAAGCGGGGTCCCATTTGGGCTACAGCGGCTACTACAGCCTCAGCCATAACCTGAGCCGTAGTGTTCTCGCCCTGGTCACCCGTATCACCAGTACCGCTTCCGCGGCCTCTACCTCGTGGTCTACCTGCCATCTGTATTCACATGAATATTCATTAGCAATATGCTTGCACAATTATCGGTCCAACGGTTGTAACGCTTCCCGATAATAAGGTATCTCCACACTTAGTTAGTGGTTAACCTTTCCATAATGTTCACTGAAGTAACTGTAGTTAGGTTTCCTAACTCGGTATATCCCTAAGCTCGGTATTCCAGTCATCAGAGCGATACTTCGCTCTGATACCACTTTTTGTAACACCCCTACTACGCACATAACACTAAATGAAATCACAGCGGAAATAAATAACTAAACAGTAACTAACGCTTCGGTGCTACAACGCCGTCAACCACCCACGTGGTTGACAAGGCAGAATAAATACAAGTGTACCGGTCTGATGATCAGACTCCCGAGCCTTAAACTAAACCATAAATACATCATATACAATACCGAGTATTACATACATCCTTCACTGTATTACATCACTGTTAACTGTCACAACCAAATATATCACGCCACGGGAGCACAGGCGCATCCCGGGCCAACATCCAAAAGTACTCAAAAGTATACCACATCCTAGGATCTAGAGCCACTCCGCTTCTTCGATCCTCATCCTGTAGTATAAGAAATATGGATCCCCCGAGGGGGTCAGCAACCCTTGGCTGGTATGGTTAACGCGCAGCCCATCGGCTACCGGGATACGCGCAACTAATTGTCATGATATCATGGCATTCATTTATATACATAACATGTGGCATAGCATCAATAGTGCACAGCACAACACATACACAGTGGATCTTCGTTCCACAATAACAAACCACAAGGGTCAATAACACAAGAGCCTAGAGAATGGTTCACCCTCATGTTAAGCTCGTTACACACACTCATTACCGCTCTGTTATTCGAACGAGTAACTTAAGTCACAGATGGTTCGGATTTAGTGACCTGAACACACCACACAAACACATGTTCCCACTAAACCGATCATAAGTCAGAATAGGTAAGCTTTGGAGGAAGCTAGCGGGAGATCGAACGCCAAATTAAGGAGAACAATCTTAACAACATAAGAGTCGAATCTGATTCAGATATCTACTCTTAACTTACATGCATGACCGGACAACTGGATTCCTCACTTCCCAGTTAACACTTGTTAGAAGTTCATGGTGGAACTTAACAACCAATACACAATAAGTGGTAAGTCATGTTAGACACACACAAGGGAATGAGTCACATCATAACATCACAATTATATGAACAACTGTAAACTCATTACATGTTTAGATCTTATAACGTCATAAACACACAGAAAAACATACAACACACAAGCCGGTGTGAACCGGTAGACAACAGACTGCAAGAAACCATACCTTGGTCCTTGCCTCGATTCGTTTCCACCTTGAGAGAATCCTAAACACATTAGTAACATCGGTTAATTAACGCACTAATCCATTGTTAACTTGTTACTTCACATATCTATTTTATTTTATTTTTCATACTTGTTATAACTCTTCACCATTTTAATTACCTTTATAACACTCCTAACATGTCTTAATTAACCTCATATCATCATTACTAACTGATTACCATTTTTAAATAACATTTCCCATCTTAAAACAACATTTTTGGTCAATATTGGGCCCGTCCGAACTTGTGTCCGAACTTCCAAGTTCGGACGCAAGCCGTGACTTTAGACAGAAAACAGACGCACGTCCGAACTTTTGTCCGGACTTCGGAAGTGTGAGCCTCGATTTTTAAACCCTATCCTATGTTGATTAAAGTTGATTAGGATCTAACCGGGTTTTAGGTCCACTTATAGTCTAAGATTAATAACTATGTCATATAACAATAATTATTAAATCCTAGGCTAGCTCACTGGAACCTATTTTGAGTCGCCACCTAATTTGACCTAGATTAAATTAGGAAAGGAGAGTTCGGGTTCGGGGGCTTGATATTCGACTTAATTAGGGTTCAATTACTTTCATTACCCTTCCTAGGTCGTTTTTCCTCTACTTGGTTTATTTACGGCTTATTACGAGTCGTTTTAACCTAAGTGCGCGAGCTTCTGTTTTTTTTGTGTTTTTTAGCATTTTTTGACAGAAAACTAAAGTGGAAATTAAAATTACCTAAACTTGGGTTTCGGAGGCAGAATTAGGTCAAATTTTGTTTCCGTCCGTGGCCACGGACCTAATGTCCGAACCACGGACCCTAGTTAACCTATATGAAAATAAAAGTCGAATTAAACAGAAAACAGAAAATTGTAAAGTCCGGGGCCACGGACAGGCCGTCCGTGGGCCCGGACATTATTAGAAAAACCTAATTTTTAAGATTTACAAATCTCGCCGCCGTCCGTGGGCGTCCGGGCTTACGGACAAGGAGTCCGGGACCCCGGACATGACGTCCGTGGGTGCGGACCGCCCTCGGACGGCGGCGTTAAGGCTGTTCCCGAAGGTGTTTTTGACTCAAATTTTATGGGTGTGTAGCCTGAAAGATGTACAAGACGTTAGTGATTTAAAGTTTTCAATTTGAGTTCGAATTAAGCACGAAACTTAGTAAACAAGTTATTGGACAGAAGCTTAAACAAACAGCGATACAGAAGCGTACGAAGGTTAGTTTGAGCCCAAAATTTGACAGAGAGTTAATAAGGTCGTGGGGAATTAGAAAATTAGAGTTGCAACCTGTTTTACCTTCGAATTCAAGGTGATTCTTCACACCGGGATTCGTCGAGTGCTTCGCTGATGGCAGACCCGAAAGGATTTCGAACCAAGCTTCTGGTTGTTGGTTGTTCTTGCTGTTCTTCACGTTTTGGTAGTGTTTTTGTGGGGTTTTGATGACTATTGATGCTTTGGGGGTTGAAAAACGTGTTTAGATGGTGATTTCGGGGGATTTTCGGTATGATTTGGGTGGCCGGGTGTTGGAAAACGTGAGAGAGAGTGAGGAGGCAGTGTTTTCTGATTCTCTAGGGTTCTTGAGCATATGAGGTTCTGATTTTATCCAAAAACCTATCCCCTTATATAGACTTTCTTAAAGATAAAGAAAATCTAGTAAAAGTAAGATTTTTCGATATTTTAGTTAAGTGACTTCCCAAAGGAATTTTGCTGTGAAATTTTAACCACGTGTCAAGGATGGAAATTATGAATTTTCTGAAGTGGAATCGGTTTTTTTAAATGTTGGAATATTTTAAGATTGAATTTCTCGTCAGATTCAGTCAGAAATTGCTAGAAAATTATTGGGAATTCGAAAAATCAAAATTCCAACGCCATTATGCTTAAAATGTCATCCTCTATCATGGGTTAAAATATCAAAGCGTTTCAAGCTGATTTGGGCATCCTTTGGAGGAGAGAGAAAGCTTACAAGAGGTCTTAGGAGCCTTTAAAGATTACCAAAACGCCCCTGAAAGTGACGAAGCTGCTCCCCATGCCATGGAACGTGCCGATCGGGCCGGGATCCCTCACCGCTTGATTAAAATGCCTCTCACAACACCAGTACCTCGTAGACCCTAACCAGGGGGTCAAAATTTTGGGTATAACAGATTGCCCCCCGTCAACTAGACTTTGTAATGAAAGTGAGAAGGCTAGTTGATGCCTGAGTGATACCCCAAAATATCAAATGTTTCCAAGACCCTGCATGTTATCAGAAAACTGATAAGTTGTGTCGAGCTATTCTAAGGCGCTGACTACCTACAATGAATGAGATGATGTCAAGCGGTTCTAAGGCGCTGACTACCTACAATGAATGAGATGTTGTCAAGCGGTTCTAAGGTGTTGACTACCTACAATGAATGAGATGCTGTCAAGCGGTTCTAAGGCGTTGACTACCTATAATGAATGTGATGATGTCAAGCGATTCTAAGGCGTTGACTACCTATAATGAATGTGATGATGTCAAGCGATTCTAAGGCGTTGACTACCTATAATGAAGACAGCTAGGTGGCATGCAAATGCAAAAATGCTGGAATGGTAATGATGCTAATGATGCTGATGATGTTGATGATGCTGATGATAATGCTGATGATAATGCTGATGATAATGTTGATGATAATGCTGATGATGCTCGGATGCTTCTGGGGACCGAAACCCGTGCCAATGCTCCTGGCTGGACCCAATGTGGACTTATTGCCATCGCCCCCCAAGCCGGTGTGCAGGGATAACTCCTGGTAAAAACCTTGGGGACTTATTGCCATCGCCCACCATTCGTTGATCCCAAAAATAAGTTGACATCGCAAAAGGAGGATTTATTGCCACCACCTCGCCAACTTTCTGTCGCCAGGTCTTATGACGCACCTGGATAATGCAACTAGGTCTTATGACGAGCCTATATGAATGAGATGAATGCAATGTGTTTGATGAGAGTGGGTAAGCTAAAGGGTAACTCTAGGTCTTACTACGAGCCTAAGGGAATGCAACTAGGTCTTATGACGGGCCTAAAGGATGGTTCTAGATCTTATGACGAGCCTAAGGGATGGATCTAGGTCTTATGACGAGCCTAAAGGATGGATCTAGGTCTTATGACGAGCCTAAAGAATGGATCTAGGTCTTATGACGAGCCTAAGGATGGATCTAGGTCTTATGACGAGCCTAAAGGTTGGATCTAGGTCTTATGACGAGCCTAAAGATGGATCTAGGTCTTATGACGAGCCTAAAGATGGATCTAAGTGAAAGTGAGTTAAGTGCATGATGGGTCTTGCACTAAAAATGGGCTAGAAAGATAATGGTCTCGTGCAAATGCATGTGGTGAAAACCAATTGTAAAAGGGCCAAACGTGGCGATGGTGAGGTGTACGCAAAAGTTTGTAAAATGCAATCACAGTGCATGTAAGATATTTGTTCAAAGCAAGAAACTGTTGAAAAATGTGCCAAACATGACAATGACGAGAATTGAAAATTGTTTAAAGCAAGAAATTGCTGGAAAATGTGCCAAACATGGCAAAGCTTGGGAAAAACTCTACTGAAAAAGGAAAGTGAAAGAATCACTCCCTGACTAAGAAATTCATATTTGCATTTTGTTTCTTAGAAGATGAACATGCCAGTGGTGGGGTGTGCTTTTTTTTGTGGTGCTAAAGGCTTTTGCTGGTGTTCAGGATATATGATAAACCTGGGATTAGGTTGTGATTTTGGATGGTGGTCAGGGTTATGGCAGGTCCGATGTTTTTGTGGGGGTAAGGCTAATGATGGGCTTGAGAGTGTGTGTGTGGGGTTAGAGCTTATGTGCGCCTGAGGTGTTTGATGTGGATGTAAGGGCTTATGCCTGTGGTGGGATGGTGGTGCTCAAGCTTTAGGTTTCAATTGGTGTTGTCATGGCAATTGTTGGAACCAACAATTGCCCCCAGCATTTTTCCTTAGGACAATCTGAGCTAGAGTTCATGGCAATTGATCGTTCTGATCAATTGCCCCCAGTATTTTCTTTGATTAAACGTGCGAACAAGTCTCATCCTCACACGGTCGAGGCTTATGCTTTGATGTGGTGCTTCCTATCCTACACTCAACGTGATCGGTGTTTGCACTCATTTCTCGCTCATGGTCATAACTTCTAGACCATTGAATTCGATATTTGATGGATTTACGCATTTGATCTGTTACTTTCACGTGATTGGACACACAACTATCAAGTCGGAAGTCTTTAGAGCTTATAACGTGGCCATAAGGTGTGATGAAAGACGACGGGATCATGGAGGGATATTTGAGGTATGTGGAGCTTAAATGGGTGACCAAAGCTGCAACTTGCGTCTTCTCTCGGATTCATCTTCCTTGTCTTGAAGTCGTCTGGCTGCTTCATGTTGACGTTGTTTTCGAGCTTCTAGACCTAGACTTTTGAAGTTGTATTTACACCATTTCTTTTTTTTTTGTCCTTTGGACTTCTTAGAGGCACTTCGGGTTTGCCTTTTTGTTTTATCCTTCCTTGACTTTGCCTTCGGGGTTCTTGTGTTTCCCGGTTTTGAGCTTCGAGAGCTGTTTTGATGTGAGCTCTTTTGATCCCGTGTCACTCTGGGACCATTTGCGGATCACTTCGTCATGCTGATAGCGGCATTGCTTCTTCGGACTGATCATAATGTTATCTGAGAGTCGGGCTCCTCGCTTCCTTTGGTCACCGGGTCGGACATTCATCATTGGCTGGGTTATTTTGTGGAGCTCATAATATCGAAAAGGGATATACGAAAGGCTCAACGGGGGTGCCTAGGGTTTAATGATAGAGTTTACAAGCTTTTGGCTATGTGGTGCTGTACCTAGGTGCTTCGTCATTCCTGATAGTTGTGTATCCGTTCTTTGTTACTTTTCGCAGGTCTAAGAGTAAATTTACAAATTATCTCCTTCGGTCAGAGCTATGCCGTTTACCTCACCTTTGAATGTGGTCTCACCAGAGTCATGTAAAAATGACACGCTCGTTCACTCATGGTTTTTCCGCTCAAGACACTCTCGTGAATTTCACTTAGAGACTAGTTCACACGCTTAAACGAAAGATTAAAGATGATGATCCTAAACTCAGATTGCCCCCAGTATTGACCTGGGGTTCATGACAACACTTAAATAGATGCGGATTTTGGAATGCTTCGTGGATATTATGGGATAGTCTATGGTGTGAGGACGGACATGTTCACCCTTTTAGAAACAAAAGACAAGTCATTTTATTCCATAGTCGGGAAATGATTACTCTGTGATCCCTTAAAAAGAAAACAAATTTTTTGTGTTTTTGTTTTGTTGAATGAATGCACAAAAAATTACGAAAATAGAACTACGCTCTAATTCACGAATGGAAAGATAACATCAAAAGTTGTAATCTAAAATGATAAAGGAAGCTAACTACCATAAAAGTTAGAAGAATGATTGAGAAAAGAAAACTACTAAATCGAGAAAACTTCTGAAATAGTGATGTTGAACAGTCCGATGCCAACGTGTTGAGGACTGGAGCTGTTGACCGTCGGGGTGCCATTGACCATGATTGTCTTCCTTCCAAGCTTCGAGTAGGCCCTGTAAAATGTCTGAACTAGGAATGCCTATGGGTTATGTAGGAAGTAACTGGGTCTGAGTCTTCGTCAAACTGAGAGTGAAGTGCATAGATTAGAGTGATTCCTAGACTAGAACGGGCATGTAGGCCTGAATCCAGAAATTGAGCAAACAAGCTGAAAGAAATCACATGGACCGTGAATGGGCCACTGGGCCGAGGGATAAGCCTTGAAGTCTAGATTCGTTTGATACTCTTGTTGGGCCTTGAAGCCGGAAACTGGAATGAACGAATTATGCAAACTATCTTGGATTCAAATGTTTTATGGGCCGAAATTCTGGATTGAGAGCGAAGCTCATGGGCCAAAACTATGAATTGGTCTATGGGCTCAAATGGAATGAGTTTTGAGTGTGGTACTTGGGCCAGAATGATTGCTCTATATGTGAACTGGAATTTGGGCCGAGTGATTTTGGTTGGGCCTAACCGATGACACCTAGATCTAAGGTTTTGGGTTAAGGTCGTGATAAGGAGTCTACCTAGACTAGAATGAGCCCTTGGGCCAGAATGTGTTTGGGCCTGAAGTAAAGCACATGAGTTGGAATGGTCCCTAGATCACAAATGGGCCTAACTTTCTTCGGGCCAGAGAAGATGGTTGCTAAGCCGAAAAAGATTTTATTTTCAGGACTTGTGAGTTATTTCAAGTTCAGGTGGATTTCCTTTTTATGGGCCTAGAACTAATTGGATAATTCAAAAATGGGCCAGAAGAGAAATCACCTAAGTCTAGGCTTTTGGGCCGAGACCCAAACGACTCACATGTTAAACCAAACAGGGCCTCTGGGCCGCAAACAAATAGAGCTGTCAATTCGTGTTGGGCTAGGTTGATGTAGGAGAAGTTCCTATCAATCACAAGGCCCACACAAATTCAACATGTCCTCACTAGACGTTTAAATTGAACCGGGTATGGATCGATCCGGAGAGGTGCTTGGGGAGTGGGCCCAGGTCACCACAAAGGAATAGGGCTTGCACGCTATTCTCTTTGGGCTTCCCCATTCTTTTCACATCACCTGAAGGTGTGCGTCTACGGTCGGGTCTTTGATTGACCAAACAAAGGGCTAGGTAAGGGCACTGCCAGGAAAACGCTTGGGACTAAGGCCCAGGTATTAAGGGGGTGTGGTTAGACGACACCCTCCTCTTTTCCCCGCTTATTCACATCACCTAAAAGGTGTGAGTCCTTGACAGGGGACCCTCAAATGGGTCCCGGGGTGAAATCGGTTTATGTGGACCCTCGCTCTCATATGATGCAAAAGTACAGAAATTGAAATTGCGCACAAAAGTAAACAAACAATGTAATAAAGCCATAAATAAACATTTTCGAGTTAAGCCCTCTTTCTTAAAATTAAGAAGTCGTCCCCAGCAGAGTCGCCAGTCTGTGAGCCTCGATTTTTAAACCCTATCCTATGTTGATTAAAGTTGATTAGGATCTAACCGGGTTTTAGGTCCACTTATAGTCTAAGATTAATAACTATGTCATATAACAATAATTATTAAATCCTATGCTAGCTCACTGGAACCTATTATGAGTCGCCACCTAATTTTGACCTAGATTAAATTAGGAAAGGAGAGTTCGGGTTCGGGGGCTTGATATTAGACTTAATTAGGGTTCAATTACTTTCATTACCCTTCCTAGGTCGTTTTTCCTCTACTTGGTTTATTTACGGCTTATTACGAGTCGTTTTAACCTAAGTGCGCGAGCTTCTGTTTTTTTTGTGTTTTTTAGCATTTTTTGACAGAAAACTAAAGTGGAAATTAAAATTACCTAAACTTGGGTTTCGGAGGCAGAATTAGGTCAAATTTTGTTTCCGTCCGTGGCCACGGACCTAATGTCCGAGACCACGGACCCTAGTTAACCTATATGAAAATAAAAGTTGAATTAAACAGAAAACAGAAAATTGTAAAGTCCGGGCCACGGACAGGCCGTCCGTGGGCCCGGACATTATTAGAAAAACCTAATTTTTTAAGATTTAAAAATCTCGCCGCCGTCCGTGGGCGTCCGGGCTTACGGACAAGGAGTCCGGGACCCCGGACATGACGTCCGTGGGTGCGGACCGCCCTCGGACGGCGGCGTTAAGGCTGTTCCCGAAGGTGTTTTTGACTCAAATTTTATGGGTGTGTAGCCTGAAAGATGTACAAGACGTTAGTGATTTAAAGTTTTCAATTTGAGTTCGAATTAAGCACGAAACTTAGTAAACAAGTTATTGGACAGAAGCTTAAACAAACAGCGATACAGAAGCGTACGAAGGTTAGTTTGAGCCTAAAATTTGACAGAGAGTTAATAAGGTCGTGGGGAATTAGAAAAGTAGAGTTGCAACCTGTTTTACCTTCGAATTCAAGGTGATTCTTCACACCGGGATTCGTCGAGTGCTTCGTTGATGGCAGACCCGAAAGGATTTCGAACCAAGCTTCTGGTTGTTGGTTGTTCTTGCTGTTCTTCACGTTTTGTAGTGTTTTTGTGGGGTTTTGATGACTATTGATGCTTTGGGGGTTGGAAAACGTGTTTAGATGGTGATTTCGGGGGATTTTCGGTATGATTTGGGTGGCCGGGTGTTGGAAAACGTGAGAGAGAGTGAGGAGGCAGTGTTTTCTGATTCTCTAGGGTTCTTGAGCATATGAGGTTCTGATTTTATCCAAAAACCTATCCCCTTATATAGACTTTCTTAAAGATAAAGAAAATCTAGTAAAAGTAAGATTTTTTGATATTTTAGTTAAGTGACTTCCCAAAGGAATTTTGCTGTGAAATTTTAACCACGTGTCAAGGATGGAAATTATGAATTTTCTGAAGTGGAATCGGATTTTTTAAATGTTGGAATATTTTAAGATTGAATTTCTCGTCAGATTCAGTCAGAAATTGCTAGAAAATTATTGGAAATTCGAAAAATCAAAATTCCAACTCCATTATGCTTAAAATGTCATCCTCTATCATGGGTTAAAATATCAAAGCGTTTCAAGCTGATTTGGGCATCCTTTGGAGGAGAGAGAAAGCTTACAAGAGGTCTTAGGAGCCTTTAAAGATTACCAAAACGCCCCTGAAAGTGACGAAGCTGCTCCCCATGCCATGGAACGTGCCGATCGGGCCGGGATCCCTCACCGCTTGATTAAAATGCCTCTCACAACACCAGTACCTCGTAGACCCTAACCAGGGGGTCAAAATTTTGGGTATAACAGGAAGTTCGGACGTGAGCCGAGAAAAATCTAGACAGAAACCCATGCGTTCGAACATGTGTCCGGACTTCCCAAGTTCGGACACAGTTCGAGGATAATCCTAAGGAAGAATGGGTACGTCCGAACTAGTGTCCGGACTTCCCAAGTTCGGACACTGTTCGCGAGTGAGAATCCTTTTACCCAACAGAGCCTGTCCGAACTTCCACATCCGGACGGAAGTTCGGACAAGGCATTTTACTCAATTTCTAAGCCCTTAAACACTTAACCAAATTTCTCCAAAGCCTCCAACACTTATAGTATCTTCTCCTAAAGTTTCTAAGTGGTATGCCTTGCCTATTCCAATCATTATACCAAGATATTTCTTCCACACAACATTATTACTTAAACATCATTTCTTACAAGCTAAAACTTCTTATGTCATCATTGAAATCTCTTTTTCTAAGCTTACACTTTCTCCTTATTTTACCAAAGTTTGCCTAAGTCTCAATCTAAGTCCAAAACGACTTTGGTATAAACAAAAACCTCAAGATCATGCCTAAGTCCTTATTACACTCTAGAACACTTCCTAGTTCATCAAAATTCCTTTAAAACACCTTGAACTCCTTATGCATTTCCACAAATTTCGACATAGGTTCTCCTAGCATTCTATTACACCAAAGCACATTGTTTTCACCAACAAACAACCAAGCACACTAAAAATCCATCAAGTACTTTCTTATACACAAACTTCACTCATATATCACTACATCACATTATAGTGCATAATTTAAATTGCATGGCACTTAGGCCCTTAAGATGCATAAATCATAAACACTGAATTTCCATAATATATTTGCCTTTGACCTGCAAATACACTCAACAACACATATGCCTTTTACTAAGCTCTTGTGAACACTTTACTAAGTCATTCACCATTTGCTCTTTAGGTAGTTTTAACAAGCATTATAAGCCCATTTCTCCTAAGGCATTAAACAACATTAGGTTAGTAGATTTACCTCTTTTCCAAACAACTTCCTTCTTGTTTCCTTTAAAAACCGGTAAGGTATTTGATTCTTTGTCAAGTTCTAAACAATATACAAACATTATAATGAGTATTCAAGCTATAAGCTTTATCTCATTGTAAACCCTAAGTTTACATGATTTCAAAAACATTAATGTAGTTGTTTTACCTTGGCCTTTGAAGAGAGTTTGAATATCTATCAAGAGAGGACTCCACCTAGTCCATGAAAGGTTGTAATGAAGCTAAAACAAAGCCATATAAAGAGCACCTTCAATGGGTATTTTCGGCCACAACAAAACATGGAGGAAATGTAGTTTTTATTTGAGATTCCTTACCTAGAAGCAAAGGAGAGTAATAATATGTAAAAATACAAGCTCAAGCTCCTTCAATGGTGGAACTCCTTGGCACCGAAATGGGGCTCTTGAAGTTTTGAGAAGATAGGAATGAAGAGCTTGATGAGAGGAAGAGATTGGTGGTGTTTGTTTTTGATTTGGACAAGTGAGCTAGATTTTACAAGTGGTCAAAGCTAGAGTTTTAATGGTGGTGGTGGTATTACCGTGAGAGAACAGCAAGAAGGGAGGAAGAAGAAGTTGGAACCGTGTGAAATGAAGAAGGAAATGAGAGAATGAGATAGAATTTGCTTTTAGAAGATATTTATGCTTTATAAAGTAAAAAGGTACTTAAGTAGTCTTCTTTATTTTCTTAACATGCTAACAAGGGTGGTGTGTCACCAACCTTAAAAACCGGCCCCCAATAGTAGTATGAGGGTATTATAGTCTTTATTTGTCAATTTAATTACTTATACAAACATATGTTACAAAATAGCTTATAAAAATCACTATTCATGAAAACAAGGCACATAGAAGTGAAATTTTTGATTTCCCATTGATATAGACATCCAAATGTGATATTATATAGTACACATATATATTTAAGAGTAATGATGGACATCTAGCCACTCAAAACTCATTTACAAGACAATTTTTCAAAAATGTGCTTTAAGACTCCTTAAAGAACATTTTGTGTTTAAACTTGTTTTCAAGCTTGGTTTTCTTTGGTAACTGGTTTAATATGTTCATTAGCATATAATTAAGATCTTGGTAAGTTCATTAGGTCTTAACTAAGCATACCCTAAGCTTAGAGCACATTTTGGCCTTTATTGACCTTAAAGCACATTTTGTGTTTTCTTTTGTTTAAATTTGTTTACTAATGTTTCTAAGACTCTTTTTAGTCTTAATATACCATATTTAGGTGTTTAAACTATATATTAAGGTTTGGGGTATTTCACAAGATGTTTCCTCTACACCTTAGCATCATCTCTCAAACTTCTTTTCTTACTAACTAAATCTCCTTTTTCACATCTTACCTAAACATCATTTCTTCCTTGTACACCAACATTCCTAAACCTTAAACAAACTTCTCCAAGACTTTATTACATCCCAAAAACACTCATTGAATTCCTAGAACTTCCTAGATAATACCAAAGTCCTTGTATCACTCTAAATCACCTTAATACATGCTTTCTTCCCTAGTAAAACACTTGTTCACCTTTAACACTTCCTAGTTCATCAAAACTTGTTTAAATCACTTAGAACTTCTTACACATTCTCCAAATTTTGCCATAGCTTCTCTTGTATATACTCACATCCAAACACTTAGGTTTTTACCTTATTTCATTCAAGAACACCCTAAATCCATCAAGAGTATTCTCACACACATAACTTCACCCAATTTACACTACATCACAATATAGTCGATAAACTTAATTGCTTGGCACTTAAGCCCTTAAATAACATGGCTCTTAGGCCCTTAAAATGCATAAATCATAAACACTGAATTTCCCACATTGTATTTGCCTTTGACATGCAAATACACTCTACAATACATACGTTTTACTAAGCCCTTGAGTGCATTCTTCTAAGTCATTTTCCCTTGGCTCCTTAAATCATTTTCATAAGCAATATAAGCTCATTTCTCCTAAGACTTTAAACCATATTAGGTTAGCACATTTATCTCTTTTGCCCACAAACTTCTTTCTTGTTTCCTTGACTAAATTGACAAGGCTTTTGGTTGCTTGTCAACTTCTAAACATTGTACAAATAATAGAATGAGTATTCAAGCATTATGCTTCTTCTCATTGCAAACCCTAGTTACATATATTATCTTAACATATTAAGGTAATTGTTTTACCTTTGAATGGAAAGAGAGCTTGAATGAGTATCAAGAGAGGACTCCTCCTAGCCCTTGGAAGATTCAAATGAAGCTAAAACAAGAAAGGTAATAACACCATTGTGAGGTGAATTTTTGGACAACACAAAACATGAGGAAACATCATTTTTCTTTGAGTTTCCTTACCTTGAAGCAAAGGAGAACAATAACATGTGAAAAGGTGAGCTCAAGCTCCCCATGGTGATTCCTCTTGGCACCGAAATGGAGCTCTTGGGATTTTGAAAGGATATAATTGAAGAGCTTGATGAGAGGAAGAGAATGGTGGTCTTAGAATTTAATTTGGCCAAATGAGCTAGGAGATACAAGTGGTCAAAGATGGAAAATAATGGTGGTGTTGGTTTTGCTGTAGCAAACGTGAATGGAGAGCAAGAAGAGATAGAAGAGAGGTTGAAGACGTGTGGAATGAGAGAAATGAGATTGGTTTTGCTTTTTGAAGATATTTATACCTTAAAGCAAATAGTAACCATTAGTCATCACTTATTACTTAAAAACTTACATGTGTGGTGACTCATTACTACAAAAACCGGCCCCCTTTATATCACTAAGGGTATTTTAGTCTTTGTCTATCAATTTAATTACTTATACAAACATACGTTACAAACTAGCTTATAAAAGTTACTATTCATAAAAACAAGGCACATAGAAGTGAAATTTTTGATTTCCCATTGATATAGACTTCTAAATGTGATACTATATAGTACACATGTTAATTAAAGAGTAATGATGGACATTTAGCCATTCAAAACTCATTTACAAGACAATTTGTCAAAAACATGTTTTAAGACTCCTTAAAGCACTTTTTGTGTTTTAACTTGTTTTCAAGCTTGGTTTTCTTTAGTAATTGAATTAATATGTTCATTAACATATTTATAAGGTATAGGTATGACCATTAGGTCTTATACAAATTTATCCCAAGCTTTGAGCACATTTTTGCTCATATTGACTTTAAGGTATTTTCTTGTGTTCTGTTTGGTTTAATTGTCTACCAAGGTTTCCTAAGGACTTTATTTGCCTTATTATATCATAATTGAATATTATTTAGTCTTGGTAGGTTCTTTGGGTCCTAACCAAGTTCACTCCAAGCTTAAAGCATGTTTTTGCTCAAACTGTATCTTAGTGCGTTATTGCGTTTTACTATGGTTTAAATTGTTCACTGGTGTTTCTAAGGCACTTTTTAGCCTTTACATACCATAGTTTGATATTTAAACCACATATCAAGGTTTGGGGAATTTCAGTAGCTGTAAGGTTGCAGTATTCTTGCTGGTCTTAAATTTGTCTTCTATTCATTGCCTCCTACAGTTTGCAGTCAACGGTGCTTGGATCTTGAGTTAATACTGGGGTATATTAAAATTCCTCTCTTTGATCTTTGGGTCATCATCTTGTGATTCTGATGTTTGAGTTTACTGTCACCATATTTGGTATTGATTTTCAATGTAGAGTATGAGCTACGGTCGAGCCGTGCGTCTTGTATATAATATAGGAAGATTTCTTGTTTTTATTGATTCACCAATTGTCGGTAGTACATACACGATTACTATCGTCTGTTCATCAGGTATACCATAGTAGGGTCCCCGCTAAGCTTTCTAACGAGGTACAGTTTTCTCGCAATTCCACATGTTCTTACGGTTTATGAATCAACTTATGTGAGTATTAGTAAAGTGTTTCTACTCTTTATATTCTACCATGCTTACAGGTAGGTTCCCATTTAATATACTGGGTTTGAATTCATAAAGAAAGACTTGAAGTCGATCCTTCCCTTGAGATGGCAATATGGCCATAACTTAGAAGGTAGTTTGAGAATATTCTCGTTATAGGTAAATGTCTCTTGATCTCATATTTAACTTATTAACATGGATCATGGTATAATAACAGTTAGTATTTCCCTCATAGTCGACTATTTTTCCGACATGCGCGGAGTCGTTTTAGCCATTTAATCTCTACAGGAGAACCTGGACAATTTAACTCTTAATTTATATCTTCCACATCCCATATACTCTTATAGTCTAATTTTATGTTAGAATTAAGAATAAATACTTATTTATCACATAAATATTTGTGACCACTTGTAGGGAGTCTCAGGAATCATCCAACCTTGATGGGGTCAATGTCAGTGTTGAACTATCCTTCCACACCAATTTGTGTTCGGTTTCCCTTGATCTGACGAGGATCAAGTTTGACCTCCCACGTCAAATATCAAACAACCACATAATTGTCAATTTCCAAATTTTATCTTATCGAGACTTTGTGAAGTGGTGAGTACTACATTTCCTCTTGACTGTTATACAACTAATCCATTATCTGTTATAACCTATACTTGAAATTAATGCAATCCTTAATCCCCGGAACTAAGTTCCTTTGGTCAACTCATTTAGCGGGGGAGCCAGATTTCCTCTCTGGCACAAAGATAATTTCTTATTAAAAACACCTAGACACATACTGTCTAATAATTATATTCATCTATCATTTTAACCCTTAAATCCATAATACAAGCTATGAATTCAGTTATGGACTTGGATACCTTAGAATACACTCTTCTCTTTAAGAGGCTTTTCTAGTATTGAACTTATCAAGGCTTGTTTTGCCTACAATTTGGTTATCATCACTTGGAACAAAGTCAGTCATAGTTATTACTAAATTTGTGATAAGACTCCCAGGAAAAGTTTTTATAACTCGATCAACAATTACAGTTTCATAAAGTATTATTCCCTCCGCCTTAAAGCTTGGCTTTTTCTTACTCCATTTAAACTCCATAAATCAGGTGGGATTATATGTTCGACCTAGGTTAAGTATCCTTTAATACTAGTACCATTTGAACTAAGAAGTTCTAGTTTGAATCCTACAATTCGGTGATAAGGCAACAAGGCTTAATGTTGTTTCTTCCTCTAGAAACGTAGTTAATTCACAAATCCAAAGATTTCTAAAAATAGATCGATTATGTGCATTAAATAGAGGTTTTAAAACCATAGAGGTTGATATATAACATTAGGAAAGTTCATGTGTAAAACACTTGTTACAAGCCAAGGAGTATGTTTTTCCTACCTTTAAGTTTAACTTTCACTAACCTTTAGTGTATCTATGAATTCAAATTCTTAATATAACCTCCACCACCTCATTGTTAGTGTCAAAAAGGAGTTATGCATTACCATGCTCGTATTAAAATTTATTTTATATAGGGAGTTAGCTTTATTTGATTTCATGCGCTTTTTACTCGCATTCACATATTGAGCTGTCATAGAAGACATATGCTCGTATTGATCCATAAGGATAGTGTAGGACATTTGCCTCTGTAACGCCCCTATTAACCATAAATACAGCGGAAATAAAACTCTAAGGCGATTACAGACCATCGGGTTCCAAACACCCGGCACCAAACCTCACCAATTTACAACTTACAATCCACAAAGCTACGGTCTGAACTCGAGAAAAACTTAACACAACATAATAGAAATTAAACATATTCTCTCTCCACAAAACCTAGTCCCATCCCAAACGCTCATTCTCTTCGTGGCCACCTGTAAATCAATTCGTACCTGCAAGATGAAACCAAGCAGCCCACCCCAAAAGGGGCGGGTCAGTTCCCTGGAATGGAACTGGTACAATTCTCCAAAAACAAACTTATAAAACATAACTCTTCAAAATAAATAGTAACATAAAACAAACTCTTAAAAGTAAAACAGAGATAAAGCACTTCAAAACAATCAAGTTCAAAGAGAAAGGAAGACAAGACAAAGATAAAGAACTTCCAAAACAAGTCATCCACTTAAGTAGTCACACCACATAGTTAGTAAGCATCCATTGTTGATGTTAGAACCAATTCCCGTTTGGAGTATAAAGACTCAGATAGTCACAAAGGACTAGGAATAATAAGATAGATCCAAGAACCAATAACTCAAGAGTGGAATAATTCAATTGGGAGAGATGGCCCCCACCGCCAGATATCAATGTCCATATGGACGAGGGATATACAGCCCCCCCTGTCAGATTTAAATGTCCTGGTGGACGAGGGATATACAGCCCCCTGCTGTTAAATATCAATGCCCCTATGGGCGAGGGATATACAGCCCCCTGCTGTTAAATTAAAAATGTCCTGATGGACGAGGGATATACAGCCCCCTGCTGTTAAATATCAATGCCCCTATGGGCGAGGGATATACAGCCCCCTGCTGTTACCATTGAAGACGCGCGCACGTCGAAAGGAAGATTTCCAAGATTGACCTTTTCCAAATTCCCACTAGATCACTAACTACCCAGAGCAATACCAAAACACTCAGTCCTACAGAGTGCAGAAGCGTAAACCCTAAGCAGTCAATGTCTAACGGGACACCAAGTAGAAGAAACCAATACCCAAGTGAGTTCCACATCCAAGGCTCAGTTAGTCACACAAGCTGAGTCAGTCACACAACCATTTCCTTTTTAGAAGTTCCTCTTAAAGTCAATTAGCGTTTTCCAAAACGTTCCACAAGTCAATCAGCAAAAATAATGTAGTACGAGAAATCGTACAAAACATTTCAGAAAGTCCAAAACACAACAAGCTGAGTACGAGAAATCGTACAAAACATTCCATAAGGTCCAAAACACAACAAGCTGAGTACGAGAAATCGTACAAAACATTCCATAAAGTCCAAAACACAACAAGCTGAGTACGAGAAATCGTACCTGGGTAACGCTGTAGCAGTTCTAATCAACTTGCACAAACAATCAACAGTACTCTGAAGAATATTAAAGGTAGTCTATCATCAATCACTTGTAGCCCACGTTAAACTTAAATAAACTCCTCACTGTTATTTCTAAATCTCAATTGTCTTTTAAGCCCTCACTTAAATGCTATGAATAACCTTTGACTTGTCTTAGAATGTTGTATAACTCAAGGTTGTAAGACCAAGGAATGTATTTTATTAACACTTGTTAATTGTTCCACCCTTATCCACTTTACCCATACCTAACCATAATTCTCACATTAAAGACCTTTATAACATAAGTGCATTATACGTTATTCAATCAATCTTAGAATTTCAATAACAATTCTTAAGCTCAATACTTTTATTCTTACTTTAGGACATACATCGTGTTATGACCAATGATGGGTTTATCTTAGAATACTATACTATTATTTCACAATTTATTGACTATGTATCTTTATCAATATCTACTAGATAATCCATTATAACTAAGTCTTCCCCCTTAACTTAATTCAGATCTACATCCCATACCCTGAAATCGTAGTGTTGTAGATGCATTTTAGTACAACTTATTTGAGCTACTAAACTCAATTATCTTATCTTTAGTTCAGAATGGCCTTTAATTACAACCATCTATTAATCTTGTCATAAGTTGTTAAATTACTTTTCATCTTGAAATAACCATATTATAGTTAACTCAAACTTATCGAACTCTCACATTTAGTATCCACAAGGTATATTATTTACTTAACCATATCTTTATAATAAGGTGTTTTAAGATAACCTTTTATGTATCCTTACTTACATTTAATTCCCTAACTGTTTTACTTTTACACACATTCTCTCTATAGACCATGTATAATCCTTTTATATTAAACTTTGTTAAACTCAAGTCTTAAATACATTTTATATTGTTTACAAAACCTAAAGTTTCAAAAGAATAACTTAATAAATTAATTTCCTTTATTGTATTTAGGATGGACATGATATCTTAGCATGAGGTAGAATTTATCAAAGAATTAAATTCTGGTTCGTAAGTGAAATTGTCAATTACTTAATAAGATAATATATTCTGAACAATCTCCTTACCTTATATTCAAATGACACATTAATATTTCCAGTGTCAAAAGGTAAATCAATATAATCTCTTATGTAACCTAATTTCATCTAATTAAAGGTTTAAAGATTTTAAGTATCTAATTTCTATTTACAAACCTTCTTATAAATTCTAACTACTAAATACATTACTTAACTATAAACTCACATCCTGAATATTGGTTTTAAATGTATTTATATGGCTTAACTAGTTGTAAGAAACTTAAGGATTATTATTTAGATTAAATTCCTAATCATAGTTTAATGTAGTTTTATATCATAATCCCTTTTAATGATTTTATCTTAAAATATTAAGTTATTACTCAATACTATTAATATTAAGAAATAATTAAATCTAGACTTATTTATCCTCTTCACATTTAGATGTAAAAGTAACTCATTTATTTTATTATTGTTTATATAATAAGAACATTTAAATGTAAAAGTATTTCATTCATTTTATTATTAATTATATAATAAGATCTATTTGGGTAACACTTTATGTAAACTAATTCCAAATATTCCTAAATTTCAACTTATTAATTTCTTAACCAAATTATAAATTTACATTGTGGTTATTGACTAAATAAATACATGTGTTTAAATACGGTTTATATAAATCTTAGAAACTCAAAGATAACTAAAAACTCAACCTATAACCATAAATTAATACCACCTCATATAATATTCTTTTATTAGTATCATGTAGAGGTTTAGTTTAACTCATTAATTCCTTCATATTATATTTTCTATAAGGTATTTTATTCCTTTTATTTATTTATTTATCGTATATATATATCCTTCCTATTACATTTCTCACAAGGAATGTTATTTCCTTTATCTATTTTTATTGTATTTATATACATATATATATATATATATATATATATATATCCACATATATCAAGATTTATCCAGAACATTCTTTAAGAAATTCTATTGTATTTAATTATATTTAATATCTTTTAGACATATCCACAACTGATTTATGGTTTATAAAATAGAGTATTTCCCTTAGTTTTAGTTAAACATATTAGCTTCCATATTATATAATAAATAAAATGTAGTTTAGTTAAATTCCTTGATTTAATATAAGTTTCTATTTATTTCTCTCATATAAAATATATATAAATATACGTAACAACTCTTACTTCACTTAAAGTTAATACCCAAAATATTTATAAACATACTGTATTAAATGTTAATTAGTCTTATTATATTTTCCCCAACCTATAATGTAACACCCCTACTACGCACATAACTTTACTTGGAATCGCAGCGGAAAATAAACAACTAAACGGTAACTAAACGATTGGTGCTACAATGCCGTCAACCACCCACGCGGCTAACAAGGCTGAATAAATACGATTGTACCGGTCTGATGATCAGACTCCCGAGCATAGAACTAACAACCATATATATACATCAACATAATACCGAGTGTTTACAAAACCCTTTCACCGTATACTCCACCGTAACCATCATAACAAGTATATAATACGCCACGGGAGCACAGGCGCATCCCGGGCAAACATCCCAGAAGTACTCCAAAAGTAAACTACTCTCTAGGACCTAGAGCCACTCTGCCTCCTCGATCCTCATCCTGCAATAAAAATATGGAGCCCCCGAGGGGGTCAGCACCTTTGCTGGTATGGCTAACGCGCAGCCCATCGGCTACCGGGATACGCGCAACCAATTGTCATGATGACATGATATTTATTTTAAAACACACAACATATACATATATAACATAACACAGGTATTGTACACATCATAACACACATCACAACATACAATTCCTTTTAGGAAGAGAACCAACACAGTTAGTCCCCATTGAGAGCCTAGAGAATGTTGCCACGCTCATACTTAGCTCGTTACATAACTCGTTACCGTCCGGTTAGATTGAACGGTTAACTTAACACAAGGTGCCTCGGATATAGTGATCCAAGCACACCAAAACAAAACACATAGTATGCCCCTGTGGCCCGACGTGAGTCAGTAAAATAGCCTTGGTTAAGCTAAAGGGAAGGTTAGAAACCAAATTGGAAACTTAACCATAACATACAGAGAGAATCGAACCGGTTATGACATCGACTCCCATACTCACACGCGTGGCCGGAACAGACCGGACTCCTCACTTCCCCCGTTAGCCCTTGTTAGTAGTTCATCATTGAACACAACACACAATTCACAATCATAGGTCAAGTCTTGTTAGACCCACACAAGGGAAGAGAGAGTCACACCTAACAACATAATAGTATTTAACAACTGTAAACTCTTTACATGGTTTAATCTTACAAGGTCATAAACACACAGAAAAACAAGCAACACACAAGCCGGTGTAAACCGGTAGGCAACAGACTGCAAGAAAACCATACCTTGGTCCTTGCCTCGTTTCGTTCCCACCTTGAGAGAATCCTATACACATTAGTAACGTCGGTTAATTATTTATTTAACTTCACACTTACTAAGTATTTAACATGATTGTATGACATGTTTTAATGTCTACCTCACCCTAGGTTACCTTCATTATACTCCCTAGGGTTAACTACATAAGTCACATACTTTCCTGTTTTTTTTTTTTTTTTACAAGTTTAGGTCCGACCGACCTTGTCGACCGAACTTGTCCAAGTTCGGTCGATTCCAGAAACATTTCCGCCAAAATTTTCTACTCCGACCGAACTTACCAAGTCCGGTCCTATGTTCGGCCTTTTCCCGAGAGTTTCTCCCCTTTGTAAATTTAGCCCGACCGAACTTACCAAGTCCGGTCCTATGTTCGGTCTTTTCCAGTGACTCAATCCGTACTCAAAATACAGGCCCGACCGACCTTGCAAGTCCGGTCCCCAAGGTCGGCCTTTTCCAGAAGCCAATTCTCGCAGGGTAAACTGGGCTCGACCGAACTTGCAAGTTCGGTCGCAAGTTCGGTCTGCCCCAGACCTTTGTTTTTCCTTTTTACATTCAACTCCAAACTTCACCCCATATAACCTAGTACCCCCTAACCTCATTTGGGCACTTTAAACACACCTTAAGACATCCTTAAACACTCATAAAACTCATTTTCTAATTCCTTAAGCCTTTACTTCTTTCTTTACAAAATTCCTAACACTTACAATGTTTTCTCCTAGTTTCCAAGTGGTGTTTCATACCTATGATGACTACTATCCCAAAATGCTCTCTCCTTCTCTTAACATCATCTTTTAAGCATTATCTCCCACAACTAACTCCTTATATCCTTCTTGAAATTCTTTTCCTAGTGTACACTTTCTCTTTATTTTACCAAAGTTTGCCTAAGTCTTACCTAAGTCTTACCTAAGTCTCAAAGTGACTTTGGTACTCACTAAATCTTAAGATCATGTCTAGGTCCTTATTACACCCTAGAGTACTTCCTAGTACATCAAAATTCCTTAAGAACATCATGAACTCCTTATGCATTTTCTAAATTTCGACATAGTTTCTCCTAGCATTTTGTTACACCTTAGCACATTATTTTCATCATCAATCATCCTAGAACACTAAGAACACCAAGAACACTTTCTTACACAACTTCACCAAATTCACACTACATCACAATATAGTGCATAACTTAATTTGCATGGCACTTAGGCCCTTAAAATGCATGGCTCTTAGGCCCTTAAAATGCTTAAATCATAAACACTGAATTTCCACAATATATATGCCTTTAACCTGCGATTACATACAACAAGACATATGTTATTTTACTAGTCTCCTTGAGAACATTTACTAGGTCATTTACCATGTGCTCTTTAGGTAGTTTTAATAAGCAATTATAGCTCATTTCTCCTAAGGCATTAAACAACATTAAGTTAGTAGATTTACCTCTTTTCCAACACACTTCCTTCTTGTTTCCTTACAAAACCGTATGGTATTTTGATTCTTTGACAAGTTCTAAACAATATACAAACATTATAATGAGTATTCAAGCTATAAGCTTCATCTCATTGTAAACCCTAATTTGACATTGTTTCAAAACATGAATGTAGTTGTTTTACCTTGATCTTTGAAGAGAGTTTGAATAAATAACAAGAGAGGACTCCACCTAGTCCATGAAGAGTTGAAATGAAGCTAGAACAAAGTCACAATGAGCTATATCAATGTGTATTTTCGGACATGACAAAAACAAAGGAGGAAACTTGATTTTTGTTTGAGATTCCTTACCTAGAAGCAAAGGAGAGTAATAATATGTAGAAATCCAAGCTCAAGCTCCTTCAATGGTGGAACACCTTGGCACCGAAATGGAGCTCTTGGAGTTTTGAGAAGATAGGAATGAAGAGCTTGATGAGAGGAAGAGATTGGTGGTGTTTGTTTTTGATTTGGACAAGTGAGCTAGGTTTAACAAGTGGTCAAAGTTGGAGCTTCCATGGTGATAGTGGTATTACCGAGAGAGAACAAGGAAGAAGGAAGAAGAGAGGTGTTTGCAAACCGTGGGAATGAAGGGAAGAAATGAGAATGAAGATAGAACTTGCTTTTAGGAGATATTTATGTTAATAAAGTAAAAAGTAAGTTTACTTAGTTTTCTTTACTTACTTATAATATTAACTAGAGAGTGGTGAGTCACACACTTATAAAAACCGGCCCCCTTTATTAGTATGAGGGCATTTTAGTCTTTGTTTGTCAATTTAATTACTTAATACAACATATGTTATAAACTAGCTTATAAAAAGTACTATTCACCTAAACAAGGCACTTAGAAGTGAAATTTTTGATTTCCCACTAATATAGCCACCCAAATGTGATACTATATAGTACACATATATATTTAAGAGTAATGATGGACATTTAGCCATTCAAAACTCATTTACAAGACAATTTTTCAAAAACGTGCTTTAAGACTTCTTAAAGCACATTTTGTGTTTTAACTTGCTTTCAAGCTTGGTTTTCTTTGGTAATTGGTTTAATAAGTTCATTAGTACATAAATGAGGTCTTGGTAAGCTCATTAGGTCTTACTCAAGTTTATCCCAAGCTTAGAGCACATTTTAGCTCTTATTGACTTTAAAGCACATTTGTGTTTCCTTTGTTTAAATTTGTTTAGTAAGGTTTCTAAGACTCTTTTTAGTCTTGTTACACCCTATTTAGGTGTTTAAACAACATAACTAGGTTTGGGGTATTTCAATCTACCCCCCTTAAAAGAACTTTGTCCCCAAAGTTCATACTTCCACATAACTTAAACATTAGAACATGAGAACACATATTAACAACACTTCTATATCACATTAACAACATCTTACATCATATCGGACACGTGGTCCAAACAACAAAACATCACAACATCATTCAGACTCAGCGGTCTGCAACATTAACAACATGACAATACAACACAGACAATGTATACAAATACATGTCATACACATAACCGAAACGGCTCTACCCCCCTTAAATAGGGGTACGCCCCGTACCCTATACATACAAACACTAAGAAGTAAACAACGACGGGTACTTCGCCTTCATCTTATCTTCCAGCTCCCAAGTGGCCTCCTCCACGTCCTGGTTAGACCAGAGGACCTTCACCAGTCTCACGGACTTATGGCGAGTGTCTCGAGTCTTAGTGTCTAGAATCCGTACCGGAGTCTCCACTGATCGCATGGTCGGCTCTAAAGTTAGCCTTTCAGGCTGAAGCACATGAGACGGATGAGACATATACTTCTTCAACTGGGACACATGAAATACATCATGTACCTTGCCCAGCTCGGCGGGTAAATCAAGTCTATAAGCTACCGGGCCGATCCTCTCCGTCACAACATAAGGCCCCACATATTTTGGGCTCAACTTGCCTTTCTAGCCAAAACGAAATACTCCCTTCATGGGGGATACTCTCAAAAATACCTGATCGCCCACGGCGAACTCCAGGTCACGTCGGCGCACATCAGCGTACGACTTCTGCCTATCCTGAGCTGCTTTCATATTAGCCCTGATCTGGCGAACTTCTGCCTGAACTTGCTCAAGATACTCTGGTCCTATAATGACCGTCTCACTCGACTCATCCCAGCATAATGGCGTGCGGCATGGTCTACCGTACAATGCCTGGAAGGGAGACATCTTGATCGATGCATGATAACTGTTGTTGTAACTAAACTCGATCAGATGTAACTTATCAATCCAGCCGGTCTGAAAGTCAAGTGCACATGCACGTAGCATATCCTCAAGTGTCTGTATGGTGCGCTCACTCTGACCATCGGTCTGTGGGTGAAACGCCGTGCTCAATTTCAGTTCAGTACCAAGTGCCTCTCGTGTAGACTTCCAATATCTGGATAAGAATCTGGTATCTCTGTCAGATACTATCGTCTTTGGTACACCATGATGTCTAACAATCTCTTTATCGAATAATTCTGCCAATCTTGCCACTTTCCAGGTGTCCTTCATCGGAATGAATCGAGACACCTTGGTCAGTCGGTCAACTACCACCCAAATCATATTCAGACCTCCCCTTGTAGGCGGAAGCCCTACCACGAAGTCCATAGATATGTCATGGAACTTCCACGGCACTGGCATTGGCTGCACCATACCACCAGGCCGTCGGTGCTCAAACTTGACCTTCTGACAAGTGAGAACCTCAACACATAGTCATTTACATCCTTTTTCATTCCAGCCCACCAGAAGTATCTTTTCATACCTTATACATCTTTGAAGCTCCGGGGTGAATCGAAGTAGTAGAACAATGGGATTCACTCAGTATGCGCTCCTTCAGCTCAGCGCTACTCCTGGGTATACACAACCGGCCATTGAGCCTAATCAGGTCATCATCGTGGAGTCTGAAGTCATACTTCTGACCCTCGAATGTGCCATCAATAAGCTTCTGTCTGATCTCCATCATGTACTGATCCGTCATCTGAGCACTCCGCACCTCTTCAACCAAGCCAGTATGAGAGACTAGCGAATGGAGAGAGTGTGCTCGGCGACTCAATGCGTCAGCTACCACATTTGCCTTACCCTCCTTGTACTGTAAATTGATGTCATAATCATTCAGAAACTCAACCCACCTTCTCTGCCTCATGTTCAACTCCTTCTGAGTGAACAAGTACTTTAAACTCTTGTGGTCAGAATAGATTGTCACACTTACCCCATATAAATGATGTCGCCATATCTTCAGTGCGAAGACAATGGCCCCCAACTCTAAGTCGTGGGTAGGGTAGTTCTCCTCATGCTTCTTCAGCTGTCGGGAGGCGTAAGCCACGACCTTCCCGTGTTGCATCAACACACAACCCATACCCCTGCCTGATGCGTCGCAATAGACCTCGAAACCATCTGGACCGTCTGGTAGTGTCAGAACCGGTGCAGATGTCAGAGCATCCTTGAGACTCGTGAAAGCTCTCTCACAGTCGACTGTCCACTCGAATGGTGCATCCTTTTTCATCAAGGAAGTCATCGGCTTCGAGACACTGGAGAAGTCCTTCACAAATCTCCTATAGAACCTGCCAGACCGAGGAAGCTCCTGATGTCGGTAACTGTCTTCGGCCTAGGCCAGGTGCGCACTGCATCTATCTTTGCCGGATCAACAGCGATCCCGGCCTCAGAAATCACATGTCCAAGGAATGATACTTGGTTCAACCAAAATTCACACTTAGAGAATTTAGCATACAGCTGATTCTTTCTCAATGTCCGCAACACATCTCTCAGGTGGCTTTCATGCTCACCTTTCGATTTCGAATACACAAGTATGTCATCGATGAAGACTACCACTGATTTGTCCAACTGATCTTGGAACAAACGGTTCATTAAGTCCATGAACTTTGCTGGTGCATTTGACAAGCCAAACGGCATAACTGTGAATTCATAATGCCCATACCTAGTTCTGAAAGCTGTCTTTTCTATATCACTGTCACGGATGGCAATCTGGTGATATCCGGAACGTAGGTCTATCTTGGAGAACACTGATGCTCCCCTCAGCTGATCAAATAGATCGTCGATGCGTGGTAAGGGGTAACGGTTCTTCACCGTAACAGCATTCAGCTCCCGATAATCAATACATAGGCGGAGGCTACCGTCCTTCTTCTTCACGAAGAGAACCGGCGTCCCCATGGTGACACACTAGGGCGGATAAAGCCCTTGTCGAGTAGGTCTCTCAGCTGCTCCTTGAGCTCAGTCATCTCCGCTGGAGCCATACGGTAAGGTGCTTTCGCAATGGGTCCGGTGCCCGGAATTAGATCAATCTCAAACTCAACCTCTCGTGCTGGCGGCATGCCCGGCAGTTCCTTAGGAAATACATCAGGAAACTCCGACACTACCGGCACATCTGGGCTAAACTCAGGGTCTCTCTCTATGTCCTGAACATAGCAGAGGTATACATCACTCCCTCGTCGTAACTCGTGATACATAGCCATGGCGGTGATGATCTGTGTCGAAGGCTCCCTGGGCCTCTGGCGGTAAGATATGGTAACCCCAGATGGACTCCGAAGAAGCAGTCGATGCTCGGCACACAGAATTCTGCCCTTGTGCCGCTCCAACCAGTTCATCCCGACAATCACATCAAAACCCAATCCGTCGAACTCTATCAAGTCGATCGGAAACTCTTCACCCCTGATTTGTACAATAGCACCTCGGTAGTAGCGGGTACATCGGATCCGCTCCTTCGACGGGAGAGTAACCACGAAGTCTGGCATCTCTTCACCATCTAACCCCAGCCTCTTCGCAAATGATAGCGAAATGAATGTGTGCGAGGCTCCAGAGTCGAACAAGATCGATGCATCCACGCCATTCACTGGAAAGGTACCGGTGAGGATTGTGCCGCTCTTGCCAGCTTCTGCTTTATTGCAGACACTTAGTATACCTCCCGTTCCGAGTGCACAGCCTAATTCATTGGCAAACTAATAAGTATTGGGTAACAACACGGTTTATATGCTTCAAACAACTCCACTTTATTCATTAACATACTCCTCTTTTACAACATTCATTGGCTTATACTGTCGCCATGACTCACACTTACAACATCCTTAATACATACTGTTTATCACATAATTATACAAGGCTTAAAACTGTCTGAAGGTCAGGTTCAAACGTCCGGGTTTCATGTGTGTGGCATTGATCACTGCCGACGGTGCGGTATTCAGTTTGATCTTTCTGATGCCATGGTATAGCATCCTTGATTGCCCACCCATGATTAATACATCTCCGGATCTTAGCAATAGCTTCTTTGCGAGGTCAGCACGCTTCTGCTCGCCATACACAAACACTGCGGTGTCACCAATGGACCAAGACACCACGGGTACTCCCTTACTTAGAGACTCGGGTGACTCGTCCTTGTCTTGGTGCATACCCAACCGTCCACCTTTCTGGTAGAAGTTTACAATGCATAAATCTGCTTTTACACTTGGAATTGATTCCGTTTCAACCTGCTGAGCAATTCCCACGGCGTGGTTAACGACCGCATGGAACTCCTCTGGTATACTTGATACTGTTGCTCCATCTTCAGCTCGAACTTCTTGATATGACTTGGTGTAAGGGTTCCAGTCCTTACCCATGCACATCATCTTCAATTGCATCCTTGCTCCGTTTGGGTATTCGGGTGTGTAAAACCCTCCTGGTTTTGCTCCAAGTTCGTCGCATCGTCTGATGATGTGGATTTGTGCTTCCGGTGTCAGGTATCCATTTAAGAGTATCATACCTGGCTGGATAACCTGACATTGCTCCAATGGAAAGTCGGTGATGTTGATGGTGGTTTCTCCAGGGTTCGGTGTGGGTGGGATTGGATAACATATATTGAAAGTTCCTTTAAGTTTAGAGTACTCTAATTAGGTAAATCTCACACTATACTTTATTCATTCACTCACATGGTTGTTTATTTAAACTCACTCACACACATGCATGAAATGCGGTATGCAGACACTTATTCCAGTTAACAATTTAGGCGGTACCTGGTCTAGAAGAGGGCCCTGGCGCCTCAGACCGGTCCACCACATTCAGGGTGGCCTTGTTGGACCCCGACCCCTTCCCCTTCTGGGACTCCGTGTATCTGATTGGGGGTGGCTGGTTCGCCGTCTTCTGGCCATCGGTGGTCGTAGTGGCCTTACCCTTCCATTGCCCCTTGGGCCTGAAGTTCCTACTGTTCGGGTTCTGCCAGCACTCATGGTCGCGGTGACCCATCTTCTTACAGTACCGGCACTGAACATCATTACCCTTGCAGTCCTTGCCGGGGTGGTCGCCGTTGCACCACTTGCAGTAATAGTGGCGCTCCGGTCCAGAGCCCGTGCTAGCTGCTATCACAATACACCATTAATACTTGTTTCACAACTTATTAACATATACTCTAACTTATCACACAGGTTTAGACAATTACCCTTAGGTGGGTAAGAACGTAGGGGCTTGGCCGCATACGCATAGGTGAGCTGCAGAGGCTCATCAGCAGTGGTGGTCTGGGTCTGGCCCTTGCCACCTTGTTGCTGTCCTTTCTGGGACTGGGAGTATGACTTCTTCTTCTTCCCTCCCCACTGCCCTTGCGCGCCTTGGCCCTCGTTCTGAGCCTTGCGCTTGAGCGCACTCTCCTCGTCCCTCAGACGGACGGTGATCTCCACAATAGCAGCGGCATGATAGCACTCCTATATTTAGGGTGTCAGTTATGCCCCGCCAAATAACTCACATCACATTAACACATTGTACACACTTATTCACATTACACTGTAATTCCTTTACCTGCAAGGTGGTATATCCAGTAGGCCCCATGCCGTAGCGTAGGCGATAGTTCAGTCCGTTGTAGAAACGGTTCACAAGGATCCGGTCTGAGTAACCCAGATCCGGTAGCAGGTGGATAAGTCCGATGAAGGCTGAGTAGTACTCATCTACTGTCATCTTATCCCCTTGTCTCAGGTTGTCCAACTCCAGGCGCTTGGCCTCTTGCACATGTATAGGGTAGTATTTGGCTCGCAGAAGAGCCGTGTACTCCCTCCACTGGAATGTCGGATCAGCAACTCTACCCTCGCGCACAAGCTTCCACCAGTTTTGTGCCGAGCCTTTCAGGTAGTAAGCAGCAAGTCGTACCTTGACCTGCTCAGGTGCTAGGGTTTCGAAGGCGGTCTCCATCTCGGAGATGTATGCCTCGAGCTTACGGGGATCGGTCTCCCCACTGAATGAGGGGCCTCAGATCAGCCAACGCCTTGACCCAATTGGTCTCTCGTGGCGGTGGTGGTGGTGGCTGAACTCCGGGCTGTTGCCCTTGCTGAATGCAGCAACTAATCGGGTACCAACTGGGCTACGGCGGCTGCAACTGCCTCAGCCATAGTCTGTGCCGTAGTATCACGCCCTGGTTACCCAAATCTCCAGTACCGCGCCCGCGGCCTCTACCTCGTGGTCTACCTGCCATCTGTATTCATATGAACATCTCATTAGCATTATGCTTGCACACTTATCGGTCCGACGATTGTAACGCTTCCCGATAATAAGGTATCTCCACACTTAGTTAGTGGTCAACCTTTCCAGGTATATGTTCACTTAGGTATCTGTAGTTAGGTTTCCTAACTCGTATATCCCTAAGCTCGGTATTCTAGTCATCAGAGCGATACTTCGCTCTGATACCACTTTTTGTAACACCCCTACTACGCACATAACTTTACTTGGAATCGCAGCGGAAAATAAACAACTAAACGGTAACTAAACGATTGGTGCTACAATGCCGTCAACCACCCACGTGGCTAACAAGGCTGAATAAATACATTGTACCGGTCTGATGATCAGCTCCCGAGCATAGAACTAACAACCATATAATACATCAACATAATACCGATGTTTACAAACCTTTCACCGTATACTCCACCGTAAACCATCATAACAAGTATATAATACGCCACGGGAGCACAGGCGCATCCCGGCAAACATCCAAAGTACTCCAAAAGTAACACTCTCTAGGACCTAGAGCCACTCTGCCTCTCTCCTCGATCCTCATCCTGCAATAAAAATATGGAGCCCCCCGAGGGGTCAGCACCTTTGCTGGTATGGCTAACGCTCAGCCCATCGGCTACCGGGATACGCGCAACCATTGTCAGATGACATGATATTTATTTTAAACACACAACATATACTATATAACATAACACAGGTATTGTACACCTCATAACACACATCACAACATACAATTCCTTTTAGGAAGAGAACCAACACAGTTAGTCCCCATTGAGAGCCTAGAGAATGTTGCCACGCTCATACTTAGCTCGTTACATAACTCGTTACCGTCCGGTTAGATTGAACGGTTACTTAACACAAGGTGCCTCGGATATAGTGATCCAAGCACACCGAAACAAAACACATAGTATGCCCCTGTGGCCCGACGTGAGTCAGTAAAATAGCCTTGGTTAAGCTAAAGGGAAGGTTAGAAACCAAAGTGGAAACTTAACCATAACATACAGAGAGAATCGAACTGGTTATGACATCGACTCCCATACTCACACGCGTGGCCGGAACAGACCGGACTCCTCACTTCCCCGTTAGCCCTTGTTAGTAGTTCATCATTGAACACAACACACAATTCACAATCATAGGTCAAGTCTTGTTAGACCCACACAAGGAAGAGAGAGCATCACCTAACAACATAATAGTATTTAAACTGTAAACTCTTTACATGGTTTAATCTTACAAGGTCATAAACACACAGAAAAACAAGCAACACACAAGCCGGTGTAAACCGGTAGGCAACAGACTGCAAGAAAACCATACCTTGGTCCTTGCCTCGTTTCGTTCCCACCTTGAGAGAATCCTATACACATTAGTAACGTCGGTTAATATTTATTTAACTTCACACTTACTAAGTATTTAACATGATTGTATGACATGTTTTAATGTCTACCTCACCCTAGGTTACCTTCATTATACTCCCTAGGGTTAACTACATAAGTCACATACTTTCCTGTTTTTTTTTTTTTTTTACAAGTTTAGGTCCGACCGACCTTGTCGACCGAACTTGTCCAAGTTCGGTCGATTCCAGAACACATTTCCGCCAAAATTTTCTACTCCGACCGAACTTACCAAGTCCGGTCCTATGTTCGGCCTTTTCCCGAGAGTTTCTCCCCTTTGTAAATTTAGCCCGACCGAACTTACCAAGTCCGGTCCTATGTTCGGTCTTTTCCAGTGACTCAATCCGTACTCAAAATACAGGCCCGACCGACCTTGCAAGTCCGGTCCCCAAGGTCGGCCTTTTCCAGAAGCCAATTCTCGCAGGGTAAACTGGGCTCGACCGAACTTGCAAGTTCGGTCGCAAGTTCGGTCTGCCCCAGACCTTTGTTTTTCCTTTTTACATTCAACTCCAAACTTCACCCCATATAACCTAGTACCCCCTAACCTCATTTGGGCACTTTAAACACACCTTAAGACATCCTTAAACACTCATTAAACTCATTTTCTAATTCCTTAAGCCTTTACTTCTTTCTTTACAAAATTCCTAACACTTACAATGTTTTCTCCTAGTTTCCAAGTGTTTCATACCTATGATGACTACTATCCAAAATGCTCTCTCCTTCTCTTAACATCATCTTTTAAGCATTATCTCCCACAACTAACTCCTTATATCCTTCTTGAAATTCTTTTCCTAGTGTACACTTTCTCTTTATTTTACCAAAGTTTGCCTAAGTCTTACCTAAGTCTTACCTAAGTCTCAAAGTGACTTTGGTACTCACTAAATCTTAAGATCATGTCTAGGTCCTTATTACACCCTAGAGTACTTCCTAGTACATCAAAATTCCTTAAGAACATCATGAACTCCTTATGCATTTTCTAAATTTCGACATAGTTTCTCCTAGCATTTTGTTACACCTTAGCACATTATTTTCATCATCAATCATCCTAGAACACTAAGAACACCAAGAACACTTTCTTACACAACTTCACCAAATTCACACTACATCACAATATAGTGCATAACTTAATTTGCATGGCACTTAGGCCCTTAAAATGCATGGCTCTTAGGCCCTTAAAATGCTTAAATCATAAACACTGAATTTCCACAATATATATGCCTTTAACCTGCGATTACATACAACAACATATGTTATTTTACTAGTCTCCTTGAGAACATTTACTAGGTCATTTACCATGTGCTCTTTAGGTAGTTTTAATAAGCAATTATAGCTCATTTCTCCTAAGGCATTAAACAACATTAAGTTAGTAGATTTACCTCTTTTTCCAACACACTTCCTTCTTGTTTCCTTACAAAACCGTATGGTATTTTGATTCTTTGACAAGTTCTAAACAATATACAAACATTATAATGAGTATTCAAGCTATAAGCTTCATCTCATTGTAAACCCTAATTTGACATTGTTTCAAAACATGAATGTAGTTGTTTTACCTTGATCTTTGAAGAGAGTTTGAATAAATAACAAGAGAGGACTCCACCTAGTCCATGAAGAGTTGAAATGAAGCTAGAACAAAGTCACACAATGAGCTATATCAATGTGTATTTTCGGACATGACAAAAACAAGGAGGAAACTTGATTTTTGTTTGAGATTCCTTACCTAGAAGCAAAGGAGAGTAATAATATGTAGAAATCCAAGCTCAAGCTCCTTCAATGGTGGAACACCTTGGCACCGAAATGGAGCTCTTGGAGTTTTGAGAAGAT
Source organism: Limonium bicolor (assembly GCA_023374045.1). Classification (NCBI taxonomy): domain Eukaryota; kingdom Viridiplantae; phylum Streptophyta; class Magnoliopsida; order Caryophyllales; family Plumbaginaceae; genus Limonium; species Limonium bicolor. Next base: position 253,418,439 of record CM041782.1, read on the forward strand.
AGGAATGAAGAGCTTGATGAGAGGAAGAGATTGGTGGTGTTTGTTTTTGATTTGGACAAGTGAGCTAGGTTTAACAAGTGGTCAAAGTTGGAGCTTCCATGGTGATAGTGGTATTACCGAGAGAGAACAAGGAAGAAGGAAGAAGAGAGGTGTTTGCAAACCGTGGGAATGAAGGGAAGAAATGAGAATGAAGATAGAACTTGCTTTTAGGAGATATTTATGTTAATAAAGTAAAAAGTAAGTTTACTTAGTTTTCTTTACTTACTTATAATATTAACTAGAGAGTGGTGAGTCACACACTTATAAAAACCGGCCCCCTTTATTAGTATGAGGGCATTTTAGTCTTTGTTTTCAATTTAATTACTTAATACAACATATGTTATAAACTAGCTTATAAAAAGTACTATTCACCTAAACAAGGCACTTAGAAGTGAAATTTTTGATTTCCCACTAATATAGCCACCCAAATGTGATACTATATAGTACACATATATATTTAAGAGTAATGATGGACATTTAGCCATTCAAAACTCATTTACAAGACAATTTTTCAAAAACGTGCTTTAAGACTTCTTAAAGCACATTTTGTGTTTTAACTTGCTTTCAAGCTTGGTTTTCTTTGGTAATTGGTTTAATAAGTTCATTAGTACATAAATGAGGTCTTGGTAAGCTCATTAGGTCTTACTCAAGTTTATCCCAAGCTTAGAGCACATTTTAGCTCTTATTGACTTTAAAGCACATTTGTGTTTCCTTTTGTTTAAATTTGTTTAGTAAGGTTTCTAAGACTCTTTTTAGTCTTGTTACACCCTATTTAGGTGTTTAAACAACATAACTAGGTTTGGGGTATTTCATATAAAGTTCATTAATCAACTATACTTTAATTTTTGATTACATTAAAAACTATATATTATAAGTTATTCTTATGAAAAACTCACAAACACAATTTTTAAAACCTTTTCCCGTTGCCCAAAAATTCCCAAATTTAATATACAGTAACTATAACATTTTATACATATTATAAAATTTTTATTTCATAAAAATATCCTTTTAATTTAGCCAAATAATTCCAGAAAACCCGTAACTTGTAAAAATCATAACTTATGTTTAAAAACTCCAAAACCTTAATAATTTACATCAAATAAACTACATAAAATAAGGAATCTATGGTTAAAATTTCAAGTCAAAATACATTCGGGAAGATATTTAAATTAACCCAACAAGTTAAGGTTTATTTCTGGAATTATATTACTTAATATACCTACGTTATAATCCTGGCCGTCCGTATCTCCTAACCACGATCGGACGGTCCAGATCCGCCGAGTTCTTCAGCGAAAAGCTAATGAATGTCGAGTACTAATTCGACGATTTCTCTCAACTCACAGAACCAAATCGATTGATTTTTGTTTCATTGGATCCGAAATTCAATTACGGTTCTAACGGTACCAATTATACGACCTATGATGCACGAATTCGTGAAACCGATTCTGGGTTCGAACAAACTAGGGTTCATGGGTTTTCGAATTTCGATTTGCAAATTACTCTCAGTATAATGCATAATAGGATAAATTGATTAGTGGGTTAGGTCGAAAACGCAAGGACGATTAGCATAATCGGAAGGATTTGAAGAAAAACTCACCACAATTGCACGATTGAAGCGATTCGAAATCGTTTTTTCTGGAAAGGTTCCGACTTCAAACTGTTCGAGTAGCGAACTTTGGAGGTCTGTAGATTACGTTCTAGATCGAGTTAGGCCATGTTTTTGGGCTCATTAGAAAAAAGAAACATAGATCTACACATTGATAACTAGAACTAATCCTAACTCGCACTATACAGAAAGAAAATTGACCCGAAAGTTACGAGTTTACCTGTCGTTTCCCTATGATTTTATGTGCTGAAAAATCAGAGACTTTGGGCGACTTTATCTTCCAAACGGTTACGAATCAGGCTTGGGAATAAACATGAAAGTTGTAGATGGATTAGAGATCTACACAACGAGCTATAGAAATCGAAATTTAGTTGAAAGACGAGGAAGTTATGGCAAGACGAACTTTACCTGAAATCGCATGAAAACTGGAATCTGGGTTACGAACTCGAAAGCTGGCAACTTTGGATCAACTTTCCCGTCGATGTAGAATGAGTTAGGGCTTGTGTGAGTTATGATTGTAAAGAGGGAATTAAGGAGAAACGAATAGAGAAGACGGCACTGGAAAATTCGAAGTAACGAGTGAGATATAGCCGTCACAAGTTAGGTCAAAATCGGATGATTGTTGGAGAAAAACAAGGAGATAGAATCGACCAAGTGTTGGGGCGCACGAGAGGCTGACACATGGCAGTTATAAAATTTTGGCTCTAAACTTCAAACTAGCATAATTGGCTAGGATGATCCGTTTTTGACGTTCTTTTTATCGATCTTCATGGTTTTTCATAACCTATTTTTTGGTATAGGTTTCATGGCCTGGTTTGACCATTCTCAAAAAGTCAACTCTAGCAAGGCTCAATAAGCTTTAAGGTTTCTAGAATTTTATATTGACTTTTATATTTCAAAACAATGTTCCAACACTTCCTAAAATCTTTATAATATATTTGGAGTGTTTAATAATTTTCCCAAGATTTATTGACTTATAAATCTTATTATTAAATTCATAATACTATATAATAATGTATAATAATTAGGGCTAAATAGGAGAAAACCCCTAAATAAATTTCACAATTCCATATAATAATTTAATATTCATAAGTCCAATATAATTTAATACTTAATAATATTATTAAAGGTTTAATAAAAGAAATCCCCTAAATTAATTTAAATTAATTTAGGGGTATTTCAGCCTCACATTAGGGTATGTATATTTTCCATTACTTAACTCCTCTAAAATACATCAGTACTCCTCAAATTTTCAGGTTTATAACCTCCAAGTTATATATATGTAGCATTTAGTATTGCTAATTTGGTACTTCTCCCGACTTCAGAATATACTGGTTCGAAGTTTGTTCTCTTCTCATTTTTATTAGGCGTCCAGCGTTGTCACTATATTGACACTAGCGGAGACCCTTGATATTGATCAGGTATTAAAACCCGTGCTTATCCATGATAGATGCTTAATTCTTTTATGGTGGGATTCTGCTCTTCGTGTCATTACAATTGGCTCGTTATACTGATTGTCTTCTTTCAAGGTTGCACCTTCTTCTTATGAAGTTAATGTAGTTCGTAAGATTTCTGTCCCGCACTGGGCGGTAGGCTCAGTGCCTGGGTATCCCATAAAACTCAGTGTTTGATCTTCCCGAGGAGGTATTCATTCACCTTCCTGTTGTCTTAACTTATGCATTCGTTCTTCAAGCGCTATTAGGGCTATGTTGTCTTTACACAACAATAGGTATTATTTTATCACCATCATGGAAGGTATGATCTGTCGTCCGTGAATTTAGCCACAACTTGTAGGTCTTTATGGTTTCCACCTTTATTTGGTTTACTGAAGCAGCACTTGTTGTAGCAAGTGCGCCATGCAGGTTGGATCTCCATGCAGTGTATGTTTATCGCGACACAAATTTACTCCTTCAAAATTGTATACTTGGCGGTATTGTCAGCCTTTCTTGTTGTCATCGGTATGGCATCACTGTCATTCGTCGTCAGCTTCCCGTGTGAACAACGGTTGGCGTCGTACGGTTCTCAACAAACCCTTTCGACAATACAGGTAGTCTTAAGTACTTATGTTAATTAATGTATTCCTTTTCATGACATCTGCTCGTTGTTTAGGCAGGTCATAATTTGTAGTTACTGTATGTTTTGGACAGTTGTGAACGCCCTTCAGCGGACCAAGTAAAAATAAGTTATTACTCCTCATTGTACTATCACGCACCTTGTATCCCAAGGCTAATTTCGGTTGTATTCGGTTCTCGGAGCGTAACTACGCTCTGATACCACTTTTTGTAACACCCCAACCCGAAACTCCACAACCTGAACAATGATAGCTCCCAATTCAACTAGATATGCAGCAGAATAAATACAACAAAACGGGTGGTGCTACAATGCCATTAGTCACCCATGTGACTAACAAGGCTAACTCCAATACAACTTACAAATGGTACGAACTGAGCGCTGAATACAAACCGCTTTAATTACAAAATTTAAAAGTAAAGGTACAATACTGTAAAATGATACAGGTTGAAATAATCCCATATCTTAAATTCTACCCCACCTACGCTCGGTTGGGTAATCTCTTCAACTTCAGGTACCTAAAAAGTGGGGGGGGGGGTGCCCCGAAGGGCTCAGCAAACAACTATGCTGGTATGAAAATCGTGCAGGCTGTAAGCTAGCAGGCCACACAAGCTATTTTGTCGAATACATGCAGTTCATTTTTTTTGTACAACAGTAAACACACAACATGCAATATTCACGACAAGTAGTTATAGCAAGGACAATAATGCCACACAGAACAAGACTCTAGAAGGTCTAGTTAGATGTTCTGTTATTGATTGATAGTAGTCATGCCCACACAAGGGACCAACAGTAGCACAAAGGTACTAGAATATAAGGGAGGTAAAGTGACCTCGTTAACCTCTATCTTCATAGAGTAAATTGATCGGGTATGATAAACCCTTAGACGAGATGGGACTCTCGTATGAGTAGGCGGGTAATAATCCCTCAGGAGAGCACGTAGTCAACTCCTGTACTTAAAAGATGTGGGAAAGGTATAAATAAACTCTTCAGCGAGAATGGGACTCTCGCGAATTTTCATGGGGAGCCGGGACTCGATCCCACCGAGATTAATGTAACTGCCTCTTATTGTAAGTATACGGGTATTTAGCCCAACGGAAGAACGTGCTGTTCTTCCACCACAAGTAAAAGCGGGTATTTAGCCCAACGGGAGAATGTAGTATTCTCCCACCACATGATAATACGGGTATTTAGCCCAACGGGAGAATGTAGTATTCTCCCACCACCGTCGCGACGTACATATAGTTGGAAGACGACCTGAGACAGGTACATCTCTCGTAGTTGCATGCATGGCCAGATACATCTGGGCTCCTCGTTTTTCGTAGCATAGAATATGTTAGATGTCACACAAGGACGTTAAACAAGCATACTATTGTGTATTGTCAGTTATCGCGTTTAGGGATAACGACGTTTATTTATAAGGGAAGTTAGTGAGAAACATGAGTACAAGTTCTCTGTATAACAACACATAGGTATTTAATCCACTGGTAATGTAGTGTTGTATGCGTGGCACATACATTATAGTCAGAAACGTTCACGCACATAAAACAACACAACAGCGCATATCGTTCGCGCACATTAAATAACACAACAGTGCACATCAATCATGCACATAAAATAACACAACAGTGTACAAGTGCAGTACAACGTTTTGCATGTAATTATCTTGGTCGTTAATTCACACAACAGGTAGCACACAAACCGGTATAATCCGATAGCAAACAGGTTGCAAGAATCCCATACCGTTCACCATAGATTGTACTTGATTAATTCCCAGTCAACGTCTCGTTAAACAAGGTCCTAAAATAGGATTAATTGAGAGTGTTAATTTATGTTACTCTCGTATATGATTTTTACCGTAACGTAAAGTGATTTCGAAATCCCTCGTCATTTTACGTGAGGTTAATTTACCATAGTAATTATTCCTTTCACTTCTTAACTTTACTTATAAGTAAGGAATTATTATATACCTTAAATCTCATAGTCTTTATTTATAAGACTATTATTGCATGGTAGTATACTATTATTTATTCCCATGATTTTAAGTATGCCACGTTGGCTATTCCCCTTAGTTTATTTAATCCCCTTGGATATATTTTTATATTTATATATTTATACATGTATGTATACAAGTATTATTTTATATGACATGTTGTATTTATCCAAATGACAAAACAACTTATAAATCCGTCAATGACATTTATTGGTCACATTTACTCAATTCTCCTCATAACTTTAAATATAATATACTATAATCTCAACCATTATTTGATGGTCATATACTCTCGTTATTTCATGTGAGGTTTTAACTTAACGTTTAGGTAATTTCCTTAACCTCCTAACCTTATTATAATCAAGGCATTTGTTCATATATTTTAAAGTATGTAGTCTTAAATTATAAGACTTATATTGAGTGGTATTTCCTTTAAATTACCTTATGATTTTATGTACATCATATTATATTATTTTCTTTGACTTACTTTGAAATCCTTTGAGGTATTTATTTACACATGTAATATTTATAATACATGTTTATATTTGTCTAAGTAATATTTCAACTTAATGAATTCCTTATATTTTTAGATAGTCACTCATGGACTTAGGAATTTCCAAAACTTCTATTAATTACAAACTAACCCCAAATAATATTATTTCTTTACACATAATTTACTTATACCTTTATAACCTATAGCTTTAATTTCTTAATTCCTTAAATCATAATTTCTTTTCTAATCCCACCAAATATCCACATAGGACTTAATAACATTTTTAATTCCAATGAACACCCTTATATTCTCGGATTACAAATATAACATAACAACTTTATAAACCATTAATTCCAAATACATTATATTACAATTTATAATTCCTTAATTAAAATTTCCTCCACTTAAATTTCGGTAATTAATTTTTTTGGACATAATAACTTTTGTAAATTACCAAACAGCCCCATGAACCTTCGGCTTTAACATATATCTTCTTATAATTACATTTTAACCCCAAAACTTTATAATAGTTATATATTAACTTATAAACTATAGTTTTACTATTTAATTTCCTTTATAACCAAGTGTACATTATATTTCTACTAATTTGCATCCGCCCCTATTTAAATTCCAGATTTACATATAAACTTTTATAAATTACAATTTCACCCCAAAATTTTATAAACTTAATCTTTTATGTCTTAATCCATTTTAACTCAAGGTTTTTGTTCAACACTTTGACCAAAGCCTAATTTCATACTTAATACATTATTGTACCCATAAAATCATTCTTAATTCGGTTATACACCAAATTTTCCAGAAATTACAAAGTAGCCCCAAAACTTTATAAATTGTTATTTTAACACATAAGCTCTTGTTTAGTTTAACCAAAATTCATAATATTAATTATTACATTATAATATATCATAATTATGCCAAGGATACCTATAATTTTCGGAAATTACCATTGGTATCTCAAACTTTCCAAAATTCACAATTTTACCACATAACTTATTAAACTAGTCATTTAAACACTAGTAATTATTTCTAACTTACCCAAAGTTCTTAATATGAGTTTATACACTATATTATATCAAAGTTCACCAAATTTAATAAATAATTCTCGGCCACAATTTAATCTAGCCACCAAGTTTTGGTAAATTACATATTTTACCCTTAACCTTATAAACTTAATATCTTAGGTATTAAAATACCTAATTAACTTATCCAAATATTTAATAAAATCTTAATATATAGTATTAAGCTGCAATATACCAAATTGAAGTTTATATTTTCAGCAATAATTTTTATGACCAAATAATTAACTTAAAATTTCTTAAATCAATTCTTAAACCTTAACTCCATCTTTAATTAATCAAAACACATATTTAAAACCTTAATGATTTCGGCCTTAATTTTATAAGAGGGGAATTAATGGTTTAATGTTATAAAACATAGTTTAAACCATAGATCTACATATATATACTTAGATAAATTACATACCCTCTTGTAAAATGATTTTTCCCTAGGTTTCTCCTTGGATCTTTAGCCACACAACTTTGATCTATACTCCTTGTAGGTGCCTTGAAGATTAGAACAAGGATACCTTATGTTTAACCTTGAATTTCTAACTAAACCTTAAGAAATTAAGTAAGGTGTTATATATAAGATTTGTAATAAAGTTTATGATTTACCTTAATATTTCAAAGTGGTGTTCAAGGGCACTTATAATTTCGGCCTTGACAAGGAGAAGAGGAATGAATAAGCTCTTGAAGAGATCTAAGCTTATAACTTAGAAATAACTCTTGTAAACCTTAAAATCAAAGATTTACCTTAGGAAAAATGGCATAAGCTCACGCCTAGATTGTTGTTTGATGAACACCTTGTCAAAACATGAAGAAGTTGAAGTTAATGAAGGGAATAAACAAGAACAAAGTCTGCCATGGACTTGTCTTGGAAGAAAATGAAGTTTTAAGGCATTTTTCATACCTTAAGCCTTCAAGAACCTTTCTAAGGTGTTTCCTTTGATTATCTACGAAATTCTTAGCAGAATGGTGATTGGGGTTGATCTAGATCAATGGAATGAATTAGATGAACTCCCTTGGTGCTAGGAACCGAAAATCTTGAAAATGGCATAAAAATACAACTAGATTAACTTAAGAAATGAGAGCTCTTACTAATGGAACTTACCAAGCCTGGAAGTAGGGAGTGTTAGCGTGAGTAAGGGAAGGAGAAAGGAAGTGAAATCGGAACGTAGAAGAGGAAGAAGGGACAAGACTCCTTAATTGTCAATGTTAGGTGAAAATAATTTATTTTAGTCAAAAGGGGAGGCAATTAAGTCTAAGGCCTCAATCAGTGGGATAATGTGTTTAAAATGGATGCCATGGGACAAGGATCAACCGGCCAAAAATTTTGAATACAAACAAATTTGACAAAAGTGATGATATAAGGTAAGAAAATGATTTAAAGACATGAAAATCATGTCTCTTTGTAGCCAAAATCGGCAGGTATAGGGAGGGTGAGTCACCCTTGTTCTCCCCTGATTATTATAGTTAACTTAGGTCCTTTTAAGAATATCAACTTGTGGCTATTCAATTCTACAAGTTAAATGTGTAAAACGCATTTTTTCGGTACCCAAAAAGTGTGTTTTTGTGCTCGAAGAACATTTCGGAAAATAAATTGTTCCAACGAGTTCTAAGTGTTTATAGACATTTTTTAAGGTAAATTATGATATATTAAGGTGTTACATTGAGTTATATGGGGTTATATCAACAAATGACACAATTCCCGGACTACTAGGACACTCCCGGACCAAAACATGAGCGTTAAGAATTTCTCCCGAGCACTTTGTGTTCAAATGAAAAAGTGGCATGGATCTCCTCTTATAAATATTGAATAACGATCAACTAACCATTTGGAGTGAAGAAAACTAAGTTATACCAACTTAGAATGCATTTTCGGGGTCTCCGGGGCTCCTCGTGCTTTAAGGGGCGTGCGCGAGCGCACCCGGGCACTTTGCATTTTTAACTAGATATGGCCTGGGGACTATGTTTGTATAGTCATATAATGAGGGTATGACCATTTGGTTTGAGTTTAAAAGGTCATACAAGGTCACGCTTAACTCACGTTTTTAAGGTGTTTTAAGAACGTTCTTGTCGTTAAGATGTTTAGTGCGTATTTTTGACCTTTGATGAGTTCTTTTTGAAATATCCCTAATATTAATTACTTTAATTAATAATGAATTAATTAAATAAAAATAATTAATGAGAGATTATGGAATTAAATATCTCAAAATGGGTAAGGGGGAAACATAATATTTAAATAAACCCTAAGTAGTCATTATGAAACATTAACGAAACCTAAAACGACAGTGAGGAGGTTTTGAAAAAAAAAATGTAAACGAAAATATAATTGATCGTTTTTACATTGGAAAACATGTCACAAGTATTTTAGAAGTGGAAATGAGATCTTAGACACCTTATAAAGTATTTGGGTGATTTTGGAGGCATTGGAAAAATTGGTTAAGCAGTCGGAATAAAAGACGTCGCGTTTTCGCCATATTAAACTATTAATAATGATATTTATAAATAACAATATTAATTATTGTTTGAGTCTGCTCTCGGTAATAGTCCAATCTTCATTGGGCACAGTGACTCCAGACCAAAAAAAAAATATATTATATACAGAGCCCACCTCCTTAGTTCTACACCACGGTAAAATTAAACCCTGATATGGTGAAGAACTTCACCGTCTTCCTTCACTCCCCCTCTCACAGTTTGCAAGTTTGCAACCCTAACTGGAAAACTTCTCTGAAATTGCCCTTCCCTCTTCTGAAATTGAAGAATCTCTCAAACCCTAACTTGCAACGTAGAGCGCTGCCTTTCCCTTCTCTTCTTCGTTCAATTTCTGCTCCATACAACCTAAACTAGTGGAGCTCTGTCGCCTCTGTTCACTCTCGGTATTTCGGCAATCAACTTCTCCACTGTTCTTCTAATTTTCCAACCGGTTGAACAAGGAATGGAAGCTATGCGCCCCCATTCTCCCTCGGTCATACAAACGCAAAAAAAAAGAAAAGAAAGAAGGTAATGCTTAGCTTGTCTTTCTACAATTTCCTCCACGGTTTTGGAGTTAACTGGAGCTATCATACTTCCCTAACCCTTTCTTCTTCATCCACATGATGAATCGGTGGGGACTTCGTTCTTCTTGGCCTGCGACCGAAAATTCTGAGAAGAAACCGAAAACAAATCCTAGCTAGTTGGGTAAGTCGGGCTTGGTACCTTCAAGCCGTAGATTTTGCTTATATTTCTTCCCAGATCTGAAACAATACCTTAACCCATTCTTTATTTCGAACAGGGCCTAATGTTGGGGGCTAGATACTCACTTCTGACAAAAAAAAGGATACGAGTCTAACCTTGCATTCTTGAATTAATATTGTAGGCATAGTGTAATATGTAAAGATCTGAAGTAAAGAGGAACTACTATGTTGTTAAGTTGTTCTGGAATGATGGGTAGTTAAGTGAGTTGTGTTCTGGCTGAACCGAATCTCACAATCCCTAATTGATCTTAGAGTTCTTGGAGGGTGAGCAAACATGAACTTACTGTTTCATTTTGGGGTCAATCTCTATATAATTTCTAATATAGCTAGATGTTTTCTTTATTTTCATGAGCTTGCGTATGAATGAATATCTGGTGAGTTTAATTATAAACTTGACTTAGGGTTATAGGTAATAGGTAGCTTAATGAAATTAGAGATTTGTTTCGGTTGTTCTCAGTGATTTAGGATGTGATAACCTCATAATCTGGGTAGTAAACCTTGTCGGGCTGAAATAATGGTCCTCAAGTTCTGGATATTTACTTATCGCTCCTGGTGAATAAGGGGATTAACAAACCAAACACATATTAGTTAAAGGGAATGAGAGTAAATAAACTTAAATGTAACTATAGACCTTAGGATTTTGATTTAGTCGATATTAGACAAGTTGACTGTATAACCATGGGGGATTAAACCTTTACGAGTAGTAGTCAGATTGATAAGTTAGCAAATCATGGTGGCAAAGTAAATCTGATATAGAAACAACACGTGTGAAGCGGTAGTAATTGTGTTGATAAATTAGCAAGGAGTACTTAAGATATATATGTGTATATATATCAAGTTAATAATTTAGTGTATTTCGATTGAATTGGGGTGTTTGGTCTTATACTGATGGTTAGTGGGTTCTAACGTCAGTTTGGGTTTGATTTACATAATCTGTGCATATAAGTTTGAACGGATGAATTAATAGATTGATATCCTCTTTGTCTAAAAATAAAAAGGATTTGTAAAAGTAACCGTAAGTGTTACAGTTATTAATGGGTAATTCAAGTTACACAAATGTGCATTTTACAAATTGGCAAAGCTAATGTGGGATTGACTGTTTGGTGGGCGTATTGTGGGTGGGCGAGAATATGATGTAATTGGAGTTTTTAAATTAAAAATCTAAGTTTGATAAGGTTGGAGGGTAAATTCAAAATTTAAGGGAAATTAGGATTGTTGTGTTTGAGCGGTGAGTAGTGATTTGGAGGTATATATATATATAAAAAAAACGTTAATCTGGCCAAATAAGGTTTCTAATGTTTCAACTATTTTGGTGCACAAGTGTTTAATCGTAATAAGCATAATAAATGTATAGTCCAGTGGATTTTGACAGTATGTTTTGTAGATTAATACTAATATGATGAGAGTGGTTGTGGGATGGTTCTACCCTGACACATTAGTGGTTAGACCGGTATGACGTAATGTAATTTATGGAAGATAATGGTCGGTTAATAAATAATAAGGTGTGTTCAGGTTATAGTTTAATGAATAATTAAACATATAAGATAGTAAATTAGTAAGTTGTAATATGTGTTTTGGTAAATTGATTAAGCGATGGATTAAAATAATTAAGAAACCATCTTATTTAAATCGGTATTGATTGGTAAGTGATAAGTGTCCAAATGAGCATGATTTATAGGTGTATTTCATATATAATATTAACACTTTTCTTGCTCATTTCTCCACTTCGGTTAGTTTTCCTCTAGTTTATGTTTTATTGTTTATCTCACAAATTTATTGGTTTAACATGAGGAAAACCAAGCTGGAAGTAAAGTAGGCAAGAGACGAACGCATTGACGCAAACGGCTCAGAAAACGGACTTATAACGAAGAATGTAGAGCCGGTTGAAGATTGTTATAATATATGTATATAATATACATAATATCGCATGAGAAGGCTGAGACGTCCGCGAGTGGGCATGCTACCGCCTCTTAAGTGGCGGACCACTCTCATGCAACCGCCTGGCGGTCAATGAGGCGGACGGTGGAGAGGCTACCGCCTGCTAGCTGGCGGACAAGAGTGTAGCAACCGCCTGGCGGTCTTGGAGGAGGCTACCGCCTCAAAGGGAGGCGGACGAGACACAGGCTACCGCCCCCTAAGTGGCGGACAAGAGACATGGAACCGCCTGGCGGACAGGGGGCGGTTGATGAGGCGGTTGTGACTAATTTAGTCGCGACCAGTTTTCTTCTTTCGTCGTCTGCAACTCGCGCCGACTGTCTGCAACTCGTCCAACTTGCAGCGCCTACCTTAATTCACGCCTCTGCACACGCTCTGTCCCCTTCAATCAGTGAGCAATCAATGAGCTCAATCTTCCACCGCCTCAATCATTTGCTCGCTCACGCGTCTGTCTATCTTCTCTGCTTTCTTCTTCCTTTTTCTATTTAAACCCACGAGCTTCACCCCATAAATCACTGACGAATTCACCAATCCATCCACGACCCAACTTCACCACCATCTCATTTCTCTTCTCCCGCCTTCTCCATTTTATTTATTTTACAGTCCACCAAATTCACCTCTAGCCCTACGTACACAAAATAGCAGAGTGAGACGGAGTGATTACGGATGATTTCTATTACTCTCGTCTCTATCTATCTATTTAATATGTTAGGCTAGTTTACGTTTACTCTGGGAATAGTTATTATGTATCTGTATTAATTATGCAATATTTCTACTGGTTTATTTATATCAGTTTGTTACGTTTTAAAGGTCATCTCGCCTTTCTAATAAATCTCGCGAATTTATTAAATTGCTCTACTAACTCTATTTTTGATCAGACCAGGTGATAAATAGCCAGGTTAATTAAAGCGTAAAACTGGAGGAAGCTTTATTATGATTTAATGAGTTAGTATTCAGTTGCAAATGTAATTCCTCAAATACTCCTCTGCCGTTCGCAGGCTTTTGCTTGAACCTTGATTAGAACCTTGCATTACAGGTGAACGAGTTCTTATGAGGCTATGACTTAGTCCTTAAGATATTTACAGGAACCTTGCCAAATTATTAAACCAGTAGAGATAGCTTAATTATGCAGATTATATTAACCTGACCCAGAGTTCCATTTTATTTATCTGTCAACTTAGTTTATTTTATCTTTTCTTTTTATTTATTTTTACAAGTCAATTAATCCCCCCTCTTGTGACACGCTTAGGTACTAGAATATTTATATTAGTCCCACGGTTCGACATCCGGTTGCTTACATTTTCACTATACTACTGCGACCGGGATTTATTTGCAGCCCGACGTTATTTTGGGTTTTAATTTCTTTCTTTTATGTTAATTACACCTGTTCTAACCACTCAGAAATAACAGTCTGCAAAATGGCGCCGTTGCCGGGGACTAGTTTATTCTAGTCCCTAAGCCCCGGATTATTCACTTGTACTATTAGAATATTTTGTTTATATTAATTTTGTTTGTTGTTTATATTAATTATCTTTTATATTTTGTTTATATTATTATTATGTTTGTTAATTATTATATATTACTATTATTGTTATGTTTGTTTTTTCTAATCATCTTATTTTGTTTATAGTGTTAGTGTGTTTGTTCTCTGTTCGAGTGAGTTCGTTGAAAAAAAAAGAGAGAAGTGTGTCCGCCTATTTCGGACGCGGTCATATACGCGGACGCACCAGCCTTGACCGCCCACTCGTCCGCCCCCACAAGATGCGGACGTCCATGCGGACCGTCCAGTTCAGCAGCTAGTCGACGAGGTTCAAAAAAAAAAAAAAAATAATTTTCAGTTCCTGCTCCAGCTCGACCCGAGAAGAACGAGCTCGCGCGAATCCAGTCCATATCCAAAATTGCTCCAGCTTCTTATTTTTTTTCCACCGACCCACTTATATTATGTTTGTTTCTAATCCTTTTATTTTCTAATCTGTTTCAGTAATCTTGTTTTATATTCAAAAAAAAAAAACACAAAAAAAAATTGTACACGGCAATGGAAGAAGCGTTTGAATATTGGCAGGATTTATACTGCTCCGAATGTGGGGGAGCTCATGATTTTGAGGATTGTCTCATAGTCCAAGAGCAACTCTGGTTAGAAGATCAACCAGACTACCTGGAGAGAATCGCTCAACTACTGGAGCAATCAATGAGCGAAACAGTTCAAGAGGTAGAACACCCCACTACAGACGAGCCACTCATAGAAACTCCTCCCTCTAAAATCAATTACTGCTATTTTCCATCCTTCTCTATAATATACCCAGACAATGAGGATACTTTTATCCTCGAAAATGAAGAGAAGGAATTGCCATCACCTCCCGCCACCATATCCAAACAAAACGCCGGTATCACCTTCGAGGAATCATTTTTCTCTGAAGATGATATCAAACAGCGTTCTTTCTGTAAGCCTCAACAACAAGAGGAGGATTTTTACATCCTCCAATTTGAGGAAGAAAAATTAGCACCGCCGGGTCTTCTGTTAGAACTATGTTCCCGGCATTACCTCCTCAAACACCTGATTTTGTGGAGTATTAATTTTCTTATTTTATATGCCGAGGTAACGTTTTGTTTTGATCCAGGATAACGAGCAGGCGTCTAGCCAAAGACGTTAAAGAAGGGCAGCTTCCCGGGAGGCAACCCGGGTGTACTTTTATTTTTATTTTGCCTTTATGCTCTTTTAATTTTCAGGTTCTCTTAAAATTCTATTTTTGCTAACTTTTAACCCAGTTTGTAGTATGGTTGCTTCTAGTGTCTTATGCAGGTGCACCTCCATGTGGACACCGCAACCAAGCTACGCTACTTGAGGCTGAAGCTCAAGTGTGGGGGGAACTCCTTTAACGACTAGCAAAAATAAAATCAGGGGAGTACCAGTTTCTTTACTTTTGCTTTTATTTAAATAAAAACTGCAGAGGAGCGTTTATGTGCTTACATGTTTATTTGTGAACTTTGTCTTTACTCTATTTTATCTACTAACCGAAAAGGTCTTCTGAAGCTTCCCTTGTTTTTCTGGTGAACAATGAGGACATTGTTAAATTTAAGTGTGGGGGAGTGTGCCCTTTTCGGTGACATTTTGTGCTTAAAATGTTTAATCTCTCTCCTTATCATGCGTTTGTCCAATTCAAATATTATGGACCCCTTTATATGTGGGTTGTTCTCTTTAAGAATAAATACTATTATGAATTGTAGGATAAATGGTACAAATTTTAAAAAAAATTTGATTACTTTTGAGGAGCATTTTATATGCGGTGTGACCAAATAATCTGCAAATGGTTGGATTTTATTACTCAGGGTTTCTTTCTGTCTTCTCTCTTAGGGATTGCTAAGAGGTACTACTCTGTTTAAAAAAAGAGAAAGAAAAATAATAAGGGACTTGCGAGACACCATTGGTAACCAACAAGAGAGTTGAGTGTTCTTAAAAACAAAGGCGTGATGCCTACATCTTCTCATCTCTTATGCGAAAGTAAAACAAATGCATAAATCTATTTTTCCTTTTGTCTTCTCCTCAAATGCCCATTCTTGAGAGAAGTTGGTCATGGTAAAAGTTCTCGAGTCACCTAAAAGAAACATTGGAGTACCTTGGATCATACCCCGAAACTCTATATTTTATTTTCACCCTGAGCACACCTATGCCACCAGCAGTTAATTTTTCACACTCCTCATAAAGTTTAAAGATCATGTTTATCCTACCCTTCATAATAATATTTGTTAGTATTGAGCATTCCCTACTTACTTGGGTACATGGTTTTGCTTGAGGACAAGCAAAAAGATAAGTGTGGGGGTGTGATAAGTGTCCAAATGAGCATGATTTATAGGTGTATTTCATATATAATATTAACACTTTTCTTGCTCATTTCTCCACTTCGGTTAGTTTTCCTCTAGTTTATGTTTTATTGTTTATCTCACAAATTTATTGGTTTAACATGAGGAAAACCAAGCTGGAAGTAAAGTAGGCAAAGAGACGAACGCATTGACGCAAACGGCTCAGAAAACGGACTTATAACGAAGAATGTAGAGCCGGTTGAAGATTGTTATATATATATGTTATAATATACATAATATCGCATGAGAAGGCTGAGACGTCCGCGAGTGGGCATGCTACCGCCTCTTAAGTGGCGGACCACTCTCATGCAACCGCCTGGCGGTCAATGAGGCGGACGGTGGAGAGGCTACCGCCTGCTAGCTGGCGGACAAGAGTGTAGCAACCGCCTGGCGGTCTTGGAGGATGCTACCGCCTCAAAGGGAGGCGGACGAGACACAGGCTACCGCCCCCTAAGTGGCGGACAAGAGACATGGAACCGCCTGGCGGACAGGGGGCGGTTGATGAGGCGGTTGTGACTAATTTTAGTCGCGACCAGTTTCTTCCCGTCGTCGTCTGCAACTCGCGCCGACTGTCTGCAACTCGTCCAACTTGCAGCGGCTACCTTAATTCACGCCTCTGCACACGCTCTGTCCCCTTCAATCAGTGAGCAATCAATGAGCTCAATCTTCCACCGCCTCAATCATTTGCTCGCTCACGCGTCTGTCTATCTTCTCTGCTTTCTTCTTCCTTTTTCTATTTAAACCCACGAGCTTCACCCCATAAATCACTGACGAATTCACCAATCCATCCACGACCCAACTTCACCACCATCTCATTTCTCTTCTCCCGCCTTCTCCATTTTATTTATTTTACAGTCCACCAAATTCACCTCTAGCCCTACGTACACAAAATAGTAGAGTGAGACGGAGTGATTACGGATGATTTCTATTACTCTCGTCTCTATCTATCTATTTAATATGTTAGGCTAGTTTACGTTTACTCTGGGAATAGTTATTATGTATCTGTATTAATTATGCAATATTTCTACTGGTTTATTTATATACAGTTTGTTACGTTTTAAAGGTCATCTCGCCTTTCTAATAAATCTTGCGAATTTATTAAATTGCTCTACTAAGTCTATTTTTGATCAGACCAGGTGATAAATAGCCAGGTTAATTAAAGCGTAAAACTGGAGGAAGCTTTATTATGATTTAATGAGTTAGTATTCAGTTGCAAATGTAATTCCTCAAATACTCCTCTGCCGTTCGCAGGCTTTTGCTTGAACCTTGATTAGAACCTTGCATTACAGGTGAACGAGTTCTTATGAGGCTATGACTTAGTCCTTAAGATATTTACAGGAACCTTGCCAAATTATTAAACCAGTAGAGATAGCTTAATTATGCAGATTATATTAACCTGACCCAGAGTTCCATTTTATTTATCTGTCAACTTAGTTTATTTTATCTTTTCTTTTTATTTATTTTTACAAGTCAATTAATCCCCCCTCTTGTGACACGCTTAGGTACTAGAATATTTATATTAGTCCCACGGTTCGACATCCGGTTGCTTACATTTTCACTATACTACTGCGACCGGGATTTATTTGCAGCCCGACGTTATTTTTGGGTTTTAATTTCTTTCTTTTATGTTAATTACACCTGTTCTAACCACTCACAATATAACGTCTGCAGTAAGTATTAAGGTTATATTAGATATATGAAAACTTCTATATCTATATGAGAATTTATATATACATATAATGATGGATTAAAGACTAGGAGATATGATTCTATACATTCTTGTAACATTAAATTTACGGGAAAATACTTATATACATAGTAAGGGTTATATATTAAGTCAAGGGTATTAATGTAATATAAGTATGACCTTGAAACTTATGACAACCACATAAATATATATATATGTATATATGAACTAAAGACAAGGAGGAGTAGATTATACTAGATTAGAGAGGAATCAACTTATAAGATATAGTATAATTGAATTCGAACTCTAAGGGTGGAAGTTATTTGGCTAAATAATGTAACACCAGTAAGGATATTAGTGATAAATAAAACTTATGAAGTGTAAGTACAATATAAGTTTAGGATTGAATTTTAGGCTATGGTTATAATGTTATAAATGTTGTAACAATTATAAAGTATTAAATGTCATTAATGACACTAGTGCATGTGGTGGAATAATAAAGCTATAAAATAAGGTGGGATATTAATTAGACCTTGGAGGTCTAGTAATATATTATATAATGTCACATAACATTAGAATTGTAGTCTTAGTATGAATTTGTGTAAGATAACACAATCAAGTAAGGTTAATCACCTTACATAAATGATAAGATATATCATTTAATAAATGAGTTTTATAATTCTTATACATATAAGAATATGTGAAGTGAATGGATTGTATGATATGGCTGGGAACCATATAAAGTTAAATAAGAGAGGTTATAAGGTGGGAAGGTAAATTATAACACATTAAACATAAAGTTCTTATGTTAAAGTATAACACATTAAAGGATGAGCGAGTTATATAGTACGAGGGTTACAATATGAATTATATAAACATATGTACTTGGATAATTAACCAAGTCAACATAATTAGCCAAGTGAACTTAATTGACCAAAGAGGTCAAGTTGACAAACTCATAACTTGAAAGGAGAAATAACGGTTTATGAGTCAAGGATATAATTAACATATAGTAACAAACTATATGGAAGTGTGTATTATATAAATAACAAACTATGAATAAAGGAGGTATGTTATTTGGGTTAAATCCTAAGTAGTAAATAAATACTACATGTTAATTACAATATAGTTAGGGAATGATTTAACTAATCCTAAATCGATTAAAACCCGTATGATAGACACTGAGCAATCACGGGGTAATTACCAAGGGGGTTTAGCGACTAGTCAGAATAGCGAATTAGTTCGTATTACAGAGAGCTAATATGTAGTCTCGTATTCCAGAGTTGAGTGCATTAGAGGGCGTATGCTAGAGAACGAGCTACGAGGAATACCGGACGAGCGTGAATCTTCACGCCAGCGATTACTATGGTGCACGGTATGTTAATTGTGTGGTCTGAATGTCCTAAGGATTTTCCTAAGGTCCAGACGTTATGTGTTTAATTGTTGATAGCGATATCTGTGATTTATGTATATGATATTGTACACTGTATTGCTCAACACTGTTGCGTTTATTTCTACGCGAATGTCTTATGACTAGAAGTTTATACATCTAAACTGGAACAAGACTAACTGACCTTTAGGTATTATTAAACCTAACTGATGGTCCACTGTTATAGTCTTAACTCAAGGATTGGATACGGTATCATTGACTAAAGGGCTAACTTATAAAGAGAGGAATCCAGACTGTTTCGACTTTCTGGTTGCGCATTGGTGATCACCGGAGTATAACGTCCGCATCGGACTGACTCCCTCTATATTCCGACGGGCCTAGATAGACTGTTGGACCAGGGTGCCGACTTTGGCACACGGCTTCGGCCATTCATGGACGCCTTTATTAGGCAAGAGGAAGTTCCGGGATTGAATGATCCTTGGCAATGAGCACTTCGCGTGTACGGGAGGACTACTGTCCATTATTAAGTTATTAAGGGTTGTCTTAACATGACGCCTGAGGTGGAATTTAATTGGAAAAGGTTAAGTGATTGGTTTAAAGGATAAGGGCCAGGTGGCCAACTAACAAGTACAGTTTAATACGCGTATCTTGTTTGGTTATTGTTATGGATTGTTGATGTGTGATTATTGGTTATTGTTATGGATTATTGATGTGTGATTATTGGTAATTGCTATGGATTATTGATGTGTGGTTATTGGTGTTGTGTACTACTGTACATTGATGTTTACAGGTGAATTGTTATGCGATTGTTTAATGTTTACAGTTATTACTGTTATTATTGTAAACCGGTATTTCATGTAAAGAATCTAATGTCAAGATGGCTAAAATGACTTAAGGAATCTAGATGACTTAGGACTACGTTTAGCATACCAGCATTTCGATTGCTGAGCCCTTCAGTGGGCCAAACATTTCAGGTTACTGATTGAAGACACAAGCCGGAGCGCGGGACACAGGGTAGCTGTTGTGTTTTCAATAAACACCTTTTAGTTTTATTATGTACTGTATTATGGAGTTTGTTGTATTGGGTTAGTTGCTCATTTGCTTAGTTTGGATTTGGATTGTAAGTTTAAGATTGTTCGGTATCTCGTCATCACAGCGGTGAGGAGTTAAGTTGATGGATGGAGTAAGGTTGCCTTGTTACTCTCATGGGTGAGTAACGGCGTGTAACACCAAACGATAGTTAGTTTATTTTCCGCTGCGAGTTATATTTTGTTATGCTACGACTTGCGATTATGATGCAGGATTAGGATTAGGGGTGTTACAAAAGTGGTATCAGAGCGGAGTACCACTCTGATGACGAGATATTAGGATTAAGACAGTGAGCATAGGACTTACCATGGGTAAACGGGAACGTCTGTGAGGTACGAGACTCTTAGAGTCCTAACCGTGCTTAGAGCACGAAAGCGTATTCTAAACTAACGTGTGTTTCCTTGTGTTTGCAACGTGGTATTTATCGGGTACTTATATACGACACCTAATTCTCAGTTGTCGAGTAGAGGTAGAGGACATAAAAACAGGCATGTCAGGGGGATAACGGAGGTCCTGCAATCCTGGATAGCGTTGAGACGGCAACAAACGTTGTAGCTTATTGGGAGAATATACCGGGAAACAACAGTGGTACCCCACCCACCACTGCCCACGCCTTGAATATCGCTTATAGAGGCAAGGTAGTGAAAGACGCTGAAGAGACGGAAGATCCCTCCTGATCGGGAAGACCAAAGTAATTATTATAATTGTTGTAATAGCGAGATAGAGAGAAGAGTGGTAGTACAATGAACTACTAAGGACCGAAGGTCCCGATAGTTACGCACTATCTAGAAGCGTTACTTATACGCAGAGAAAACTATACATTAAACCCTGCGTCGAAGGAGGATAGAAAATCCATAGGACAAATGGGTCGGCTGTAATGAGATACCTAAACCCTGTCCAGTTAACAAAAGGAAAGCACCGGCGAGTGCACATGAAGAGTGAAAGGTAGAATGACGAGTCTAAAACGACTACGAAATTGCGCAACATGCGGAATCAATTACCGCTTAGAAGTCTCTCCTAGGAAGGGATGACTTCAACCCAATACAACTTAGAAAGTTCAGAAGAACCTAGCCTACAACGGCAATAGCCATGCAGACTTACGAAATAAAAATTAACTTAAAATTGCTGCAATGCAACACCTAATCAAGAAATGTCGTAACAAGGATATCTAGAGTACTCCATCTGCTGGACCCGAAGCACCACGAGGTAGCTACGTGGAGCAGACCCCAGCCGATATGAGCCACTAGAAGGGGAAAGGAGTCACTCGGGGCAGAATACCCCGAACTTTGTGGGAACCTTAGGCACTGGTACTAGTACTCAGCGCGATCTAAGTAACCACAATCCTTAACATAATAGATTTACTGCATGAACACATGCATCAACAACTTTCTACTACCATGATAAGTATGTAAAACAAACTCAATAGATCCTGACTTAGGTAACCAGTAATTGAAATAACCTAGAAAACGTACATAATTTAACGGACCTTAAACAACTATAATACTACCCTTTCTAAGCTAGAAACGCCTAAGCCATACTCAAACAAACAAAGCGTCAAACAGACCAACAATTCTAAATCAATAACTCATCCTGCATGGCGCACTTGCTACAGCAAGCGCTATAACGATCAATATATTAACAATTCCGTCTACCTCGCGCACTTGCCACTGCAAGTGCTGCTGTAACACCCCAACATACAACAACATACTTAACATTAAACTGCAGCGGAAAATACACATCATCACATAACTTAACTCATCGGTGTTACACGCCGTTAACCACCCACGTGGCTAACAAGGCTAACATTTACACATTTGTATCGGTCTGATGGACTAGATCCCCGAGCAACTATACAATACCGTCTCCTTTATCACTACCAACATTCATTATACAAATACCTTCCAACTGTACCGAGTATTTACAACTAATGCCGAGAACAATTTCGGTCTTACTACACCTACAAATTACAAGTAATTACATCAATTACCCGTACGCAACAACTACCCCATCCTACTCTCGAACGGCTCCAGCTCCTTGTACCTGAAATAGAAAAGGAAAGAAAGGGTGGCCCCCCAGGGGCTCAGCACCTTTGCTGGTATGGTAATCCCGCAGCCCACATGCTACCGGGCCACGCACAACTATTTGTCGTCTTAGCATGCAGTTGATTACATTTAAATCAAGCATGTGAAACATAAACTCACGACACAACACATTTCACCCCAATGGGCTTAACAAAAATAACTCATCCATACTTAACCAATCACTCTTTGAGTTCTTCCACCCTATAGTATTTCTCCTCTAACGGAGCTATTTCCTCAATAGACGACACTTACCCACTATCGGGTTTCCACAAACGTCTCTTTTACATACTAGGAATCATATCCATGATCCTCATATTTCACTTCTAAGCGACATATAACATCACATCACAATAACTTTGCAACATATAAATAACACATACATAACGGGTACGGATCTCTTAGGAACCGGCCCAAACATAGTTAATACACTGGTGAGCCTAGGGAATGATATCACCCCCATGTTAAGTTCGTTATAACAAAACTCATTACCGCCCTAATAGTCGGACGAGTAACTTACCTAAAGATGGATCGGATTTAGTGACCCGAACACACCACACAAACACATGTTCCCCCTAAACCGATCGTAAGTCAGAATAGCTAAGCTTTGGGATAAGCTAATGGGAGATCATAACCCGTGAGGGAAACAACCATAACAGAGAGAAGGGTAAAGCTAAAAAGGATACCCACTCCCAAACAACGCGCGACCGGCCTAACCGGATTCCTCACTACTGTTAGTACATACTTACTTTTAGTTATTAGTTAGAACCCCACTACGGAGTCTATCGTACCTACACAACATACAGTATTACCTTTGGGTTAAGCATACAAGGGAGATCCCTACATTCACACACACACATACCACACATTTAACTCACGCATAGCCGTGGTTAGAACGCCCCATGGTTCGGGTCGTTTAATCCGAATACCAAACTCTCCTGTGATCCTAGACTCAGTTAGCTAAGGTTTAACACTTTCGAGGTTAAATGGTATCGGGAACTAAACACGCCACGTGTATGAATTACTATAAACTCATTACATGTTTTATCTTACAACGTGGCAAACATACAGAAAAACACATTGGCATACAAGCCGGTGTAATCCGGTAGGACACAGGTTGCAAGAAAACCATACCTGTCACCGGAGTCCACTTTATCATGTCCATTTATGTTCCTCGAGCAATTCTCGAACAACTGACAACATCACATGTACTTTTATTAACATCGGGGTAACATGTTTGTTTAAAGTCTAATGCTCATAACTTACCCTCGTTAACTAGTTAAACAACTTGACATTTTTAACTTGTTTTACTTTCACATTTTATTACAACTTTCCACCCACTTGGTTGTCTTTATATCACATCTAACATGTCCTTAACATCCTTACAACATCATTACTTATCAATCCCCATCTTTACACATCATTTTTATACCTTAAACAACATCTTTAGAGTGGTCCGGGACTTGGTCCTTACCTTAAGTCCCGGATCAACACTTACACAAACTCACGGTATGTTTTGATAGGGTGGTCCGGGACCTTGTACTCACCCTAAGTCCCGGACCAAGACAGTCTTGTACTCTCGGTTACATTTAACAGGGTGGTCCGGGACTTCATACAGGTCCTAAGTCCCGGACTAGTCTAGGCAAAAAAA
Organism: Limonium bicolor; assembly: GCA_023374045.1. Lineage (NCBI taxonomy): Eukaryota > Viridiplantae > Streptophyta > Magnoliopsida > Caryophyllales > Plumbaginaceae > Limonium > Limonium bicolor. The sequence goes on from CM041782.1 coordinate 253,442,643, forward strand.
CTCTCGGGTGATTTAAGGAGGGTGGTCCGGGTCCTTGTACAAGACCCAAGTCCCGGACCTATATCTATGTATAACTCTCGGCCTATTTTGCACCTCTGGTCCGGGACATGACCCATGACTTAGGTCCCGGACCCAACCTACAGAATCGACGTACTTGCAATTTTTCAAGTCCTGCTACGTAAGTTCTTTAAACCCATCATATGTATAAACTTCCCAGTACACTCTTATACTCAAAACTTCACCAAATATACACCACATAACAACATAGTGCACAATTTAAATTGCATAGCACTTAGGCTCTTAAAATGCATAAATCTTAAACACTGAATTTCCCACAATATATTTGCCTTTGACCTGCAAATACACACAATAATACGTATGTCCTTTACTAGTCTCTTTGAGAACATTTTTCTAAGTCATTTACCATTGGCTCTTTAGGTAGTTTCAGTAGACAACATAAGTTCATTTTCCAAAGGAATTATAAGCTATTTTTGATTAGCATAATTACCTCCTTTCCTCACAACTTCTTTCTTGTTTCAGAAATCGGTAAGGATATTTGCTTGCTTGTCAACTTAGAACTTGAAGAGAATTTGGAAATGTGTTAAGAGAGGACTCCACCTAGTCCTTGAAAGGTTGGAACGAAGCTAGAACAAGGCAATTCAAAGACACCATTTAAGACAATTTTCGGACAACACAAAACATGGAGGAAACATCATTTTTCTTTGAGTTTCCTTACCTTGAAACAATGGAGAACAATAATATGTGAAAAGATGAGCTCAAGCTCCTTCCATGGAGATTCCTCTTGGCACCAAAATGGAGCTCTTGAAGATTTGAAAGGACCAAGTTGAAGAGCTTGATGAGACTAAGAGATTGGTGGTCTTAGTTTTTGATTTGGACAAGTGAGCTAGGAGTTACAAGGATTTGAAGTTGTACGTTGTGGTGTGCTGGTTCAACCGTGAAAGAGAAAGGAGGAAGATGGGATACGTTGAAATTGAGCAAATGAAGGAATGAAGAGGATTCACTGATTGCAAATGCTTTTGAAGATATTAATTGTTTACGTAAAGCAAATAGTGCTTTTTGATTACTTACTTATTTACTCAATCAGTTAGCAAGGGTGGTGAATCACCACATAAAAACCGGCCCCCATTTATAAGGGGTTATTAGTCTTTATTGCCAATTAAATTACTATGTTAACATATGTTACAAACTAGCTATTTAGTTACTATTCATAATAACAAGCACATAAAATGAATTTTGATTTCCCATTGATTTAAACTTCCAAATGTGATACTAAGTAGTACACATATTAATTAAAGAGTAATGATGGACATTTAGCCATTCAAAACCACTTACAAGACAATTTTCAAAAACGTGCTTTAAGACTCCTTAAAGCACATTTTGTGTTTTAACTTGTTTCAAGCTCGGTTTCTTGGTAATTGATTTAATAAGCTCATTAATATATAAGTAAGGTCTTGGTAAGTTCATTAAGCCTTAACCAAGATTATCCCAAGCTTAGAGCATATTTGCCCTTATTGCCTTTAAGGCATTACTGTATTTACTTTTAAATTGTTTACTAATGTTACTAAGACTCTTTTTAGTCTTAACAATTTATTATTTAATATTTAAACAACTCATTAAGGTTTGGGGTATTTCAATCTACCCCCCTTAAAAGAACTTCGTCCCCGAAGTTCACACTTCCCACATATCATTGGATTAGAATACGGGAACTACTTGTATAATAAAACACTTCCGTAACCAAACATACTTTACATCTCAGTCCCGGACTTGGCGGTCCGAGTAACATATCCACATCCACACATAACATAACATACTTACATAGTAACCTCGGACTTAATGGTCCGGGTACCTTAACAACATTTGCACATACATAACAACCCTTAGACTCTCACGCCTGGGCAACATAACGACATTTAGACCCATAGGTCCTGCTAACATAACATCCTTTAGACACATAGGTCTAGAGTAACACAACATCATTTAGACTCATAGGTCTTGATAACATAACACTTCGGACTTAACCACGTTAGGACTCAAGGTCCAATTAAATTTTTTTTTCCTTACACATTCCACACAACATGTCTTAGCATGTACAGCAACTAAAAATTTCTTTTACATACACTGTGCTCCCGCAGAACCCGGTCGCGATGGACACATATTGTCCCCGTTCCTTTGGGAGATCAAAGCAATCACTTAAATTTAAAATTTCTTATGAGATTAAGTAAGAGAACTTATTTATGTAAGGTATCTATCGACGTTTTATAAATACCGGTTCAAAACCCTTTTGAAAACACATACAACTCCAAGTTCAACTTATGCTCTTTATCCCTTTCCAGCGTGGTTATTTGTGACCACTTGTAGGGAGCTTCCAGAATCATCCAACCCTGATGTGATCAGCATCAATGTTGAACTATCCTTCCACCCCAATTTGTGTTCGGCTTCCCTTGATCGCATGCAAATCAAGTTCCACCTCCCACTTCATTTTCAAACATCAACTAATAACTCATTTCATTTTCTATCTTTAGTTTTTCTAGTCAGTCATACATCTCCAAGGATAGAACTCTGTCTATCAGTCATCTCCATTCACTTTAATCCAGTTACCTAGGGAATCCTATTCTCACTAGGTTCTATGTCGGTTTCATACCCTTTCATAGATCACTATATTGTACATATACTATATTTTATCAAAATACAACACACAGTTTAACATTTAGTATCATATGAACATATACTGTCGGGGTTTTAGTTCCCCGGGAGTTTCTTTACTCCCACACTTGTACTCTCACACAAACTGTTGCCAAATAACACATTCATCACAATGGTATTCGCATCTTCTGTGCGTAATTACCACAATTAAACCATGAATGTATGTATGTTTATGTAACACACACACCACTCATCAAAAAAATTATTTTGTGCTATGCACACCATAGTTCACGTCACTTGTACGGTAATAGACACTAAGTGGCTTTGCGCTCTACCCCCCTTAAAAGGGATTACGCCCACGTAATCAATCACTTAATCACTGTTTATAACGTTCTACCGTCGTGAAGTGTTTAATCTCCACGCGGTTTATTATACAATGTATTCTGGTTTGAGGATCTTAGCCATATTGGCGGTTTAGTCCCTAACCAAGAGTTCTCTTTAGAGTTTATTTAATTCATAACCAGTTTCGATTCTGGCCTGTGAAACTTCTAGGCGTTACTAATTAGCCATTCACTCATATTCACAACGCACATCCAACACTTGGATCGCTGGCTCACTAGTTTCTGCTATGCGATTCTGGTAATCTAGAACTTAGTTGTTCATACATTATTCCTACTGTATTGTACATTCCTGATTATCACCCTTATCTAGGTAATAACGGTTTCTCAACCGACACGTGGCATTTCTTACCATGCGCGAACTCGGTGAGTTTCAACTTTCTATGCATTTCCATGATAACTTACTGTACTCACCCTGATTTACTTGATTTCTTCCGACTTACTGTCGGTTGAATTTGAGCCACTACTTAACATGTAGTATTCGCTCAGTCATTTTCAACAACTGTGGTATATTCCATACCAATATTTAACATACTGTGTAACTGTAGTCACTTATTGTGAATCAAGTATCCTTCCATTGATACGACCTTGCATTTACTATGCCTCGGTCCTTATCGTGTTATAATACTCTTATACTTCTACCACAATTGACATTCCCGAATTTCTAGCTATCCCACTCGATTATTACTGCACAAGAGCAATACCAAAACGCTCAGTCATACAGAGTGCAGAGGCGTAAACTCTTGACAGTAAATCTTTTATGCGATTGCAAGGGATTTACACCGTATTCCTTATCACATAGTATCAAGTACTGGCTTGTTGCCCAGTCTGTATGTCATCACTTATCTTACATGTTCACTGTGTCTAACTCATAACTGTGCTTGTTGGCCATTTTATTATTTAACAATACCCATGCAACGGTCGCTTACTGCGCATCGTGCGGTTACTCATTGTATAACATCAATTCACACTGCATCAGCTATTATATTAGCTTCCGCCATTACACTGTGTTTCGCCATTTATTTGGCTGATTACTGGGTACTCTATTCTTCGGGTCTTTATGCTCCTTGAGCGTTGCTCATTACACATTTAGCATCCTACACCTATGGTGGTTGCCATTAGACTTATTACTCATCGTCTCCACAACTGGTACAAACTATTTTCGTATTTCTACTCACATCATTCCTGGATATAACAATATGGTCAACCCTTAACATATTCTCTAGACATATTCCTACTCATTACTACCGTTCTGGAGGTTTCACAATACTAAGAGGTGTCCCCACTCTTTACGTAGTGGTTCATTATCCGCTTTTATTACTTATATACCATAAACTTTCGTAGTCGACAAAATTCACTTATGACATTTTACTTGTGGCTTATAAGCCCTATTGCCTCGAGCTCCGCTCATTATAGGCTGTTCACATTCATTTACTTCTTCTAACAATATTACACGGTTTGCAGGTTGTACTGGGCTCCATGACAAGGTCGTTATGCCTTTCATGGGGTGTCCCTTCAAGGATGTCAGACTTCCTCCTGACGCCTTAAGATTAAACTGGGTGGTAGTTTCAACCCCCGCGTTTCTGTCATGTTATTCCGTTCAACCACTGTTGATCCTAACACTCTTTTTAAGGATGGTTCCTGGGTGTTACTAGGTTATGCCATTACATCTGGCTTTCCATTATGAGTACATTTAATTAACTGCTTTTCCTTGCGTTCTTGACTGGGTTAAATATTCTTTTAGTGAGATTGATATCCTAGTGATCATCTCGGGAGTCTCATCCCGATCATTGCGCATTAACATATCCATAATAGGCATCTGCCTCACCATCTGTAGGCTGGGTGCTTACTCCAGCTATTACATTCATCCCTCAGGATTCTTAAGACATATTCCATGTTCTTATTTACCAACTAGTGCACTTCGCACTTGTTCACCTTTAGACATTTCCTTAAAATAAATTCACTGATTCTTGTAGTCTTATTAACCTTACTGGTTTCTTTACTTCTACCATTCTTGGTAATTTTTACTTTGTCTGACTTTTACTTCGGTCCGTAGTATGGAGTCGACTACTTCCCGTGTTCCAGACTCCACTTGTATACATATGTGGGGTATCCTGTTGATACATTGCTACTTACCCGGTTAACCTATAAGAAGGTCTGCCAGGCCCACAAGCTCCTATCGGAGTGCGGTCGTCCCACAATTCAGTTGGTACACTCGTAGCGTCCGTCACGCGCCTAGGTGAAGTATTCTGTTGTCAACTCCCTTATATTATCCTGTAAATATGCATTCCGTCACTCGGGTTGTTACCCTTGGGTTTACCGGTTTCCATCCGGTTATTTAAAAGTCACTGGGTATAACTTACCTACCATGTGGCACTGAGGCTGGTGTAGGTCTTCTAGTTCGGTTTCAAGAAAGTTGGAAATAAATTGGGTTTGAAAGAAAATTTGGTTTGAAAAGGTTTTGAAGATGAATTTAAGTCTAAAAGATTAATTCTCATGGCTTCACAACATTTCCTGCTTTAGCCAGTCTAGCTTCTTGCTGACTGGTGTACTTCCAATTGCAGAGGTCGGGCTGCTAAGCCCTTCCACAACTATGCTGATCTCACTTAACTTCACGGTACTTACTAAGTACCTGTAGTTGTTTAAGTTTCCGTACAGCCTTGTATAGCGGCACTTGCCATGGCAAGTGCGCCATACTGACTGGCTGGTCAATAAACATGGTTGGGTATTGTTTCACCCGACTGACATTAGTGGCCTTGCTGGCCCTTACTTGATCTCACAGTCTTAACAATAAATCCTCTGGGTTTTTCTCACTATTTTCACATGGTGACCATTAACTAGGGTGTTTCCCCTTCTGGGAGACCCCTTTTACTTAGTATTACATCCTCCTCATACTACGTTGTAGTTCCTTATTCGGTCGATATACTGTTGGTGTATTAGTTAACATTGTAGTCCCGTAGACACTTGTCTCGGGTTTCATTTTCTCACTTCTTGCCTGTTGCACGCTTTGCTGCCTTGCAAGCTGGTTTCTCGACTGCTCAGCATGTCGATCCAGGTTGCTGGAAATTCTATTCTCTTTTACAAGATTCTTCACTTTTTGCTATCTTATGCGGCAGACATTGTTAAAATGGGAACCGTCTTCGGGATTCACACCTTTCGGAATCTACCGTATGACAGGCTCTCCGTACTTATAAGGACATTTAAATACAGCAGATCGGGTATTCCCGAGTACAAGAGGACTTCCATCTCTCTGGCGTTCTTTCCCAGTTATAATCAGGGATTGTGGAGGGTGGGATGTATATGGTAGGTTTCCAATATTCACTGGTCCTCCTACTAGCGTATCTCTCACGCTATCACTCATCCCTAACCCACATGTACTGAAATCCTAACTCGGTACTTCCTAAGCTCGGTAATTCAGTCATCAGAGCGACACTTCGCTCTGATACCACTTTTTGTAACACCCCAACATACAACAACATACTTAACATTAAACTGCAGCGGAAAATACACATCATCACATAACTTAACTCATCGGTGTTACACGCCGTTAACCACCCACGTGGCTAACAAGGCTAACATTTACACAACTGTATCGGTCTGATGGACTAGATCCCCGAGCAACTATACAATACGTCTCCTTTATCAACACCAACATTCATTATACAAATACCTTCCAACTGTACCGAGTATTTACAACTAATGCCGAGAACAATTTCGGTCTTACTACACCTACAGGTTACAAGTGATTACATCAATTACCCGTACGCAACAACTACCCCGTCCTACTCTCGAACGGCTCCAGCTCCTTGTACCTGAAATAGAAAAGGAAAGAAAGGGTGGCCCCCCAGGGGCTCAGCACCTTTGCTGGTATGGTAATCCCGCAGCCCACATGCTACCGGGCCACGCACAACTATTTGTCGTCTTAGCATGCAGTTGATTACATTTAAATCAAGCATGTGAAACATAAACTCACGACACAACACATTTCACCCCAATGGGCTTAACAAAAATAACTCATCCATACCTAACCAATCACTCTTTGAGTTCTTCCACCCTATAGTATTTCTCCTCTAACGGAGCTATATCCTCAATAGACGACACTTACCCACTATCGGGTTTCCACAAACGTCTCTTTTACATACTAGGAATCATATCCATGATCCTCATATTTCACTTCTAAGCGACATATAACATCACATCACAATAACTTTGCAACATACAAATAACACATACATAACGGGTACGGATCTCTTAGGAACCGGCCCAAACATAGTTAATACACTAGTGAGCCTACGGAATGATATCACCCCATGTTAAGCTCGTTATAACAAAACTCATTACCGCCCTAATAGTCGGACGAGTAACTTACCTAAAGATGGATCGGATTTAGTGACCCGAACTCACCACACAAACACATGTTCCCCCTAAACCGATCGTAAGTCAGAATAGCTAAGCTTTGGGATAAGCTAATGGGAGATCATAACCCGTGAGGGAAACAACCATAACAGAGAGAAGGGTAAAGCTAAAAAGGATACCCACTCCCAAACAACGCGCGACCGGCCAAACCGGATTCCTCACTACTGTTAGTACATACTTACTTTTAGTTATTAGTTAGAACCCACTACGGAGTCTATCGTACTACACACATACAGTATTACTTTGGGTTAAACATACAAGGGAGATCCCTACATTCACACACACATACCACACATTTAACTCACGCATAGCCGTGGTTAGAACGCCCCATGGTTCGGGTCGTTTAATCCGAATACCAAACTCTCCTGTGATCCTAGACTCAGTTAGCTAAGGTTTAACACTTTCGAGGTTAAATGGTATCGGAACTAAACACGCCACTATATGAATTACTATAAACTCATTACATGTTTTATCTTACAACGTGGCAAACATACAGAAAAACACATTGGCATACAAGCCGGTGTAATCCGGTAGGACACAGGTTGCAAGAAAACCATACCTGTCACCGGAGTCCACTTTATCATGTCCATTTATGTTCCTCGAGCAATTCTCGAACAACTGACAACATCACATGTACTTTTATTAACATCGGGGTAACATGTTTGTTTAAAGTCTAATGCTCATAACTTACCCTCGTTAACTAGTTAAACAACTTGACATTTTTAACTTGTTTTACTTTCACATTTTATTACAACTTTCCACCCACTTGGTTGTCTTTATATCACATCTAACATGTCCTTAACATCCTTACAACATCATTACTTATCAATCCCCATCTTTACACATCATTTTTATACCTTAAACAACATTTTAGAGTGGTCCGGGACTTGGTCCTTACCTTAAGTCCCGGATCAACACTTACACAAACTCACGGTATGTTTTGATAGGGTGGTCCGGGACCTTGTACTCACCCTAAGTCCCGGACCAAGACAGTCTTGTACTCTCGGCTACATTTAACAGGGTGGTCCGGGACTTCATACAGGTCCTAAGTCCCGGACCAGTCTAGGCAAAAAACTCTCGGGTGATTTAAGGAGGGTGGTCCGGGTCCTTGTACAAGACCCAAGTCCCGGACCTATACTATGTAAACTCTCGGCCTATTTTGCACCTCTGGTCCGGGACATGACCCATGACTTAGGTCCCGGACCCAACCTACAGAATCGACGTACTTGCAATTTTTCAAGTCCTGCTACGTAAGTTCTTTAAACCCATCATATGTATAAACTTCCCAGTACACTCTTATACTCAAAACTTCACCAAATATACACCACATACAACATAGTGCACAATTTAAATTGCATAGCACTTAGGCTCTTAAATGCATAAATCTTAAACACTGAATTTCCCACAATATATTTGCCTTTGACCTGCAAATACACACAATAATACGTATGTCCTTTACTAGTCTCTTTGAGAACATTTTCTAAGTCATTTACCATTGGCTCTTTAGGTAGTTTCAGTAGACAACATAAGTTCATTTTCCAAAGGAATTATAAGCTATTTTTGTTAGCATAATTACCTCCTTTCCTCACAACTTCTTTCTTGTTTCAGAAATCGGTAAGGATATTTGCTTGCTTGTCAACTTAGAACTTGAAGAGATTTGGAAATGTGTCAAGAGAGGACTCCACCCAGTCCTTGAAAGGTTGGAAGAAGCTAGAACAAGGCAAACAAAGACACCATTTAAGCAATTTTCGACAACACAAAACATGGAGGAAACATCATTTTTCTTTGAGTTTCCTTACCTTGAACAAGGAGAACAATAATATGTGAAAAGATGACTCAAGCTCCTTCCATGGAGATTCCTCTTGGCACCAAAATGGAGCTCTTGAAGATTTGAAAGGACAAGTTGAAGAGCTTGATGAGACTAAGAGATTGGTGGTCTTAGTTTTTGATTTGGACAAGTGAGCTAGGAGTTACAAGGATTTGAAGTTGTACGTTGGTGGTGTGCTGGTTCAATCGTGAAAGAGAGAAGGAGGAAGATGGATACGTGAAATTGAGCAAATGAAGGAATGAAGAGGATTCACTGATTGCAAATGCTTTTGAAGATATTAATTGTTTACTAAAGCAAATAGTGCTTTTTGATACTTACTTATTTACTCAATCATTAGCAAGGGTGGTGACTCACCACATGCAAAACCGGCCCCCATTTATAAGGGGTTACTTAGTCTTTATTGCTCAATTAAATTACTCATGTTAACATATGTTACAAACTAGCTCATTTAGTTACTATTCATAATAACAAGGCACATAAAAGTGAATTTTGATTTCCCATTGATTTAAACTTCCAAATGTGATACTAAGTAGTACACATATTAATTAAAGAGTAATGATGGACATTTAGCCATTCAAAACCATTTACAAGACAATTTTCAAAAACGTGCTTTAAGACTCCTTAAAGCACATTTTGTGTTTTAACTTGTTTCCAAGCTCGGTTTCTTGGTAATTGATTTAATAAGCTCATTAATATATAAGTAAGGTCTTGGTAAGTTCATTAAGCCTTAACCAAGATTATCCCAAGCTTAGAGCATATTTTGCCCTTATTGCCTTTAAGGCATTTTACTGTATTTACTCTTTTAAATTGTTTACTAATGTTACTAAGACTCTTTTTAGTCTTAATTTTTATTTAATATTTAAACAACTCATTAAGGTTTGGGGTATTTCAATCTACCCCCCTTAAAAGAACTTCGTCCCCGAAGTTCACACTTCCCACATATCATTGGATTAGAATACAGGAACTACTTGTATAATAAAACACTTCCGTAACCAAACATACTTTACATCTCAGTCCCGGACTTGGCGGTCCGAGTAACATATCCACATCCCACATAACATAACATACTTACATAGTAACCTCGGACTTATGGTCCGGGTACCTTAACAACATTTGCACATACATAACAACCCTTAGACTCTCACGTCTGGGCAACACAACAACATTTAGACCCATAGGTCCTGATAACATAACATCCTTTAGACACATAGGTCTAGGTAACACAACATCATTTAGACTCATAGGTCTTGATAACATAACACTTCGGACTTAACCACGTTAGGACTCAAGGTCCAAAAATTTTTTTTTCCTTACACATTCCACACAACATGTCTTAGCATGTACAGCAACTAAAAATTTCTTTTACATACACTGTGCTCCCGCAGAACCCGGTCGCGATGGACACATATTGTCCCCGTTCCTTTGGGAGATCAAAGCAATCACTTAAATTTAAAATTTCTTATGAGATTAAGTAAGAGAACTTATTTATGTAAGGTATCTATCGACGTTTTATAAATACCGGTTCAAAACCCTTTTGAAAACACATACAACTCCAAGTCCAACTTATGCTCTTTATTCCCTTTTTTCCAGCGTGGTTATTTGTGACCACTTGTAGGGAGCTTCAAGAATCATCCAACCCTGATGTGATCATCATCAATGTTGAACTATCCTTCCACCCCAATTTGTGTTCGGCTTCCCTTGATCGCATGCAAATCAAGTTCCACCTCCCACTTCATTTTCAAACATCAACTAATACACTCATTTCATTTTCTATCTTTTAGTTTTTCTAGTCATAGTCATCTCCAAGGATAGAACTCTGTCTATCAGTCATCTCCATTCACTTTAATCCAGTTACCTAGGGAATCCTATTCTCACTAGGTTCTATGTCGGTTTCATACCCTTTCATAGATCACTATATTGTACATATACATATATTTTATCAAAATACAACACACAGTTTAACATTTAGTATCATATGAACATATACTGTCGGGGTTTTAGTTCCCCGGGAGTTTCTTTACTCCCACACTTGTACTCTCACACACAACTGTTGCCAAAATAAACACATTCATCACAATGGTATTCGCATCTTCTGTGCGTAATTACCACAATTAAACCATGAATGATGCGTATGTTTATGTAACACACACACCACTCATCAAAACAATTATTTTGTGCTATGCACACCATAGTTCACGTTACACTTGTACGGTAATAGACACTAAGTGGCTTTGCGCTCTACCCCCCTTAAAAGGGATTACGCCCACGTAATCAATCACTTAATCACTGTGTTATAACGTTCTACCGTCGTGAAGTGTTTAATCTCCACGCGGTTTATTATACAATGTATTCTGGTTTGAGGATCTTAGCCATATTGGCGGTTTAGTCCCTAACCAAGAGTTCTCTTTAGAGTTTATTTAATTCATAACCAGTTTCGATTCTGGCCTGTGAAACTTCTAGGCGTTACTAATTAGCCATTCACTCATATTCACAACGCACATCCAACACTTGGATCGCTGGCTCACTAGTTTCTGCTATGCGATTCTGGTAATCTAGAACTTAGTTGTTCATACATTATTCCTACTGTATTGTACATTCCTGATTATCACCCTTATCTAGGTAATAACGGTTTCTCAACCGACACGTGGCATTTCTTACCATGCGCGAACTCGGTGAGTTTCAACTTTCTATGCATTTCCATGATAACTTACTGTACTCACCCTGATTTACTTGATTTCTTCCGACTTACTGTCGGTTGAATTTGAGCCACTACTTAACATGTAGTATTCGCTCAGTCATTTTCAACAACTGTGGTATATTCCATACCAATATTTAACATACTGTGTAACTGTAGTCACTTATTGTGAATCAAGTATCCTTCCATTGATACGACCTTGCATTTACTATGCCTCGGTCCTTATCGTGTTATAATACTCCTTATACTTCTACCACAATTGACATCTCCCGAATTTCTAGCTATCCCACTCGATTATTACTGCACAAGAGCAATACCAAAACGCTCAGTCATACAGAGTGCAGAGGCGTAAACTCTTGACAGTAAATCTTTTATGCGATTGCAAGGGATTTACACCGTATTCCTTATCACATAGTATCAAGTACTGGCTTGTTGCCCAGTCTGTATGTCATCACTTATCTTACATGTTCACTGTGTCTAACTCATAACTGTGCTTGTTGGCCATTTTATTATTTAACAATACCCATGCAACGGTCGCTTACTGCGCATCGTGCGGTTACTCATTGTATAACATCAACTCACACTGCATCAGCTATTATATTAGCTTCCGCCATTACACTGTGTTTCACCATCTATTTGGCTGATTACTGGGTACTCTATTCTTCGGGTCTTTATGCTCCTTGAGCGTTGCTCATTACACATTTAGCATCCTACACCTATGGTGGTTGCCATTAGACTTATTACTTCGTCTCCACAACTGGTACAAACACTTTTTCGTATTTCTACTCACATCATTCCTGGATATTAACAATATGGTCAACCCTTAACATATTCTCTAGACATATTCCTACTCATTACTACCGTTCTGGCGGTTTCACAATACTAAGAGGTGTCCCCACTCTTTAGTAGTGGTTCGTTATCCGCTTTTATTACTTATATACCATAAACTTTCGTAGTCGACAAAATTCACTTATGACATTTTACTTGTGGCTTATAAGCCCTATTGCCTCGAGCTCGCTCATTATAGGCTGTTCACATTCATTTACTTCTCCGAACAATATTACACGGTTTGCAGGTTGTACTGGGCTCCATGACAAGGTCGTTATGCCTTTCATGGGTGTCCCTTCAAGGATGTCAGACTTCCTCCTGACGCCTTAAGATTAAACTGGGTGTGGTAGTTTCAACCCCCGCGTTTCTGTCACGTTATTCCGTTCAACCACTGTTGATCCAAACACCTTTCAGGATAGCTCCTGGGTGTTACTAGGTTATGCCATTACATCTGGCTTTCCATTATGAGTACATTTTAATTAACTGCTTTTCCTTGCGTTCTTGACTGGGTTAAATATTCTCTTTAGTGAGATTGATATCTCTAGTGATCATCTCGGGAGTCTCATCCCGATCATTGCGCATTAACATATCCATAATAGGCATCTGCCTCACCATCTGTAGGCTGGGTGCTTACTCCAGCTATTACATTCATCCCTCAGGATTCTTAAGACATATTCCATGTCTTATTTACCAACTAGTGCACTTCGCACTTGTTCACCTTTAGACATTTCCTTAAATAAATTCACTGATTCTTGTAGTCTTATTAACCTTACTGGTTTCTTTACTTCTACCATTCTTGGTAATTTTACTTTGTCTGACTTTTACTTCGGTCCGTAGTATGGAGTCGACTACTTCCCGTGTTCCAGACTCCACTTGTATACATATGTGGGGTATCCTGTTGATACATTGCTACTTACCCGGTTAACCTATAAGAAGGTCTGCCAGGCCCACAAGCTCCTATCGGAGTGCGGTCGTCCCACAATTCAGTTGGTACACTCAGTGTCCGTCACGCGCCTAGGTGAAGTATTCTGTTGTCAACTCCCTTATATTATCCTGTAATAGTATGCATTCCGTCACTCGGGTTGTTACCCTTGGGTTTACCGGTTTCCATCCGGTTATTTAAAAGTCACTGGGTATAACTTACCTACCATGTGGCACTGAGGCTGGTGTAGGTCTTCTAGTTCGGTTTCAAGAAGTTGGAAATAAATTGGGTTTGAAAGAAAATTTGGTTTGGAAAAGGTTTTGAAGATGAATTTAAGTCTAAAAGATTAATTCTCGGCTTCACAACATTTCCTCTTTAGCCAGTCTAGCTTCTTGCTGACTGGTGTACTTCCAATTGCAGAGGTCAGGCTGCTAAGCCCTTCCACAACTATGCTGATCTCACTTAACTTCACGGTACTTTACTAAGTACCTGTAGTTGTTTAAAGTTTTCGTACAGCCTTGTTATAGCGGCACTTGCCATGGCAAGTGCGCCATACTGACTGGCTGTCAATAAACATCGGTTGGGTATTGTTTCCCCGCACTGACATAGTGGCCTTGGCCCTTACTTGATCTCACAGTCTTAACAATAAATCCTCTGGGTTTTTCTCACTATTTTCACATGGTGACCATTAACTAGGGTGTTTCCCCTTCTGGGAGACCCCTTTTACTTAGTATTACATCCTCCTCATACTACGTTGTAGTTCCTTATTCGGTCGATATACTGTTGGTGTATTAGTTAACATTGTAGTCCCGTAGACACTTGTCTCGGGTTTCATTTTCTCACTTCTTGCCTGTTGCACGCTTGCTGTTGCAAGCTGGTTTCTCGACTGCTCAGCATGTCGATCCAGGTTGCTGGAAATTCTATTCTCTTTTCACAAGATTCTTCACTTTTTGCTATCTTATGCGGCAGACATTGTTAAAATGGGAACCGTCTTCGGGATTCACACCTTTCGGAATCTACCGTATGACAGGCTCTCCGTACTTATAAGGACATTTAAATACAGCAGATCGGGTATTCCCGAGTACAAGAGGACTTCCATCTCTCTGGCGTTCTTTCCCAGTTATAATCAGGGATTGTGGAGGGTGGGATGTATATGGTAGGTTTCCAATATTCACTGGTCCTCCTACTAGCGTATCTCTCACGCTATCACTCATCCCTAACCCACATGTACTGAAATCCTAACTCGGTACTTCCTAAGCTCGGTAATTCAGTCATCAGAGCGACACTTCGCTCTGATACCACTTTTTGTAACACCCCAACATACAACAACATACTTAACATTAAACTGCAGCGGAAAATACACATCATCACATAACTTAACTCATCGGTGTTACACGCCGTTAACCACCCACGTGGCTAACAAGGCTAACATTTACACAACTGTATCGGTCTGATGGACTAGATCCCCGAGCAACTATACAATACGTCTCCTTTATCACACCAACATTCATTATACAAATACCTTCCAACTGTACCGAGTATTTACAACTAATGCCGAGAACAATTTCGGTCTTACTACACCTACAGGTTACAAGTGATTACATCAATTACCCGTACGCAACAACTACCCCGTCCTACTCTCGAACGGCTCCAGCTCCTTGTACCTGAAATAGAAAAGGAAAGAAAGGGTGGCCCCCCAGGGGCTCAGCACCTTTGCTGGTATGGTAATCCCGCAGCCCACATGCTACCGGGCCACGCACAACTATTTGTCGTCTTAGCATGCAGTTGATTACATTTAAATCAAGCATGTGAAACATAAACTCACGACACAACACATTTCACCCCAATGGGCTTAACAAAAATAACTCATCCATACTTAACCAATCACTCTTTGAGTTCTTCCACCCTATAGTATTTCTCCTCTAACGGAGCTATTTCCTCAATAGACGACACTTACCCACTATCGGGTTTCCACAAACGTCTCTTTTACATACTAGGAATCATATCCATGATCCTCATATTTCACTTCTAAGCGACATATAACATCACATCACAATAACTTTGCAACATAAATAACACATACATAACGGGTACGGATCTCTTAGGAACCGGCCCAAACATAGTTAATACACTGGTGAGCCTAGGGAATGATATCACCCCCATGTTAAGCTCGTTATAACAAAACTCATTACCGCCCTAATAGTCGGACGAATAACTTACCTAAAGATGGATCGGATTTAGTGACCCGAACTCACCACACAAACACATGTTCCCCCTAAACCGATCGTAAGTCAGAATAGCTAAGCTTTGGGATAAGCTAATGGGAGATCATAACCCGTGAGGGAAACAACCATAACAGAGAGAAGGGTAAAGCTAAAAAGGATACCCACTCCCAAACAACGCGCGACCGGCCAAACCGGATTCCTCACTACTGTTAGTACATACTTACTTTTAGTTTTAGTTAGAACCCACTACGGAGTCTATCGTACCTACAACATACAGTATTACTTGGGTTAACATACAAGGGAGATCCCTACATTCACACACACATACCCACATTTAACTCACGCATAGCCGTGGTTAGAACGCCCCATGGTTCGGGTCGTTTAATCCGAATACCAAACTCTCCTGTGATCCTAGACTCAGTTAGCTAAGGTTTAACACTTTCGAGGTTAATGGTATCGGAACTAAACACGCCACTATGAATTACTATAAACTCATTACATGTTTTATCTTACAACGTGGCAAACATACAGAAAAACACATTGGCATACAAGCCGGTGTAATCCGGTAGGACACAGGTTGCAAGAAAACCATACCTGTCACCGGAGTCCACTTTATCATGTCCATTTATGTTCCTCGAGCAATTCTCGAACAACTGACAACATCACATGTACTTTTATTAACATCGGGGTAACATGTTTGTTTAAAGTCTAATGCTCATAACTTACCCTCGTTAACTAGTTAAACAACTTGACATTTTTAACTTGTTTTACTTTCACATTTTATTACAACTTTCCACCCACTTGGTTGTCTTTATATCACATCTAACATGTCCTTAACATCCTTACAACATCATTACTTATCAATCCCCATCTTTACACATCATTTTTATACCTTAAACAACATCTTTAGAGTGGTCCGGGACTTGGTCCTTACCTTAAGTCCCGGATCAACACTTACACAAACTCACGGTATTTTGATAGGGTGGTCCGGGACCTTGTACTCACCCTAAGTCCCGGACCAAGACAGTCTTGTACTCTCGGCTACATTTAACAGGGTGGTCCGGGACTTCATACAGGTCCTAAGTCCCGGACCAGTCTAGGCAAAAAACTCTCGGGTGATTTAAGGAGGGTGGTCCGGGTCCTTGTACAAGACCCAAGTCCCGGACCTATATCTATGTATAACTCTCGCCTATTTTGCACCTCTGGTCCGGGACATGACCCATGACTTAGGTCCCGGACCCAACCTACAGAATCGACGTACTTGCAATTTTTCAAGTCCTGCTATGTAAGTTCTTTAAACCCATCATATGTATAAACTTCCCAGTACACTCTTATACTCAAAACTTCACCAAATATACACCACATACAACATAGTGCACAATTTAA
This sequence comes from Limonium bicolor, assembly GCA_023374045.1. Lineage (NCBI taxonomy): Eukaryota > Viridiplantae > Streptophyta > Magnoliopsida > Caryophyllales > Plumbaginaceae > Limonium > Limonium bicolor. The sequence continues at coordinate 253,460,005 of CM041782.1, forward strand.
ATTGCATAGCACTTAGGCTCTTAAAATGCATAAATCTTAAACACTGAATTTCCCACAATATATTTGCCTTTGACCTGCAAATACACACAATAATACGTATGTCCTTTACTAGTCTCTTTGAGAACATTTTTCTAAGTCATTTACCATTGGCTCTTTAGGTAGTTTCAGTAGACAACATAAGTTCATTTTCCAAAGGAATTATAAGCTATTTTTGATTAGCATAATTACCTCCTTTCCTCACAACTTCTTTCTTGTTTCAGAAATCGGTAAGGATATTTGCTTGCTTGTCAACTTAGAACTTGAAGAGAATTTGGAAATGTGTCAAGAGAGGACTCCACCCAGTCCTTGAAAGGTTGGAACGAAGCTAGAACAAGGCAATACAAAGACACCATTTAAGACAATTTTCGGACAACACAAAACATGGAGGAAACATCATTTTTCTTTGAGTTTCCTTACCTTGAAACAATGGAGAACAATAATATGTGAAAAGATGAGCTCAAGCTCCTTCCATGGAGATTCCTCTTGGCACCAAAATGGAGCTCTTGAAGATTTGAAAGGACCAAGTTGAAGAGCTTGATGAGACTAAGAGATTGGTGGTCTTAGTTTTTGATTTGGACAAGTGAGCTAGGAGTTACAAGGATTTGAAGTTGTACGTTGGTGGTGTGCTGGTTCAACCGTGAAAGAGAGAAAGGAGGAAGATGGGATACGTTGAAATTGAGCAAATGAAGGAATGAAGAGGATTCACTGATTGCAATGCTTTTGAAGATATTAATTGTTTACGTAAAGCAAATAGTGCTTTTTGATTACTTACTTATTTACTCAATCAGTTAGCAAGGGTGGTGACTCACCACATGCAAAACCGCCCCCATTTAACATAAGGGGTTACTTAGTCTTTATTGCTCAATTAAATTACTCATGTTAACATATGTTACAAACTAGCTCATTTAGTTACTATTCATAATAACAAGGCACATAAAAGTGAGATTTTTGATTTCCCACTGATTTAAACTTCCAAATGTGATACTAAGTAGTACACATATTAATTAAAGAGTAATGATGGACATTTAGCCATTCAAAACCCATTTACAAGACAATTTTTCAAAAACGTGCTTTAAGACTCCTTAAAGCACATTTTGTGTTTTAACTTGTTTCCAAGCTCGGTTTCCCTTGGTAATTGATTTAATAAGCTCATTAATATAAGTAAGGTCTTGGTAAGTTCATTAAGCCTTAATCAAATTATCCCAAGCTTAGAGCATATTTTGCCCTTATTGCCTTTAGGCAATTAATTGTATTTACTATTTTAAATTGTTTACTAATGTTTCGAGACTTTTTTAGTCTTAATAATTTATTATTTAATGTTTAAACAACTTATTAAGGTTTGGGGTATTTCAGTAGTCAATACACCGGAATCACTCCAAAAGAACTTATTAACCAATAGACCAACATGGACTTGCCAATGCAAGAGGTCGTAAAATTCCTTTAAAACATCAGTAAACTTACGTCATCAATGACACCAATGACAGAGAGGAAATCACCTCAACCATTACAATATAAACCGCACTTAGGGCGAATATCGCGGACAACGCACCTAATGCACGATATGTAATCATACCCATTGGGCAGGGGACCCAGAGAACAAAATTTCACTCGGGACACCCCAATACCAAATAAAAGGGAGATTGACAACAAAATATTTCATGAACGTGTGACGAACACCATGAGTATACAAAACTAGATATGGGACGACCGCACTCCATAGGAGCTTGTGGGCTTGACAGACTTATTTGTAAGTTAGTCAGTAATTAGTAATGTATCAGTAAGGTACCCCATACATGTAGACAAGTAGTGTAAGAAACGCAGAATAGTCACTCCATACCAAGGTCTCGTGGTGCAAATCCAGACCAATACCATGACTACCTCGAGTAAATTAACGAGGAGAGTCCCACTTAAATCAAATCTAATGAAACCAGAAACCTTGAATATAACACGACAAAGTCGTAACTCCACAAAAGAGTGGTTAACACAAAATGCTACAGAAAACCTCCTGAAGACGAGAGCCGATAGCCACTAAATGACAAGGCAATGAAAACCCGTTAAACGGGCTAGTAAAATTATATATATATAAATCCTAATAAGGATCAAGAGTTACTTACACAAGCCACAAATGGTCATCCAGAAGAACATATTTGATGATAATAATCGCCACCCGAAAAAGGGACATAAAGAGAACTATCTTCAATGGAAAACACAAGGTAATACAGTATGATGTAACACTCACCATACGCTCGAAAAGGGCAATGGGATGTTTTCACCCAAAACGGGTTGAACATAACACAATACCATACAATAAAATAAATAAATAAATAAATAAAGACAAAGCTGTCATAGCGGATGTCTCAAGCTATAAAGCAAATATCACAATAACTTATAACCGTCGAATCGACTAGATATGGCGCACGGAGCGACCATTGTAACAGTCATTAGTAATAAATACGTGGCGAATAACAGACGAGTATAACTCGCATAAAACTCAATTATAAGGAACTAAAATTAAAGATAGGCTATACAACCGCCTAAACAATTCAAGGACACACTCCAATTAAATGTAGCATTCAACACTATAACCAAACAGAAAGACACAAATGTACAATTACACTGTCTGGTGGAACAACACAAAAAAATAGAGAACATATGAAACATACCAAGGGACAAATGCCCCAACTGCCAAAGAGCATACCCATACGGGATGCCGAAAGGTGCATGCACAAATATGAGAACAACAAATGGCTTCCCTTAGCGCAAAGCAGAGCGAACCATACTACATTGTTGTTAGACCGTTATATGGGAAAATACAAATACGTCAATAAATAACTATAACTAACGTATTACTCCGGAATAAAACAACCTGGAGACACGGGATGATGACGTTATCTCCGTGGACATAGGCTACTACATCTCTATTACAGAGACTGGTGCGGAGATCGCCAACTACTAACGATAGCCAAATGTCATTTATTCACTTCAACTAAAACTGGTGAGTGAAGACATAACAAATTGATAGTATATGTCGCGTATGTGCGCTAGTAATCCCAACATCGGTGATAGACATAAAATTAGATCTAATCGGCGCGCGTACAATAATCAAACCACGCCGATTAAGATACCTCTGTTTCCACAATTACGAAAAGACCCATGGATAGCTACTGTCACGTCGGAACGAGTTAGTAAACAACTTGCTGCTAATAAACATTTATAATACATCAATAGAAATGAAAAGGGCCAAACTAAGCCTTAGGTTCATGGGTCGCACCTCACTACGGAGCGAGTGGGCCATTTAGAACGTGTTAGGGAGAGCGCACAAGTACTCCACGCCTTTGGATGAAAAGTACGCGCCTCACTTAGCATATTTTCTATTAGAGCCGAGTGACTAGAGATAGACCCATCTCTCAGATATTAGAAGACTTCACTCTAAAGTTTCAATACAAAACTAGGGAGACCAAGAACAAGACCATTGAAAAGGTCAAAGTCCGTTGCTCAAAACATGAGGCGAAAAAGACCACATGGGAGTTGAAGAACTCTATGAGAGCCAAGTACCCAGCGCTCTTTGCATAGCTGTTGTAGTATACTTGTGGGATACGGGGGCGTAACCCTTTTTAAGGGGGGTAGAGCCTTTTGGCTGTGTACATATGTGCACTAAGTTTTGGTGAGTAGTATGCGGGGCATACATTGTTTTGTGGATTGTTTAATTTGTTTTGTATGAGGGACATACTCAGTTATGTGTTGGTAAGTGCATTTGTGCACTTGCTTGTGTGTTAAGTATCCTATGTGATCCTTGTATGGTATATAATATGGAACCGAATACGGTTGTATCTTGAGGTGTGAACCGGTACGAAACCGATGTGGAACTTAGTGGGAATAGACTTTCCTAGGGAATTGATGGTTGCTTGGATTTAGACTGGTATTAACCGATGGACTTAGTTCTATAACTTAGTATATGTGCTAGTTCAGATGATTAGGACTAGAATTATGAAAAGATAGAGAACTAGAACTTGTTAAATTAATTTGTTGTTTGAAATTGACGTGGGAGGTGGAACTGATCCTGGCCAGATCAAGGGAACTGAACACAAATTGAGGTGGAAGGATAGTTCAACACTGATGCTGATCACATCAGCGTTGGACGACTCTTGAAACTTCCTACAAGTGGACACAGATGTGAGTAGATTATGAGCTTAGACGACTATAGATAGTGTGTGGAATTACCGCAAAGGGGCCGTGGAGCTCGGTGTGCCTGCGGATATTTATAGATGATGGTGGATTAAGAAAAGTCTTTTGTTATGGTTTTTACCATTGGGTTTTAGAGGCTCCATACAATAGAATTGATTAACCTCTATTATATATGTCATACAAATAGTATGGGAGGTATAGGACAAGGACTATAATACCCCTAAAGCATACTTACATACCAGAAATTCGTAATTGATATTCATGGTGTGGGTGGATCACTTATATTGTGATTGTATGTGCACTCTTGTTGCACTTTGATTGGTTATATGTGTGCTTTGCTACACTTTGGATTGAAATACATGTACACTTGTTGCGCTTTGTGGTTATTATTGTGGATGTTATCGAGATGATTTGTGCTAGACATGCACTGTGAGAATAAGTTGCTGAGATACGGGACACGATCCCTAGAGTTGATATTAGTATGGAATTTGATATTCTAGGACTATTAGAATTGAGGAATATGATTTCGGGACGAAATCTTTTAAGGGGGGTAGATTGAAATATCCCTAATATTAATTACTTTAATTAATAATGAATTAATTAAATAAAAATAATTAATGAGAGATTATGGAATTAAATATCTCAAAATGGGTAAGGGGAAACATTATATTTAAATAAACCCTAGTATCATTATGAAACATTAACGAAACCTAAAAACGACAGTGATGAGGTTTTGAAAAAAAAAATGTAAACGAAAATATAATTGATCGTTTTACATTGGAAACATGTCACAAGTATTTTAGAAGTGGAAATGAGATCTTAGACACCTTATAAGTATTTGGGTGATTTGGAGGCATTGGAAAAATTGGTTAAGCAGTCGGAATAAAAGACGTCGCGTTTTCGCCATATTAAATACTAATTAATGAATTTATAAATAACAATATTAATTATTGTTTGAGTCTGCTCTCGGTAATAGTCCACAATTCTCAATTGGCACAGTGACTCCAGACCAAAAAAATATTATATATACAGAGCCCACTATCCTCCTTAGTTCTACATCACGGTAAAATTAAACCCTGATATGGTGAAGAAACTTCACCGTCTTCCTTCACTCCCCCTCTCACGTTTGCAAGTTGCAACCCTAACTGGAACACTTCTCTGAAATTGCCCCTCCCTCTTCTGAAATTGAAATCTCTCAAACCCTAACTTGCAACGTAGGGCGCTGCCTTTCCCTTCTCTTCTTCGTTCAATTTCTGCTCCATACAAACCTAAACTAGTGGAGCCCTGTCGCTCTGTTCACTATCTCGGTATTTCGCAATCAACTTCTCCACCGTTCTTCTAATTTTTCCAACCGGTTGAACAAGGAATGGAAGCTATGCGCCCCCATTCTCCCTCGGTCATACAAACGCAAAAAAAAAGAAAGAAAGAAGGTATGCTTAGCTTGTCTTTCTACAATTTCCTCCACGGTTTTTGGAGTTAACTGGAGCTATCATACTTCCCTAACCCTTTCTTCTTCATCCACATGATGATCGGTGGGGACTTCGTTTTCTTGGCCTGCGACCCGAAAAATTCTAAGAAAGAACCGAAAACAAATCCTAGCTAGTGGGTAAGTCGGGCTTGGTACCCTTCAAGCCGTAGATTTTGCTTATATTTCTTCCCAGATCTGAAACAAATACCTTAACCCATTTTATTTCGAACAGGGCCTAATGTTGGGGGCTAGATACTCACTTCTGACAAAAAAAGTTACGAGTCTAACCTTTGGCATATCTTGAATTAATATTGTTTAGGCATAGTAGTAATATTAAAGATCTGAAGTAAAGAGGAACTACTATGTTGTTAAGTTGTTCTGGAATATGGGTAGTTAGTGAGTTGTGTTTTGGCTGAAACCGAATCTCACAAATCCCTAATTGATCTTAGAGTTCTTGGAGGGTGAGCAAACATGAACTTACTGTTTCATTTTGGGGTCATCTCTATATAATTTCTTATATAGCTTGATGTTTTCTTTATTTTCATGAGCTTGCGTATGAATGAATATCTGGTGAGTTTAATTATAAACTTGACTTAGGGTTATAGGTAATAGGTAGCTTAATGAATTAGAGATTTGTTTCGGTTGTTCTCATGATTTAAGGATGTGATTAACCTCATAATTCGGTAGTAAACCTGTCGTGCTGAAATAATGGTCCTCAAGTTCTGGATATTTACTTATCGCTCCTGGTGATAATAAGGGGATTAACAAACCAAACACATATTAGTTAAAGGGAATGAGAGTAAATAAACTTAAATGTAACTATAGACCTTAGGATTTTGATTTAGTCGATATTAGACAAGTTGACCGTATAACCATGGGGGATTAAACCTTTACGAGTAGTAGTCAGATTGATAAGTTAGAAAATCATGGTGGCAAAGTAAATCTGATATAGAAACAACACGTGTGAAGCGGTAGTAATTGAGTTGATAAATTAGCAAGGAGTACTTAAGATATATATGTATATATATATCAAGTTAATAATTTAGTGTATTTCGATTGAATTGGGGTGTTTGGTCTTATACTGATGGTTAGTGGGTTCTAACGTCAGTTTGGGTTTGATTTACATAATCTGTGCATATAAGTTTGAACGGATGAATTAATAGATTGTTATCATCTTTGTCTAAAAATAAAAAGGATTTGTAAAAGTAATCGTAAGTGTTACAGTTATTAATGGGTAATTCAAGTTACACAGATGTGCATTTTACAAATTGGCAAAGCTAATGTGGGATTGACTGTTTGGTGGGCGTATTGTGGGTGGGCGAGAATATGATGTAATTGGAGTTTTTAAATTAAAAATCTAAGTTTGATAAGGTTGGAGGGTAAATTCAAAATTTAAGGGAAATTGGGATTGTTGTGTTTGAGCGGTGAGTAGTGATTTGGAGGTATATATATAAAAAAAAACGTTAATCTGGCCAAATAAGGTTTCTAATGTTTCAACTATTTTGGTGCATAAGTGTTTAATCGTAATAAGCATAATAAATGTATAGTCCAGTGGATTTTGACAGTATGTTTTGTAGATTAATACTAATATGATGAGAGTGGTTGTGGATGGTTCTACCCTGACACATTAGTGGTTAGACCGGTATGACGTAATGTAATTTATGGAAGATAATGGTCGGTTAATAAATAATAAGGTGTGTTCAGGTTATAGTTTAATGAATAATTAAACATATAAGATAGTAAATTAGTAAGTTGTAATATGTGTTTTGGTAAATTGATTAAGCGATGGATTAAAATAATTAAGAAACCATCTTATTTAAATCGGTATTGATTGGTAAGTATTAAGGTTGATATTAGATATATGAAAACTTCTATATCTATATGAGAATTTATATATACATATAATGATGGATTAAAGACTAGGAGATATGATTCTATACATTCTTGTAACATTAAATTTACGGGAAAATACTTATATACATAGTAAGGGTTATATATTAAGTCAAGGGTATTAATGTAATATAAGTATGACCTTGAAACTTATGACAACCACATAATATATATATATGTATATATGAACTAAAGACAAGGAGGAGTAGATTATACTAGATTAGAGAGGAATCAACTTATAAGATATAGTATAATTGAATTCGAACTCTAAGGGTGGAAGTTATTTGGCTAAATAATGTAACACCAGTAAGGATATTAGTGATAAATAAAACTTATGAAGTGTAAGTACAATATAAGTTTAGGATTGAATTTTAGGCTATGGTTATAATGTTATAAATGTTGTAACAATTATAAAGTATTAAATGTCATTAATGACACTAGTGCACGTGGTGGAATAATAAAGCTATAAAATAAGGTGGGATATTAATTAGACCTTGGAGGTCTAGTAATATATTATATAATGTCACATAACATTAGAATTGTAGTCTTAGTATGAATTTGTGTAAGATAACACAATCAAGTAAGGTTAATCACCTTACATAAATGATAAGATATATCATTTAATAAATGAGTTTTATAATTCTTATACATATAAGAATATGTGAAGTGAATGGATTGTATGATATGGTTGGGAACCATATAAAGTTAAATAAGAGAGGTTATAAGGTGGGAAGGTAAATTATAACACATTAAACATAAAGTTCTTATGTTAAAGTATAACACATTAAAGGATGAGCGAGTTATATAGTACGAGGGTTACAATATGAATTATATAAACATATGTACTTGGATAATTAACCAAGTCAACATAATTAGCCAAGTCAACTTAATTGACCAAAGAGGTCAAGTTGACCAACTCATAACTTGAAAGGAGAAATAACGGTTTATGAGTCAAGGATATAATTAACATATAGTAACAAACTATATGGAAGTGTGTATTATATACAAATAACAAACTATGAATAAAGGAGGTATGTTATTTGGGTTAAATCCTAAGTAGTAAATAAATACTACATGTTAATTACAATATAGTTAGGGAATGATTTAACTAATCCTAAATCGATTAAAACCCGTATGATAGACACTGAGCAATCACGGGGTAATTACCAAGGGGGTTTAGCGACTAGTCAGAATAGCGAATTAGTTCGTATTACAGAGAGCTAATATGTAGTCTCGTATTCCAGAGTTGAGTGCATTAGAGGGCGTATGCTAGCGAACGAGCTACGAGGAATACCGGACGAGCGTGAATCTTCACACCAGCGATTACTACGGTGCACGGTATGTTAATTGTGTGGTCTGAATGTCCTAAGGATTTTCCTAAGGTCCAGACGTTATGTGTTTAATTGTTGATAGCGATATCTGTGATTTATGTATATGATATTGTACACTGTATTGCTCAACACTGTTGCGTTTATTTCTACGCGAATGTCTTATGACTAGAAGTTTATACATCTAAATTGGAACAAGACTAACTAACCTTTAGGTATTATTAAACCTAACTGATGGTCCACTGTTATAGTCTTAACTCAAGGATTGGATATGGTATCATTGACTAAAGGGCTAACTTATAAAGAGAGGAATCCAGACTGTTTCGACTTTCTGGTTGCGCATTGGTGATCATCGGAGTATAACGTCCGTATCGGACCGACTCCCTCTATATTCCGACCGGCCTAGATAGACTGTTGGCCCTGGGTGCCGACTTTGGCACACGGCTTCGGCCATTCATGGACGCCTTTATTAGGCAAGAGGAAGTTCCGGGATTGAATGATCCTTGGCAATGAGCACTTCGCGTGTACGGGAGGACTACTGTCCATTATTAAGTTATTAAGGGTTGTCTTAACATGACGCCTGAGGTGGAATTTAATTGGAAAAGGTTAAGTGATTGGTTTAAAGGATAAGGGCCAGGTGGCCAACTAACAAGTACAGTTTAATACGCGTATCTTGTTTGGTTATTGTTATGGATTGTTGATGTGTGATTATTGGTTATTGTTATGGATTATTGATGTGTGATTATTGGTAATTGCTATGGATTATTGATGTGTGGTTATTGGTGTTGTGTACTATTGTACATTGATGTTTACAGGTGAATTGTTATGCGATTGTTTAATGTTTACAGTTATTACTGTTATTATTGTAAACCGGTATTTCATGTAAAGAATCTAATGTCAAGATGGCTAAAATGACTTAAGGAATCTAGATGACTTAGGACTACGTTTAGCATACCAGCATTTCGATTGCTGAGCCCTTCAGTGGGCCAAACATTTCAGGTTACTGATTGAAGACACAAGCCGGAGTGCGGGACACAGGGTAGCTGTTGTGTTTTCAATAAACACCTTTTAGTTTTATTATGTACTGTATTATGGAGTTTGTTGTATTGGGTTAGTTGCTCATTTGCTTAGTTTGGATTTGGATTGTAAGTTTAAGATTGTTCGGTATCTCGTCATCACAGCGGTGAGGAGTTAAGTTGATGGATGGAGTAAGGTTGCCTTGTTACTCTCATGGGTGAGTAACGGTGTGTAACACCAAACGATAGTTAGTTTATTTTCCGCTGCGAGTTATATTTTGTTATGCTACGACTTGCGATTATGATGCAGGATTAGGATTAGGGGTGTTACACTTTTTTTATTATGATATATATAATAGGTGTAACATACATTGTTACATTTGTTAAAATGTGTATATCAATTTATTTTAGCATTTATAAATGCTTCGGCATTCGTAAAATACTTACGTTGCTCGTTTGTATAAATGTTCATATTGATCTTTCCTTGTTGACGCTCTTATTATCGAGCATGTTATGTATAGATTTTAATCCTTGTTAATAAACGTACATGAATGTTTTGTACGAGTATGTTAAGACGTTTGTAAAATTACGCTTGTTAGTGTTTATGGTAAACCAACCATTTTTACGTAATGTTTGCATGCATGTGTTTGCATGCGCACGTGTAATATCCTTTACGTAAACTTTTGCATGCAGGAATGAGCATACATACGTGAAATGATTTTATCCTTAGATTAATTTCCATTATCTAATGGTTTTAAAGTGTTAATTAGATTTGGGGTATTTCAATACCACTTTCAAAGGATGGAAAAGAATTTAAAATATGAAAGTAGCAGTACGAAGATATCATCGCCATTTATGTTCACGAGAGAAAAAAAGAGAAATCGTACAGTACGTACCACAAAAAAATGGAACTGTTTGTTGATTTAACAGGGAAGTACACCACATAAGTGGGTAGTAGTCGTACGAGGCTAAGAACACAGTGATGAAAGTAAAGAAAAGAGGAATTTGGCGTGGCTGCGGCAGACAATACTTCAGAATAAGGGTTGAGTTTTAGGAAGCTGAAGTTGGGCGTCGTGATCAATAACAAGGAAAGGGTATATGTAGAAAAATAATTAGGGTTGGGTAATTAGAAAATAAAAATTGTTCGAGATGATTTTGTACAAAATAAATAATAAAAGATAAAATCTGGTTAATATACAAAGATATTAGAAATTATAAAATATCACTAAAACTCCCTTAATATAATCATGTTATATACCAATTAGGTGTGAAAATGCGAGAAGAGAAAAAAATATGGTAAAGAGTTTAAAATCCATTGGTGATTAATTAAACTTCCATTTAAATCCCTTCACCAAAAAAATGTAATCTTTAAGTGCTGCTATAATTATATATATTGACTCCCCTAAAAAATCATATATAGATTAGCTCTTAAAATAAATTAATAATTAATTAACTTTGAATTTGATAAAATAAGTAATAGGTGGACCATCAACCTAAAAAAAACTAACTAATATTATACTAATTCATGATATTTCATTCTTCCTCCCTTAAAAGAAAGCTTCGACCCCGAAGCCTAAGCTCATCCCGGTAACTAAAACTAATTGGTTCTTATCAAAATTTATTAAGCGTACTTGTTATTTCACTTCATTCCCCTTAAAGAAAGTTACGACCTCGTAACTTAAACGTGTACTTTATTAAACAGCTGCGGGTATTTTTTCTTCATTTCATCCTCCGTTTCCCAAGTGGCTGCTTCAGTCTCATGGTTAAACCATAGTACCTTGACCATCCTAGTGGTCTTTGATCTCGTATCTCGAGTCTTAGTATCAAGAATTTTGATAGGGTACTCCTCATACGAGAGATCTTTATCTAACTCTACCACCTCCGGTTGTAGAATATGAGATGGATCAGGAATATACTTTTTGAGTTGAGAAACATGGAAAACGTCATGTACTTTCTCCAACTCCATGGGCAACGCAAGTCTATAAGCAACATTTCCTACTCGCTCCAGAACTTCATATGGCCCAATAAACTTCGAACTTAATTTTCCCTTCTTTCCAAATCTCGTGACTCCTTTGGTGGGTGATACCTTCAAAAACACCTTTTGTCTCACCTCGAGTTCTATTGGCCTCCTTTTCATGTCAGCATAAGACTTTTGTCTGTCCTGAGCAGCTTTCATCCGGTCTTGTATTATCTGAACTTGATTCATAGTCTCCTCAATCAATTGTGGTCCCAGCACCACAGTTTCACTAATATCATTCCAGCAAAGTGGGGTTCTACACTTCCTTCCATAAAGAGCCTCATATGGGGGCCATCTTGATGCTAGTGTGATATACTATGATGATAACTTTCCTGCTCATTGATACATATTCATATTAGCCTTGGTGCCAGTAAATACCAATGAATCTAAAAGGACATTTTTTTTTATCAATGATTGCTAATGACCCATTTCAATTCTCAAACCCTAATGTATAATAAGAAACATTAACTACTAATAAAGTTCACAAAATCCATTATATATTAATAGCATGTAAAAATCAGTAGAGAGCTTCACCGGAGGGGGCTACTGGACTGGTGGGCGGATTTGATTGTGGTTGAGCTTGGGTGGCGTGCGCTGGGCAGTGGAGGAGGGGGAGCTTCACCGGAGGGGGCGACTGGAGTGGTGGGCGGCGTTCGCAGCTTCAAGGTGCGGCTTCACCGGAGGGGGAGCTTCGGAGGACGACAACAATCGGCAATTGACGAGGCGCAGGCGCACGGGAGGTGGAGCTGCGAGCTGGGGACCATGAGCAGCAGGGCAACGGCGGAACGGGGGCAAAGCTCGACGGCGACGGGAAAACAGGGGAGTGGGAGTTGTCAATGGGAATCGCATAGAAGAGACGGGGTGAGTCGGGAGGAAGAAGAAGAAGAAATGAGGCGTGAGGGTTTTTAATTAAATGACTTTAAATGACGGTTGATACACAAACGATCGTTTAAAACCTATGTCACAAGAAGAATAAACGACGGTTACCAGATAAACCGTGTTTTTTATGTTTTGGCGCAAAATTTTAAACGACCGTTCAAGCGTAACCGTGGTTTAAACTCACTTTATACGGCGGTTAGTGTAAAACCGTCATTTTATTATGATGAGTTGTGCAAAATAAACGACGGTTCTGTAAACAACCGTGGTTTATATGTACTTTATATGATGGTTAATAAGCAACCGTCGTTTATTTTGATGGGCCGTGCAATATAAATGACGGTTCTGTTAATAACCGTGGTTTATAGAATTTAAATGACGGTTCTATTAATAACCGTGGTTTAAAGTGCATCATTTAAAATCTTTTTCTACTAGTGTTTGATCCCATTGCCTTTTGAAACTGAATCCATAATCAAGAAAGGAATCTTGAGTCTCTGTTTGAGATTATTGTCATTGGGACTCCGTGATACCTTACCACATTTTTGATGTAGGCATCCACCAACTGCTGCATTGACCAAGTATCCTTCATTGGTATGAATCTGCTGTTTTTGTGAGTCTATCAACAATTACCCAGATTTGATTCATCCCACTCTTCGTCAAGGGAAGTCCAACAATAAAGTCCATCGAGATAGAATCCCACTTCCACTTAGGCACCTATAGTGGTTGTACTAGGCCCCCCATCCGCTTGTGTTCAAACTTCACCTTCTGGCAAGTCAAACATCGAGATACAAATTCAGCAACTTCCCTCTTCATTTTCGGCCACCAGAAGTGTTTCTTGAGATCCTTGTACAACTTATCACCACCCGGATGTACTGAATATGGAGTATTATGTGCTTCTTGCATCAACTTCTCTTTTACCTCTCAGCATTTCTGTGGTACACACCATCTGCCTCGGTACCTCATACTTCCATCATCATGAATTGGAAAATCGGTAGCTTTATCTTCCTTTCGCTCTCGCGGATTCTTTCAAGCTTCACATCTCCGGGTTGCCCTTTAATAATCTCAGCATAAACATCTAAGGTGATAGTCATGTTGAACAATTTAATCTCTCTGTCAACTCCACCAGGCTCCATCACCTTCAAATTCATCTTTTCAAACTCATTGCATGACTTTTTGGTAAGTACCTACATGGGATTCATAGTGTGTGTCCTCTTCCTACTCAATGCGTCAGCTACAACATTGGCTTTACCTTCGTAGTAAAGAATCTCCAGGTCATAGTCCTTGATAAGCTCTAGCCATCTTCTTTGTCTCATATTCAACTCTTTCTGAGGAAAATGTATTTCACGCTTTTATGATCAGTAAAGATCTTGCACGAAGTGCCATATAGATAATGTCTCCAGATTTTTAGGGCAAAAACGACCGTTGCTAGCTCCAAGTCATGCGTCAAATACCTGGTTTCGTATTCCTTCAACTTTCTTGAAGCGTATGCGATCACCTAACCATGTTGCATTAGTACACACCCCAGGCCATACTTTGAAGTGTCTCTATAAACTGCAAAGCCTTCAGACCCTGATAATAAGGTCAACACTAGTGTTGTAGTCAACCTTTCCTTTAGAACTTGGAAAGCTTTTTCACAATCTTCATCCCACAAGAACTTCACTGACTTCTTCATAAGATTGGTGAGAGGCCTAGAGATCTTCACGAAGTCTTTAACAAATCTTCTGTAATACCCTGCCAGCCCCAGAAAACTTCTAATCTCAGTCACGTTGGTCGGTCTAGGCAAATCTCTTACTGCTTGCACCTTAGTTGGGTCTACAGAGATGCCAGCACTTATGATAATGTGCCCCAGGAATGCGACTTTCTCCAACCAAAATTCACACTTTGACAATTTGGCATATAACTGATTGTCTCGCAGTGTCTGCAATACCTGCCTCAGGTGATTTTCATGTTCCTCCAAACTCTTAGAATATATAAGTATATCATAAATAAATACCACCACGAATTGATCAAGATAGGGCCCGAAAATCCTGTTCATCAAATCCATAAATACTTCCGGGGCGTTAGTTAAACCAAATGGCATTACGGTGAATTCATAGTGCCCATACCTCGTCCTGATGGCGGTCTTTGGAGTATCCCTCTCAGTCATCTTCAACTGGTTTAATACCCCAGATCTAAAAATGGTGATTAAATTATCCTAATGTGATTATTAAAGGCCTAATGGTGCCTAGAGAGTATTGGTAAAGAGAATAAAACCAAAAGAAAAGAGAAAACGCGAAAAACGCGAAAAACGCTAAAACGCGCATTAAAAGTGTATAAGAGATATATGATCTCATTAGGGTCCGAGATGGATTCCTAAGGCTTCGTTAGGCCTAATTAGTATACGGGAATGATTCCCGAAGAAAACGGATCCAAATAATGGACTAAAACGCTAACGGAACTTTAAAGCACGTTTTTCGAGAAAACCCGAAAGCGTGACTTTAAGTGGTCAAACGGACCCGTAAAAATTATAGTTGATTAAAGAACTATAAATAAGTATTAATGGAAGCTTAATAAAAATTCAAAATAAAGAAACGAGAAAAATCCGAAAAACGGGCCCGTTGAGTGAATAGTGCCGAACCGGGTAAAATAACGAGCATTTTCTGTAAGAAAACGAAAAACGCTCCAGCTTACTAATATAGTGGGGCCGGTTTTATTAGCCTCTCACACACACTCACACACTAAATAAGTAAAGAAAAAAGAAAAGAAAAAGAAAGGAAAAGAAAGTAGAAAAGGGGGATTACCTTTTCTCTCCTCCTTTATTCTTTTCCCTCCTCTCTTTCCTCTCTTCTTCCTCCCACCGATTTTCTTCCCTCTCTCTCTGTGCTGGGCGACAATGGAGCTCCCTCCATGGCATCTCCACCTTTATCTTCATGCCCAAGCTTTGTTTAAGCTCCAAACTAAAAAATAATCACATATTTGTGTTCCTCTCATCAAGCCCTATTATCCTCTCTTTCCAAAATTCAAAAAGGATGAATTTCATTTTTATGGGTATTGTCCATTTGAAGAGAAAAGCACACCATCTTGAAGCTTCCTCTTTCATCCATGGTAAAAAATATCCAAAGAAAGTGCATCTTTTCTTCACCCTCTTGTGTTGGCCGATTTTGGCAAGTTTTAATGCCTTGATTTTCCTTGTTTTGAGCTATTCTACAAGTCTCCAAAGGTGGGTTGGAGCTCCCCCTTTGATTCAAGGCAAAACCTGAAATACCCCAAACTTAGATATGGTGTTTAAATGATAAACTAAGATATAAGGAGGCTAAATAATGCCTTAGAAACATTAAGAAACATTTCTAATCAAAGAAAATATAAGGAAACACCAAAAGAGCAGTTTTAGCAAAAACGGGCTCTAAGCTTGGAGAGACTTGGGAGAGTACCCAATATATTGTTCTAAGACCTTAGTAATATCCTAATGGTCATTTTAAATCAATTACCAAAGAAAAACCAAGCTTGAAAACAAGTTAAAACACAAAATGTGCTTTAAGGAGTCTTAAAGCACGTTTTTGAAAAATTGTCTTGTAAATGAGTTTGAATGGCTGAATGTCCATCATTACTCTAATTAACATGTGTACTATTAGTATCACATTTGGAAGTCTATATCAATGGGAAATCAAAAATTTCACAACAATGTGCCTTGTTTGTGAATAGTGAATTAATTAAGCTAGTTTATATCATAAGTCTATATAAGTGAGACATTTGGTCAACAAAGACTTTAGTACCCTCATTATTAAAAGGGGGCCGGTTTCTTATGAGGTGAGTCACCACTTACATGAGTCATTAAGCAAATAAGAAAGCAAATAAGAGTTATAAAGTAAAAGCACTATTCACCTTTTACATAAATATCACACTTTATTAGTTCTCCCTCCTCACTTCTTCATTCTCCTTTGTTTTCCCACGGTTTGAGCTGCTCTCTCCCTTCTCCATTCACGTAAAACTCAACCTCCATGAAAGCTCCATCCTTCCTTGGTTACATCTTGCTCATTTTAGCTCCAAATCCAAAACAAAATACATATTCTTCTTAGTTAGCTCAAGCTCCTTCTTCCTATCTTTTCGAAATTGCAAGAGCTTTGATTTGGTGCCAAGTCAAACCACCATTAGAGGAGGAAACTCAAGCTTGGAGACACCTTTGGCATCTCCGTTCTCTTAAGGTAAAGAAAGTGCATGAAAATCTAGGTTTCCACCATTTTCTTCACATGTCCGAAAATTAGTGCTCATGGGACTCCATTTTAATGCCTTGTTCTAGCTTGTTTCTACTCTTCAAAGGAGAGAGGAGGTCCTTCTTGCTTCATACCCAAGTTTGTCTTGAGAAACCAAGGTAAAACAATCACCTTAATACCTTAAAGCATATCTTTAACCTAGGGTTTGTTCCTTAGGGTTAATGTGTTATCTAGTACTCATTGGAGTCATTGGATATTGGTTAGAACATTGGCAAGGAGATACACATTGGTGACCGAGATTGAACAAAGAAAAACCTAAGGAAGAAAGCTTTTTAAGCTTGTAAAAGAACAAGGTAAATTACTTACCTTAAGGTGTTTTATTGTTTAAGGGAATGGGATTTAGATATGTGATGAGTTTAGTGTAGAGTTTACATGAGAAAAAGGGTTATATAAAACCTAGGAGAAACAATGAGCATATTTGTGAACTTGTGACTAAGGAGCAAATGAGGAAAAAGAGATAGTTTAAGAACACCAAGGTGAATTACAAGAAGCATTTTATTTCAATGGGAGCCTTGTTGTGTGTATTCGCAGGTTGAAGGCAAATATATGTGGAAATTCAGTGGTTAAGATTATTGTCATTTAAGGGCCTAAGTGCCAAGCATTTTAAGTTTAAGCACTATATGATGATGTAGTGAAGTTTTAGTGTAAATTGTGTGTTAAGGTGTTGTGATGGGAATTTGGGTGACGTTGGTTGTATGATGGAGAAAAACCATGTGTTAGGATGTGCTATGTACTAGAGAACCCATGGCAAAAATTTAAAGGAGAACTTAAGTGTTTAAGATGTTTTAAGGGGATTTAATGACTAAGGAAGTACTAGGATGTTCTAGAGGTTGTCTTGATGAAAAAGGGTGAGAATAAGGTGTTCTAATGACTTATAATGACTTAGGTATCACCATGAAGGATTTAGGAAACAAGAGAATGGATTTGAGTATTTAGGACTTAGGCAAATGTTGGTGTACAACTAGGAAGGAAATAATGTGTTGATGGATAGAAGTTTAAACTTGTGAAGGAACTTTTGTAAATGCATAAAAGAGTTTTAGATGGTGAAAGATGCTTGGGAGATGATGTTATAGTGGTGAGGAAAACATTTGGCATAGTGGTTACATTAGGTATGAACCACCACCTAGAAACCTAGAGGAAAACATTACAAGAGTTAGAATTATTACAAGGAAAATGCATAATGACTAAGGTGGATCTTGGTGAATGATTTAATGTGTTTAAAGGAGGGCTTAAGGTGTATTTGAGGTGCCCAAATGAGGTTATAACATATTAGGATATATGAGGAGAAGTTTGGAGTTGAATGGGAATTTAGAAACAAGGTTCTGGAGCCGACCGACCTTAGGGACCGGACTTGCAAGGTCGGTCGGGCTCAGTTTACACTACCGGAAAATGTTTCTGGAACCGACCGAACTTGGGGACCGGACTTACAAGTTCAGTCGGGCTTGTATTTTGTGAAGGAATTAAGTCTCTGGAATCGACCGAACATGGGACTGGACTTGGCAAGTTCGGTCGAGCTTAAATTTCCCACGGGGGAAACTCTCGGGAATGGACCGACCTTGGGGACCGGACTTGCAAGGTCGGTCGGGGTAGAATTTTCAAACGGTGAAGTGTTCTGGAATGGACCGACCTTAGGTAAGGTCGGTCGGAAGTTCAGTCGGGCCTAAAAATAAAAAAAAAATTTTGAATTCTAAGAATGGTAATAGGTAATGAAGTATGCCTTTGGTAGGGTGGTAATGATTAGGACCCTAAGAACTTAAGAAATTAAGTTAAGATTTAGTATAAGTTTTAATGTTTAAAGTTAAGTTTGTGAGCTAAGTGGCAAAGATTGGAGAGGTTATTGAATGGGAATCCTTAGGGACTAAGTGAGTTAAGTAAGGTGCAAATAACTAATGACCTAAAAATGAATTAATGATTTAGGTTTGTGAATTGGGACCCCGAAGAAGGATAATCAAACAACGATCGACGGTGAACGGTACAATCCTTCTTGTGACCTGCTTGCTAACGAGGTGTCCCTCGGCTTGTGTGCTATCTGTTTAATTGCTATGACTAAAACAAGATAAAGCATGCAACCGGATATATTTGTTCTCGTTGTGTTTGTGTTATCTTTACACTAACCCGCGAGACTTGAGATTGTTACTAACCGAGTTTAGTACTTACTGAGTTAAGAACAAGAGTTAAGTTTGGTGGTTGTTGGTTAATGCCCGTTAAGGCTTAGCTAGCACATGGTGATTAAGATTTCTACTAACTGGAACTTGAGTGAGGAAACACGGGACCGATCTCCGGTCATGCATGCTAAGGAAAAAGGGGGACGGTATCTGAATCAGATCCGCCCTCCGCTTAAGGACTTGTAGCCTAGGGCCGGTTGCCGGCTCAGCTACGCTGGACTACCGTCCAGAGTAGGTGGCATTAAGATGGTGCGGTGGGATCACCTAAATCCCAGGTTCGAATTAAGCTACAACCAATCCCTTCCAGGAAAGGTTTGTATACTGAGATTGAGATTAAGATTGAGATTAAGGTAAGGTACTGAGATTAAGGAAATGAGGACTAAGGGAGGGGTTACTAACCCACTCGATAAGGGAACGCTTGAGTCGTTCATTGTTTGTGAACTATATATGTTCAACTGTGGTTATTGTTATTGCACTTCATATTTTGCTTGTGTATGTAATCAATTTCCATGCTATCGACAATTAGTCGTCGTAGCCCCGTTAGCTTGGGGGCCATGAGAGGGTGTACCGGCATTCGTGCTGACCCCCTCGGGGGCTATTTTTACACTTGCAGGTAAGAGACCCATGAGGACGCACTACGAGAGTAGGAGCGGTTAGACTTAGGGTGGGATGTTTATTTTGAGTTCGGGTTGCGCCTGTGCACCCGACTGTTTATATTAAACTGATGTAAGGTTGAGATTATGTTTAAGATACTTGTACTCGGTTGGTTGTGGTATTGTGGTTGGTGATGTTTTGAGTTGGATAAGTATTTTGGATAAGCGTTGTAAATGTTAAGGCCGGTATATTCTAACGATCAGACCGTGGCAAGGTCCAGGTGTTTATTATTTCCGCTGCGACGTGTTCGATTAAGTATTCAGTTTTGCGATAACCACAAATGGCTTTGGATGGGGTGTTACAAAAAGTGGTATCAGAGCGTAGTTACGCTCTGATCAAGAAATACCGGAATGAGAAACCACCGAGTTAGGATATAAGTTAAGGAATAAGGGTTGGGTTAAGGGTTTGAGAAGTTAGAGTGAGTAGAGTCAGATGACCACTAATAAGTGTGGATCGTCTTTATCGTCTACGGATGTTATAAATTCGTTCACCGAAACAGTGGTGAATACAAATCTAATATGAGTTATGCTTGTTCAGATGGCAGGACGTCTTAGGGGAAGCCGAGGTCGCGGCCAGAGTCATGATGCTTCAGGAATACCTGGAGGGCAGACGATCGCAGAGATCGTAGCTGCCGCATTAGGGCATATGGGCTATCAGCCTGGTGCGGGTGTACCACCTCCACCTGAAATACCCCAAACTTAGATATGGTGTTTAAATGATAAACTAAGATATAAGGAGGCTAAATAATGCCTTAGAAACATTAAGAAACATTTCCAATCAAAGAAAATATAAGGAAACACCAAAAGAGCAGTTTAAGCAAAAACATGCTCTAAGCTTGGAGAGACATGGGAGAGTACCCAAATATTGTTCTAAGACCTTAGTAATATCCTAATGGTCATTTTAAATCAATTACCAAAGAAAGCCAAGCTTGAAAACAAGTTAAAACACAAAATGTGCTTTAAGGAGTCTTAAAGCACGTTTTTGAAAAATTATCTTGTAAATGAGTTTTGAATGGCTAAATGTCCATCATTACTCTTTAATTAACATGTGTACTATATAGTATCACATTTTGAAGTCTATATCAATGGGAAATCAAAAATTTCACAACAATGTGCCTTGTTTTGGTGAATAGTGAATTAATTAAGCTAGTTTATAACATAAGTCTATATAAGTGAGACATTTGGTCAACAAAGACTTAATTACCCTCATTAATAAAAGGGGGCCGGTTTCTTAGGAGGTGAGTCACCACCTTCATGAGTCATTAAGAAAATAAGAAAGCAAATGAGAGTTATAAAGTAAAATCACTATTCACCTTTTACATAAATATCACACTTTATTAGTTCTCTCTCCTCACTTCTTCATTCTCCTTTGTTTTCCCACGGTTTGAGCTGCTCTCTCCCTTCTCCATTCACGTAGAAATCAACCTCCATGAAAGCTCCATCCTTCCTTGGTCACATCTTACTCATTTTAGCTCCAAATCCAAAACAAAATACATACTCTTCTTAGTTAGCTCAAGATCCTTCTTTCTATCTTTTCAAAACTTCAAGAGCTTCATTTTGGTGCCATGTCAAACCACCATTAGAGGAGGAAATTCAAGTTTGGAGACTCCATTGGCATCTCCATTCTCTTAAGGTAAAGAAAGTGTAAGAAAATCTAGGTTTCCACCATTTTCTTCACATGTCCGAAAATTAGTGCTCATGGGACTCCATGTTTATGCCTTGTTCTAGCTTGTTTCTACTCTTCAAAGGAGAGAGGAGGTCCTTCTTGCTTCATACCCAAGTTTGTCTTGAGAAACCAAGGTAAAACAATCACATTAATACCTTAAAGCATATTGTTAACCTAGGGTTTGTTCCTTAGGGTTAATGTGTTATCTAGTACTCATTGGAGTCATTGGATATTGGTTAGAACATTGGCAAGGAGATACACATTGGTGACCGAGATTGAACAAAGAAAAACCTAAGGAAGAAAGCTTTTTAAGCTTGTAAAAGTACAAGGTAAATTACTTACCTTAAGATGTCTTGTTGTTTAAGGGAATGGGATTTAGGTATATGATGAGTTTAGTGTAGAGTTTATATTGGGAAGGTGTTATAAAAACCTAGAAGAAACAATGACTATACTTGTGAACTTTTGACTAAAGAGCAAATGAGAAGAAGAGATAGTTAAAACAATGTGGAAATGAATTACAAGAAGCATTTTATTTCAATGGGAGCCTTGTTGAGTGTATTCGCAGGTTGAAGGCAAATATATGTGGAAATTCAGTGGTTAACATTATTGTCATTTAAGGGCCTAAGTGCCAAGCATTTTGAGTTTAAGCAATATATGATGATGTGGTGAAGTTTTAGTGTAGATTGTGTGTTAAGGTGTTGTGATGAGAATTTGGGGGGTATTGGTTGTTTGATGGCGAAAAACCATATGTTAGGAGGTACTATATACTAGAGAACCCATGGCAAAATTTAAAGGAGAACTTAAGTGTTTAAGATATTCTAAGGAGATTTCATGACTAAGGAAGTACTTGGAAGTTTTAGAGGTTGTCTCGATGAAAAAGGGGTGAGTTTAAGGTGTTTAATGAGTTTTAATGACTTAGGCATTACTATGAAGGATTTAGGAATCAAGAGAATGTATTTGAGTATTTAGGACTTAAGTAAATGTTGATAAAGGAAGCTAGGAAACCTTGGTAAGTTTGGTGTGATTAAGTGTGAAATTTTGAGATGATTTAGATAGAAACTAGAGTTTAGAATTTAAGGAAAACCTTGGAAAGCGCAAGAAAAGATGCTTGGGAGATGATGTTGTAGTAATGAGGGAACATTATTGGCATAGTGGCTGTCATAGGTATGAAACACCACTAAGAAAACCAAGAAGAAAATATCATAAGTGTAGGAATTTTGGTATGAAGTGAGTAAGTGTTTAAGGTGATAGAAAATGAGTTTTGTGGGATGTTGTATGAGGGTGTAAATGTACCAAATGAAGTTAGAAGACATTATGGAGGTTTAGGAGGAGTTTGGTGAAAATTGGTTAAGTGTTTGAAGGCTTAGAAAATGAGTGTTTTGCCTTGTCTGAACATCCGTCCGGACATGGAAGTTCGGACAA
The DNA here is from genome assembly GCA_023374045.1 of Limonium bicolor. Lineage (NCBI taxonomy): Eukaryota > Viridiplantae > Streptophyta > Magnoliopsida > Caryophyllales > Plumbaginaceae > Limonium > Limonium bicolor. The sequence goes on from CM041782.1 coordinate 253,482,980, forward strand.
GCCCTGTTGCGTGAAAATTTTCAGAGTCTCGACTTGTGTCCGACCTTTGGAAGTCCGGACACAAGTTCGGACGTGTCTGCTTCTACTTTGAATTTTCCTCGACCCATGTCCGAACTTCCGAAGTCCGGACACAAGTTCGGACAGGCGTCTGTTTTCAGTTTTGAGTCTCGACTTGTGTCCGAACTTGGGAAGTCCGGACACAAGTTCGGACAGGCCACTGTATGGACCAAAAACCTTGTTTAAGGTTAGGAAATGATGGGGATAATTAAGTACGCTTGTTATAAGATTATTAAGGACATGTTTTGGGGTGTAATGGTCATTAAGTGGGAGAGTAAGTGTAATAGATAATGAGAAAATGATGCACTTAGGAGTCAAGTTAAAAACCATAAGGCTTAGTGAAAAACAAAGGGTAAAAGTTGATGTCTAGGAAGGTTAATAAATTCTATTGAGTTGGACTGAATAGTAACCGAAAACTGAATCAATGTTTTAGGCTTTGTGAATTGGGACTTGGAAGGAGATAAACCAAACGATCGTCGACGGTGAACGGTACAATCTTTCTTGTGACCTGCTTGCTAACGAGGTGTCCCTCGGCTTGTGTGTTATCTGTTTAATTGCTATGACTAAAACAAGATAAAGCATGCAACCGGTTATATTTATTCTCGTTGTGTTTGTGTTATCTTTACACTAACCCGCGAGACTTGAGATGGTTACTAACCAAGTTTAGTACCTACTGAGTTAAGAATAAGAGTTAAGTTTGATGGTTGTTGGTTAATGCCCGTTAAGGCTTAGCTAGCACATGGTGTTTAAGATGTCTACTAACTGAAACTTGAGTGAGGAAACCCGGGACCGATCTCCGGTCATGCATGCTAAGGAAAAAGGGGGACGGTATCTGAATCAGATCCGCCCTCCGCTTAAGGACTTGTCTTCGGACTTGTAGCCTAGGGCCGGTTGCCGGCTCAGCTACGCTGGACTCCCGTCCAGAGTAGGTGGCATTAAGATGGTGCGGTGGGATCACCTAAATCCCAGGTTCGAATTAAGCTACAACCAATCCCTTCCAGGAAAGGTTTGTATACTGAGATTAAGATTAAGATTAAGGTAAGGTAAGGAAATGAGATTAAGGAAATGAGGACTAAGGAGGGGGTTACTAACCCACTTGATAAGGGAACGCTTGAGACGTTCATTGTTTGTGAACTATATATGTTCATCTGTGGTTATTGTTATTGCACTTCATATTATGCTTGTGTATGTAATCATTTTCCATGCTATCGACAATTAGTTGTCGTAGCCCCGTTAGCTTGGGGGCCATGAGAGGGTGTACCAGCATTCGTGCTGACCCCCTCGGGGGCTATTTTTACACTTGCAGGTAAGAGACCCATGAGGACGCACTACGAGAGTAGGAGCGGTTAGACTTAGGGTGGGATGTTTATTTTGAGTTCGGGTTGCGCCTGTGCACCCGACTGTTTATATTAAATTGATGTAAGTTTGAGATTATGTTTAAGATACTAGTACTCGGTTGGTTGTGGTATTGTGAATGTTGATGTTTTGAGTTGGATAAGTATTTTGGATAAGTATTGTAAACGTTAAAGCCGGTATATTCTAACGATCAGACCATGGCAAGGTCCAGGTGTTATTTATTTCCGCTGCGACGTATTCGATTAAGTGTTCAGTTTGCGATAACCACGATAGGCTTTGGATGGGGTGTTACAAAAAGTGGTATCAGAGCGTAGTTACGCTCTGATCAAGAAATACCGGACATGAGTAACCACCGAGTTAGGATATAAGTTAAGGAATAAGTGTTGGGTTAAGGGTGTGAGAAGTTAGAGTGAGTAGAGTCAGATGACCACTAATATGTGTGGATTGTCTTTACCGTCTACGGACGTTATAAATTTACTAACCAAAACAGTGGTGAATACGAATCTAATGTAAGTTATGCTTTTTCAGATGGCAGGACGCCCTAGAGGAGGCCGAGGTCGCGGCCGGGGTGAGGATACTTCAGGAATACCTGGAGGGCAGAAGATCGCAGAGATCGTAGCTGCCGCTTTAGGGCACATGGGCTATCAGCCTGGTGTGGGTGCACCACCTCCACCGCCACAACCTAGGGAACCAAACTGGGTGAAGAGTCTAGCAGATCTTCGACCCGCGCATTTTAAGGGGGAGACCGATCCCGCCAAGCTTGAGGCGTACATCTCCGAGCTGGAGACCGCCTTCGAGACCCTTGATGTCCCTGCTGGGATCAAGGTGCGCTTAGCTGCTTTCTATTTGTAGGGGGCGGCAGGCGATTGGTGGAAGCTTGTGAGGGCCGAGCATGTGGCCAATCCAGAGTTCGGCTGGGAGCAGTACACCGCCTTGCTACGAGCAAAGTACTACCCAGCCCATGTTCAGACGAAGAAGCGCTTGCAGTTGGATGCGCTTAAGCAGTCGGACAAGATGACAGTGGACGAGTATTACTCAGAGTTCACTGCCTTGCTCCGTCTTCTGCCAGGTCTAGGGTATTCTGACCAGATCTTGGTGGACCGCTTCTATGGCGGGCTTAGCCATCGACTCCGCTACGGCATGGGGCCGACGAGTTACACTACCTTGCAGGTAATAAGAATGATTGAGATTTGAGTAAGTGGTGAATAAGATTTAGATTATGAGAAATAAGTGTGATTAATATTATGGAAAAGCAGGAGTGCTATCATGCCGCTGCTAAGGTTGAGATTACCGTCCAGCTGAGGGACGAGGAGAATGCAAAAAGGAAGAGTGCTGGTAAGAGCTCAGAAAGTCAGGGGCAAGGAGGGTACAAGAAACAAAAGTACCAGCCTCAGGCCCAGAAAAATCAGAACCCAAAGGGGAAGGAGGAAAAGGAGAAGGCTTCGGAAGAGCCATTGAAGTTGACGTATGCTATTGCAGCTACACCCCTGTGCTCTAAGGCGCCAAAGGGTAAGGAAACTAACAATGAATGAGTTAAGAAATAAATTAGTAACCATTTGAGATATAAGAATTGACATTATGAATCATCAGGATCTGAGACTAAGAAGGGAGCCGGTGGTGGCTACCAGCGACGCTTCATTTGTAGGTGGTGTCACCAGGACCACCCCGGGCTCGATTGTAAAAGGAATAAGGTGGAGTGCAACTTTTGTGGAGTTTATGGACACCGGGCATATGAGTGTTACCGGAACCCTGCTAGCAGAGCCTATAGGCCCGATACCAGGGGCAAGGGCATGACCGATCAGGGAGCTGGATCTGACGGTCAGAGGAAGGTGCAGCAGCCGGCGGACAAGAACCCACGGGTGACCCAGAAGTCGGGACCCACTTTACACATGGTGGACCGGGACGATGAGCCTGAACCCTCATCGAGGCCAGGTACCACTATACCCATTTAGTAATAAAACTACCTGCTTACCGCATTATCATGCATGTTTGGTGAATAAATGAGCTAAGTAAGAATAAGATGACATTAGAACTTAAGTAAGATATAACCTACTACCACTTTAGGAAGATTCAACATCTGCTACCCTATACCATCTACATCTAGCCCGGAGCACACCGACATCGAAACCATACACTTTCCAACCGAACAATGTCAGGCTATCCGCCCAGGTATGATTTTATTATGGGGATACCTGACACCCGAAGCACAAATAGCCATCATCAGGAGATGCAATCAACTAGGAATGGGACCGGGAGGTTTTTACACACCGGAGTACCCAGGGGGAGCAAGGATGAAATTAAAGATGATGAGCTTGGGCAGGGATTGGAATCCGTATGCCAAGAATTACCAAACCATGAGGGTGCAAGATGGAGTCTCACCACCGGGAATACCTGAAGAGTTCCATCCAGTTATTACACAAGTCGTGGAAATCGCTCAGCAGTTGGAAGCTGAACCGATTCCAGACATCCAGGCAGACATTTGCATTGTAAACTTCTACGAAAAAGAAGGGAGACTGGGAGTACACCAGGATAAGGACGAGACAACGGAGTCTCTCGAAAGAGGGATACCCGTAGTGTCTTGGTCCATTGGGGATGATGCAGAATTTTTGTACGGCGAGCAGAAGCGTGTGGACCGTGCAGGTAAGATAGTACTTAAGTCAGGTGATGTATTAATTTTGGGAGGAGAATCAAGGATGTTATACCATGGGATTAAGAGAATCAAGCTGAATACAGCACCGTCAGCAGTAATCAATGCGACGCATATGAGACCAGGAAGATTAAACCTAACCTTTAGACAATATTAGCCATGTAATGTTAGAATGAGATGAGAAATGAGATGTAAGATTGAAGCACATGTTGTAAACAGGATGGTCATGAATAAAATAACGGTGTTGTTCATATAAATTGATTACGACTCTTGTTATACCATCAATACTCATGGAGCTTGTGAACACAATTAGGTTATGGACTCGGTACGGAAGGTGCACTAAGCATACTTACAGAGGCACAGGCCGACGCCAGCGGTACTATCCTCACCGGCACCTTTCCGATCAATGGGATTGAGGCATCAGTTCTCTTCGACTCAGGGGCCTCGCATACCTTTGTCTCTGCATCATTTGCGAGCAGGTTGGGGCTAGACGCTGATGAGCTACCCGACTTCACGGTTACGCTCCCGTCTAAGGAGAAGGTTCGTTGCACTCGTTACTACCGAGGAGCCACCATCAGAATTAAGGGAGAAGACTTTCCAGTCAGTTTCATTGAGTTCAGTAAGCTAGGATTTGATGTTATCTTCGGGATGAACTGGTTGGAGCGGCACAAGGGATTTATCCTCTGCGCCGAGCATAGATTGCTGCTCAGGAGTCCGTCTGGGGTAACGATATCATACCGCCAGAGGCCCAGAGAGCCTTCGACTAAAATCATCACCGCCATGGCAATGCATAGAGAATTAAGGAGGAAGGAAGAAGTATACCTCTGCTATGTACAGGACATAGAGAGAGACCCTGAGTTCGACCCCGACTTACCGGTAGTGTCGGAGTTCCCCGACTTATTTCCACGGGAACTGCCCGGCATGCCACCCACTCGGGAGGTAGAGTTCACCATTGAGCTGCTACCTGGTACCGGACCGATAGCCAAAGCACCATACCGTATGGCTCCGGCAGAAATGACTGAGTTAAAAGAACAATTGAAAGATTTGTTGGATAAGGGATTCATTAGACCAAGTGTGTCACCATGGGGAGCGCCAATCCTCTTCGTGAAGAAGAAGGATGGTAGTCTCCGCCTCTGCATCGACTACAGAGAGCTGAATGCAGTGACAATGAAGAATAAGTACCCACTACCCCGCATTGACGATCTGTTCGATCAGTTGAAGGGAGCATCTGTGTTTTCCAAGATTGATCTCAGATCGGGGTATCATCAGATAGCCATTAAGGAGGGAGACATTGAGAAGACGGCATTCCGGACACGATACGGCCACTATGAGTTTACAGTGATGCCGTTCGGTTTGTCGAACGCACCGGCGAAGTTTATGGATCTGATGAACCGCTTGTTCCGGGAGCAGCTGGACAAGTCGGTTGTGGTTTTTATTGATGACATTCTGATATATTCAAAGTCTAAAGTTGAACATGAGGAACATCTGAGGAGGATATTGGAAATACTGAGGGAGAACCAGCTATATGCTAAGTTCTCCAAGTGTGAGTTTTGGCTTGACCAGGTTTCCTTCCTAGGTCATGTCATCTCAGATGCTGGGATCGCAGTGGATCCAGCAAAGATTGATGCCGTACGTACCTGGCCAAGGCCGAAGACTGTTACCGACATCCGGAGCTTTCTTGGTCTGGTAGGTTACTACAGGAGGTTTGTTAGAGATTTCAGCAAGGTCGCGAAACCGATGACCAGTCTGATGAAGAAAGATGCACCATTTCTGTGGACAGTTGACTGTGAGAGATCATTTCAGCGCTTGAAGGACTCACTGACCACTGCACCGGTACTGACCATTCCAGACGGTACAGAGGGCTTTGAGGTTTATTGTGATGCATCCGGCAGAGGGCTGGGTTGCGTGCTCATGCAATATGGCAAGGTGGTGGCATATGCCTCACGCCAGTTGAAGAAACATGAGGAGAACTACCCCACACATGATTTAGAGCTGGGAGCTGTAGTCTTCGCTTTGAAGATATGGCGCCACTACTTATATGGGGTTAGTGTCACGATCTACACCGATCACAAAAGTTTGAAATACATATTCACTCAGAAGGAGTTAAATCTTCGACAGAGGAGATGGTTAGAGTTTCTGAAAGACTATGACATTGACCTCCAATACAAAGAGGGGAAGGCCAATGTTGTAGCAGATGTCCTGAGCCGTCGAGCACACTCACTCCATTCGCTAGTTTCTTTCTCCAGCTTGGTTGATGAGGTGCGAGAGGCTCAGAGGACAGATGAGTATATGAGAGAGGTTAGACAGAAGCTGACAGATGGTACCTTTGAGAGTCAGAAATACGACTTCAGACTTCATGATGATGATCTGATCAGACTTAAGGGCCGATTATGCATACCACGAGGCAACACGGATCTGAAAGACCGTATACTTAGAGAATCACACTGTTCTTCAGTTTCCATCCATCCGGGAGCCTCTAAAATGTATAAAGACATGAAGAGACACTTCTGGTGGTCGGGGATGAAGACAGATGTTACCGAGTTCGTCTTGAGGTGTCTCACATGCCAGAAGGTGAAATTCGAGCACCGACGACCGGGCGGAATGGTACAGTCGATGCCAGTTCCGGAGTGGAAGTTCCATGATATCTCCATGGACTTCGTAGTTGGGCTTCCACCTGCTAGGGGAGGTCTCAACATGATATGGGTGGTGGTGGATCGCCTTACCAAAGTAGCCCGATTCATACCGATGAAGGATACTTGGAAGGTGACCAAATTAGCTGAGTTATTTGAGAAAGAAATCATGAGACATCACGGCATACCAAAGACCATAGTGTCAGATAGAGATACCAGATTCCTTTCGAGGTACTGGAGAGCTACCAGAGAAGCGTTGGGTACAGAACTCAAACTGAGTACCGCGTTCCATCCTCAGACGGATGGTCAGACTGAGCGTACTATTCAGACACTCGAGGACATGCTGAGAGCATGTGCCTTAGACTTCCAGGGCAGTTGGATTGACAGATTGCATCTGATCGAGTTTTCATACAACAACAGCTATCACGCTTCGATCAAGATGGCACCTTTTCAAGCGTTGTACGGTAGACCATGTCGTACACCGCTCTGCTGGGATGAGTCGAGTGAGACGGTCATTATAGGACCAGAGTACTTAGAACAAGTTAAGGCTGAAGTTCAGCAAATCAGGGAGAACATGAAAGCTGCTCAAGATAGGCAGAAGTCGTATGCTGATGTTCGACGACGGGACCTGGAGTTCGCAGTGGGCGACCAGGTATTTCTGCGAGTTTCACCGATGAAGGGTGTATTCAGGTTTGGGCAGAAGGGCAATTTAAGCCCGAAATTTGTTGGTCCTTATGAGATTACGGAGCGGGTGGGCCCGGTTGCTTACAGGTTAAATTTACCTGCTGAGCTGGGTAAAGTGCATGATGTTTTTCATGTTTCACAGCTAAAGAAATACATGCACCACCCCTCCCATGTGTTGGAACCTGAGAGGTTGACTTTAGAACCAAATATGAGATCCGTGGAAACTCCTCAGAGAATCTTGGACAGCAAGACTAGGGACACTCGCCACAAGTCAGTGCGACTGGTGAAGGTTCTCTGGTCTAACCAGGATGTCGAAGAGGCCACGTGGGAATTAGAGGATAAGATGAGGGCGAAGTACCCTTCTTTATTTACTGACTAGATCGTCGGTATAGGGTACGGGGCGTACCCCTTTTTAAGGGGGGTAGAGCTTCCTCGCTTTTGAGTTAGGAAACGATCATGTTTGTCGTTTGTTTGGTTGTTTAAGATGTGAATTTGTGTAAGTTGCTACACTTCGGTGTAAGTTTGAGTTATGTATAATACTTATGCATTGCATTTGAGATGAGTCTTGAGATGTGTATGTGAATGTGAATATAAGATGTGGTATTAAGATTAAAGAGAACGTGTACCGTGAATGGTTAAGCACACGTGTGAACTTTGAGGACAAAGTTCTTTTAAGGGGGGTAGATTGAAATACCCCAAACTTAGATATGGTGTTTAAATGATAAACTAAGATATAAGGAGGCTAAATAATGCCTTAGAAACATTAAGAAACATTTCAATCAAAGAAAATATAAGGAAACACCAAAAGAGCAGTTTTAACAAAAACGTGCTCTAAGCTTGGAGAGACTTGGGAGAGTACCCAAATATTGTTCTAAGACCTTAGTAATATCCTAATGGTCATTTTAAATCAATTACCAAAGAAACCAAGCTTGAAAACAAGTTAAAACACAAAATGTGCTTTAAGGAGTCTTAAAGCACGTTTTTGAAAAATTGTCTTGTAAATGAGTTTTGAATGGCTAAATGTCCATCATTACTCTTTAATTAACATGTGTACTATATAGTATCACATTTGGAAGTCTATATCAATGGGAAATCAAAAATTTCACAACAATGTGCCTTGTTTTGGTGAATAGTGAATTAATTAAGCTAGTTTATAACATAAGTCTATATAAGTGAGACATTTGGTCAACAAAGACTTAATTACCCTCATTAATAAAAGGGGGCCGGTTTCTTAGGAGGTGAGTCACCACCTTCATGAGTCATTAAGAAAATAAGAAAGCAAATGAGAGTTATAAAGTAAAATCACTATTCACCTTTTACATAAATATCACACTTTATTAGTTCTCTCTCCTCACTCTTCATTCTCTTTGTTTTCCCACGGTTTGAGCTGCTCTCTCCCTTCTCCATTCACGTAGAACTCAACCTCCATGAAAGCTCCATCCTTCCTTGGTCACATCTTACTCATTTTAGCTCCAAATCCAAAACAAAATACATACTCTTCTTAGTTAGCTCAAGCTCCTTCTTTCTATCTTTTCAAAACTTCAAGAGCTTCATTTTGGTGCCAAGTCAAACCACCATTAGAGGAGGAAATTCAAGTTTGGAGACTCCATTGGCATCTCCATTCTCTTAAGGTAAAGAAGTGTAAGAAAATCTAGGTTTCCACCATTTTCTTCACATGTCCTAAAATTAGTGCTCATGGGACTCCATGTTTATGCCTTGTTCTAGCTTGTTTCTACTCTTCAAAGGAGAGAGGAGGTCCTTCTTGCTTCATATCCAAGTTTGTCTTGAGAAACCAAGGTAAAACAATCACATTAATACCTTAAAGCATATTGTTAACCTAGGGTTTGTTCCTTAGGGTTAATGTGTTATCTAGTACTCATTGGAGTCATTGGATATTGGTTAGAACATTGGCAAGGAGATACACATTGGTGACCGAGATTGAACAAAGAAAAACCTAAGGAAGAAAGCTTTTTAAGCTTGTAAAAGAACAAGGTAAATTACTTACCTTAAGATGTCTTGTTGTTTAAGGGAATGGGATTTAGGTATATGATGAGTTTAGTGTAGAGTTTATATTGGGAAGGTGTATAAAAACCTAGAAGAAACAATGACTATACTTGTGAACTTTTGACTAAAGAGCAAATGAGAAGAAGAGATAGTTAAAACAATGTGGAAATGAATTACAAGAAGCATTTTATTTCAATGGGAGCCTTGTTGAGTGTATTCGCAGGTTGAAGGCAAATATATGTGGAAATTCAGTGGTTAAGATTATTGTCATTTAAGGGCCTAAGTGCCAAGCATTTTGAGTTTAAGCAATATATGATGATGTGGTGAAGTTTTGTGTAGATTGTGTGTTAAGGTGTTGTGATGAGAATTTGGGGGGTATTGGTTGTTTGATGGAGAAAAACCATATGTTAGGAGGTACTATATACTAGAGAACCCATGGCAAAATTTAAAGGAGAACTTAAGTGTTTAAGATATTCTAAGGAGATTTCATGACTAAGGAAGTACTAGGAAGTTTTAGAGGTTGTCTCGATGAAAAAGGGTGAGTTTAAGGTGTTTAATGAGTTTTAATGACTTAGGCATTACTATGAAGGATTTAGGAATCAAGAGAATGTATTTGAGTATTTAGGACTTAGGTAAATGTTGATAAAGGAAGCTAGGAAACCTTGGTAAGTTTGGTGTGATTAAGTGTGAAATTTTGAGATGATTTAGATAGAAACTAGAGTTTAGAATTTAAGGAAAACCTTGGAAAGCGCAAGAAAAGATGCTTGGGAGATGATGTTGTAGTAGTGAGGGAACATTATTGGCATAGTGGCTGTCATAGGTATGAAACACCACTTAGAAAACCAAGGAGAAAATATCATAAGTGTAGGAATTTTGGTATGAAGTGAGTAAGTGTTTAAGGAGATAGAAAATGAGTTTTGTGGGATGTTGTATGAGGGGGTTGTGGTGGTTGTTTGTTGTTAAGTTTGTGTGTAGTTTTGTTGTAGGTTTAGGAGGAGTTTGGTGAAAATTGGTTAAGTGTTTGAAGGCTTAGAAAATGAGTGTTTTGCCTTGTCCGAACATCCGTCCGGACATGGAAGTTCGGACAAGCCCTGTTGCGTGAAAATTTTCAGAGTCTCGACTTGTGTCCGACCTTTGGAAGTCCGGACACAAGTTCGGACGTGTCTGCTTCTACTTTGAATTTTCCTCGACCCATGTCCGAACTTCCGAAGTCCGGACACAAGTTCGGACAGGCGTCTGTTTTCAGTTTTGAGTCTCGACTTGTGTCCGAACTTGGGAAGTCCGGACACAAGTTCGGACAGGCCACTGTATGGACCAAAAACCTTGTTTAAGGTGGAAATGATGGGGATAATTAAGTACGCTTGTTATAAGATTATTAAGGACATGTTTGGTGGTGTTGAATGGTCATTAAGTGGGAGAGTAAGTGTAATAGATAATGAGAAAATGATGCACTTAGGAGTCAAGTTAAAAACCATAAGGCTTAGTGAAAAACAAAGGGTAAAAGTTGATGTCTAGGAAGGTTAATAAATTCTATTGAGTTGGATTGAATAGTAACCGAAAACTGAATCAATGTTTTAGGCTTTGTGAATTGGGACTTGGAAGGAGATAAACCAAACGATCGTCGACGGTGAACGGTACAATCTTTCATGTGACCTGCTTGCTAACGAGGTGTCCCTCGCTTGCTTGTGTGTTATCTGTTTAATTGCTATGACTAAAACAAGATAAAGCATGCAACCGGTATATTTATTCTCTTGTGTTTGTGTATCTTTACACTAACCCGCGAGACTTGAGATGGTTACTAACCAAGTTTAGTACTTACTGAGTTAAGAATAAGAGTTAAGTTTGATGGTTGTTGGTTAATGCCCGTTAAGGCTTAGCTAGCACATGGTGTTTAAGATGTCTACTAACTGAACTGAGTGAGGGAAACCCGGGACCGATCTCCGGTCATGCATGCTAAGGAAAAAAGGGGGACGGTATCTGAATCAGATCCGCCCTCCGCTTAAGGACTTGTCTTCGGACTTGTAGCCTAGGGCCGGTTGACCGGCTCAGCTACGCTGGACTCCCGTCCAGGTAGGTGGCATTAAGATGGTGCGTGGTGGGATCACCTAAATCCCAGGTTCGAATTAAGCTACAACCAATCCCTTCCAGGAAAGGTTTGTATACTGAGATTAAGATTAAGATTAAGGTAAGGTAAGGAAATGAGATTAAGGAAATGAGGACTAAGGAGGGGGTACTAACCCACTTGATAAGGGAACGCTTGATGAGACGTTCATTGTTTGTGAACTATATATGTTCATCTGTGGTTATTGTTATTGCACTTCATATTATGCTTGTGTATGTAATCATTTCCATGCTATCGACAATTAGTCGTCGTAGCCCCGTTAGCTTGGGGGCCAATGAGAGGGTGTACCAGCATTCGTGCTGACCCCCTCGGGGGCATTTTTACACTTGCAGGTAAGAGACCCATGAGGACGCACTACGAGAGTAGGAGCGGTTAGACTTAGGGTGGGATGTTTATTTGAGTTCGGGTTGCGCCTGTGCACCCGATGTTTATATTAAACTGATTAGTTTGAGATTATGTTTAAGATACTAGTACTCGGTGGTTTGTGGTATTGTGAATGTTGATGTTTTGAGTTGGATAAGTATTTTGGATAAGTATTGTAAACGTTAAAGCCGGTATATTCGAACGATCAGACCGTGGCAAGGTCCAGGTGTTATTTATTTCCGCTGCGACGTATTCGATTAAGTGTTCAGTTTGCGATAACCACGATAGGCTTTGGATGGGGTGTTACAAAAAGTGGTATCAGAGCGTAGTTACGCTCTGATCAAGAAATACCGGACATGAGTAACCACCGAGTTAGGATATAAGTTAAGGAATAAGTGTTGGGTTAAGGGTGTGAGAAGTTAGAGTGAGTAGAGTCAGATGACCACTAATAAGTGTGGATTGTCTTTACCGTCTACGGACGTTATAAATTTACTAACCAAAACAGTGGTGAATACGAATCTAATGTAAGTTATGCTTTTTCAGATGGCAGGACGCCCTAGAGGAGGCCGAGGTCGCGGCCGGGGTGAGGATACTTCAGGAATACCTGGAGGGCAGAAGATCGCAGAGATCGTAGCTGCCGCTTTAGGGCACATGGGCTATCAGCCTGGTGTGGGTGCACCACCTCCACCGCCACAACCTAGGGAACCAAACTGGGTGAAGAGTCTAGCAGATCTTCGACCCGCGCATTTTAAGGGGGAGACCGATCCCGCCAAGCTTGAGGCGTACATCTCCGAGCTGGAGACCGCCTTCGAGACCCTTGATGTCCCTGCTGGGATCAAGGTGCGCTTAGCTGCTTTCTATTGAGGGGGCGGCAGGCGATTGGTGGAAGCTGGTGAGGGCCGAGCATGTGGCCAATCCAGAGTTCGGCTGGGAGCAGTACACCGCCTTGCTACGAGCAAAGTACTACCCAGCCCATGTTCAGACGAAGAAGCGCTTGCAGTTGGATGCGCTTAAGCAGTCGGACAAGATGACAGTGGACGAGTATTACTCAGAGTTCACTGCCTTGCTCCGTCTTCTGCCAGGTCTAGGGTATTCTGACCAGATCTTGGTGGACCGCTTCTATGGCGGGCTTAGCCATCGACTCCGCTACGGCATGGGGCCGACGAGTTACACTACCTTGCAGGTAATAAGAATGATTGAGATTTGAGTAAGTGGTGAATAAGATTTAGATTATGAGAAATAAGTGTGATTAATATTATGGAAAAGCAGGAGTGCTATCATGCCGCTGCTAAGGTTGAGATTACCGTCCAGCTGAGGGACGAGGAGAATGCAAAAGGAAGAGTGCTGGTAAGAGCTCAGAAAGTCAGGGGCAAGGAGGGTACAAGAAACAAAAGTACCAGCCTCAGGCCCAGAAAAATCAGAACCCAAAGGGGAAGGAGGAAAAGGAGAAGGCTTCGGAAGAGCCATTGAAGTTGACGTATGCTATTGCAGCTACACCCCTGTGCTCTAAGGCGCCAAAGGGTAAGGAAACTAACAATGAATGAGTTAAGAAATAAATTAGTAACCATTTGAGATATAAGAATTGACATTATGAATCATCAGGATCTGAGACTAAGAAGGGAGCCGGTGGTGGCTACCAGCGACGCTTCATTTGTAGGTGGTGTCACAGGACCACCCCGGGCTCGATTGTAAAGGAATAAGGTGGAGTGCAACTTTTGTGGAGTTTATGGACACCGGGCATATGAGTGTTACCGGAACCCTGCTAGCAGAGCCTATAGGCCCGATACCAGGGGCAAGGGCATGACCGATCAGGGAGCTGGATCTGACGGTCAGAGGAAGGTGCAGCAGCCGGCGGACAAGAACCCACGGGTGACCCAGAAGTCGGGACCCACTTTACACATGGTGGACCGGGACGATGAGCCTGAACCCTCATCGAGGCCAGGTACCACTATACCATTTAGTAATAAAACTACCTGCTTACCGCATTATCATGCATGTTTGGTGAATAAATGAGTAAGTAAGAATAAGATGACATTAGAACTTAAGTAAGATATAACCTACTACCACTTTAGGAAGATTCAACATCTGCTACCCTATACCATCTACATCTAGCCCGGAGCACACCGACATCGAAACCATACACTTTCCAACCGAACAATGTCAGGTTCCGCCCAGGTATGATTTTATTAAGGGGATACCTGACACCCGAAGCACAAATAGCCATCATCAGGAGATGCAATCAACTAGGAATGGGACCGGGAGGTTTTTACACACCGGAGTACCCAGGGGGAGCAAGGATGAAATTAAAGATGATGAGCTTGGGCAGGGATTGGAATCCGTATGCCAAGAATTACCAAACCATGAGGGTGCAAGATGGAGTCTCACCACCGGGAATACCCGAAGAGTTCCATCCAGTTATTACACAAGTCGTGGAAATCGCTCAGCAGTTGGAAGCTGAACCGATTCCAGACATCCAGGCAGACATTTGCATTGTAAACTTCTACGAAAAAGGGGAGACTGGGTACACACAGGATAAGGACGAGACAACGGAGTCTCTCGAAAGAGGGATACCCGTAGTGTCTTGGTCTATTGGGGATGATGCAGAATTTTTGTACGGCGAGCAGAAGCGTGTGGACCGTGCAGGTAAGATAGTACTTAAGTCAGGTGATGTATTAATTTTGGGAGGAGAATCAAGGATGTTATACCATGGGATTAAGAGAATCAAGCTGAATACAGCACCGTCAGCAGTAATCAATGCGACGCATATGAGACCAGGAAGATTAAACCTAACCTTTAGACAATATTAGCCATGTAATGTTAGAATGAGATGAGAAATGAGATGTAAGATTGAAGCACATGTTGTAAACAGGATGGTCATGAATAAAATAACGGTGTTGTTCATATAAATTGATTACGACTCTTGTTATACCATCAATACTCATGGAGCTTGTGAACACAATTAGGTTATGGACTCGGTACGGAAGGTGCACTAAGCATACTTACAGAGGCACAGGCCGACGCCAGCGGTACTATCCTCACCGGCACCTTTCCGATCAATGGGATTGAGGCATCAGTTCTCTTCGACTCAGGGGCCTCGCATACCTTTGTCTCTGCATCATTTGCGAGCAGGTTGGGGCTAGACGCTGATGAGCTACCCGACTTCACGGTTACGCTCCCGTCTAAGGAGAAGGTTCGTTGCACTCGTTACTACCGAGGAGCCACCATCAGAATTAAGGGAGAAGACTTTCCAGTCAGTTTCATTGAGTTCAGTAAGCTAGGATTTGATGTTATCTTCGGGATGAACTGGTTGGAGCGGCACAAGGGATATCCTCTGCGCCGAGCATAGATTGCTGCTCAGGAGTCCGTCTGGGGTAACGATATCATACCGCCAGAGGCCCAGAGAGCCTTCGACTAAATCATCACCGCCATGGCAATGCATAGAGAATTAAGGAGAAGGAAGAAGTATACCTCTGCTATGTACAGGACATAGAGAGAGACCCTGAGTTCGACCCCGACTTACCGGTAGTGTCGGAGTTCCCCGACTTATTTCCACGGGAACTGCCCGGCATGCCACCCACTCGGGAGGTAGAGTTCACCATTGAGCTGCTACCTGGTACCGGACCGATAGCCAAAGCACCATACCGTATGGCTCCGGCAGAAATGACTGAGTTAAAAGAACAATGAAAGATTTGTTGGATAAGGGATTCATTAGACCAAGTGTGTCACCATGGGGAGCGCCAGTCCTCTTCGTGAAGAAGAAGGATGGTAGTCTCCGCCTCTGCATCGACTACAGAGAGCTGAATGCAGTGACAATGAAGAATAAGTACCCACTACCCCGCATTGACGATCTGTTCGATCAGTTGAAGGGAGCATCTGTGTTTTCCAAGATTGATCTCAGATCGGGGTATCATCAGATAGCCATTAAGGAGGGAGACATTGAGAAGACGGCATTCCGGACACGATACGGCCACTATGAGTTTACAGTGATGCCGTTCGGTTTGTCGAACGCACCGGCGAAGTTTATGGATCTGATGAACCGCTTGTTCCGGGAGCAGCTGGACAAGTCGGTTGTGGTTTTTATTGATGACATTCTGATATATTCAAAGTCTAAAGTTGAACATGAGGAACATCTGAGGAGGATATTGGAAATACTGAGGGAGAACCAGCTATATGCTAAGTTCTCCAAGTGTGAGTTTTGGCTTGACCAGGTTTCTCTTTCCTAGGTCATGTCATCTCAGATGCTGGGATCGCAGTGGATCCAGCAAAGATTGATGCCGTACGTACCTGGCCAAGGCCGAAGACTGTTACCGACATCCGGAGCTTTCTTGGTCAGGTTACTACAGGAGGTTTGTTAGAGATTTCAGCAAGGTCGCGAAGCCGATGACCAGTCTGATGAAGAAAGATGCACCATTTCTGTGGACAGTTGACTGTGAGAGATCATTTCAGCGCGCTTGAAGGACTCACTGACCACTGCACCGGTACTGACCATTCCAGACGGTACAGAGGGCTTTGAGGTTTATTGTGATGCATCCGGCAGAGGGCTGGGTTGCGTGCTCATGCAATATGGCAAGGTGGTGGCATATGCCTCACGCCAGTTGAAGAAACATGAGGAGAACTACCCCACACATGATTT
Organism: Limonium bicolor; assembly: GCA_023374045.1. Classification (NCBI taxonomy): domain Eukaryota; kingdom Viridiplantae; phylum Streptophyta; class Magnoliopsida; order Caryophyllales; family Plumbaginaceae; genus Limonium; species Limonium bicolor. The sequence goes on from CM041782.1 coordinate 253,499,476, forward strand.
AGAGCTGGGAGCTGTAGTCTTCGCTTTGAAGATATGGCGCCACTACTTATATGGGGTTAGTGTCACGATCTACACCGATCACAAAAGTTTGAAATACATATTCACTCAGAAGGAGTTAAATCTTCGACAGAGGAGATGGTTAGAGTTTCTGAAAGACTATGACATTGACCTCCAATACAAAGAGGGGAAGGCCAATGTTGTAGCAGATGCCCTGAGCCGTCGAGCACACTCACTCCATTCGCTAGTTTCTTTCTCCAGCTTGGTTGATGAGGTGCGAGAGGCTCAGAGGACAGATGAGTATATGAGAGAGGTTAGACAGAAGCTGACAGATGGTACCTTTGAGAGTCAGAAATACGACTTCAGACTTCATGATGATGATCTGACAGACTTAAGGGCCGATTATGCATACCACGAGGCAACACGGATCTGAAAGACGTATACTTAGAGAATCACCTGTTCTTCAGTTTCATCCATACGGGAGCCTCTAAAATGTATAAAGACGAGAGACCCTTCTGGTGGTCGGGGAAGACAGATGTTACCGAGTTCGTCTTGAGGTGTCTCACATGCCAGAAGGTGGAAATTCGAGCACCGACGACCGGGCGGAATGGTACAGTCGATGCCAGTTCCGGAGTGGAATTCCATGTATCTCCATGGACTTCGTAGTTGGGCTTCCACCTGCTAGGGAGGTCTCAACAATGATATGGGTGGTGGTGGATCGCCTTACCAAAGTAGCCCGATTCATACCGATGAGGATACTTGGAAGGTGACCAAATTAGCTGAGTTATTTGAGAAGAATCATGAGACTCACGGCATACCAAAGACCATAGTGTCAGATAGAGATACCAGATTCCTTTCGAGGTACTGGAGAGCTACCAGAGAAGCGTTGGGTACAGAACTCAACACTGAGTACCCGCCAGCTGTTCCATCCTCGACGGATGGTCAGACTGAGCGTACTATTCAGACACTCGAGGACATGCTGAGAGCATGTGCCTTAGACTTCCAGGGCAGTTGGATTGACAGATTGCATCTGATCGAGTTTTCATACAACAACAGCTATCACGCTTCGATCAAGATGGCACCTTTTCAAGCGTTGTACGGTAGACCATGTCGTACACCGCTCTGCTGGGATGAGTCGAGTGAGACGGTCATTATAGGACCAGAGTACTTAGAACAAGTTAAGGCTGAAGTTCAGCAAATCAGGGAGAACATGAAAGCTGCTCAAGATAGGCAGAAGTCGTATGCTGATGTTCGACGACGGGACCTGGAGTTCGCAGTGGGCGACCAGGTATTTCTGCGAGTTTCACCGATGAAGGGTGTATTCAGGTTTGGGCAGAAGGGCAATTAAGCCCGAAATTTGTTGGTCCTTATGAGATTACGGAGCGGGTGGGCCCGGTTGCTTACAGGTTAAATTTACCTGCTGAGCTGGGTAAAGTGCATGATGTTTTTCATGTTTCACAGCTAAAGAAATACATGCACCACCCCTCCCATGTGTTAGAACCTGAGAGGTTGACTTTAGAACCAAATATGAGATCCGTGGAACTCCTCAGAGAATCTTGGACAGCAAGACTAGGGACACTCGCCACAAGTCAGTGCGACTGGTGAAGGTCTCTGGTCTAACCAGGATGTCGAAGAGGCCACGTGGGAATTAGAGGATAAGATGAGGGCGAAGTACCCTTCTTTATTTACTGACTAGATCGTCTGTATAGGGTACGGGGCGTACCCCTTTTTAAGGGGGGTAGAGCTTCCTCGCTTTTGAGTTAGGAAACGATCATGTTTGTCGTTTGTTTGGTTGTTTAAGATGTGAATTTGTGTAAGTTGCTACACTTCGGTGTAAGTTTGAGTTATGTATAATACTTATGCATTGCATTTGAGATTGAGTCTTGAGATGTATGAATGTGAATATAAGATGTGGTATTAAGATTAAGAGAACGTGTACCGTGAATGGTTAAGCACACGTGTGAACTTTGAGGACAAAGTTCTTTTAAGGGGGGTAGATTGAAATACCCCAAACTTAGATATGGTGTTTAAATGATAAACTAAGATATAAGGAGGCTAAATAATGCCTTAGAAACATTAAGAAACATTTCCAATCAAAGAAAATATAAGGAAACACCAAAAGAGCAGTTTAAGCAAAAACGTGCTCTAAGCTTGGAGAGACATGGGAGAGTACCCAAATATTGTTCTAAGACCTTAGTAATATCCTAATGGTCATTTTAAATCAATTACCAAAGAAAGCCAAGCTTGAAAACAAGTTAAAACACAAAATGTGCTTTAAGGAGTCTTAAAGCACGTTTTTGAAAAATTGTCTTGTAAATGAGTTTTGAATGGCTAAATGTCCATCATTACTCTTTAATTAACATGTGTACTATATAGTATCACATTTGGAAGTCTATATCAATGGGAAATCAAAAATTTCACAACAATGTGCCTTGTTTGGTGAATAGTGAATTAATTAAGCTAGTTTATAACATAAGTCTATATAAGTGAGACATTTGGTCAACAAAGACTTAATTACCCTCATTAATAAAAGGGGGCCGGTTTCTTAGGAGGTGAGTCACCACCTTCATGAGTCAATAAGAAAATAAGAAAGCAAATGAGAGTTATAAAGTAAAATCACTATTCACCTTTTACATAAATATCACACTTTATTAGTTCTCTCTCCTCACTTCTTCATTCTCCTTTGTTTTCCCACGGTTTGAGCTGCTCTCTCCCTTCTCCATTCACGTAGAACTCTACCTCCATGAAAGCTCCATCCTTCCTTGGTCACATCTTACTCATTTTAGCTCCAAATCCAAAACAAAATACATACTCTTCTTAGTTAGCTCAAGCTCCTTCTTTCTATCTTTTCAAAACTTCAAGAGCTTCATTTTGGTGCCAAGTCAAACCACCATTAGAGGAGGAAATTCAAGTTTGGAGACTTCATTGGCATCTCCATTCTCTTAAGGTAAAGAATGTCTAAGAAAATCTAGGTTTCCACCATTTTCTTCACATGTCCTAAAATTAGTGCTCATGGGACTCCATGTTTATGCCTTGTTCTAGCTTGTTTCTACTCTTCAAAGGAGAGAGGAGGTCCTTCTTGCTTCATATCCAAGTTTGTCTTGAGAAACCAAGGTAAAACAATCACATTAATACCTTAAAGCATATTGTTAACCTAGGGTTTGTTCCTTAGGGTTAATGTGTTATCTAGTACTCATTGGAGTCATTGGATATTGGTTAGAACATTGGCAAGGAGATACACATTGGTGACCGAGATTGAACAAAGAAAAACCTAAGGAAGAAAGCTTTTTAAGCTTGTAAAAGAACAAGGTAAATTACTTACCTTAAGATGTCTTGTTGTTTAAGGGAATGGGATTTAGGTATATGATGAGTTTAGTGTAGAGTTTATATTGGGAAGGTGTTATAAAAACCTAGAAGAAACAATGACTATACTTGTGAACTTTTGACTAAAGAGCAAATGAGAAGAAGAGATAGTTAAAACAATGTGGAAATGAATTACAAGAAGCATTTTATTTCAATGGGAGCCTTGTTGAGTGTATTCGCAGGTTGAAGGCAAATATATGTGGAAATTCAGTGGTTAAGATTATTGTCATTTAAGGGCCTAAGTGCCAAGCATTTTGAGTTTAAGCAATATATGATGATGTGGTGAAGTTTTAATGTAGATTGTGTGTTAAGGTGTTGTGATGAGAATTTGGGGGGTATTGGTTGTTTGATGGAGAAAAACCATATGTTAGGAGGTACTATATACTAGAGTACCCATGGCAAAATTTAAAGGAGAACTTAAGTGTTTAAGATATTCTAAGGAGATTTCATGACTAAGGAAGTACTAGGAAGTTTTAGAGGTTGTCTCGATGAAAAAGGGTGAGTTTAAGGTGTTTAATGAGTTTTAATGACTTAGGCATTACTATGAAGGATTTAGGAATCAAGAGAATGTATTTGAGTATTTAGGACTTAGGTAAATGTTGATAAAGGAAGCTAGGAAACCTTGGTAAGTTTGGTGTGATTAAGTGTGAAATTTTGAGATGATTTAGATAGAAACTAGAGTTTAGAATTTAAGGAAAACCTTGGAAAGCGCAAGAAAAGATGCTTGGGAGATGATGTTGTAGTAGTGAGGGAACATTATCGGCATAGTGGCTGTCATAGGTATGAAACACCACTTAGAAAACCAAGGAGAAAATATCATAAGTGTAGGAATTTTGGTATGAAGTGAGTAAGTGTTAAGGAGATAGAAAATGAGTTTTGTGGGATGTTGTATGAGGGTGTAAATGTACCAAATGAAGTTAGAAGACATTATGGAGGTTTAGGAGGAGTTTGGTGAAAATTGGTTAAGTGTTTGAAGGCTTAGAAAATGAGTGTTTTGCCTTGTCCGAACATCCGTCCGGACATGGAAGTTCGGACAAGCCCTGTTGCGTGAAAATTTTCAGAGTCTCGACTTGTGTCCGACCTTTGGAAGTCCGGACACAAGTTCGGACGTGTCTGCTTCTACTTTGAATTTTCCTCGACCCATGTCCGAACTTCCGAAGTCCGGACACAAGTTAGGACAGGCGTCTGTTTTCAGTTTTGAGTCTCGACTTGTGTCCGAACTTGGGAAGTCCGGACACAAGTTCGGACAGGCCACTGTATGGACCAAAAACCTTGTTTAAAGTTTGGAAATGATGGGGATAATTAAGTACGCTTGTTATAAGATTATTAAGGACATGTTTGGTGGGTGTAATGGTCATTAAGTGGGAGAGTAAGTGTAATAGATAATGAGAAAATGATGCACTTAGGAGTCAAGTTAAAAACCATAAGGCTTAGTGAAAAACAAATGGTAAAAGTTGATGTCTAGGAAGGTTAATAAATTCTATTGAGTTGGATTGAATAGTAACCGAAAACTGAATCAATGTTTTAGGCTTTGTGAATTGGGACTTGGAAGGAGATAAACCAAACGATCGTCGACGGTGAACGGTACAATCTTTCTTGTGACCTGCTTGCTAACGAGGTGTCCCTCGGCTTGTGTGTTATCTGTTTAATTGCTATGACTAAAACAAGATAAAGCATGCAACCGGTTATATTTATTCTCGTTGTGTTTGTGTTATCTTTACACTAACCCGCGAGACTTGAGATGGTTACTAACCAAGTTTAGTACTTACTGAGTTAAGAATAAGAGTTAAGTTTGATGGTTGTTGGTTAATGCCCGTTAAGGCTTAGCTAGCACATGGTGTTTAAGATGTCTACTAACTGAAACTTGAGTGAGGAAACCCGGGACCGATCTCCGGTCATGCATGCTAAGGAAAAAGGGGGACGGTATCTGAATCAGATCCGCCCTCCGCTTAAGGACTTGTCTTCGGACTTGTAGCCTAGGGCCGGTTGCCGGCTCAGCTACGCTGGACTCCCGTCCAGAGTAGGTGGCATTAAGATGGTGCGGTGGGATCACCTAAATCCCAGGTTCGAATTAAGCTACAACCAATCCCTTCCAGGAAAGGTTTGTATACTGAGATTAAGATTAAGATTAAGGTAAGGTAAGGAAATTAAATGAGATTAAGGAAATGAGGACTAAGGAGGGGGTTACTAACCCACTTGATAAGGGAACGCTTGAGACGTTCATTGTTTGTGAACTATATATGTTCATCTGTGGTTATTGTTATTGCACTTCATATTATGCTTGTGTATGTAATCAATTTCCATGCTATCGACAATTAGTCGTCGTAGCCCGTTAGCTTGGGGGCCATGAGAGGGTGTACCAGCATTCGTGCTGACCCCCTCGGGGGCTATTTTTACACTTGCAGGTAAGAGACCCATGAGGACGCACTACGAGAGTAGGAGCGGTTAGACTTAGGGTGGGATGTTTATTTTGAGTTCGGGTTGCGCCTGTGCACCCGACTGTTTATATTAAACTGATGTAAGTTTGAGATTATGTTTAAGATACTAGTACTCGGTTGGTTGTGGTATTATGAATGTTATGTTTTGAGTTGGATAAGTATTTTGGATAAGTATTGTAAACGTTAAAGCCGGTATATTCTAACGATCAGACCGTGGCAAGGTCCAGGTGTTATTTATTTCCGCTGCGACGTATTCGATTAAGTGTTCAGTTTGTGATAACCACGATAGGCTTTGGATGGGGTGTTACACCACCGCCACAACCTAGAGAACCAAACTGGGTGAAGAGTCTAGCAGATCTTCGACCCGCGCACTTTAAGGGGGAGACCGATCCCGCCAAGCTTGAGGCGTACATCTCAGAGCTGGAGACCGCCTTCGAGACCCTTGATGTCCCTGCTGGGATCAAGGTGCGCCTAGCTGCTTTCTATCTGAAGGGGGCGGCAGGCGATTGGTGGAAGCTGGTGAGGGCCGAGCATGTGGCCAATCCAGAGTTCGGCTGGGAGCAGTACACCGCCTTGCTGCGAGCAAAGTACTACCCCGCCCATGTCCAGACGAAGAAGCGCTTACAGTTGGATGCGCTTACGCAGACAAACAAGATGACAGTGGACGAGTATTACTCAGAGTTCACTGCCTTGCTCCGTCTTCTGCCAGGTCTTGGATATTCTAACCAGATCCTGGTAGACTGCTTCTATGGCGGGCTTAGCCATCGACTCCGCTATTGCATGGGCCGACGAGTTTCACTACCTTGCAGGTAATGAGAATGATTGAGATTTGAGTAAGTAATGAGTAAGATTTAGATTATGAGAAATAAGAGTGACTAATACTATGGAAAAGCAGGAGTGCTATCATGCCGCTGCTAAGGTTGAGATAACCGTCCAGCTGAGGGACGAGGAGAATGCAAAGAGGAAGAGTGCTGGTAAGAGCTCAGAAAGTCAAGGGCAAGGAGGGTACAAGAAACAAAAGTACCAGCAGCCCAAGAAAAATCAGAACCCAAAAAGGGGGAGGGAGGAAAAGGAGAAGGCTTCGGAAGAGCCATTGAAGTTGACATATGCTATTGCAGCTACACCCCTGCGCTCTAAGGCGCCAAAGGTAAGGAATTGATATTAAATGAGTTAAGAAACAAATTAGTAACCATTTGAGATGTGAGAATTGACATTATGAATCATCAGGATCTGAGACTGAGAAGGGAACCGGTGGTGGCTACCAGTGACGCTTCATTTGTAGGTGGTGTCACAAGGACCACCCCGGGCTCGACTATAAGGGGAATAAGGTGGAGTGCAACTTTTGTGGAGTCTACGGGCATCGAGCATATGAGTGTTTCCGGAACCCTGCTAGCAGAGCCTATAGGCCCGATACCAGGGGCAAGGGCAAGACCGATCAGGGAGCTGGATCTGACGGTCAGAGGAAGGTGCAGCAGCCGGCGGACAAGAACCCACGGGTGACCCAGAAGACGGGACCCACTTTACACATGGTGGACCGGGACGATGAGCCTGAACTCTCGTCGAGGCAGGTACCACTGTAACCATTTAGTAATAAAACTACCTGCTTACCGCATTTACATGCATGTTTGGTGAATAAATGAGTTAAGTAAGAATAAGATGAGACTAGAACTTAAGTAACATATAACCTACTACCACTTTAGGAAGATTCAACATTTGCTTCCCAATACCATCTACATCTAACCCGGAGCACACCGACATCGAAACCATAGACTTTCCAACCGAACAATATCAAGTTATCCGCCCATGTATGATTTTATTAAGGGGATACCTGACACCCGAAGCACAAATAGCCATCATCAGGAGATGCAATCAACTAGGAGTGGACCGGGAGGTTTTTACACACCGGAGTACCCAGGGGGAGCAAGGATGAAATTAAAGATGATGAGCTTGGGCAAGGATTGGAATCGTATGCCAAGAATTACCAAACCATGAGAGAGCAAGATGGAGTCTCACCACCGGGAATACCCGAAGAGTTCCATCCAGTTATTACACAAGTCGTGGAAATCGCTCAGCAGTTGGAGGCTGAACCGATTCCAGACATCCAAGCAGACATTTGCATTGTAAACTTCTACGAGAAGGACGGGAAACTGGGATTACACCAGGATAAGGACGAGACAACGGAGTCTCTCGAAAGAGGGATACCCGTAGTGTCTTGGTCCATTGGAGATGATGCAGAATTTTTATACGGCGAGCAGAAGCGTGCAGACCGTGCAGATAAGATAGTACTTAAGTCAGGTGATGTATTAATTTTGGGAGGAGAATCAAGGATGTTATACCATGGAATTAAGAGAATCAAGCTGAATACGACACCATCAGCAGTGATCAATGCGACGCATATGAGACCAGGAAGATTAAACCTAACCTTTAGACAATATTATCCATGTAATGTTAGAATGAGATGAGGAATGAGATGTAAGATTGAAGCACATGTTGTAAACAGGATGGTCATGAATAAAATAATAGTGTTGTTCATATAAATTGTTACGACTCTTGTTATACCATCAATACTCATGAAGCTTGTGAACACAATTAGGTTATGGACTCGGTACGGAAGGTGCACTAAGCATACTTACAGAGGCACAGGCCGACGCCAGCGGTACTATCCTCACCGACACCTTTCCGATCAATGGGATTGAGGCATCAGTTCTCTTCGACTCAGGGGCCTCGCATACCTTTGTCTCGGCATCATTCGCGAGCAGGTTGGGGCTAGACGCTGATGAGCTACCCGACTTTACGGTTACGCTCCCGTCTAAGGAGAAGGTTCGTTGCACTCGTTACTACGAGGAGCCACCATCAGAATAAGGGGGAAGACTTTCCAGTCAGTTTCATGAGTTCAGTAAGCTAGGATTTGATGTTATCTTTAGGATGAACTGGTTGGAGCGGCACAAGGGACGTAACCTCTGCGCCGAGCATAGATTGCTGCTCAGGAGTCCGTCTGGGGTAACGATATCATACCGCCCGAGACCCAGAGAGCCTTCGACTAAGATCATCACCGCCATGGCAATGCATAGAGAATTAAGGAGAAAGGAAGAAGTATACTCTGCTATGTACAGGACATAGAGAGAGACCCTGAGTTCGACCCCGACTTACCGGTAGTGTCGGAGTTCCCCGACCTATTTCCACGGGAACTGCCGGCATGCCACCACCACTCGGGAGGTAGAGTTCACCATCGAGCTGCTACCTGGTACCGGACCGATAGCCAAAGCACCATACCGTATGGCTCCGGCAGAAATGACTGAGTTAAAGGAACAATTGAAAGATTTGTTAGATAAAGGATTCATTAGACCAAGTGTGTCACCTTGGGGAGCGCCAGTTCTCTTCGTGAAGAAGAAGGATGGTAGTCTCGCCTCTGCATCGACTACAGAGAGCTGAATGCAGTGACAGTGAAGAATAAGTACCCACTACCCCGCATTGACGATCTTTTCGATCAGTTGAAGGGAGCATCTGTGTTTTCCAAGATTGATCTCAGATCGTGGTATCATCAGATAGCCATTAAGGAGGGAGACATTGAGAAGACGGCATTCCGGACACGATACGGCCACTATGAGTTTACTGTGATGCCGTTCGGTTTGTCGAACGCACCGGCGAAGTTTATGGATCTGATGAACCGCTTGTTCCGGGAGCAGCTGGACAAGTCGGTTGTGGGTTTTTATTGACGATATCTTGATATATTCGAAATCTAAGGTTGAGCATGAGGAACATCTGAGGAGGGTATTGGAATTACTGAGGGAGAACCAGCTATATGCTAAGTTCTCCAAGTGTGAGTTTTGGCTTGACCAGGTCTCTTTCCTAGGTCATGTCATCTCGGATACTGGGATTGCAGTGGATCCAACAAAGATTGATGCCGTACGTACTTGGCCAAGGCCGCAGACTGTTACCGACATCCGGAGCTTTCTCGGTCTGGCAGGTTATACAGGAGGTTGTTAGAGATTTCAGCAAGGTCGCGAAACCGATGACAGTCTGATGAAGAAGGAGCACCATTCTTGTGGACAGTTGACTGTGAGAGATCATTTCAGCGCTGAAGGACTCACTGACCACTGCACCGGTTCTGACCATTCCAGATGGTACAGAGGGCTTTGAGGTTTATGTGATGCATCCGGCAGAGGGGCTGGGTTGCGTGCTCATGCAACATGGCAAGGTGGTGGCATATGCTCACGCCAGTTGAAGAAACATGAGGAGAACTACCCCACACATGATTTAGAGCTAGGATAGGAGCTGTAGTCTTCGCTTTGAGATATGGCGCCACTACTTATATGGGGTTAGTGTCACGATCTACACCGATCACAAGAGTTTGAATACATATTCATCAGAAGGAGTTAAATCTTCGACAGAGGAGATGGTTAGAGTTTCTGAAAGACTATGACATTGACCTCCAATAAAAAGAGGGAAGGCCAATGTTGTAGCAGATGCCCTGAGCCGTCGAGCACACTCACTCCATTCGCTAGTTTCTTTCTCCAGCTTAGTTGATGAGGTGCGAGAGGCTTAGAGGACAGACGAGTACATGAGAGACGTCAGACAGAAGCTGACAGATGGTACCTTGAGAGTCAGAAATACGACTTAGACTTCATGATGATGATCTAATCAGACTTAAGGGCCGGTTATGCATACACGAGGCAACACGGATCTGAAAGACCGTATACTTAGAGAATCACACCGTTCTTCAGTTTCCATCCATCCGGGAGCCTCTAAAATGTATAAAGACATGAAGAGATACTTCTGGTGGTCGGGGATGAAGACAGATGTTACCGAGTTCGTCTTGAGGTGTTCACATGCCAGAAGGTGAAATTCGAGCACCGACAAAACCGGGCGGAATGGTACAGTCGATGCCAGTTCCGGAGTGGAAGTTCCATGATATCTCCATGGAACTTCATAGTTGGGCTTCCACCTGCTAGGGAGGTCTCAACATGAATGGGTGGGTAGTAGATCGCCTTACCAAAGTAGCCCGATTCATACCGATGAAGGATACTGGAAGGTGACCAAATTAGCTGAGTTATTTGAGAAAGAAATCATGAGACATCACGGCATACCAAAGACCATAGTGTCAGATGGAGATACCAGGATTCCTTTCGAGGTACTGGAGAGCTACCAGAGAAGCGTTGGGTACAGAACTCAGCTAGGAGTACCGCGTTCCATCCTCAGACAGATGGTCAGACTGAGCGTACTATTAAGACACTCGAGGATTGCTGAGAGCATGTGCCTTAGACTTCCGGGCAGTTGGATTGACAGATTGCATCTGATCGAGTTGTCATACAACAACAGCTATCACGCTCTCGATCAAGATGCACCTTTTCAAGGTTGTACGGTAGACCATGTCGTACCACCGCTCTGATGGGATGAGTCTGAGACCGGTCATTATAGGACAGAGTATTAGAAAAGTTAAGGCTGAAGTTCAGCAAATCAGGGAGAACATGAAAGCTGCTCAAGATAGGCAGAAGTCGTATGCTGATGTTCGACGACGGACCTGGAGTTCGCAGTGGGCGACCAGGTATTTCTGCGAGTTTCACCGATGAAGGGTGTATTCAGGTTTGGGCAGAAGGGCAAGTTAAGCCCGAAATTTGTTGGTCCTTATGAGATTACGGAGCGGGTGGGCCCGGTTGCTTACAGGTTGAATTTACCTGCTGAGCTGGGTAAAGTGCATGATGTTTTTCATGTTTCACAGCTAAAGAAATACATGCACCACCCCTCCCATGTGTTAGAACCTGAGAGGTTGACTTTAGAACCAAATATGAGATCCGTGGAGACTCCTCAGAGAATCTTGGACAGCAAGACTAGGGACACTCGCCACAAGTCAGTGCGACTGGTGAAGGTTCTCTGGTCTAACCAGGATGTCGAAGAGGCCACGTGGGAATTAGAGGATAAGATGAGGGCGAAGTACCCTTCTTTATTTACTGACTAGATCGTCTGTATAGGGTACGGGGCGTACCCCTTTTTAAGGGGGGTAGAGCTTCCTCGCTTTTGAGTTAGGAAACGATCATGTTTGTCGTTTGTTTGGTTGTTTAAGATGTGAATTTGTGTAAGTTGCTACACTTCGTGTAAGTTTGAGTTATGTATAATACTTATGTATTGTATTTGAGATTGACCTTTGAGTCTTGAGATGTATGAATGTGAATATAAGATGTGGTATTAAGATTAAGAGAATGTGTACCGTGAATGGTTAAGCACATGTGTGAACTTTGAGGACAAAGTTCTTTTAAGGGGGGTAGATTGAAATACCCCACTTAGATATGGTGTTTAAATGATAAACTAAGATATAAGGAGGCTAAATAAGCCTTAGAAACATTAAGAAACATTTCTAATCAAAAAATATAAGGAAACACCAAAAGAGCAGTTTTAACAAAAACGTGCTCTAAGCTTGGAGAGACTTGGGAGAGTACCCAAATATTGTTCTAAGACCTTAGTATATCCTAATGGTCATTTTAAATCAATTACCAAAGAAAACCAAGCTTGAAAACAAGTTAAAACACAAAATGTGCTTTAAGGAGTCTTAAAGCACGTTTTTGAAAAATTGTCTTGTAAATGAGTTTTGAATGGCTAAATGTCCATCATTACTCTTTAATTAACATGTGTACTATATAGTATCACATTTGGAAGTCTATATCAATGGGAAATCAAAAATTTCACAACAATGTGCCTTGTTTTGGTGAATAGTGAATTAATTAAGCTAGTTTTATAACATAAGTCTATATAAGTGAGACATTTGGTCAACAAAGACTTATATACCTCTTATAAAAGGGGGCCGGTTTCTTAGGAGGTGAGTCACCACCTTCATGAGTCATTAAGAAAATAAGAAAGCAAATGAAGTTATAAAGTAAAATCACTATTCACCTTTTACATAAATATCACACTTTATTAGTTCTCTCTCCTCACTTCTTCATTCTCCTTTGTTTTCCCACGGTTTGAGCTGCTCTCCTCCCTTCTCCATTCACGTAGAACTCAACCTCCATGAAAGCTCCATCCTTCCTTGTGTACATCTTACTCATTTTAGCTCCAAATCCAAAACAAAATACATATTCTTCTTAGTTAGCTCAAGCTCCTTCTTCTTTTTGAAATTGCAAGAGCTTTGATTTGGTGCCAAGTCAAACCACCATTATAGGAGGAAACTCAAGCTTGGAGACTCCATTGGCATCTCCATTCTCTTAAGGTAAAGAAAGTGCAAGAAAATCTAGGTTTCCACCATTTTCTTCACATGTCCGCAAATTAGTGCTCATGGGACTCCATTTTAATGCCTTGTTCTAGCTTGTTTCTACTCTTCAAAGGAGAGAGGAGGTCCTTCTTGCTTCATACCCAAGTTTGTCTTGAGAAACCAAGGTAAAACAATCACCTTAATACCTTAAAGCATATCTTTAACCTAGGGTTTGTTCCTTAGGGTTAATGTGTTATCTAGTACTCATTTGAGTCATTGGATATTGGTTAGAACATTGGCAAGGAGATACACATTGGTGACCGAGATTGAACAAAGAAAAACCTAAGGAAGAAAGCTTTTTAAGCTTGTAAAAGAACAAGGTAAATTACTTACCTTAAGGTGTTTTATTGTTTAAGGGAATGGGATTTAGATATGTGATGAGTTTAGTGTAGAGTTTACATGAGAAAAAAGGTTATATAAAACCTAGGAGAAACAATGAGCATATTTGTGAACTTGTGACTAAGGAGCAAATGAGGAAAAAGAGATAGTTTAAGAACACCAAGGTGAATTACAAGAAGCATTTTATTTCAATGGGAGCCTTGTTGTGTGTATTCACAGGTTGAAGGCAAATATATGTGGAAATTCAGTGGTTAAGATTATTGTCATTTAAGGGCCTAAGTGCCAAGCATTTTAAGTTTAAGCACTATATGATGATGTGGTGAAGTTTTAGTGTAAATTGTGTGTTAAGGTGTTGTGATGGGAATTTGGGTGACGTTGGTTGTTTGATGGAGAAAAACCATGTGTTAGGATGTGCTATGTACTAGAGAACCCATGGCAAAAATTTAAAGGAGAACTTAAGTGTTTAAGATGTTCTAAGGGGATTTAATGACTAAGGAAGTACTAGGATGTTCTAGAGGTTGTCTTGATGAAAAAGGGTGAGAATAAGGTGTTCTAATGACTTATAATGACTTAGGTATCACCATGAAGGATTTAGGAAACAAGAGAATGGATTTGAGTATTTAGGACTTAGGCAAATGTTGGTGTACAACTAGGAAGGAAATAATGTGTTGATGGATGGAAGTTTAAACTTGTGAAGGAACTTTAAGTAAATGCATAAAAGAGTTTTAGATGGTGAAAGATGCTTGGGAGATGATGTTATAGTGGTGAGGAAAACATTTGGCATAGTGGTTACATTAGGTATGAACCACCACCTAGAAACCTAAAGGAAAACATTACAAGAGTTAGCATTATTACAAGGAAAATGCATAATGACTAAGGTGGATCTTGGTGAATGATTTAATGTGTTTAAAGGAGGGCTTAAGGTGTATTTGAGGTGCCCAAATGAGGTTATAACATATTAAGATATATGAGGAGAAGTTTGGAGTTGAATGGGAATTTAGAAACAAGGTTCTGGAGCCGACCGACCTTAGGGACCGGACTTGCAAGGTCGGTCGGGCTCAGTTTACACTACCGGAAAATGTTTCTGGAACCGACCGAACTTGGGGACCGGACTTACAAGTTCGTTTGGGCTTGTATTTTGTGAAGGAATTAAGTCTTTGGAATCGACCGAACATGAGACCGGACTTGGCAAGTTCGGTCGAGCTTAAATTTCCCACAGAGGAAACTCTCGGGAATGGACCGACCTTGGGGACCGGACTTGCAAGGTCGGTCGGGGTAGAATTTTCAAACGGTGAAGTGTTCTGGAATGGACCGACCTTAGGTAAGGTCGGTCGGAAGTTCGGTCGGGCCTAAAAATAAAAAAAAAAGAAATTTTGAATTCTAAGAATGGTAATAGGTAATGAGGTATGCCTTTCGTAGGGTGGTAATGATTAGGACCCTAAGAACTTAAGAAATTAAGTTAAGATTAAGTATAAGTTTTAATGTTTAAAGTTAAATTTGTGAGCTAAGTGGCAAAGATTTGAGAGGTTATTGAATGGGAATCCTTAGGGACTAAGTGAGTTAAGTAAGGTGCAAATAACTAATGACCTAAAAATGAATGAATGATTTAGGTTTGTGAATTGGGACCCCAAATAAGGATAATCAAACAACGATCGACGGTGAACGGTACAATCCTTCTTGTGACCTGCTTGCTAACGAGGTGTCCCTCGGCTTGTGTGCTATCTGTTTAATTGTTATGACTAAAACAAGATAAAGCATGCAACCGGATATATTTGTTCTCGTTGTGTTTGTGTTATCTTTACACTAACCCGCGAGACTTGAGATTGTTACTAACCGAGTTTAGTACTTACTGAGTTAAGAATAAGAGTTAAGTTTGGTGGTTATTGGTTATTGCCCGTTAAGGCTTAGCTAGCACATGGTGATTAAGATTTCTACTAATTGGAACTTGAGTGAGGAAACCCGGGACCGATCTCCGATCATGCATGCTAAGGAAAAAGGGGGACGGTATCTGAATCAGAACCGCCCTCCGCTTAAGGACTTGTCTTCGGACTTGTAGCCTAGGGCCGGTTGCCAGCTCAGCTACGCTGGACTACCGTCCAGAGTAGGTGGCATTAAGATGGTGCGGTGGGATCACCTAAATCCCAGGTTCGAATTAAGCTACAACCAATCCCTTCCAGGAAAGGTTTGTATACTGAGATTGAGATTAAGATTGAGATTAAGGTAAGGTACTGAGATTAAGGAAATGAGGACTAAGGGAGGGGTTACTAACCCACTCGATAAGGGAACGCTTGAGTCGTTCATTGTTTGTGAACTATATATGTTCAACTGTGGTTATTGTTATTGCACTTCATATTTTGCTTGTGTATGTAATCAATTTCCATGCTATCGACAATTAGTCGTCGTAGCCCCGTTAGCTTGGGGGCCATGAGAGGGTGTACCAGCATTCGTGCTGACCCCCTCGGGGGCTATTTTTACACTTGCAGGTAAGAGACCCATGAGGACGCACTACGAGAGTAGGAGCGGTTAGACTTAGGGTGGGATGTTTATTTTGAGTTCGGGTTGTGCCTGTGCACCCGACTGTTTATATTAAACTGATGTAAGGTTGAGATTATGTTTAAGATACTTGTACTCGGTTGGTTGTGGTATTGTGGTTGGTGATGTTTTGAGTTGGATAAGTATTTTGGATAAGCGTTGTAAATGTTAAGGCCGGTATATTCTAACGATCAGACCGTGGCAAGGTCCAGGTGTTTATTATTTCCGCTGCGACGTGTTCGATTAAGTGTTCAGTTTTGCGATAATCACGAATGGCTTTGGATGGGGTGTTACAAAAACAATTCTAGGGTTTCCAAAGGTAATGCCCATTTTATACCTTAAGCCTTCTTTTAAGTTCATGAATGATTTTTACAACTAGGAGAACTAATTGGTACTCATTACACCCATTGGTATATTGGTCTAGAGAATTGGGGCAAGAGATTGCCTTGACCGATTTTGGGTGAAGAGAAAAGGAGAAGAATATTCAAAAACGAAACTTAAGAGAATTTAAGGTAAGAAACCAACCCTAATGTGTATTCTATATGTATTAGAATTTGGGATGGGTTAATTAAATGAATGAACCTCACATGTGTTGTGGTAGCAATGTGCTTGTATAGAAATAATGCAAGTGAGAAAGCATTTGATGGAGATTGATTTGGGTTAGGTAATCACCATGGAAATACATATTTAAGGAGGGAAGATTGATGCAAGAAAATCTATAGCAGTGGAGTTGTTTAAGTGCTTTGGGAGCTTTAGAAAAGAATGAGAATTTAAGGCTTTAAGAGTAGGCATGAACCTTGCCATGAAGAGTGCATTGTCTTGCAATATTTGGAATGGTCAAATAGAGTGGGAACAATAATGCAAGTGCCAAGGGGTGAAAATCTGTGGCACAAGTGTGCATAAGTGTAACAGAGAATGGAAAAAATTGAGAATGTGAGCAAGAATTTGAGTAAGGAAATGATTAGAGGTGAATTAGGGGTTGAAAACTGATCAAAAACTGTAAATTTTGATAGTTCCAGGGGCATCCGGGTTTGCAAATCGGTACACAAACCCGGACCACATCAAAACCACACCCGAGAGTGAATATAGGGGTTGGTCCGGGTTTATATCCCAGGACACAAACCCGGACCACATGGAAAATTGTCCAGAAACTTTAAACCGTGTCTGGTCCGGGTTTGTAACCCCGGACACAAACGCGGACCAGTGTAAAAATGTACAAGAGAGTGTTTTTAAGTGCCCTAATAATGGGGAAGTGAGTGGTAATGGTTTTAGATGATGTTTAGGCCTTGTTTGGTGACTTGTAAAGGTCCTAAGAAGTGTAACAAGTGCTAGAGGTCAATGAGAATTAAGAACCTTGTTTGGTAAGAGTAAAATTAAGTGTAATGGGACAACGGGGTAAGTACGGGAGTAGCATTTAATTATGTAACGTATGAGCTTAGTATTAATAATAATGTTTGGCACATCATCAGAGGATCGTGTGTAAATCGAGCATGGTGAGATGACACGGTAAAAGTGAAATACCCCAAACTTAGATATGGTGTTTAAATGATAAACTAAGATATAAGGAGGCTAAATAATGCCTTAGAAACATTAAGAAACATTTCTAATCAAAGAAAATATAAGGAAACACCAAAAGAGCAATTTAAGCAAAAACGTGCTCTAAGCTTGGAGAGACTTGGGAGAGTACCCCAAATATTATTCTAAGCCCTTAGTAATATCCTAATGGTCATTTTAAATCAATTACCAAAGAAAACCAAGCTTGAAAACAAGTTAAAACACAAAATGTGCTTTAAGGAGTCTTAAAGCACGTTTTTGAAAAATTGTCTTGTAAATGAATTTTGAATGGCTAAATGCCCATCATTACTCTTTAATTAACATGTGTACTATATAGTATCACATTTGGAAGTCTATATCAATGGGAAATCAAAAATTTCACAACAATGTGCCTTGTTTTGTGAATAGTAAATTAATTAAGCTAGTTTATAACATAAGTCAATATAAGTGAGATATTTGGTCAATAAAGACTTAAGTACCCCTTGTTACTAATGGGGGCCGGTTTCTTATAAGGTGAGTCACCACCTTCATGACTCATTAAGCAAATAAAGACTTATAAAGCAAAAGTACTATTCACCTTTTAACATAAATATCACACTTTACTTACCTCTCTCCTCACTTCTTCATTCTCCTTTGTTTCCCACGGTTTCTTGCTCTCTCTCCCTTCTCCATTAACGTGAAGCATACCTCCATGCTAGCTTCATCTAGCCTTGCACACAACTCACTCATTTTAGCTCCAAAACCAAAACAAATTACATATTCTCCTTAGTTAGCTCAAGCTCTCTCTTTCTATCTTTTCAAAACTTCAAGAGCTTCATTTTGGTGCCAAGTCAAACCACCATTATAGGAGGAAATTCAAGTTTGGAGACTCCACTGGCTTCTCCATTCTCTTAAGGTAAAGAAAGTGTAAGAAAATCTAGGTTTCCATCATTTTCTTCCTTGTCCGAAAATTTACACTCATGGGACTCCATGTTTATGCCTTGTTCTAGCTTGTTTTATACTCTTCAATGGATTGAAGAGGTCCTTCTTGCTTCATATCCAAGCTTGTCTTGAGAAACCAAGGTAAAACAATCACCTTAATACCTTAAAGCACTTTTAACCTAGGGTTTGTTCCTTAGGGTTAATGTATTATCTAGTACTCATTGGAGTCATTGGATATTGGTTAGAACATTGGCAAGGAGACATATATTGGTGACCAAGATTGAGCAAAGAAAAACCTAAGGAAGAAAGCTTTTAAAGCTTGTAAAAGAACAAGGTAAATTACTTACCTTAAGGTGTTTTATTGTTTAAGGGAATGGGATTTAGATATGTGATGAGTTTAGTGTGGAATTATATTAGAAAGGGGTTATATATAACCTAGGAGAAATAATGACTATACTTGTGAACTTGTGACTAAGGAGCAAATGAGAAAAATAGATAGTTTAAGGATATCAAGGTGAATTACAAGAAGCATTTTATTTCAATGGGAGCCTTGTTGTGTGCATTCGCAGGTTGAAGGCAAATATATGTGGAAATTCAGTGGTTAAGATTATTGTCATTTAAGGGCCTAAGTGCCAAGCATTTAAGTTTATGCACTATAAGATGAAGTGGTGTAGTTTTGGTGTAAATTGTGTGTTAAGGTGTTGTGGTGAGAATATGTGTGGTATTGGTTGTGTGGTGGAGAAAAACCAAGTGTTAGGATGTATTATATACTAGAGAACCCATTGCAAAATTTAAAGGAGAACTTAAGTGTTTGAGATGTTCTAAGGGAATTTAATGACTAAGGAAGTGCTAGGATGTTCTATATGTTGTCTTGAGGAAAAAGGGTGAGATTAAGGTGTTCTAATGACTTACAATGACTTAGGTATCACCATGAAGGATTTAGGAATCAAGAGAATGTATTTGAGTATTTAGGACTTAGGCAAATGTTGGTAAACAACTAGGAAGGAAATAATGTGTTGATGGATGGAAGTTTAAGCTTGTGAAGGAACTTTAAGTAAATGCATAAAAGAGGTTTAGATGATGAAAGATGCTTGGGAGATGATGTTATAGTGGTGAGGAAAACATTTGGCATAGTGGTTACATAGGTATGAACCACCACCTAGAAACCTAGTGGCAAACATTACGTGTTAGCATTATTACAAGGGGTATATGACTAAGGTGGATCTTGGTGAATGATTTAATGTGTTTAGAGGAGGGCTTAAGGTGTATTTGAGGTACCCAAATGAGGTTGTAACATATTAGGTATATGAGGAGAAGTTGGAGTTGAAAAGAGATTTAGAATTAAGGTTCTGGAGCCGACCGACCTTAGGACCGGACCTGCAAGGTCGGTCGAGCTCAGATTACACTACCGGAGAAAGTTTCTAGAATCGACCGAACATAGGACCGGACTTACAAGTTCGGTCGGGCTTCTATTTTGTGAAGGAATTAAGTCTCTGGAATGGACCGACCTTGGGACCGAACTTGCAAGTCGGTGTCGTGTCAAGATTTTGTACGGTAATAAGTCTCTGGAATCGACCGGACATGGGACCGGACTTGGCAAGTTCGGTCGAGCTCAAATTTCCCTCGGGGAAACTCGGGAATGGACCGACCTTGGGGACCGGACTTGCAAGGTCGGTCAGGGTAGAATTTTCAAACGGTAAAGTGTTCTGGAATGGACCGACCATAGGTAAGGTCGGTCGGAAGTTCGGTCGAGCCTAAAAATAAAAAAAATTGAATTCTAAGAATGGTAATAGGTAATAAGGTATACCTTTGGTAGGGTGGTAATGATTAGGACCCTAAGACTTAAGGGATTAAGTTGAGTTAAGTAAGTTTAATGTTTAAAGTTAAGTTTGTAAGCTAAGTGGCAAAGAATGAGAGGTTGTGAATGGGAATCTTTAGGGACTAAGTGAGTTAAGTAAGGTGCAAATAACTAATGACCTAAAAATGAATGAATGATTTAGGTTTGTGAATTGGGACCCCGAAGAAGGATAATCAAACAACGATCGACGGTGAACGGTACAATCCTTCTTGTGACCTGCTTGCTGACGAGGTGTCCCTCGGCTTGTGTGCTATCTGTTTAATTGCTATGACTAAAACAATAAAGCATGCAACCGGTTATATTGTTCTCGTTGTGTATGTGTTATATTTACACTAACCCGCGAGACTTGAGATTGTTACTAACCAAGTTTAGTACTTACTGAGTTAAGAATAAGATTTAAGTTTGGTGGTTGTTGGTTAATGCCCGTTAGGGCTTAGCTAGCACATGGTGATTAAGACTTCTACTAACTGGAACTTGAGTGAGGAAACCCGGGACCGATCTCCGATCATGCATGCTAAGGAAAAAGGGGGACGCTATCTGAATCAGATCCGCCCTCCGCTTAAGGACTTGTCTTCGGACTTGTAGCCTAGGGCCGGCTGCCGGCTCAGCTACGCTAGACTCCCGTCCAGAGTAGGTGGCATTAAGATGGTGTGGTGGGATCACCTAAATCCCAGGTTTGAATTAAACTACAACCATTCCCTTCCAGGAACGGTTTGTATACTGAGAATAAGTTAAGATTGAGATTAAGGTAAGAACTGAGATTAAAATGAGGATTAAGGAGGGGATTACTAACCCACTTGATAAGGGAACGCTTGAGTCGTTCATTGTTTGTGAACTATATGTGTTCATCTGTGGTTATTGTTATTGCACTTCATATTAGCATGTGTATGTAATCAATTTCCATGCTATCGACAATTAGTCGTCGTAGCCCCGTTAGCTTGGGGGCCATGAGAGGGTGTACCAGCATTCGTGCTGACCCCCTCGGGGGCTATTTTTACACTTGCAGGTAAGAGACTTATGAGGACGCACAATGAGTTTAGGAGCGGTTAGACTTAGGGTGGGATGTTTATTTTGAGTTCGGGTTGCGCCTGTGCACCCGACTGTTTATATTTAAACTGATGTAAGGTTGTGATTATGATTTAGCTACTTGTACTCGGTTGGTTGTGGTATTGTGGATGGTGATGTTTTGGGTTGATTAAGTATTTTGGATAAGTATTGTAAGTGTTAAGGCCGGTACATTCTATCGATCAGACCGTGGCAAGGTCTAGGTGTTTATGATTTCCGCTACGATATATTCGTTTAAGTGTTCAGTCTTGCGATAACTACGATTGGCTTTGGATGGGGTGTTACAAAAAGTGGTATCAGAGCGTAGTTACGCTCTGATCAAGAAATACCGGACATGAGTAACCACCGAGTTAGGATATAAGTTAAGGAATAAGTAATGGGATTAGGGTGTGAGAAGTTAGAGTGAGTAGAGTCAGATGACCACTAATAAGTGTGGATCGTCTTTACCGTCTACGGACGTTATAAATTCGTTAACCGAAACAGTGGTGAATACGAATCTAATGTGAGTTATGCTTGTTCAGATGGCAGGACGTCCTAGGGGAAGCCAAGGTCGCGGCCAGGGTGATGATGCTTCAGGAATACCTGGAGGGCAGACGATCGCAGAGATCGTAGCTGCCGCATTAGGGCATATGGGCTACCAGCCTGGTGTGGGTGCACCACCTCCACCGCCACAACCTAGGGAACCAAACTGGGTGAAGAGTCTTGCAGATCTTCGACCCGCACACTTTAAGGGGGAGACCGATCCCGCTAAGCTTGAGGCGTACATCTCCGAGCTGGAGACCGCCTTCGAGACCCTTGATGTCCCTGCTGGGATCAAGGTGCGTCTAGCTGCTTTCTATCTGAAGGGGGCGGCAGGCGATTGGTGGAAGCTGGTGAGGGCCGAGCATGTGGCCAATCCAGAGTTCGGCTGGGAGCAGTACACCGCCTTGCTACGAGCAAAGTACTACCCCGCCCATGTCCAGACGAAGAAGCGCTTACAGTTGGATGCGCTTAAGCAGACGGACAAGATGACAGTGGACGAGTATTACTCAGAGTTCACTGCCTTGCTCCGTCTTCTGCCAGGTCTTGGATATTCTGACCAGATCCTGGTGGACCGCTTCTATGGTGGGCTTATCCATCGACTCCGCTACGGCATGGGGCCGACGAGTTAAACTACCTTGCAGGTAATATGAATAATTGAGATTTGAGTAAGTAATGAGTAAGATTTAGATTATGAGAAATAAGAGTGACTAATACCATGGAAAAGCAGGAGTGTTATCATGCCGCTGCTAAGGTTGAGGTAACCGTCCAGCTGAGGGACGAAGAGAACGCTAAGAGGAAGAATGCTGGTAAGAGCTCAGAGAGTCAAGGGCAAGGTGGGTACAAGAAACAGAAGTACCAGCCTCAGGCCCAGAAAAATCAGAACCCAAAGGGGAAGGAGGAAAACGAGAAGGCTCCGGAAGAGCCATTGAAGTTGACATATGCTATTGCAGCTACACCCCTGTGGTCTAGGGTGCCAAAGGGTAAGGAATTGATATTGAATGAGTTAAGAAACAAATTAGTAACTGTTTGAGATATGAGAATTGACATTATGAATCATCAGGATCTGAGACTGAGAAGGGAGCCGGTGGTGGCTACCTGCGACGCTTCATCTGTAGGTGGTGTCACAAGGACCACCCCGGGATCGACTGTAAAGGGAATAAGGTGAAGTGCAACTTTTGTGGAGTGTATGGACACCGGGCATATGAGTGTTACCAGAACCCTGCTAGCAGAGCCTATAGGCCCGACACCAGGGGCAAGGGCAAGACCGATCAGGGAGCTGGATCTGACGGTCAGAGGAAGGTGCAGCAGGCGGCGGACAAGAACCCAAGGGTGACCTAGAAGTCGGGACCCACACTACACATGGTGGACCGGGACGATGAGCCTGAACCCTCATCGAGGCCAGGTACCACTATAACCATTTAGTAATAAAACTACCTGCTTACCGCATTATCATGCATGTTTGGTGAATAAATGAGTTAAGTAAGAATGAGGTGAGATTAGAACTTAAGTAAGATATAACCTACTACCACTTTAGGAAGATTCAACATCTGCTACCCAATACCATCTACACCAAACCCGGAGCACACCGACATCGAAACCATAGACTTTCCAACCGAACAATGTCAGGTTATCCGCCCAGGTATGATTTTATTAAGGGGATACCTAACACCCGAAGCGCAAATAGCTATCATCAGAAGATGCAATCAACTAGGAATGGGACCGGGAGGTTTTTACACACCGGAGTACCCAGGGGGAGCAAGGATGAAACTAAAGATGATGAGCTTGGGCAAGGATTGGAATCCGTATGCCAAGAATTACCAAACCATGAGAGTGCAAGATGGAGTCTCACCACCGGGAATACCCGAAGAGTTCCATCCAGTTATTACACAAGTCATGGAAATCGCTCAGCAGTTGGAAGCTGAACCAATTCCAGACATTCAAGCAGACATTTGCATTGTAAACTTCTACGAGAAGGATGGGAAACTGGGACTACACCAGGATAAGGACGAGAAAACGGAGTCTCTCGAAAGAGGGATACCCGTAGTGTCTTGGTCCATTGGGGATTATGCAGAGTTTTTATACGGTGAGCAGAAGCGTGCGGACCGTGCAGATAAGTTGGTACTTAAGTCAGGTGATGTGTTAATTTTGGGAGGAGAATCAACGAGTTATACCATGGGATTAAGAGAATCAAGCTGAATACAGCACCGTCAGCAGTGATCAATGCGACACACATGAGACCTGGGAGATTAAACCTAACCTTTAGACAATATTAGTGTAACGCCCCTATTAACCATAAATACAGCGGAAATAAAACTCTAAGGCGATTACAGACCATCGGGTTCCAAACACCCGACACCAAACCTCACCAATTACAACTTACAATCTACAAAAGCTACGGTCTGAACTCGAGAAAAACTTAACACAAACATAATAGAAATTAAACACATTAACTCTCCATAAAACCTAGTCCCATCCCAAATGCTCATTCTCTTCGTGGCCACCTGTAAATCAATTCGTACCTGCAAGATGAAACCAAGCAGCCCACCCCGAGAGGGGTGAGTCAGTTCCCTGGAATGGAACTGGTACAATTCTCCAAAAACAAACTTATAAAACATAACTCTTCAAAATAAACAGTAACATGAAAACAAACTCTTAAAAGTAAAACAGAGATAAAGCACTTCAAAACAATCAAGTTAAAGAGAAAAGAAAACAAGACAAAGATAAAGATAGAGAACTTCCAAACCAAGTCGTCCACTTAAGTAGTCACACCACATAGTTAGTAAGCATCCATTGTTGATGTTAGAACCAATTCTGGTTAAGAAGAGAAAGACTTTAGTAGTCACAAAGGACTAGGAGTGACATTAATATCCATAACCCGTGGTAGACAGTTTATGTCTCCACCATTTCAGAAGATGATTCCCATAGACAAAATATACTCAAGAGTGGAATAAACCAATTGGGAGAGATGGCCCCCGCCGCCAGTCAGTTGTCACAAGGACGAGGTAAACAGACCTCCGCTGTCAGTTGTCCATATGGACGAGGTATAGCAGACCTCCGCTGCCACCGACCCGTTCTCAGTCATCGGTGAAAAGTGTGTGCACCACTTAATAGAAATAATCCATACTCAATACCAAGAATAACACTATCCCATATTCCCATTAGATCACTAACTACCCAGAGCAATACTAAAACACTCAGTCCTACAGAGTGCAGAAACGTAAACCCTAAGCAGCCAATGTCTAACGGGGCACCAAATAGAAGGAACCAATACCCATGTAAGTTTCACATCCAAGGCTCAGTTAGTCACACAAGCTGAGTTAGTCACACAACCAATTCCTTTTTAGAAATTCCTCTTAAAGTCAGTTAGCGTTTTCCAAAACATTCCACAAGTCAATCAGCAAAAATATCGGAGTACGAGAAATCGTACAAACATTCCATAGAGTCCAAAACACAACAAGCTGAGTACGAGAAATCGTACTTGGGTAACGCTGTAGCAGTTCTAATCTACTTGCGCAAACAATCAACAGTACTCTGAAGAATATTAAAGGTAATCTATCATCAATCACTTGTAGCCTATGTTACGCTTAAATAAACTCCTTACGCTTATTTCAAAGTCTCAATTATCTTTTAAGCCCTCACTTAAATGTTATGTATAATCTTTGTGTTATCTGAGAACGTTGTATAGCCCAAGGTGGTAAGATCAAGGAATGTATTCGATTAACATTTGCTAATTGTCCACTCCTATCCACTTTATTCATACTTAACCACAATCCTTACATTCAAGACTTTTGAGACCTCTATATCATAAATGTGTTTATATTATATAATCAATCTTAGAATTTCAATAATAAACTTAGGCTCAATACTTTTATTCTTAATCCAGAATAAACATTGTATTATGACCAATGATGGGTACATCTTAGAATACTATACTATTATTTCACAATGCAATGATTATGTAAGTTACCAATATCTACTAGATAATCCGTGATGTTTAAGTCTTCCCCTTAACTTAATTAAGATCTACATCTTGTATATTGGAATCATAGTGTTGTAAACGCATTTTATTATAACCTAATTGAGTTACTAAACTCATTTATCTTAACTCTAGTTCAGAAACACTTTTTATTACATCCAGCTAATAATCTTGACATAAGATGTTAAATTACTTTTCATCTTGAAACAACTATATTATAGTTAACTTAGACTTATCAAACTCTTAAATTTAGTATTCACAAGGTACATTATTTGCTTAATTATTACCTATATAATAAGGTGTTTAAATATAACCTTTTATGCATCCTTACCTACCTTTAATCTCCTAAATATTTTATTTTTACACCCATTCACTCTATAGACTATGTATTATCCTTTTGTACTAAACTTCAATAAACTTAAGCCTTAAATACGTTTTAAATTGTTTTACAAAGCCTAAGGTTTCAAAGGAAAAACTTAATAACTCAATTCCCTTTATTGTATTTAGGATGGACAATATATCTACATAGAGTAGAATTTATCAGAGAATTAAATTCTAGTTCGCAAGTGAAATTGTTAATTATTTAATAAGATAAACCATTATGAAAATTCTCATATTTTATATTCAAAACAACATATCATTACTTCCCATTACCGTAAAGTATATCAATATAATATCTTATGTAACTTAGTTTTATCTAATAAAAAGGTTCAAAGGTTTTAAGTACCAAATTCCTATTTATAAACCTTCCTATAAATTCTCACTACTAAATACCTCACTTAACTGTAAACTCACATCCTGAATATTGGTAATAAATGTATTTTATATGGCTTATCTAATTCTAAGAAACTTAAGGATAATTGTTTAGATAAATTTCCAAATCATCGTTTAATATAGAATATATCATAATCCTTTTAATGATTCTATCTTAAAACATTAAGTTATATTCCACTACCATAAAAGTTAAGAAATGATTAAATATAGACTACTAATCCACCTCCCATTTAGACGTAAATGTATTTTACTTATTGTATTATGGTTCCTATACCAAGAATATTTAGATGTAATCGTATTACATTTGTTTATCATTAATTATAGAATAAGATCTATTTGTGCAACATTTTATGTAATCTAATCACAAATTTCCCTAAGTTTTAACCTATTAATTACTTAATCCCAATTTTAGATTTACATCCTGGTTATTGACAAATAATACTATACATGCATTTTAATATGGTTATATATAAACCTTGGAAACTCAAAGGTAACTCTTAAGCCTAATACATAACTATAATCTAATACCACCTCATATAATATTCTTCTATTAGTACTATGTAGAGGTTTAGTTTAACTTATTAATTCCTTCGTATTATATTCCTATAAGGTATCTAATTTTATTTATGCTAAATGTGTATATATTTATATATACTAGGATTTGTTCAAAACATTATTTATGTAGTTTATTGTATTTAATTATGTTTAATAACTTTTAGGCATAACTACAACCGACCTATAGTTCATTAAATAAAGTGTTTCCTTTATTTATTTAATATATATAAGTGTACCCGTACTAGAAATCAACTAAGACATTCCCTTTGTAACTTATCATATTTAAACTATTTTATTAATACAACCTTAAACTGTATTTCAAGTATGTTTCGTTAAGTATTTCTTTTAACTATATCTTAGGATACTAGCTCTTATAATATTTAGTTATTATAAGTGTTAATTCATTAGTTCCTTGCTTTACTCTAAGTTACTACTTTATTCCCTTTTTATAAATGCATAAAATATATATATATATATATATATATATTTATTCCTTAGTTTAATTAAAAATATTAACTCCCATAAATAAAATGTAGAATAATTAAATTCCTTGATTTACATAAGTTTCTACTTAAATAGGTATATATACATATATGTAAATAATTTCACTTCTCATAAAAACTAATACCCAAACATTTATAAACTTACTGTTATAAAATGTTAATTTAGTTTCCTTTATTTTCCCCAGCTTAAAAGTTAATTAACAACCATACTTTAATTTTTGGTTACATTAAAAACCTTATATTATAGGTTATTCTTATGAAAAACTCATAAACGCAATTTTTAAAACCTTTTACCATTGCCCAAAAATTCCCAAATTTAATATACAGTAACTATACCATTTTAGACATATTATAAAATTTTTATTTCATAAAAATATCTTTTTAATTTAGCCAAATAATTCCAGAAAACCCGTAACTTGCAAAAATCATAACTTATGTTTAAAAACTCCAAAACCATAATAATGTTACATCAAAATAAACTAGATTAAATAAGGAATCTATGGTTAAAATTTCAAGTCAAATACCTTCGGGAAGGTATTTAAATTAACCCAACAAGTTAGGGTTGTTTACTGAAATCGTAATAAAAACTTAATCTTTTAATTTGAAACGATCTAATCTCAGCCGTCCGTTTCTTATAACTACAATCGGACGGCTGCTGAAAGCCCAGTTCTTCATCCGCCCCCAAATCGACTCGAGTACTAAATCTCGATTTTCTCACAATCTACAAAACGAAATCGGTGATTCTTGTTTCTATGGTTTAGAAATCAAATTTCGGTTCTAATGATACTGTTTCCCCAATTATAATGCAGTGTACGATGGAATTCGAATTCAATTCGAATGTTAGGGTTCTAAGTTCGATTCGATTACAATCTTGCAAAATTCTACACATACAGAGCATAATAACCTCAATTGGTTGTTGGGTTAGGTCGGATACATGATTACTAGCAGCAATAACGGAGCAATTTGACCGGAAACTCACCGGAGTTGCAAAAACGGAGGAATTCGATTTCGGGAAATCTGGAAAAATCCGAACTTGAGCTGTTCGAGTAGTGAACTTTGGAGATCTATAAAATACGTTCTAGATCGAGTTAGGCCATGTTCTTGGGCTCATTAGAAAGAAGAAACATAGCTCTACACAATGATAGCAAGAACTAATCCTAACTCGCACCACACAGAAAGAAATTGAAGTCGCAAATCACGAGTTTACCTCTGTGTTTCGGTATTATTTTATGAGCTGGCGAGACCGAAACTTTAGACACCTTTCCCTTCCAATCGGTTGAGAATTGGCTTAGACCATAAACATGAAGTTTTAGAGGAATTAGAGCTCTTCAAAAAGCTAAAGAACATGGAATTTGGATGAGTAACGAAGAAGTTATGGCTGATCGAAGTTACCAGATTCGAAGAGAAAACTGGAATTGCAGTTTCGGTTTTTGCAGGGTGGCTACTTTGACTCGATTTTCCGGTTGATTCAGAATGAATTAGGGTTTGTATGAGTTATAGTTGTTTAGAGGGAATGTAGGAGAAGACAACAAAGAAGACGACATTGAAAAATATGGAGAGATGAAAAAGTTATAGCCGTCTAAAGTTAGGGCAAATCATGAATTCTGTTACCGAAATTCAAGGGATAAATTGGCTAAGTGTTGGCGACCCGTGACATGAGTGACACGTGGCATCTTTCAAATTTTTGACTCAAAACTTCAATCTAGCATAACTTTGGCTAGGATGATCCGTTTTTGACGTTCTTTTTATCGATCTTCATGGTTTTCCATAACCTATTTATTGGTATAGGTTTCATGACCTGGTTTGACCATTCTCAAAAAGTCAACTCTAACAAGGCTTAATAAGCTTTAAGGTTTCTAGAATTTTATATTGACTTTTATGTTTCAAAACAATGTTTCAACACTTCCTAAAATCTTTATAATATTTTGAAGTGTTTAGAAATTTTCCCAAGATTTATTGACTTATAAATCTTATTATTAAATTCATAATACTATATAATGATGTATAATAATTAGGGTTAAATAGGAGAAAACCCCTAAATAAATTTCACAATTCCATATAATATTAATATTCATAATTCCATATAATTTAATATTCATAATTCCATATAATAATTTAATACTTAATAGTATTATTAAGGTTTAATAAAAGAAATTCCCTAAATTAATTTAAATTAATTTAGGGGTATTTCAGTATATCCCCCTTAAAAGAAACTTCGCCTCGAAGTTTAAAAATCAACTAATAGGCACTCACACCGCTTCGGGTGTGCTGAGACAATAATAATTCCAATGAAATTCCATACCAATCCAATCCTTTATTTCCATCCATTTCCATAACAACATTCCACTCGAGATTACTCAAAATCAAAACAAACCAAGATATACCAAGACATAGCATGATGAAAATCAACAGTCACATACTGTGTCATATTGTAAAAACCAAGCACATACAAACACCTCTCATTCTGCTAATACTGTTCTCCTTTTACTAACAATGCAACGAGGCATAATCCGGATGAGATAACGAAGGAGGAGTATGCCAGCATATCCCCCTTAAAAGAGCTAAGGTACGCCCTCGTACCGCTACTAACGGCACAATCAAAGAATTCAACACCTTATTAACCAGCTTTGTTGTGAATTTTACTGCACCGTTGATTTTATCTATGATCGTTACATATATCTGTATCTCTTGATTGTTATGTATTTGTATTTCCTCGGTGGTTATAAAATTTTATCTTATGATTATTATCCATTCATTATATGTCCATTATATGTTCATTTTATTATATCAATTATATTAACAAGCTACTACTCAGGTGTAACACACTTGAGTAGTTTAAAATAATATTTCAGATCATTTAATAATTCTAGATAATCTTTCGAAATTATCTTCAAGGGTTTATTAGCCAACCATATGTTAAAACTCTATAAATAAATATTTTGTGTGACTTTCCACGTTTCAATTGTTTTTATAATTAACTATAGTATTCTAGACGAACCATTAGGTATTTACTTCATAAAATTTACTTATTATATATTTACATAATTTCACACAAGGCCGAGTTTTAGGAAGTTCTTATTAATTATAATGTAGCTCCAAAAAAAATCTGATTCCTTTATCTTAAAATTATATATTTTTTTAAGGTAGGGACTCAATAAAATTTTAAGTCAAATGAACTAGTCTGATGAAAACTCACTCACTCTTGGTAATTATTTTCTTAAGGTTTGTTCTATGTAAGTATTCTTCTGATTATTTAAATCTTAGTACTCCCTTAGACAATGGTGGCTTTTGTAAATATCACTTTTAAACTTCTAAATAAACATGAGGATTTCCAAATCTTTAAGTAACTCTCAATTTTCACTAGACGCTCAATACTCCGAGTATTTAAGGCTCAATAATATTTAGTTTATTATTACTCATGTGTTTTCACTCCATAGGTAAGTATTTTTCACCAAGGATTTAACTCGGTAAACTCTTTACATGTATAAATTTAGTACTGGATCTTAATATATAAGTTTTGAATTGTTCATTGTGGCTAGTAATGAAATATGCCTAGCTCAAGATTTCATGATGGTAACGTCTTACCACCAATCCTCCTCAAGTTCAACATAATGCATCACTTATGGAAGATTATTTTCGGTCAGATGACAAGGCTTGTCTAGCCCCTAAACTTCCAGAAGTGGGTGTGCACCCCCACTACTTTCAGCCTAGGAGTTCGTCGCACCAGGCACTTCCGTAGGGTGTTAGGTTTAGGTGTTTTCTTTCTAAAGTTAGCATAGAGTTTTAGTGTGGTTTATGGGTTCGGGTGTATGCTACTAGTGTTTGTTACTTAATAATTTTCTAGACTTAAGATTTATCCAAATATTACCTTTAGGCAACATTTGTACCAAGTAATTCTTGAGATTTATTTTTAAACCTTAAAGGAGTTGAAGTACTTCACATAATATCAATACTAATTTAGTTATGTAAAGTTCCATTTGTATACTGTTTTCAACCAAAAGTATTCTTTAAAATTCTAGGAATTTGTGTACTAGCTTTTAAAGGATTGCATTTTTAGCAATGTATTCTCCATGAGTATGCTTTTGAAAAATAGCTTAATATTTGGTTTATCTCAACCAAAATCTTATCGTACTTAATATAGGATGTTCCAAACTATATATATATATATATATATATATATATATATATATATTTGTAGTTTATTGTTGGAATAGTATAACAACATATCACACTCAACAGACATTCACAAAAGAAAAGTGTGTAAAGGAATCGTTCTCAATTCCAAAAAGGGTTAGGAGTCGTGCCTTACTGGAGTCCTCACTTCCCAATTCTACCCGAGTTCCCCAGTTTTAAGTGCACCTATAATCTAAGTATTTCACTCGGCTTGTTTTCTCGGGTTCAGAGCGTAACTATGCTCTGATACCACTTTCTGTAACGCCCCTATTAACCATAAATACAGCGGAAATAAAACTCTAAGGCGATTAAAGACCATCGGGTTCCAAACACCCGACACCAAACCTCACCAATTACAACTTACAATCTACAAAAGCTACGGTCTGAACTCGAGAAAAACTTAACACAAACATAATAGAAATTAAACACATTAACTCTCCATAAAACCTAGTCCCATCCCAAACGCTCATTCTCTTCGTGGCCACCTGTAAATCAATTCGTACCTGCAAGATGAAACCAAGCAGCCCACCCCGAGAGGGGTGAGTCAGTTCCCTGGAATGGAACTGGTACAATTCTCCAAAAACAAACTTATAAAACATAACTCTTCAAAATAAACAGTAACATGAAAACAAACTCTTAAAAGTAAAACATAGATAAAGCACTTCAAAACAACCAAGTTAAAGAGAAAAGAAAACAAGACAAAGATAAAGATAGAGAACTTCCAAACCAAGTCGTCCACTTAAGTAGTCACACCAAATAGTTAGTAAGCATCCATTGTTGATGTTAGAACCAATTCTGGTTAAGAAGAGAAAGACTTAAGTAGTCACAAAGGACTAGGAGTGACATTAATATCCATAACCCGTGGTAGACAGTTTATGTCTCCACCATTTCAGAAGATGATTCCCATAGACAAAATATACTCAAGAGTGGAATAAACCAATTGGGAGAGATGGCCCCCACCGCCAGTCAGTTGTCACAAGGACGAGGTAAACAGACCTCCGCTGTCAGTTGTCCATATGGACGAGGTATAGCAGACCTCCGCTGCCACCGACCCGTTCTCAGTCATCGGTGAAAAGTGTATGCACCACTTAATAGAAATAATCCATACTCAATACCAAGAATAACACTTTCCCATATTCCCATTAGATCATTAACTACCTAGAGCAATACCAAAACACTCAGTCCTACAGAGTGCAGAAGCGTAAACCCTAAGCAGCCAATGTCTAACGGGGCACCAAATAGAAGGAACCAATACCCATGTAAGTTTCACATCCAAGGCTCAGTTAGTCACACAAGCTGAGTTAGTCACACAACCAATTCCTTTTAGAAATTCCTCTTAAAGTCAGTTAGTGTTTTCCAAAACATTCCACAAGTCAATCAGCAAAAATATCGGAGTACAAGAAATCGTACAAACATTCCATAGAGTCCAAACAAACAAGCTGAGTACGAGAAATCGTACCTGTAACGCTATGTAGTAGTTCTAATCAACTTGCGCAAACAATCAACAGTACTCTGAAGAATATTAAAGGTAATCTATCATCAATCACTTGTAGCCTATGTTACACTTAAATAAACTCCTTACTCTTATTTCAAAGTCTCAATTATCTTTTAAGCCCTCACTTAAATGTTATGTATAATCTTTGTGTTATCTGAGAATGTTGTATAGCCCAAGGTGGTAAGATCAAGGAATGTATTCGATTAACATTTGCTAATT
This sequence comes from Limonium bicolor, assembly GCA_023374045.1. Taxonomy (NCBI): domain Eukaryota; kingdom Viridiplantae; phylum Streptophyta; class Magnoliopsida; order Caryophyllales; family Plumbaginaceae; genus Limonium; species Limonium bicolor. Next base: position 253,533,003 of record CM041782.1, read on the forward strand.
GTCACCTATCCACTTTATTCATACTTAACCACAATCCTCACATTCAAGACTTTTGAGACCTCTATATCATAAATGTGTTTATATTATATAATCAATCTTAGAATTTCAATAATAAACTTAGGCTCAATACTTTTATTCTTAATCCAGAATAAACATTGTATTATGACCTATGATGGGTACATCTTAGAATACTATACTATTATTTCACAATGCAATGATTATGTAAGTTACCAATATCTACTAGATAATCCGTTATGTTTAAGTCTTCCACTTAACTTAATTAAGATCTACATCTTGTATATTGGAATCATAGTGTTGTAAACGCATTTTATTATAACCTAATTGAGTTACTAAACTCATTTATCTTGTCTCTAGTTCAGAAACACTTTTTATTACATCCAGCTAATAATCTTGACATAAGATGTTAAATTACTTTTCATCTTGAAACAACTATATTAAAGTTAACTTAGACTTATCGAACTCTTAAATTTAGTATTCACAAGATACATTATTTGCTTAATTATTACCTATATAATAAGGTGTTTAAATATAACCTTTTATGCATCCTTACCTACCTTTAATCTCCTAAATATTTTATTTTTACACCCATTCACTTTATAGACTATGTATAATCCTTTTGTACTAAACTTCAATAAACTTAAGCCTTAAATACGTTTTAAATTGTTTTACAAAGCCTAAGGTTTCAAAGGAAAACTTAATAACTCAATTCCCTTTATTGTATTTAGGATGGACAATATATCTACATAGAGTAGAATTTATCAGAGAATTAAATTATGGTTCGCAAGTGAAATTGTTAATTATTTAATAAGATAAACCATTATTGAACACCCCTACCATTAATACGGTCATTACTTTCCAATCTCCTCGTGCTTCCAGATTCACGCAGCGGATACATACTTACATACAGTGGGTGATACAATGCCGTTAGTCACCCACGTGACTAACAAGGCTACTACTTCAACATACAGCATCGGTCTGATGGACCGGAATGTCCGAGTACTACACAAAATAATACATACTCCCCATTACTTACTGAGTACTTCAATACTCCATTTAATACAATACTCCATTCAATACAATACTCCATAATTCATTACATGATAATACACTACGCATACCGAGTTTACTAAGTTCCAAATACAAATACGATACTTCTTCCAAGTTCATACATACTCCTGAAAAGTCTAATCACTACCCATTTCTCACAACTACATACTTGCAACTTACGTAATAGTGTACCCGTTGGTACATCTCTACATTCAAGACTACAAGCCTTAGACCATTTACTACAATCTACCTTTCATTCCTAGTAGTCTAGGCATGTCCACCGGTCTCTTCTGTGACCAGGTCTGCTTCGGGTACCTGCACAGTAAAAACGTTCCCCCGCGTACTAGCGAGGGTACGCCGACCATTTGGTCGAATACATGCAATTCATTTTGCAATACATACTGTAACACCCCAATTACTAACAATACACTTAACAACACCTTGCAGCGGAAATCACAACTCACAACAGAACTTAAACTCCTTGGTGTTACATGCCGTCAGCCACCTACGTGGCTAACAAGGCTAACATACATACATTGTACCGGTCTGATGGACTAAACTCCCGAGCAACTACACATAAATCCCGTTCCATGTCCAACAATCATCATACACTTGCATTACAGCTGTACCGAGTAATTACCAACTAACCCCGATACATTTTCGGTCTTACTACACCTATAATACATCCACAATTCTCATGACTACCACATACAAACACTACCCCGTCCTACTCTCGAACGGCTTCCAGTTCCTTGTACCTGAAAAGTATGGGAGCCCCCAAAGGGGGTCAGCACCTTTGCTGGTATGGTAATCCCGCAGCCCGCATGCTACCAGGCCACGCACAACTATTTGTCGTCTTAGCATGCGGTTGATTTATTTCAAACATGAACAAACTCACACACATATCATGCTTATAAGCAAACATTCATTAATAGAATACAGACACAAGGTTAGCACACTCAACATAACAACACACTTCACTTTATAACATACACAACTTAATTTCACTCTTCTTAGGGTACATGAACTTCACTTAGGGAGTGCCGGGGTGATATAAGCCCGAGCACAACATGCATACATTTTATTTGCTTGAGTGGCGGCCTCATATAGGACCATACACAACATACACAATTTCCCCTAGCTCCAATAGTGATGAGGTAGGTAAGCCTTGGTTAAGCTTGTGGGTGGTTGTAATTCAAGGAGGAAGAACAACCGTAACATAGCAAAGAGGGAGTCGAAGCGAACTTAGGCATCGACACCCTACCAACATTATACATAATTTCCCTCCTAGCCCGATGTGGAGGTCGGGTAGGTAAGCTTTGGCTAAGCTAGTGGGAGGTCGAAATCCAATGAAGGAAAACAACCCTAACATAACAGGATGGGAGTTAATTCTCATATATGTATTAACTCCCAAACAACACGCGCGACCGGAACAACCGGATTCCTCTCCATACATAACATATACTTATTAGTTAGAGGTTCCCTTATGGAACTTACCACATACATACATCACATAGTGTTACTAACTTGGTTAGACACATATGGGGAGTAATATCCCTTTTTGACAAACATGAATAACTGTATTCAATAACAACAACAACATATCCAACAAGTCACATACATCACTCATAATAACAACATACACTAACGCACTGATAGCCGTAGTTAGAACGTTCCCATGGGTTGGGACGTTTATTCCGAATACCGATCTCTTATGTGAACCTAAAGTCGGATAACTATTATTTAACACATAACTAAGGTTAAGTGGTATCGGAATTAATTACGCCACAATAATGAATTACTGTAAACTCATTTCATGCTTTATCTTGCAAGGTGGCAAACACACAGAAAAACACATTGGCATACAAGCCGTGTAATCCGGTAGGACACAAGGTTGCAAGAAAACCATACCTTGGCCCTTGCTGCGTACGAGTCCCACCAAACGTAGTTCCTATACATGATTTATAATATCGGTTAATTAATTTATTTAAATCCCACTTAGTTAATTACTCCACATATTTATGTCGTACACTTTCACACTTAAACTTACACTTGTTCACCCTCCTAATGTTCATTATAAGTCACCAAACATGCCCTAAATAATCATATAACATCAACACCTACTCATCCCCATCATTAGACACCATTTAACAACATAAAAACAAGGTTTTAGGGTGGTCCGGGACTTGGTCCTCACCTTAAGTCCCGGACCAATTCACAACTCAACTCTCGGCTATTTTATAAGGGGTGGTCCGGGACTTCACACTTAACCTAAGTCCCGGACCAGAATGTGTAATAACTCTCGGGCCGTTTTGTATGGGTGGTCCGGGACTTCATGCTCACCCTAGGTCCCGGACCAAGGCGCTGGGTAACTCTCGACCAGTTTTTATGGTATGGTCCGGAACTTGGTATGGAACCTAAGTTCCGGACCCCTGTTACAGACCACCAGAAATGGCATTTTCAATTCTTATTTCACTTGTTAACTTCACCCATTGTTGCCCCAAGGTTCCTACATGTAATTAGATATATTTTAACACTCATATAACATCTCAAACTTGCCTAAACCATCATCTAGACTTGTTACTCAATTCTTGATTAAATTCACCCAAGTTTCCCACTCTCCTCTTATAAGTACTAAACTTAGTTCTCTTAGGTGTTTGCTACAGATTTTCCTCATCACTATCTCCCACTTATTAGTCCAAGAATAATGCCACATTCCCTCCTTAGAGTTCACATCTCCCCATCTCCATCTACCTAGTTACCAACCGATTTTTATACCAAGTTTTTCCTCTCAAAACACTTGTAGTTCTCTAGATTGCTCCCACCTAGAAATGCATATAAACCATTAAATTCCTACACAAATTTTGACATGACCTCCCCATAATTTTATCATATTCCCACACATTATTTAGCCCTCAGAACACTCCAATCCACAACTCATCCAAAAACACTAAACCACACTTAAATCTCATCATTTCCATACAATAGCACCCAATATGCATAACTCTTAAAAGCTTGGCTCTTAGGCCCTTAAACAACATTAAATTAAACACTGAATTTCCTCATATTATTCGCAACACCTGCATTTTCACTGAACATTTATTTTGCTCAAACATAAACACATTTATAGATCCCACACTAGTTTAAGGTAAGTTAATTACCTTGGGTTTTTTTTCTTTTCAAAACCTCTTTCCCTTAACTTTGCTCCTCAATCGATATTAAACGGAATTAATTGCTACACTAATGACCATGCCAAGATGAACACAGTGAGTATTGAGGGTTCATGAACATTATCCCATAAACCCTAGAACTTAGTAAATATTTGAAACACCATAGGAGGAAATTACCTTCTACTTCAAAGTGAAGTTTTTTGGTAATAGATTTTGGGCTAGCTCCAACACTTCTTGAAGATTTAACAAGCTTAGGCCATCAAGGAGTTGATTGGCTTCAAGATTATGAGGTTTTCTCTTCAAGATGTGGTACACCCATGGAAATGAAGTATGAAGTTTTGAGATTTTAAAAGGTGGAAAATAATCCCCAAGATGAGAGGGGTATTTCGGTGTAAAAATATTTTGATTTGGAGTTGGTTTGAGGGTAGAACAAGAAGGAGCAAGATGAGGCTCTTTGTGGCTCAAGAAATCGCCATTGTAGGAGTAAGAGCAGAGAAAGAGAGCTTGGGGGGAAAAAAAAATCGGAAGAGGAAGAGAATGGGAGAGAGAGATGTGAGAGAGAGTAAGTAATGTTTTGTGTTTTTATTACTTTTGTCTTTAGTCCATATACACAGCAAGAGGGGGATGGGCACAAGGGGAATTCGTAACCCACACAAAAATAAAGGAAAGAGAGTGTGAGAGAGAGTAAATAAAGTAAGTAGTACTTTTTGCTTTTTGTTGTTTTTTGTATTTATGTGAGTAAAGTAGAATGAATTGAGTGAGTGAGAGGGCTCTCACGTGGGATACAAGAGAGGGGGACCAATTTTGATTTTTTTATTTTACAATGTGAGGGAGAGGCATTTGGTCATTAGCAGATAACACCCGTTAGTTCCCGAACTGTTAGTTTTAACAGTCCGGGTCCGGTTTCCGGAATATATTTTTTTTGTTTCTAAGAATTCTTAGACTTTAATTAGTATATCGTTATGTCCGAGTACTACACAAACATAATACATACGCCCCATTACTTACTGAGTACTTCAATACTCCATTTAATACAATACTCCATTCAATACAATACTCCATAAGTCATTACATGATAATACACTACGCATACCGAGTTTACTAAGTTCTAAATACAAATACGATACTTCTTCCAAGTTCATACATACTCCTGAAAAGTCTAATCACTACCCATTTCTCACAACTACATACTTGCAACTTACGTAATAGTGTACCCCTTGGTACATCTCTACATTCAAGACTACAAGCCTTAGACCATTTACTACAATCTACCTTTCATTCCTAGTAGTCTAGGCATGTCCACCGGTCTCTTCTGTGACCAGGTCTGCTTCGGGTACCTGCACACTAAAAACGTTCCCCCTAGGGGGTCAGCTTACGCTAAATATGATAGCCGCATACCCCGCGTACTAGCGAGGGTACGCCGACCATTTGGTCGAATACATGCAATTCATTTTGCAATATATACATACATACATACATGCTTTCATTCACGATACTACAATACTACACAAGGTATACATACATACGCACAGTACAATACATGCTTGGAAGACAATACAAGTTTACCAATACTTACTTACCATCTTCCAGAATACACATACACAATACATACTCATTACATACTCAATACGCAATACGGAGATACAATTCTCCAATACGTACAAAGGTCCAGTTAGCTTCATTACACACCCCCCGGGTTAATCGGGTGTTCAATACTTTTTGCTCCAGGTCAATGACTTACAATAGTCAAGACCAATACACATGCAATACTTACTTCTTACATACTTTACTTCCAGTTAAGTCGGTATGACCTCCGGGCAGGGATTACTACATCCCACCACCGGGCTTTAAGGTGGCCCACTAATCCAGGATGCTACCCATTCAAGGGAATTGGTCCATGGAAAGATTACAGCCAGGATTTGGATCCAACCTCTTGTGTTTCCTTATCCTCACGCGTAGCCGAAACTATATCGGACTTCTACTCATTCCATTTACTCAATACTCAAGTTATGAGTTTGGTAGTTAAGAATTAGCAGAAGTCATTACACCCATACCAAGGGTTAATACACTACACAAGTACACATCCACATACATACACTTCATCTCCATACATTTCATGAATTATACAAACTAAGTGTTCGAGCGAATACAGCAAAAACAAAATAGTCCAAACACAATTAAGTGCGATAAAGTCCAATTCATGCATTTATCTTATTTGAGTGATCACATAAGCACGCAAATCGGGGTAACCAGGTTAGGATACAGAGCATGAAGAAATCATACCTTTTTACCGGAATTTACTTTACCGGGTGTTCCCTTGTCCCTTTGGTTCACTCTTGTTCCTCGATCCTTATTCTCGAACCAATGACTACATGTCAAATGATTCAATTAATACTAAGCATTACAATACATACATAATTACTACTCCCGTACTTACCCCGTTATCCCGTTATTTCGGTATAACTTAATGTTCTTTATATTCACAACTATCTTACCTTCTTTACTTTAGCATTAACGCCTTACTCATGCACACATATATATGTATGTATATATATGTGTATATATATATGTGTATATATATGTATGTATTTATATATGTGTGTATATATATATATATATATATATATATATATATATATATATATATTTATATTTATATATCTGTCTAATTAAATTTTAATTTTTTTTTATATAAAGGCCGACCGACCCACTCTGGGTAGGTCGCCTGGGTAGGTCGGCTGCAGAGAGTACCCGGGTTACAGAATTCGGCCCGACCGACCCAGTCTGGGGTAGGTCGGCTGCAGAACCCCTTTTAATTATCTACTTTGGACTCCAAATTCACCTCAATTCTCACCCAATCTTTTCCTACTCATTTCCACATGTTTTCTACATGTTTAAACACTAATTAAATCCTCTAATTCACCTTAGTTCATCCATCAATTTCATTTTTCACTTCTAAATCAACTTACACCATTTTTCTCACTTCTTCAACACATGCAACAGTTTTTGTTTCTCTTTTGCTACAGATTTTTAAACCAACTTCTACCATCCAATACTTCCTCTACCAATACCATTACTAGCATCCAAATACATTTCCAAGCAATTACAACATCTGTACCCAAGTCCAACATTCATTTTACTAAGTTTTGTACTCTCATTCTTCCTAATTCCTCCAATGAAATCCAATACCTCTTGCTACAGATTTTGTTTTCTTCTCTCTGCTACAGATTTTTCCCTCAACTCTTATACTCCAATACTCCCTTACATAGTGCCACTCTTAGCATCTTAAATACCTTACTCATATCCTAGTTCCATCCTCTTATCAAGCTCATATCCAAATCTGTTTCAAGATACTAAACACTCCTTTTAAGCTCTCCAAATACACCTAGCTACCACCTAGGTTACTTCCTCTTCTTAAACTTAAGTCCTCTCATTCCTACACAAAATTTGACATAGTCTCCCCTATAATTCTTACTTTGCTCACACACTACTTCAGCTCACAATGGCTCATTTTCACAACCTGTTTATACCACACATTATACTCACATTTCAACTCCACTACAACACCATAAAATTCCTGCACATACACATTCAATACCCAATGTTTTCCCAAGCTTTTAAACATCATTTAAAAACTTCAAAACTGTTACATTATCATTCCTCATTATACTACAACATACTCATTACTCATTACTCAATACATTACTCATTTTTACTACTCAAAATCTGTTACATTACACAATGCAAAACTAGTTCAAGGTAAGACACTTTACCTTGTTCTTTCTAGTTTTCTTTCTTTCCTTTCCTTCTCTTCCTTTATTCTTTCTTTTCCTTTCTTTCCTTCTTGTTCTCGGTCTCAAATGGAGTTCACACACCCATGCTACAGCCCATACATTCCACCATTCAATACAAAAACTAACCCTTAACCATTCTTCAAGTTTTAATGTAGGTTTTAGGGTTTAGAAATTTCATTACCTTGCAAGGGTGTAGGTAGTGTTTGGAATGGCTCAAGAACAAGATTCTAACCTGTTTATACCACACATTATACTCACATTTCAACTCCACTACAACACCATAAAATTCCTGCACATACACATTCAATACCCAATGTTTTCCCAAGCTTTTAAACATCATTTAAAAACTTCAAAACTGTTACATTATCATTCCTCATTATACTACAACATACTCATTACTCATTACTCAATACATTACTCATTTTTACTACTCAAAATCTGTTACATTACACAATGCAAAACTAGTTCAAGGTAAGACACTTTACCTTGTTCTTTCTAGTTTTCTTTTTTCCTTTCCTTCTCTTCCTTTATTCTTCTTTTCCTTTCTTTCCTTCTTGTTCTCGGTCTCAAATGGAGTTCACACCCATGCTACAGCCCATACATTCCACCATTCAATACAAAAACTAACCCTTAACCATTCTTCAAGTTTTAATGTAGGTTTTAGGGTTTAGAAATTTCATTACCTTGCAAGGGTGTAGGTAGTGTTTGGAATGGCTCAAGAACAAGATTCTAACTCCACCAACAATGCCAAAATCGGCTAGAGTACAAGGAACAACAAAAGTTTAGTTTCCAAATTTCATTTTGCCCACAAGGGCTAGAAAAAGATGGAGTTTTGAGAATATTTTTACCTCAAAGTAACAAGGAGAAGAAGGTGGTTCTAATGGTGGTCTTGAAGCTCCAAATGGGGCATACCCATGAAAACAAAAGTGCTCCTTTCCGGATTTTGAAAAGAGGGAAGTGTTCCTCTTGATGAGAGGAAGACAATGGTGTAATTTTTGGAGCAAGTTTGGGCACTCAACAAGAGGAGAGAAGGGAGTATTTTTGTAGGTTGTTCAAAACCTCCATGGCTGTCGCTGGGAAGGAGGAGAAGAAAGAAATTAGAGAGGAGAAGGAGGAGGCTTACGTGAGTGAAGAGAATAGAGTAGGAGAGAGAGAATGTGAGGTAGTAAAAGTAGTTACTTTTTGATTTTTATTTGTTTTGTCCTTTTGCTCATAAGAAGGGAATTAAAGAGGTGTGAATGGGGCTCAAAATCGGACACACTCACACAGCCCATGTGGGTTTTAAAATTTTATTTACAATATTGGACACACTAGTTTGAGTTATTTGTGCTTTTACCCCACAACTTCCCGTTTTTGACAGTTTTTACTAATTTCTCGTTTTATTGATTTTATTGGTTCTAAGGCTTCACTAATATTTATTAATGATTATTTAGTTGACCAAAATTGTTACGAGTCTATTTGACCCGCTTAAAGCCATGTTTTCCCGGTTACCTCGAAAAACGCGCTTTAATGTTCATTAGTGTTTTTAATCCATTTTAAGGATCCGTTTTCTTCAGGATTTGTTCCCTAATATTTATTTAGACTTAATTAAGCCTTTAGAATCCATATAATACGCCAACCGAGGTCTCATACCTCCTGTGGTTATTTAACGCTTATTTAGCTTTTTCGCTTTTTAAGCGTTTCTTTATTTCTTTTGAATTTATTTTCCCTTACAAATATTTCTTAATCATTATTAGGCTCTTAAATACCTATTAGGATAATTTAATCGCCATATTTAAGGTCGGGGTATTTCAATCTACCCCCCTTAAGAACTTTGTCCTCAAAGTTGTTCGAGGTTATAAGTTTACAATGCTTACTCATTCTTACATGTCTAATACTACGGTCATACATTCTTCCTCCTTACTAATTCCCAAATCCATTACTCAAGGTTTCTACATACCATACCATCCAAATGTACTATAATTACTCCAATCCACATTACTACCAACCATTGGTTCCCCATTACTAGGTTTTCACATAAATACAATGCAAGCTATCCCCAAAGCAATGCAATACACATTACAATCCCGCAGGCACTCAGGTCATCTCGACACAGGACTCCTCTATGTCCTGCTGCCCTTGGAATAATACAACATGCTACACTACTATCTTCTCTGGTATAAGCTTCTTGCCAAATCCTTATTCTCAGTCTAAGGAAAAATTCTTTCACAACTACTAATCAGAATTTCCTAAAACACACAACTCCAAATTCCAATTTATATTCATTACTTCTATTCTGTGTGTGATTCTTGTGACCACTTGAGGGGAGCTTCAAGAATCATTCGACCCTGATGTGATCAGCATCAGTGTTGAACTATCTTTCCACTCCAATTTGTGTTCGGTTTCCCTTGATCTGATCAGGATCAAGTTCGACTTCCCACATTAGTTTCAAACAACAGATAATTCAATCATTTTCATTTTCTACCTTTTTACTCTTCCTAGTCATAATTACAATTTCATACAACTCCAAAGGATGGAATTCAGTCCATCAACCATTCTCAATCTACTTCCCAAATACTTTCCTCGGAATTCGATGCCTAAGTGCTCATTTCATCAATCTTCTCTACTTTCATCCATTACTCTCTATTATCTCTAATATTCTAACTAGGGAATACAATACTTATGAAATTCAGATGTCCTCAATTTACTTCCAATAACATACTTACGAATACACCACTCATGGGCTACATTCCTCTACTACTCATAATCAATTCGTACTACTTCTTTAAGGGCTACAATACTTGTGGAAGTCCGTCCACTACTCATTCTCAATTCCTCATTACAATCACCTAGGGAACTCAATTTCCTCCAGGTTCTACATCGGTTTTGTACCGACTCATGTTATGGTATTTGCATCTCTCGTGCCTAACTACCACAATTACAATATGAATGAATACATATGTTTATTTAACATAAGTACCAATCATCAAATTAATTCTTATTTGTGCTATGCAGATTATAGTTTATGTGTTTTATTTCATGAAACTTACATTAAGCGGTTTTCGCTCTACCCCCCTTAAAAGGGATTACGCCCACGTAATCTACCATATGTTTTATTGAACATTGGTTTACTCGATTTGGGCAATCCGAAGCATTTTAGCTTCATTACTGTGTATTATATACTGTACTCTGGTCAAGGGGTCTTAACCGTACTAAGGGTTTAGTCCTTAGACCATGAATTTCTTTATGAGTTTGTTTAACTCATAGTCAATTTGGTTCTAGCCTATTAGGCTTTAAGGCATTAATAGCCAATCTCTCATACTTACTGGGTGTATTACATTTCTTAGCTAGGGCCCACTAGCTTCTGTTGCGCGACCCTGATAACCTTAGTGCTTAATTCACTCTTTGGTTATTATAGATGTGTTACTCATCGCCTCTTTATCCCTTTATTGTGGGAATAAGGTTTACAAACAAGTGTGGTATTCTTTTACCGCCTTTGAACTCAACGAGTTTAGATTATAACCAGCTTCCTGGTAATCTATTATACATACTATCCGTACTCTCACGATTATTCGCTAAGTTCTTCCAACTTATTGTCGGCGAGGTTAAGTCACTACTTAGTTGTAGTGTTTCCTCTGTTGTTAATAGCTTCCGGATTACACCAGTTCTTCTGGTTCAGTACAAGTGTTCTTTACTTGTATGACCTTTCATTGGTATGCGTCGGTCCTAGTGACTTTTTAAAGTCTCCTTTCACCTTTTTACTCCAACGGAATTCACATTTGTGAGTGTTAGTGTGTTTCACAATCTTCGTGCTTCTTTGGCCTTAGGCCGCACGGTTTGTTGCTAAGCTAGCTTAACTGGTTTATACCATGTTTGTTGGTGAAAAGAAGGGTTTACTACGGTTTACATTTCCATATTCCTAGCTATCCCATTAGGTCATTAGCTGCACTAGTGCAATACCAAAACACTCAGTCATACAGAGTGCAGAGGCGTAAACGCTTGACAGTAAATCACTTATGTGATAGGAATGAATATTTCTTCCTGTCATCTTACTACTCCGTACTATTGTCTAACTACTTCCTCATAGCGGTCGCTTGTTGCGCACCGTATTCTTACTCACTATACAACATCGTTTTTACGGTCTCTGTTACTGTGGTAGCTTTCCATTACTCCTTGCCATTATCGTTGGCACCATTTCCTTATGGTGTACAAACACTAGGCGGTTCCTAGTCATACGTATGACGGTTGTCGTAGTATACCGCGATACTATTATCTTCCCAATGTGGGGATGTTTTATTTCAATATAGGTTTCATGTGTAGGTTAGCTTACCTCACATTGCTTCCTCATTCATGATATAGTTTGCCAAATAACTTGGTTGACCAAAGATGAAGTGATTTATCAGGTTACAAGTTCTCTTGAGCGCCGGTCATTCATGGTGTGCAATGTGCACACTCATTGATTGTTTTGACAATTACTGTCTCCATAGTGCTGAGCATTGATCATAGGCTCTAGCTATGCGGTTTTACTTTTGCATGTACATTACCGGGACATCCCCAAAACTTCAAGGGTTTTCTGGTCCCGTTCTCCAATTGGAGGGTATTCTATCACTAACAAGTGAAGGTTCTTGTTGAGGGGTGTGTTTCCACTCATAGGTCTCATGACAAGATTTACCATGTAAATATTTATACAATGGTTCACCACATGATTGGGTGCATAAGGAGCATGCTTACTCCTTCGAGCTTCGATGCTCTTAAGTGATGTGCTTCTACAGTCCACAGCCTCCCGTAGGCGTAGTGGGTTAGAAATCTCATTTCCTTATTCGTTGTCTCTTGGCAGTATCCATATGCACAAGTTTTGTTGTTATGGTAGATGGAAGCCTCTTTCTAAAGGTTCACATCATCACCGCATGGGTGGTTTTCTATTAATGAGAGGTATCTTTCCTCAAGTTTCTCGTAGTGTCCAAGCGTGGACTAGGCCATTGTTGGCGTTATTACCATTCCTGTGCCCCTGTTACCGTACGCGTGAAGGACAATCAGAACTCCGTTGACTGTATACTAGACAGATGCTCTAGTGACAGTGACATTGAGATAGCCATTACTTCAAGCCACCGATTATATTGAGCCCTAATTGGGTGGTTCAGTTGCCGATCCGTTTATCGTACGAAGCAATACCTTTTGCAAGTCTTGTTATTAAATGGTGTGGGTTTCGCAACCGTTTAAGTTTACATAATGTATTTGGTTTATGGCTTTTAAGCCAAATTGCTGCAAGCTATGCTCTTTGCAAGCTGCTTACACACGTTTCCACTCCTAGCATACCATCATAGGGTTGGAGGTATTACTGGGCTCCATGGCAAGTCGTGACATCATGCTTCCATTCATAGGAGACCCCTTTTAGCAATCTGGTACTAATCAGTGCCTTTGTGTAATTCAGGGTATTTCCCGCCATGCGAAATCCCTTCGGTGTCCTACCCGAATGTTTGTTCTAGCTCATGTGTTCTTATCATGACGCTTGTTCAACTGTTGTTATCTCAGACACCCTTCAAGGATTGCTCCTGAGCGCTGTTAGTTATGCCGTTACATCCGGCTAATGTTTATGATATGTTGTGTCTACTATACCGCCTTGTGGTATTGTATTTAAGCTATTCCCTTTAGGGTTATAGCGTCTCCCGTCGTTGGGTAGACCGTTTAAACTTGCTCCTAGTGTTTGAGGCTAGGTTTAAATATCCTCTTCGATAATGGATTATATTTAGTGATAATCTTGTAATCGCTCTTGGGAAGTCTGTCCCGTTTGTTAAGCATTGTGGTGTTCACGTTAGGCGATGGCCTTACTGTGTTTAGGCTGGGTATGCCTTCCAGCTGTCATGTATCTGCTTGATGTCTTGAGACATGTCCAATGTCTATACTTACTAGTCTGTGCATTTTGCACTTTCTAGTCCTTGTTCCTTATCTTCAGATGGATTCTCTGAGGTCCTTATACTTGGTCGTCTGAGGTATCCAGCTGTTCTGATTTGAACTTACTGATGGTCCGTAGAACGGAGTTAACTGCTTCATGTGTCGCACACTACATGTATACATACGTGGGGTACCATATTGATACGTTACCACTTACCCGACTATGTGTTAGGCCCGCAAGCTCCTTCGGAGTGCAGTTGTCCCACATCCCGTAATTAGGTACACTCGTAGTGTTCATCACACGCCTAGGTGAAGTATTCTATTGTCAACTCCTCTTGTATCATTTTATGATACTCACCGTAATTCTATTGGTTTGGTTTTAAAATCCAAGGTTTGAAATAAGGTTTGTGGTTTTGAAAGAAGAATTTGGTTTGAAATCATGGTACGGTGTTTAAAAGGAATTCTTCATGGCATAGCCATGTACGCAAACTTGACCAAGTCCAGCTTCCCACTGACTGGTGTGTTCTAAATGTAGTGGTCAGGCCGTCAGGCCTTTCCATGGTTTCATTCCCCTAGTTTTAGGGTGTTTATTCCTATAGTTGTTCCATTACGGCCACAGTACACTACTATGTACTTGTGGTGTGTTAGTGCTCCCCTGCATGTTCCTGTTCTCACTGCACTTGCTGTGGCAAGTGCGCGGTACTGGTGGTTTTTGGGTAACCCGATACCGGTCACGGTATGGTTTCCACTCATAATTGGTAGTTTTGCTTACTCTTCCTTTGATCTTGTTGATCATTTACTTAGGTTAATTACTCTTCTGAGTAACTTCTCAGTGAGTTTGACATGGCTGTCATTGATCAGGGTACTTCTCCAATCCTTGGAGCTTCCCCTTTGACTTGGTTGTGTTGTTCCTTGTTGCTTGTTCCCACACGTTTGTTGTGGTTACTGAGCCTGATTTGGTTTAGGCACTACGGTTGTAGTTACATCAGATTATATCTTGTGAATATTCTTGTAGCTGTCTGAGCTATGTTGGCCAGGTTTATAACCTTTTTGGCGTTATAGTTTTGGAGTCAGTCACTCCCGACTATGTCCTTAGCCAGCTAGGTCACCGTTGGTGGTGTTGCTTGGCTATTACTGTTGTCCCGCAGACTTGTGTCTCGGGTTTCATTACTGCTCCTGTTTCCATTTCGTTGCACGGTTAGTGCTTCTTTTCCTGTTGCTGGTTGTTTAGCTAGGTTCTACGACTGCTAACATGTCGCCCCATGCTGTTGCAAGTTATAGCCTCCTTGTGGTTGGAGTGTTTATACTACCGCTATTAAGTGCGGTTATTGTTGTTCAACCGGGATCCACTTCCGGGTCTTCCATTTCTTGGAATCTACCATACGTCGGTTCTTGTTTACTGTGTGATTGCTACACAACTGCCAGATCGGGTTTTCCCCGAGTATGAGAAGGCTTTTCTTCTCTCTGGCGTCCTTTCCCAAGTTATACAATGGGGTTTGCGGTGGGCGGGACTGGTGTTGTAGGTATCCGGTACTCACCGGGAGTTCCTAACTAGCATCTCTCTAATGCTATCACTCAGCCCATAGCCCTAAGCTTCTAATTCCTAACTCGGTATTTCCTAAGCTCGGTATTTCCAGTCATCAGAGCGATACTTCGCTCTGATACCACTTTTTGTAACACCCCTACCATTAATACGGTCATTACTGTCCAATCTCCTCGTGCTTCCAGATTCACGCAGCGGATACATACTTACATACAGTGGGTGATACAATGCCGTTAGTCACCCACGTGACTAACAAGGCTACTACTTCTACATACAGCATCGGTCTGATGGACCGGAATGTCCGAGTACTACACAAACATAATACATACTCCCCATTACTTACTGAGTACTTCAATACTCCATTTAATACAATACTCCATTCAATACAATACTCCATAATTCATTACATGATAATACACTACGCATACCGAGTTTACTAAGTTCCAAATACAAATACGATACTTCTTCCAAGTTCATACATACTCCTGAAAAGTCTAATCACTACCCATTTCTCACAACTACATACTTGCAACTTACGTAATAGTGTACCCCTTGGTACATCTCTACATTCAAGACTACAAGCCTTAGACCATTTACTACAATCTACCTTTCATTCCTAGTAGTCTAGGCATGTCCACCGGTCTCTTCTGTGACCAGGTCTGCTTCGGGTACCTGCACACTAAAAACGTTCCCCCTAGGGGGTCAGCTTACGCAGAATATGATAACCGCATACCCCGCGTACTAGCGAGGGTACGCCGACCATTTGGTCGAATACATGCAATTCATTTTGCAATACATACATACATACATGCTTTCATTCACGATACTACAATACTACACAAGGTATACATACATACGCACAGTACAATACATGCTTGGAAGACAATACAAGTCTACCAATACTTACTTACCATCTTCCAGAATACACATACACAATACATACTCATTATATACTCAATACGCAATACGGAGATACAATTCTCCAATACGTACAAAGGTCCAGTTAGCTTCATTACACACCCGGGTTAATAGGGTGTTCAATACTTTTTGCTCCAGGTCAATGACTTACAATAGTCAAGACCAATACACATGCAATACTTACTTCTTACATACTTTACTTCCAGTTAAGTCGGTATGACCTCCGGGCAGGGATTACTACATCCCACCACCGGGCTTTAAGGTGGCCCACTAATCCAGGATGCTACCCATTCAAGGGAATTGGTCCATGGAAAAGATTACAGCCAGGATTCGGATCCAACCTCTTGTGTTTCCTTATCCTCACGCGTGGCCGAAACTATATCGGACTTCTACTCATTCCATTTACTCAATACTCAAGTTAGGAGTTAGGTAGTTAGGAATTAGCAGAAGTCATTACACCCATACCAAGGGTTAATACACTACACAAGTACACATCCACATACATACACTTCATTCTCATCCATACATTTCATGAATTATACAAACTAAGTGTTCGAGCGAATACAGCAAGAACAAAATAGTCCAAACACAATTAAGTGCGATAAAGTCCAATTCGTGCATTTATCTTATTTGAGTGATCACATAAGCACGCAAATCGGGGTAACCAGGTTAGGATACAGAGTGTGAAGAAATCATACCTTTTTACCGGAATTTACTTTACCGGGTGTTCCCTTGTCCCTTTGGTTCACTCTTGTTCCTCGATCCTTATTCTCGAACCAATGACTACATGTCAAATGATTCAATTAATACTAAGCATTACAATACATACATAATTACTACTCCCGTACTTACCCCGTTATCCCGTTATTTCGGTATAACTTAATGTTCTTTATATTCACAACTTTCTTACCTTCTTTACTTTAGCATTAACGCCTTAATCATGCACACCGACCCACTCTGGGTAGGTCGCCTGGGTAGGTCGGCTGCAGAGAGTACCCGGGTTACAGAATTGGCCTGACCGACCCAGTCTGGGGTAGGTCGCCTGGGTAGGTCGGCTGCAGAACCCCTTTTAATTATCTACTTTGGACTCCAAATTCACCTCAATTCTCACCCAATCTTTTCCTACTCATTTCCACATGTTTTCTACATGTTTAAACACTAATTAAATCCTCTAATTCACCTTAGTTCATCCATCAATTTCATTTTTCACTTCTAAATCAACTTACACCATTTTTCTCACTTCTTCAACACATGCAACAGTTTTTGTTTCTCTTTTGCTACAGATTTTTAAACCAACTTCTACCATCCAATACTTCCTCTACCAATACCATTACTAGCATCCCAAATACATTTCCAAGCAATTACAACATCTGTACCCAAGTCCAACATTCTTTTTACTAAGTCTTGTACTCTCATTCTTCCTAATTCCTCCAATGAAATCCAATACCTCTTGCTACAGATTTTGTTTTCTTCTCTCTGCTACAGATTTTTCCCTAACTCTTATACTCCAATACTCCCTTACATAGTGCCACTCTTAGCATCTTAAATACCTTACTCATATCCTAGTTCCATCCTCTTATCAAGCTCATATCCAAATCTGTTTCAAGATACTAAACACTCCTTTTAAGCTCTCCAAATACACCTAGCTACCACCTAGGTTACTTCCTCTTCTTAAACACTTAAGTCCTCTCATTCCTACACAAAATTTGACATAGTCTCCCCTATAATTCTTACTTTGCTCACACACTACTTCAGCTCACAATGGCTCATTTTCACAACCTGTTTATACCACACATTATACTCACATTTCAACTCCACTACAACACCATAAAATTCCTGCACATACACATTCAATACCCAATGTTTTCCCAAGCTTTTAAACATCATTTAAAAACTTCAAAACTGTTACATTACCATTCCTCATTATACTACAACATACTCATTACCCATTACTCAATACATTACTCATTTTTACTACTCAAAATCTGTTACATTACACAATGCAAAACTAGTTCAAGGTAAGAGACTTTACCTTGTTCTTTCTAGTTTTCTTTTTTCCTTCCTTCTTCCTTTCTTCTCTTCCTTTTTTCTTTCTTTTCCTTTCTTTCCTTGTTCTCGGTCTCAAATGGAGTTCACACACCCATGCTACAGCCCATACATTCCACCATTCAATACAAAAACTAACCCTTAACCATTCTTCAAGTTTTAATGTAGGTTTTAGGGTTTAGAAATTTCATTACCTTGCAAGGGTGTAGGTAGTGTTTGGAATGGCTCAAGAACAAGATTCTAACTCCACCAACAATGCCAAAATCGGCTAGAGTATAAGGAACAACAAAAGTTTAGTTTCCAAATTTCATTTTGCCCACAAGGGCTAGAAAAAGATGGAGTTTTGAGAATATTTTTACCTCAAAGTAACAAGGAGAAGAAGGTGGTTCTAATGGTGGTCTTGAAGCTCCAAATGGGGCATACCCATGAAAACGAAAGTGCTCCTTTCGGATTTTGAAAAGAGGGAAGTGTTCCTCTTGATGAGAGGAAGACAATGGTGTAATTTTTGGAGCAAGTTTGGGCACTCAACAAGAGGAGAGAAGGGAGTATTTTTGTAGGTTGTTCAAAACCTCCATGGCTGTCGCTGGGAAGGAGGAGAAGAAAGAAATTAGAGAGGAGAAGGAGGAGGCTTACGTGAGTGAAGAGAATAGAGTAGGAGAGAGAGAATGTGAGGTAGTAAAAGTAGTTACTTTTTGATTTTTATTTGTTTTGTCCTTTTGCTCATAAGAAGGGAATTAAAGGGGTGTGAATGGGGCTCAAAATCGGACACACTCACACAGCCCATGTGGGTTTTAAAATTTTATTTACAATATTGGACACACTAGTTTGAGTTATTTGTGCTTTTACCCCACAACTTCCCGTTTTTGACAGTTTTTACTAATTTCTCGTTTTATTGATTTTATTGGTTCTAAGGCTTCACTAATATTTATTAATGATTATTTAGTGACCAAAATTGTTACGAGTCTATTTGACCCGCTTAAAGCCACGTTTTCCCGGTTACCTCGAAAAACACGCTTTAATGTTCATTAGTGTTTTTAATCCATTTTAAGGATCCGTTTTCTTCAGGATTTGTTCCCTAATATTTATTTAGACTTAATTAAGCCTTTAGTATCCATATAATACGCCAACCGAGGTCTCATACCTCATGTGGTTATTTAACGCTTATTTAGCGTTTTTCGCTTTTTAAGCGTTTCTTTATTTCTTTTGACTTTATTTTCCCTTACAAATATTTCTTAATCATTATTAGGCTCTTAAATACCTATTAGGATAATTTAATCGCCATATTTAAGGTCGGGGTATTTCAATTATGAAAATTCTCATATTTTTTATTCAAAACAACATATCATTACTTCGCATTACCGTAAAGTATATCAATATAATATCTTATGTAACTTAGTTTTATCTAATAAAAAGGTTCAAAGGTTTTAAGTACCAAATTCCTATTTATTAACCTTCCTATAAATTCTCACTACTAAATACCTCACTTAACTGTAAACTCACATCCTGAATATTGGTAATAAATGTATTTTATATGGCTTATCTAATTCTAAGAAACTTAAGGATAATTGTTTAGATAAATTTCCAAATCATCGTTTAATATAGAATATATCATAATCCTTTTAATGATTCTATCTTAAAACATTAAGTTATATTCCACTACCATAAAAGTTAAGAAATGATTAAATATAGACTACTAATCCACCTCCCATTTAGACGTAAAAGTATTTTACTTATTGTATTATGGTTCCTATACCAAGAATATTTAGATGTAATCGTATTACATTTTTTATCATTAATTATAGAATAAGATCTATTTGTGCAACATTTTAGGTAATCTAATCACAAATTTCCCTAAGTTTTAACCTATTAATCACTTAATCCCAATTTTAGATTTAAATCCTGGTTATTGACAAATAATACTATACATGCATTTTAATATGGTTATATATAAACCTTGGAAACTCAAAGGTAACTCTTAAGCCTAATACATAACTATAATCTAATACCACCTCATATAATATTCTTCTATTAGTACTCTGTAGAGGTTTAGTTTAACTTATTAATTCCTTCGTATTATATTCCTATAAGGTATCTAATTTTATTTATGTTAAATGTGTATATATTTATATATACTAGGATTTGTTCAAAACATTATTTATGTAGTTTGTTGTATTTAATTATGTTTAATAACTTTTAGGCATAACTACAACCGACCTATAGTTCATTAAATAAAGTGTTTCCTTTAATTATTTAATATATATAAGTGTACCCGTACTAGAAATCAACTAAGACATTCCCTATGTAACATATCATATTTAAACTATTTTATTAATACAACCTTAAACTGTATTCCAAGTATGTTTCGTTAAGTATTTCTTTTAACTATATCTTAGGATACTAGCTCTTATAATATTTAGTTATTATAAGTGTTAATTCATTAGTTCCTTGCTTTACTCTAAGTTACTACTTTATTCCCTTTTTATAAATGCGTAATATATATATATTTATTCCTTAGTTTAATTAAAAATATTAACTCCCATAAATAAAATGTAGAATAATTAAATTCCTTGATTTACATAAGTTTCTACTTAAATAGGTATATATACATATATGTAAATAATTTCACTTCTCATAAAAACTAATACACAAACATTTATAAACTTACTGTTATAAAATGTTAATTTAGTTTCCTTTATTTTCCCCAGCTTAAAAGTTAATTAACAAACCATACTTTAATTTTTGGTTACATTAAAAACCTTATATTATTGGTTATTCTTATGAAAAACTCATAAACACAATTTTTAAAACCTTTTACCATTGCCCAAAAATTCCCAAATTTAATATACAGTAACTATACCATTTTAGACATATTATAAAATTTTTATTTCATAAAAATATCTTTTTAATTTAGCCAAATAATTCCAGAAAACCCGTAACTTGCAAAAATCATAACTTATGTTTAAAAACTCCAAAACCATAATAATTTACATCAAAATAAACTAGATTAAATAAGGAATCTATGGTTAAAATGTCAAGTCAAAATACCTTCGGGAAGGTATTTAAATTAACCCAACAAGTTAGGGTTATTTACTGAAATCGTAATAAAAACTTAATCTTTTAATTTGAAACGATCTAATCTCAGCCGTCCGTTTCTTATAACTACAATCGGACGGCTGCTGAAAGCCCAGTTCTTCATCCGCCCCCAAATCGACTCGAGTACTAAATCTCGATTTTCTCACAATCTACAGAACGAAATCGAGTGATTCTTGTTTCTATGGTTTAGAAATCAAATTTCGGTTCTAATGATACCTGTTTCCCCAATTATAATGCAGTGTACGATGGAATTCGAATTCAATTCGAATGTTAGGGTTCTAAGTTCGATTCGATTACAATCTTGCAAAATTCTACACATACAGAGCATAATAACCTGAATTGGTTGTTGGGTTAGGTCAGATACATGATTACTAGCAGCAATAACGGAGCAATTTGACCGGAAACTCACCGGAGTTGCAAAAACGGAGGAATTCGATTTCGGGAAATCTGGAAAAATCCGAACTTGAGCTGTTCGAGTAGTGAACTTTGGAGATCTATAAAATACGTTCTAGATCGAGTTAGGCCATGTTCTTGGGCTCATTAGAAAGAAGAAACATAGCTCTACACAATGATAGCAAGAACTAATCCTAACTCGCACCACACAGAAAGAAATTGAAGTCGCAAATCACGAGTTTACCTCTCTGTTTCGGTATTATTTTATGAGCTGGCGAGACCGAAACTTTAGACACCTTTCCCTTCCAATCGGTTGAGAATTGGCTTAGACCATAAACATGAAAGTTTTAGAGGAATTCGAGCTCTTCAAAACGAGCTAAAGAACATGGAATTTGGATGAGTAACGAAGAAGTTATGGCTGATCGAAGTTACCTGATTCGAAGAGAAAACTGGAATTGCAGTTTCGGTTTTTGCAGGGTGGCTACTTTGACTCGATTTTCCGGTTGATTCAGAATGAATTAGGGTTTGTATGAGTTATAGTTGTTTAGAGGGAATGTAGGAGAAGACAACAAAGAAGACGACATTGAAAAATATGGAGAGATGAAAAAGTTATAGCCGTCTAAAGTTAGGGCGAAATCATGAATTCTGTTACCGAAATTCAAGGGATAAATTGGCTAAGTGTTGGTGACCCGTGACAGAGTGACACGTGGCATCTTTCAAATTTTTGACTCAAAACTTCAATCTAGCATAACTTTGGCTAGGATGATCCGTTTTTGACGTTCTTTTTATCGATCTTCATGGTTTTCCATAACCTATTTATTGGTATAGGTTTCATGACCTGGTTTGACCATTCTCAAAAAGTCAACTCTAACAAGGCTTAATAAGCTTTAAGGTTTCTAGAATTTTATATTGACTTTTATGTTTCAAAACAATGTTTCAACACTTCCTAAAATCTTTATAATATATTTGAAGTGTTTAGAAATTTTCCCAAGATTTATTGTCTTATAAATCTTATTATTAAATTCATAATACTATATAATGATGTATAATAATTAGGGTTAAATAGGAGAAAACCCCTAAATAAATTTCACAATTCCATATAATAATTGAATATTCATAATTCCATATAATAATTTAATACTTAATAGTATTATTAAGGTTTAATAAAAGAAATCCCCTAAATTAATTTAGGGGTATTTCAGTATATCCCCCTTAAAAGAAACTTCGCCTCGAAGTTTAAAAATCAACTAATAGGCACTCACACCGCTTCGGGTGTGCTGAGACAATAATAATTCCAATGAAATTCCATACCAATCCAATCCTTTATTTCCATCCATTTCCATAACAACATTCCACTCGAGATTACTCAAAATCAAAACAAACCAAGATATACCAAGACATAGCATGATGAAAATCAACAGTCACATACTGTGTCATATTGTAAAAACCAAGCACATACAAACACCTCTCATTCTGCTAATATTGTTCTCCTTTTACTAACAATGCAACGAGGCATAATCCGGATGAGATAACGAAGGAGGAGTATGCCAGCATATCCCCCTTAAAAGAGCTAAGGTACGCCCTCGTACCGCTACTAACGGCACAATCAAAGAATTCAACACCTTATTAACCAGCTTTGTTGTGAATTTTACTGCACCGTTGATTTTATCTATGATCGTTACATATATCTGTATCTCTTGATTGTTATGTATTTGTATTTCCTCGGTGGTTATAAAATTTTATCTTATGATTATTATCCATTCATTATATGTCCATTATATGTTCATTTTATTATATCAATTATATTAACAAGCTACTACTCAGGTGTAACACACTTGAGTAGTTTAAAATAATATTTCAGATCATTTAATAATTCTAGATAATCGTTCGAAATTATCTTCAAGGGTTTATTAGCCAACCATATGTTAAAACTCTATAAAATAAATATTTTCTGTGACTTTCCACGTTTCAATTGTTTTTATAATTAACTATAGTATTCTAGACGAACCATTAGGTATTTACTTCATAAAATTTACTTATTATATTTACATAATTTCACACAAGGCCGAGTTTTAGGAAGTTCTTATTAATTATAATGTAGCTCCAAAAAAAATCTGATTCCT
The DNA here is from genome assembly GCA_023374045.1 of Limonium bicolor. Lineage (NCBI taxonomy): Eukaryota > Viridiplantae > Streptophyta > Magnoliopsida > Caryophyllales > Plumbaginaceae > Limonium > Limonium bicolor. The sequence goes on from CM041782.1 coordinate 253,557,022, forward strand.
TTATCTTAAAATTTATATATTTTTTTAAGGTAGGGACTCTATATAAAATTTTAAGTCAAATGAACTAGTCTGATGAAAACTCACTCACTCTTGGTAATTATTTTTCTTAAGGTTTGTTCTATGTAAGTATTCTTCTGATTATTTAAATCTTAGTACCCTTAGACAATGGTGGCTTTTGTAAATATCACTCTTTAAACTTCTAAATAAACATGAGGATTTCCAAATCTTTAAGTAACTCTCAATTTTTCACTAGACGCTCAATACTCCGAGTATTTAAGGCTCAATAATATTTAGTTTATTATTACTCATGTGTTTTCACTCCATAGGTAAGTATTTTTCACCAAGGATTTAACTCGGTAAACTCTTTACATGTATAAATTTAGTACTGGATCTTATATATAAGTTTTGAATTGTTCATTGTGGCTAGTAATGAAATATGCCTAGCTCAAGATTTCATGATGGTAACGTCTTACCACCAATCCTCCTCAAGTTCAACATAATGCATCACTTCCATGGAAGATTATTTTCGGTCAGATGACAAGGCTTGTCTAGCCCCTAAACTTCCAGAAGTGGGTGTGCACCCCCACTACTTTCAGCCTAGGAGTTCGTCGCACCAGGCACTTCCCGTAGGGTGTTAGGTTTAGGTGTTTTCTTTCTAAAGTTAGCATAGAGTTTTAGTGTGGTTTATGGGTTCGGGTGTATGCTACTAGTGTTTGTTACTTAATAATTTTCTAGACTTAAGATTTATTCAAATATTACCTTTAGGCAACATTTGTACCAAGTAATTCTTGAGATTTATTTTTAAACCTTAAAGGAGTTGAAGTACTTCACATAATATCAATACTAATTTAGTTATGTAAAGTTCCATTTGTATACTGTTTTCAACCAAAAGTATTCTTTAAAATTCTAGGAATTTGTGTACTAGCTTTTAAAGGATTGCATTTTTAGCAATGTATTCTCCATGAGTATGCTTTTGAAAAATAGCTTAATATTTGGTTTATCTCAACCAAAATCTTATCGTACTTAATATAGGATGTTCCAAACTATATATATATATATATATATTTGTAGTTTATTGTTGGAACGGTATAACAACACATCACACTCAACAGACATTCACAAAAGAAAAGTGTGTAAAGGAATCGTTCTCAATTCCAAAAAGGGTTAGGAGTCGTGCCTTACTGGAGAGATGAAAAATATGGAGAGATGAAAAAGTTATAGCCGTCTAAAGTTAGGGCAAAATCATGAATTCTGTTACCGAAATTCAAGGGATAAATTGGCTAAGTGTTGGCGACCCGTGACAGAGTGACACGTGGCATCTTTCAAATTTTTGACTCAAAACTTCAATCTAGCATAAATTTGGCTAGGATGATCCGTTTTTGACGTTCTTTTTATCGATCTTCAAGGTTTTCCATAACCTATTTATTGGTATAGGTTTCATGACCTGGTTTGACCATTCTCAAAAAGTCAACTCTAACAAGGCTTAATAAGCTTTAAGGTTTCTAGAATTTTATATTGACTTTTATGTTTCAAAACAATGTTTCAACACTTCCTAAAATCTTAATAATATATTTGAAGTGTTTAGAAATTTTCCCAAGATTTATTGACTTATAAATCTTATTATTAAATTCATAATACTATATAATGATGTATAATAATTAGGGTTAAATAGGAGAAAACCCCTAAATAAATTTCACAATTCCATATAATAATTTAATATTCATAATTCCATATAATAATTTAATACTTAATAGTATTATTAAGGTTTAATAAAAGAAATCCCCTAAATTAATTTAAATTAATTTAGGGGTATTTCAATTAGCCATGTAATGTTAGAATGAGATGAGGAATGAGATGTAAGATTGAAGCACATGTTGTAAACAGGATGGTCATGAATAAAATAATAGTGTTGTTCATATAAATTGTTACGTTTCTTGTTATACCATCAATACTCATGAAGCTTGTGAACACAATTAGGTTATGGACTCGGTACGGAAGGTGCACTAAGCATACTCACAGAGGCACAGGCCGACGCCAGCGGTACTATCCTCACCGGCACCTTTCCGATTAATGGGATTGAGGCATCTGTTCTCTTCGACTCAGGGGCCTCGCATACCTTTGTTTCTGCATCATTTGCGAGCAGGTTGGGGCTAGACGCTGATGAGCTACCCGACTTCACGGTTACGCTCCCGTCTAAGGAGAAGGTTCGTTGCACTCGTTACTACCGAGGAGCCACTGTCAAAATTAAGGGAGAAGACTTTCCAGTCAGTTTCATTGAGTTCAGTAAGCTAGGATTTGATGTTATCTTCGGGATGAACTGGTTGGAGCGGCACAAGGGACGTATCCTCTGCGCCGAGCATAGATTGCTGCTCAGGAGTCCGTCTGGGGTAACAATATCATACCGCCAGAGGCCCAGAGAGCCTTCGACTAAGATCATCACCGCCATGGCAATGTATAAAGAATTGAGGAGAAAGGAAGAAGTATACCTCTGCTATGTACAGGACATAGAGAGAGACCCTGAGTTCGACCCCGACTTACCGGTAGTGTCGGAGTTCCCCGACTTATTTCCACGGGAACTGCCCGGCATGCCACCCACTCGGGAGGTAGAGTTCACCATCGAGCTGCTACCTGGTACTGGACCGATAGCCAAGGCACCATACCGTATGGCTCCGGCAGAAATGACTGAGTTAAAAGAACAATTGAAAGATTTGTTGGATAAGGGATTCATTAGACCAAGTGTGTCACCATGGGGAGCGCCAGTCCTCTTCGTGAAGAAGAAGGATGGTAGTCTCCGCCTCTGCATCGACTACAGAGAGCTGAATGCAGTGACAGTGAAGAATAAGTACCCACTACCCCGCATTGACGATCTGTTCGATCAGTTGAAGGGAGCATCTGTGTTCTCAAAGATTGATCTCAGATCGGGGTATCATCAGATAGCCATTAAGGAGGGAGACATTGAGAAGACGACATTCCGGACATGATACGACCACTATGAGTTTACAGTGATGCCGTTCGGTTTGTCGAACGCACCGGCGAAATTTATGGATCTGATGAACCGCTTATTCCGGGAGCAGCTGGACAAGTCGGTTGTGGTTTTTATTGATGACATTTTGATATACTCGAAGTCTAAGATTGAGCATGAGGAACATCTGAGGAGGGTATTGGAAATACTGAGGGAGAACCAGCTATATGCTAAGTTCTCCAAATGTGAGTTTTGGCTTGACCAGGTCTCTTTCCTAGGTCATGTCATCGCAGATGCTGGGATCGCAGTGGATCCAGCAAAGATTGATGCCGTACGTACTTGGCCAAGGCCGAAGACTGTTACCGACATCTGGAGCTTTCTCGGTCTGGCAGGTTACTACAGGAGGTTTGTTAGAGATTTCAGCAAGGTCGCGAAACCGATGACCAGTCTGATGAAGAAGGATGCACCGTTCTTGTGGACAGTTGACTGTGAGAGATCGTTTCAGCGCTTGAAGGACTCACTGACCACTGCACCGGTTCTGACCATTCCAGACGGTACAGAGGGCTTTGAGGTTTATTGTGATGCATCCGGCAGAGGGCTGGGTTGCGTGCTCATGCAACATGGCAAGGTGGGGGCATATACCTCACGCCAGTTGAAGAAACATGAGGAGAACTACCCCACGCATGATTTAGAGTTGAGAGCTGTAGTCTTCGCTTTGAAGATATGGCGCCACTACTTATATGGGGTTAGTGTCACGATCTATACCGATCACAAGAGTTTGAGATACATATTCACTCAGAAGGAGTTAAATCTTCGAAAGAGGAGATGGTTAGAGTTTCTGAAAGACTATGACATTGACCTCCAATACAAAGAGGGGAAGGCCAATGTTGTAGTAGATGCCCTGAGCCGTCGAGCACACTCACTCCATTCGCTAGTTTCTTTCTCCATCTTGGTTGATGAGGTGCGAGAGGCTCAGAGGACAGATGAGTACATGAGAGAGGTCAGACAGAAGCTGACAGATGGTACCTTTGAGAGTCAGAAATACGACTTCAGACTTCATGATGATGATCTGATCAGACTTAAGGGCCGGTTATGTATACCACGGGGCAACACGGATCTGAAAGACCGTATACTTAGAGAATCACACTGTTCTTCAGTTTCCATCCATCCGGGAGCCTCTAAAATGTATAAGGACATGAAGAGATACTTCTGGTGGTCGGGGATGAAGACAGATGTTACCGAGTTCGTCTTGAGGTGTCTCACATGCCAGAAGGTGAAATTCGAGCACCGACGACCGGGCGGAATGGTACAGTCGATGCCAGTTCCGGAGTGGAAGTTCCATGATATCTCCATGGACTTCGTAGTTGGGCTTCCACCTGCTAGGGGAGGTCTCAACATGATATGGGTGGTGGTGGATCGCCTTACCAAAGTAGCCCGATTCATACCGATGAAGGATACTTGGAAGGTGACCAAATTAGCTGAGTTATTTGAGAAAGAAATCATGAGACATCACGGGATACCAAAGACCATAGTGTCAGATAGAGATACCAGATTCCTTTCGAGGTACTGGAGAGCTACCAGAGAAGCGTTGGGTACAGAACTCAAGCTGAGTACCGCGTTCCATCCTCAGACAGATGGTCAGACTGAGCGTACTATTCAGACACTCGAGGACATGCTGAGAGCATGTGCCTTAGACTTCCAGGGCAGTTGGATTGACAGATTGCATCTGATCGAGTTTTCTTACAACAACAGCTATCACGCTTCGATCAAGATGGCACCTTTTCAAGCGTTGTACGGTAGACCATGTCGTACACCGCTCTGCTGGGATGAGTCGAGTGAGACGGTCATTATAGGACCATAGTATTTAGAACAAGTTAAGGCTGAAGTTCAGCAAATTAGGGAGAACATGAAAGCTGCTCAAGATAGGCAGAAGTCGTATGCTGATGTTCGACGACGGGACCTGGAGTTCACAGTGGGCGACCAGGTATTTCTGCGAGTTTCACCGATGAAGGGTGTATTTAGGTTTGGGCAGAAGGGCAAATTAAGCCCGAAATTTGTTGGTTCTTATGAGATTACGGAGCGGGTGGGCCCGGTTGCTTACAGGTTAAATTTACCTGCTGAGCTGGGTAAAGTGCATGATGTTTTTCATGTTTCACAGCTAAAGAAATACATGCACCACCCCTCCCATGTGTTAGAACCTGAGAGGTTGACTTTGGAACCAAATATGAGATCTGTGGAGACTCCTCAAAGAATCTTGGACAGTAAGACTTGGGACACTCGCCACAAGTCAGTGCGACTGGTGAAGGTTCTCTAGTCTAACAAGGATATCGAAGAGGCCACGTGGGAATTAGAGGATAAGATGAGGGCGAAGTACCCTTCATTGTTTACTGACTAGATCGTCTGTATAGGGTACGGGGCGTACCTCCTTTTTAAGGGGGGTAGAGCTTCCTCGCTTTTGAGTTAGGAAACGATCATGTTTGTCGTTTGTTTGGTTGTTTAAGGTGTGAATTTGTGTAAGTTGCTACACTTCGGTGTAAGTTTGAGTTATGTATAATACTTATGTATTGTATTTGAGATTGACCTTTGAGTCTTGAGATGTGTGAATGTGAATATAAGATGTGGTGTTAAGATTAAGGGAATTGAGTATCGTGAATGATTAAGCACATATGTGAACTTTGAGGACAAAGTTCTTTTAAGGGGGGTAGATTGAAATACCCCAAACTTAGATATGGTTTTAAATGATAAAATATATATAGGAGGCTAAATAATGCCTTAGAAACATTAAGAAACATTTCTAATCAAAGAAAATATAAGGAAACACCAAAAGAGCAGTTTAAGCAAAAACATGCTCTAAGCTTGGAGAGACTTGGGAGAGTACCCAAATATTATTCTAAGACCTTAGTAATATCCTAATGGTCATTTAAATCAATTACCAAAGAAAACCAAGCTTGAAAACAAGTTAAAACACAAAATGTGCTTTAAGGAGTCTTAAAGCACGTTTTTGAAAAATTGTCTTGTAAATGAGTTTTGAATGGCTAAATGCCCATCATTACTCTTTAATTAACATGTGTACTATATAGTATCACATTTGGAAGTCTGTATCAATGGGAAATCAAAAATTTCACAACAATGTGCCTTGTTTTGTGAATAGTAAATTAATTAAGCTAGTTTATAACATAAGTCAATATAAGTGAGATATTTGGTCAATAAAGACTTAAGTACCCCTTGTTACTAATGGGGGCCAGTTTCTTATAAGGTGAGTCACCACCTTCATGACTCATTAAGCAAATAAAGACTTATAAAGCAAAAGTACTATTCACCTTTTAACATAAATATCACACTTTACTTACCTCTCTCCTCACTTCTTCATTCTCCTTTGTTTCCCATGGTTTCTTGCTCTCTCTCCCTTCTCCATTAACGTGAAGCATACCTCCATGCTAGCTTCATCTAGCCTTGCACACAACTCACTCATTTTAGCTCCAAAACCTAAACAAATTACATATTCTCCTTAGTTAGCTCAAGCTCTCTCTTTCTATCTTTTCAAAACTTCAAGAGCTTCATTTGGGTCTCAAGTCAAACCACCATTAGAGGAGGAAATTCAAGTTTGGAGACTTCACTGGCTTCTCCATTCTCTTAAGTTAAAGAAAGTGTAAGAAAATCTAGGTTTCCATTATTTTCTTCCTTGTCCGAAAATTTACACTCATGGGACTCCATGTTTATGCCTTGTTCTAGCTTGTTTTCTACTCTTCAAAGGATTGAGGAGGTCCTTCTTGCTTCATATCCAAGCTTGTCTTGAGAAACCAAGGTAAAACAATCACCTTAATACCTTAAAGCACATTTTTAACCTAGGGTTTGTTCCTTAGGGTTAATGTATTATCTAGTACTCATTGGAGTCATTGGATATTGGTAAGAACATTGGCAAGGAGATATATATTGGTGACCGAGATTGAGCAAAGAAAAACCTAAGGAAGAAAGCTTTTAAAGCTTGTAAAAGAACAAGGTAAATTACTTACCTTAAGGAGTTTTATTGTTTAAGGGAATGGGATTTAGATATGTGATGAGTTTAGTGTGGAATTATATTAGAAAGGGGTTATATATAACCTAGGAGAAATAATGACTATACTTGTGAACTTGTGACTAAGGAGCAAATGAGAAAAAGAGATAGTTTAAGGATATCAAGGTGAATTACAAGAAGCATTTTATTTCAATGGGAGCCTTGTTGTGTGCATTCGCAGGTTGAAGGCAAATATATGTGGAAATTCAGTGGTTAAGATTATTGTCATTTAAGGGCCTAAGTGCCAAGCATTTAAGTTTATGCACTATAAGATGAAGTGGTGTAGTTTTGGTGTAAATTGTGTGTTAAGGTGTTGTGGTGAGAATTTGTGTGGTATTGGTTGTTTGGTGGAGAAAAACCAAGTGTTAGGATGTATTATATACTAGAGAACCCATGGCAAAATTTAAAGGAGAACTTAAGTGTTTGAGATGTTCTAAGGGAATTTAATGACTAAGGAAGTGCTAGGATGTTCTATAGGTTGTCTTGAGGAAAAAGGGTGAGATTAAGGTGTTCTAATGACTTACAATGACTTAGGTATCACCATGAAGGATTTAGGAATCAAGAAAATGTATTTGAGTATTTAGGACTTAGGCAAATGTTGGTAAACAACTAGGAAGGAAATAATGTGTTGATGGATGGAAGTTTAAGCTTGTGAAGGAACTTTAAGTAAATGCATAAAAGAGGTTTAGATGATGAAAGATGCTTGGGAGATGATGTTATAGTGGTGAGGAAAACATTTGGCATAGTGGTTACATTAGGTATGAACCACCACCTAGAAACCTAGTGGAAAACATTACAAGTGTTAGCATTATTACAAGGAAAATGCATAATGACTAAGGTGGATCTTGGTGAATGATTTAATGTGTTTAGAGGAGGGCTTAAGGTGTATTTGAGGTGCCCAAATGAGGTTGTAACATATTAGGATATATGAGGAGAAGTTTGGAGTTGAAAAGAGAATTTAGAATTAAGGTTCTGGAGCTGACCGACCTTAGGACCGGACCTGCAAGGTCGGTCGAGCTCAGATTACACTACCGGAGAAAGTTTCTGGAATCGACCGAACATAGGACCAGACTTACAAGTTCGGTCGGGCTTGTATTTTGTGAAGGAATTAAGTCTCTGGAATGGACCGACCTTGGGACCGAACTTGCAAGGTCGGTCGTGTCAAGAATTTTGTACGGTAATAAGTCTCTGGAATCGACCGGACATGGGACCGGACTTGGCAAGTTCGGTCGAGCTCAAATTTCCCTCGGGGAAACTCTCGGGAATGGACCGACCTTGGGGACCGGACTTGCAAGGTCGGTCGGGGTAGAATTTTCAAACGGTAAAGTGTTCTGGAATGGACCGACCTTAGGTAAGGTCGGTCGGAAGTTCGGTCGAGCCTAAAAATAAAAAAAAAAAATTTTGAATTCTAAGAATGGTAATAGGTAATAAGGTATACCTTTGGTAGGGTGGTAATGATTAGGACCCTAAGAACTTAAGGGATTAAGTTGAGTTAAGTATAAGTTTTAATGTTTAAAGTTAAGTTTGTAAGCTAAGTGGCAAAGACTTGAGAGGTTGTTGAATGGGAATCTTTAGGGACTAAGTGAGTTAAGTAAGGTGCAAATAACTAATGACCTAAAAATGAATGAATGATTTAGGTTTGTGAATTGGGACAACGAAGAAGGATAATCAAACAACGATCGACGGTGAACGGTACAATCCTTCTTGTGACCTGCTTGTTAACGAGGTGTCCCTCGGCTTGTGTGCTATCTGTTTAATTGCTATGACTAAAACAAGATAAAGCATGCAACCGGTTATATTGTTCTCGTTGTGTATGTGTTATATTTACACTAACCCGCGAGACTTGAGATTGTTACTAACCAAGTTTAGTACTTACTGAGTTAAGAATAAGATTTAAGTTTGGTGGTTGTTGGTTAATGCCCGTTAGGGCTTAGCTAGCACATGGTGATTAAGACTTCTACTAACTGGAACTTGAGTGAGGAAACCCGGGACCGATCTCCGGTCATGCATGCTAAGGAAAAAGGGGGACGGTATCTGAATCAAATCCGCCCTCCGCTTAAGGACTTGTCTTCGGACTTGTAGCCTAGGGCCGGCTGCCGGCTCAGCTACGCTGGACTCCCGTCCAGAGTAGGTGGCATTAAGATGGTGCGGTGGGATCACCTAAATCCCAGGTTTGAATTAAGCTACAACCATTCCCTTCTAGGAACGGTTTGTATACTGAGAATAAGTTAAGATTGAGATTAAGGTAAGGAACTGAGATTAAGGAAATGAGGATTAAGGAGGGGATTACTAACCCACTTGATAAGGGAATGCTTGAGTCGTTTATTGTTTGTGAACTATATGTGTTCATCTGTGGTTATTGTTATTGCACTTCATATTATGCATGTGTATGTAATCAATTTCCATGCTATTGACAATTAGTCTTCGTAGCCCCGTTAGCTTGGGGCCATGACAGGGTGTACCAGCATTCGTGCTGACCCCCTCGGGGGCTATTTTTACACTTGTAGGTAAGAGACCCATGAGGACGCACTACGAGAGTAGGAGCGGTTAGACTTAGGGTGGGATGTTTATTTTGAGTTCGGGTTGCGCCTGTGCACCCAACTGTTTATATTTAAACTGATGTAAGGTTGTGATTATGATTTAGCTACTTGTACTCGGTTGGTTGTGGTATTGTGGATGTGATGTTTTGGTTGATTAAGTATTTTGGATAAGTATTGTAAGTGTTAAGGCCGGTACATTCTATCGATCAGACCGTGGCAAGGTCCAGGTGTTTATGATTTCCGCTGCGACATATTCGTTTAAGTGTTCAGTCTTGCGATAACCACGATTGGCTTTGGATGGGGTGTTACAAAAAGTAAAAACCCTGGTGGAAGTATGATTTTCTCATGCCCCGTAGACCGACTCATAGTGAGTATTGATTGACTAGAAACCCGTAGATCGGGTAGTCTCATAAACAATGGTAATATGCAAACACACACAAGCTATCGAATAAAGTATAACGATAACGCAAACATATGAACTCCCTAGAATGTGAGGAGTTGTTCGGGTTGAGTAATACCCGATAACGGTTAGAAAACCATAATGTACCAATCCACGAAATAAACAAGAGTGAAGAGATAAATGAACCTCCATCTAGAGGATAGTAGCTAGTACAAGATGTGAACTTGTAAGGAAGGTAAAAGAGACCTAAGGGATTATCTAACTCCCTTGAGACATGGTCGACCTCCTATATGAGGATTTTACCCGGTATAAGAAAATAACCGTAAGTGTAAGTATTTGAAATGTATGGGTAACCCTTGAAACTAAGATTACCAGAATTAAAGTAATGTTCCATAATCATTAGGAACATCGAGAGAGATGCTCTTAGACTAATATACATAATTATATTACAACTCCGAGAGAGGGGTGCATGGGAATGTGAGAAGTCCGAGAGTAGTCAGACCTATGAGAATGTAGTAGGAACTAAGAGAGAGTTCCGGGAGCTAGTAAACTAAGCTCGGAAGCCATTAGTTTTGGCTTAAGTATGTATTAAGAGAATCAAGCGAGAAGAGCGAAGGAGACCTGAAGTGTCTCAAGAACTATGTGAGCTTGAGTATTAGTAACCCAAGAGTGTGGGTGAGTATAAGAATGAGTAACCAGAGTGAATGGGTGAGAATAAGATTAAGTAACCCGAGTGTATGGGTGAGTTATCGAACAAGTAACCAAGGCATAGTGAGGTACAACCCTCAAGGCCTAAGAGTCAATTAACACAGCTAACAACCTTGTTATGTTAGTTAAGGATTGAATTCCATGGTTGGATGTGAATCCTTGTGTAGTGTACATATGTAATGTAATGTTATGTTGCATGTTGATTGAATTAAATGAATCTCATGCTCTCGACAAAAGTAGTCAGCGTACCGCGGTTAGCATGCGGTATATGTGAATTTCATATGCAGCTTTAAGCTGAGCCCCTAGGGGCATCGTTTTTGTTCGCAGATACACCAGAGACGAGACCGTTCGAGTGTAGGACGGGGTCGGTGGTTAGCATGGGTAGTTAGATTTAAATTACTTATGCATTTGAATGAGGTGTAAGACCGAACATGTTATCGACATCAATATATTGTAGACTCGGTATAGTAAAGAGATGATTTGAGTATTGTATTGTATTATGTACCCGGTTGTTCCAGTCCATCAGACCATTACTGTATGTGAAGTAGGCCTGGTTAGCCATATGGGTGGCTAACGGCGTTGTATCACCCTCTGTTGTAATAGAGTTCCGCTGTGAGTTTAATGGTAAATTATGACAATTTAAGAGGTAGTGACGAGTTTAGCAGTTGGGGTGTTACAACTGGTGATATCCAGACCTCAAATCAATTTTGGAAAATACACCCGCACCATGCAGCTGGTCGAATAGGTCATCAATTCTGGGTAAAGGGTATTTGTTTTTCACGGTGACTTGGTTGAGCTCTCTGTAATCGATGCACAACCTCAATCCTCCATCCTTCTTTTTAACAAATAAGACTGGTGCTCCCCAAGGTGACACACTTGGTCATCAATTCTGTTGGTGCCATCCTGTACGGCGCTTTCGAAATCGGTCCAGTGCCGGGCACTAGATCAATACTGAACTCCACTTCTCTGTCAGACGGCATGCCAGGGATCTCTTGAGGGAAAACATCAGGGAATTCGTTTACCACTCGGATTTTGGAGATTTTCTCTGTCTCCACATTCAAGTCTTGGACATAACAGAGGTATGCTTGATGGCCCTTCTTTATCTTGCCTAAGATGCTCATGGCCGAAACAATCTTCACCCCTGGTTTACTCTCTACCCCTCTGTAAGATATTCTTTGCCCTGAAGGTCCTTTGAGGATGACCTTCTTCTGAAAACAATCCACCCTTCCCTTATGCTTACTTATCCAATCCATCCCAAGAATTACATCAAAATCTTTGAGGTCAAACTGAATCAAATCAGCAACTAGGTCTACCCCTTTTACATTCACCCTTACTCCCTCTAATAAATTAGAACATTGAATCACCTCTCCAGATGGAATATATACAGAAACATATATAGGGGCATTCGCTACCAAATTCAATTTCTTCATAAAGGAGGAGGCTATAAAAGAATAGGAAGCACTAGTGTCAAATAGGATAAAAGCCGGAGTGTTCTGGACAAGGAAAGTACCAGTGATCACATTGTCTCCAGCTTCGGCCTCGACTCGACTCATCACATTAATCCATTCCAGATTGCGGTAGTTGTTGTTTCCATTGCTATTGTGGTTGTTGTTGCTACCTCCCACACTAGTATTCTGTTTATTGTTGTTCTGGGCAGCTCCTCCAGAGTTGTTCTGATTTTCACTTCGATTCTGGTAGTTCTAATTGTTCCTACTCACATTATGTCCACCTTGGCCTCCATTGTTCCTCTGAGGGCTACCACCCAAAGTATTTTTGTAGCACTCATATGATTTGTGGCCCTTCTTGCCACAAGTATAACATTTGACCCGATTTCCATTGCAGCCTGTCCCTGGGTGATCTCGACTGCATGTCCTGCAATGGTAATACCTCCTTCCTTGGTTTCCTGATCCCTGATTTTGATTTCCTCCAGATTTTGCCCGTTCATCATAGTTGGAATGAGGCATCTTATCTTGGCCTTGGCTAAGAAAGGATCCTCTTCTATCATAATTCCCTTCAACTTTCCTCTTGTTTCCAGCCTGAGCTTCTCTCTTCTTCTGCTGAATACGGTCAAGGTTAGCTGCTCTCTCATATGCCTCATGGAGGGTGGTAAACGTGAAGCAACTCAGAATTTTCTGCAGCCGAAAGGCTAACCCACCAATGAACTTCTCTATCTTAGCTGCTTCATCGGGAACTAGTGTCGGGGGAAATCTAGCCAACTCAATAAATTTGGTGTAGTATTCTTGAACTGACATTGAGAGCTGCTTCAACTCCTGAAATTCTTGGCATCTTCGTATCCTCACATGCTCTGGATAGAAACGCTTTCGAAGTGCCACCTTCAGTGCTTCCCAGTCAAAGTTGGGCTGAGCTTGGAAAGTGTCTCGATTGGTAGTTGATAAGTCGGGAATTTGTCTAAGTTTACTAGGCTAATTCATGCTTAATTATCTACGTTATGACTTTAAATTCCCTCCTTAATGCTTTATTTACACTTTATTGTTATATTTGTCTCCAATGATCGATTTGATATGTTTTCAGGATAAAATGCTCAACAAAGTGCTTAAATAAAGATTTTAGAGGTTGAGGCAACAAGTGGAAGTCAAACCAGAGTCAAAGGCTGAATTTCTTCTACTACTGCCGTGTTTTATTGAGGGTCCGGGTTTGTATCCTACTTTATAAAGCCGGACCATCCCGTCGAAGACCCTTCTGCCTAGTTTCAGATGTGGTCCGGGTTTACGTACTTGTTTGTAAACCCGAACCGTCTTCAAGTGAGAACCTTCTGCCGAGTTTTAGTGGTGGTCCGCGAATTTGCGTACTTGTTTGCAAACCCGGACCAATATAAGCGGAGCGCCGGAGATCTGTTTCGAAAATAACTGATTTCTATTATTTTATCTTTAAGAACTGTCGTGTATAAAGATTAAAGATAGAATTTGATTCTTATAAAAGGAGAGGCCTGCCAACGTGAGAGATATGCTTGGATACACCACAAACAATCACGATACAATAGAGAGAGTTAGCATATTTTGAGATTGATTCTGATTGGGAGTTTGGAGCAGAGCAGAGAAGGGAGTTCAACACGGAGACTTCACCAGAAGTCTCAGAACAGAGTTTCTTCTTGTTCTTTATTACTACTCATTGCAGTTTTGCTTATTGTAAACATGTCAATGGCTGAGTAGTTCCTTTAAATTCCGGTTTGCTATGTATCCCTAAATTGACTATTCCTGCTCCTTTGTGATATACTACAATTCTATTGAGTAAAGTTATTTTCCTTGCTTAATTTCTTTAATCGTTATAATCTGGCCAATTATAAAGATTAGTATTTTGTTAGCTTATATGTGACGACTGTGACTTTCAATTGAATACAGGAAAATAACCGGTTAGTTTACAGACGGTAATTCATCTAAATTGTTAATTGACCGATAATCTATATTGTTCTTAAGGCGGTTAGTAAACAGTGGGTTCGTAACGAGAGTTTGAATTCGGTCTTCGCTAACTAGAATTTGCTATGTGGGAGACCGGAGGTAAATTATCTTTGTTCTAGGGTTTTACTCATAATTGTCTTGGAATCACTTAGGGATAGGAATTACAGATTTAGGGAGAAGTAGTAAACCAGGATTTCTTTCCCAAATCAGTTTCGAAACAATTATTTTCTTGCTATTTGCAGTTTTACAATCTGTTTACAACTTTTAATTCTCATCAAATCAAAGCCCCCAATTTCCTGTTTTAATTTGCTATTTAGTCTTTTATTCCTTTATGTTTAGTAAAGATTAAAACAAGACATCGCCTCCTCTGGTTCGATACTTAGGGAATACTCTCTATTAAAACTTGCTAGAATTGACCGGTACACTTGCCGTTAGGTTTTATCCCAACAAGTTTTTGGCGCCGTTGCCGGGGAGGCACAGTTATTTAGTTTAATCTTTATTTTCGTTTATTTCATTTTAGTTAATATTATTTCGTTAGTCTATCTGCGTTTTGTTTAATGTGTGATTGTTTTGTTTTATTTTCCATAATTTTCTTTTCTTTATTTTATTTTGTTCGAGTGCTATTTTCTGAACCACCGTTCCTTTTGTTTTTGATTTCGATTAGTATAAGTGTTAGGTTAGGATAGTTTTATCTTTTTCTGTTACGTTTTATTTTAGATTTCCTTTTTCTACCTTTAAATTTTACTAATCTGTTTTAGGAGATAGCATAACTAATCGGCAAATCCTGTTAGTTAATCTGTTTTTAATTTGCTTTGATTTCTAATTTGATTTTGTTTAGATTCTTTTTTTTCTTCCAGATTTTATTCCTGATTTTATTTCTTTATTCTGGATATTCTGTGTTTAGTAATTAGAATTTTTATTTTCATATTTTGTGGGTTAATTTCTTTTTATCACTTCCTGGTTTTTGCAGATTTAATTTTATTGCTACTACTCGTTTAATTTACGCTATTACAGCTCCAATTTACTAACTTTCGGTTTATGGTTAAAACCCGCTCTGCAGGAGAACCGGAGTTCGAACTCAATCTCGAGATCGAAAGGTTTGCAAGACAGCTTCGTAAGGATCTGAATCTGGAACCACCGGTTGCAGAGAAGGTCCCTGAACCACCTGTTGTTGAGGAGGTACCGGACGTTCAACCAGAAGCTAACATGGCTAACAACGAGAGGCGCATGAGGGACTACACCCGTCCAAGTGTTGAAGGGTTGGTGTCGCCGATAATGATTCCTGCATTGCCGGCAGGAGTGAAGTGGCAATTCAAGACCCACTACGTGACTATGGTAATGAACGTACCTCAGTTCAGTGGGACCGTTACTGAAGACCCAAATGTCCACCTCACTACATTCCTGAGATTGGTAGGAGCATGTTCGACACCAGCTTCACTGGAAGGCATCGTGCTCGGACATAAGATTTCTAAGAAAGGGATCGAGGTTGACAAAGCCAAGGTTGAAGTAATAGAGCAGCTGCCACCACCATCGTCGGTAAAGGATATCCGGAGTTTTCTCGCTCACGCAGATTTTTATAGGCGTTTTGTTAAGGATTTTTCTAAGTTCTCTAAGCCTCTTTGCGATTTGTTACTTAAGGATACTAAATTTGAGTTTACAAAAGAGTGCTTAGATGCGTTTAATTCGCTTAAAGCTAAATTGGTTTCTGCACCTATTATTGTTGCTACTGATTGGTCGTTACCTTTTGAGATTATGTGTGATGCTAGTGACTACGCATTGGGAGCAGCTTTGGGTCAGAGGCATGACAAGGTATTGAGGATAGTCTACTACGCTAGTAAGACTATGAATGAGGCACAGAAGAACTACGCCACAATGGAGAAGGAGTTGTTGGCGATTGTCCTTGTTTGTGATAAATTTCGACCGTACATTATTGGCAGTAAAGTCATTGTGCACACCGACCATTCTGCTCTCAGGTATCTCTTTGGGAAGGTTGATGCTAAACCTCATTTGATAAGATGGATTTTACTTTTGCAGGAATTTCACATTGAGATTAGAGACAAACCTGGAGCGCAGAACGGAGTGACGGATCACTTATCCCGTATGGAAGCTCCAGATGATGGCAGGCCGATAAATGAGTATTTCCCATGAATATGTATACATGATCGGTCATTCCATGGATCCTTGGTATGCTGATATTGCGCATTTCCTAGCTAAGGGCATCGTTCCTCCAGAGTTGACATATCAGCAGAAGAAGAAGTTTTTCTCCACAGTCAAGCATTACCTTTGGGACGACCTGTTTCTGTTCAAGGTCTGTGCAGATGGTATGATTTGTCGGTGCATTTCTGAAGAGGAGGCTAGAGACATCATGTCGCATTGTCATTCTAGAGAAGCAGGGGGACATTTTGGTCCGGCTAGGACAGCCGTGAAAGTTTTGGAGGCTGGCTTCTTCTGGAGGAATTTAAATAAGGACTGTTATCAGTTTGTTTCCACATGCGACCAATGTCAGAGGCAGGGGAATTTATCCAGATGTCATGAGATGCCATTGAATTCGATCTTGGTGGTTGAGCCGTTTGATCTTTGGGGCATTGATTTCATGGGACCATTCCCATCCTCTCAAGGTAACCTATACATCTTGGTAGTAGTAGATTATGTCACCAAGTGGCTGAAGTGATAGCAGCACCTACCAATGATGCAAGAGTGGTGCTTCGGTTTTTAAAGAGGAATATCTTTACCCGTTTTGGTGTCCCACGAGCGATCATTAGTGACGGGGGTACACACTTCTGTAACAAACAGTTTGAAGCTCTTCTGCAGAAGTATGGTGTACGGCATAAGTTTTCTCTACCGTATCATCCATAGACGAACGGGCAAGCTGAGATCACCAACAGGGAACTTAAGTGGATCCTCCAGAAATCTGTCACATCCTCGAGGCGAGACTGGTCTCTTAAGTTAGATGACGCCTTATGGGCTTACCGAACTGCCTTTAAAACACTTTAGGTATGTCCCCATACAAGTTGGTTTATGGCAAGGCGTGTCACCTACCTGTGGAGCTGGAGCACAAGTCTTTTTGGGCAATCAAGGCATTGAATTTTGATCTGCAAAAGGCTGGTGAGAAGCATAAGTTACAGCTGTGTGATCTGGAGGAGTTTAGAGAGGAAGCTTATGAAAACGCCAAAATCTACAAGGAGAAGTCGGAGAGGTGTCATGATAAGCTGTTGGTCAAGCGTGAGTTTCACGTTGGGGATAAGGTTCTTCTATTCAACTGCTGTCTGAAACTATTCCCAGGGAAGTTGAAGTCTCGTTGGTCTGGACCGTTCACAGTGACAAGTGTCTCGCCTTATGGAGCCATCGGGTTAATCAATACAGAAGGGGAGACATTCAAAGTCAACGGGTCTCAGCTGAAACATTATCTAAGTGGTGATCTTGCCGAAGTCCATTCGGTGATCACGGTCCATGACCCTCCATACTGATCATACAGTTGCACGGTCTAGCCAAAGACCGAAAAGACGGGAAGCTTTCTAGGAGACAACCTAGTTTTGTGAGTTTTTACTATTTTTGCTTTTGTTTATTTCTAGTAAGTTTTGTTGTTTTGATTTTGTATTCTTGGACTAATGAGTTTGTTAGACATTGAAATACCCCGTAATTAAAAATGGTGATTAATTAGGCTAATAAGTAATTTAGAAGCTTAATTAAGTCTAAATAATCATGAGGGAACAAATCCCGAAGGAAACGGATCCTTAAAAAGGATTAAAAGCACAAACGAACCTTAAAGCGCGTTTTTCGAGGTAACCAGGAAAACGTGTCTTTAAGCGGGTCAAATAGACTCGTAACAATTTTGGTCAACTAAATAATCATTAATAAATATTAGTGAAGCTTTAGAACCAATAAAATCAAGAAAACGAGAAAATAGTAAAAACTGCCAAAAACGGGAAGTTGTGGGGTAGAAACATAAATAACCCAAACTAGTGTGTCCAATATTGTAAAAAGAATTTTTACAACCCATATGGGCTGTGTGTGTGTCCGATCCATGCCCCCACTCACACCCTTAATTCCCCCCTTATGTGCAAAAGGAGAAAGAAACTAAAAAGCAATAAAGTAAACTATTACCTATCTCACTCTCTCTCCTACCTCACACCCTCTTCTCTCACGTGTACACACCCATCTCCCTCCTCTCTTATTTCTTTCCTTCTCCAACCGACATCAATGGAGAATTAGCAAACCCCCACAAAATACTCCCTTCTCTCTTCTTGTTACTCCATTAAACCTTCTCCAAAAATTGTAAAAATTACACCATTGTCATCCTCGCATCAAGAGCAACACTACTATCTTTCCAAAATTCGAAAACAAGAACTTTCATCTCCATGGGTATGGAGAATTTGGAGCTTCAAGACTACCACTAGAACCACCTCCTTCTCCTTGTTCTTTTGAGGTAAAAATCTTCTTGAAACTCCATTGTTTTTCTAGCCTTAAGGGCAAAACGAAATTTGAAGCTAAACCCTTGTTTGCTTCTTTGAATGCTAGCCGATTTTGGAATTGTTGGAGAGTGGGAAATATTGTCCTTGAACCATTCCAAGCATTACCTACACCCTTGCAAGGTAATGAGATTTCTAAACCCTAAAACTTACATTAAGCCTTAAAGAATGGTTAGGGCTAGTTCTTGATATTGAAGTATGTATACGAATGGTTGTAGTGTAGAGATTGAATATTCATAGCTGTTGTGAGAAGAGGAAAGAGATAAAGAAGGAAGAAACAAGAAGGAAGAAAGAAAACTAAAAGAAGAAACAAGGTAAGGATGCTCACTTGTGTAGCCTTGTATATATATGTATGTAACAGATTTTAGTAACCTATGTAATGTGTATCGAATCTAGTAATGGGTAGTAGTGTAGTGTGTAAGAGGAAACAAATGTTTTAAACCTTTAAAAGGCATGTAAAATTTATTGAAACTTAGTAGGGATTGGGATGTTAAGTGCAGGAATTTTGTAGTGTTTAATGTATAGTATTGTGATGGAGAGTTGGTGTGTTAATGAGGTTATTGAAAACCGGTGAGATGATGATAATGTGTGAATAAACAATGTGGTGAGAGTATAAAAATATAGGGGAGACTATGTCGAAATTTACATAGGATTAGAACACTTAGTGAACTAGAAACTAGGTGAAAAATATAGGGTTGTAACAGATTTTGAGTAAGATGGTTAGAGGGTAAGTTGGGAGAGATAGTTAATGTATTGTAATACATTAGAAACTCTAGAAATGACATTAGAAGAGGGAGCTATAGATGGGGAGAGTTAGAACTAAAATCTGTAGCAAAACACAACTAGGAAGAACTAGTGTAAGTGATGAAATGAAACTTGGAAAAATTATGTGTGTGAATTAGTATAAAGATGTGTAAAGAGTTAATGAATGAACTAAGGTGTATTAGGAGGTTTATTTAGTGGTAAAACATGTGGGATTAAGTGTAGGAACAATGGGGAAGTAATGGGTAAAAAATAGAACTGAAAACAGAAATAAAAATGCAAATACTGGGCCGGACCGACCTTGGGACCGGACTTGCAAGGTCGGTCGAGCCCAGATTTACAAAGACGGGAACCTTCTGGAATGGACCGGACTTGCGACCAGACTTGCAAGTTCGGTCGGACCAGAAAATTTTCCCGTCTGAAACCTTCTGGAATGGACCGGACTTGCGACCGGACTTGCAAGTTCGGTTGGGCTAAAATTCTCCGTCGTGTAACTTACTGGAATGGACTGACCTTGGGACCGGACTTGCAAGGTCGGTCGGCCCTGAAATTTTCCAGCGTAATTCCTTACTGACTTCGACCGACCTTGGGACCGGACTTGTAAGGTCGGTCGGGTCTTACAAAAAAAAATTAAATAAACTAATAATATATATATATATATATATATTATATATATATATATACATATATGTAAGTATACCAATGTTAAGTAAGGAAACAAACTTAAAGAAAGTAAACAATGTGTAAGTATAAGAACTTCAAAGACTTAGTAAGTAGGAGTTAGGAAAGTAATAGAACACGAGTTAAGTTAATTGTAGATAATTAATCACTCAATTATATGTATATCATAGGAGTTGATTTGTGAACACCGGAGGAACGTTGGGATACAAGTTCAACGGTGAACGGTATGAATTCCCCATGCCCCGTATGCTACCTTGGTTACTCTGATTTGTGTGTTGTGTGCTAATTGATCACCATATAAGATAAATGCACGAATCGGAGTTATTATGCTTACTTGTGAATATGTAGTGTTGTATGTTGTGAATATTCTCTTTAGATCATAGTTTGTATAATTCATGAAATGTATGGATGAATATGAGTGTGTGTATGTATGATGTATTGTATGGTGACAGAATATGTTTGTGATTGGACTTCTAACTGATTCCTAACGAGCTAACCAATCTAACTTAAATTGGTAATTAAATTGGAATGAGTAGAAGTCCGATATAGTTTCGGCCACGCGTAAGGATGAGGAGACACAAGAGGTTGGATCCGATTCATGACTCTTAAACTGGTCCGCGGCCCAAACCCCTTAAATGGGTAGCATCCCGGATTGGTGAGTCAAGTAAATCCCGGTGGTGGGACGGTGTAGTCCCCGGGCCGGAGGTCATACCGACTTAACATGAGTAAAAGTAAGTAAGAATGAGTAAGTAAGGTGAATGCAAGTAAGTAAGTGTAAGTAAGAGTAAGTAATCTGAAATGAGTAAAAGAGTAAATAGCATTCCGATTAACCCGGATGCGTAATTTGGCTAACCCTTGCGAAGGTAAGAACGGTGTATGCTATTGTAATGTTGCCTTGGATCGTGTATTGTGCATGTATGTATGTGGTATGCAAAGCATGTATGTATGAAATTAATGAACAGCATGTTTAGTGGACGTCAAATAGTCTGCGTGCCCTTGTTAGCACTCTGTATATGCGGAGTTTATGCGCAGCTTTTGCTGAGCCACTTGGGGCACCATTTTTAATATGAATGCAGGTGCATGAGAGGGATGAAGATGTTGAAGACATAGTCTTATTTCTTTTGTCTTCTTTTTGGATTGTAAACATTGAATTGTGAATGGTGTACTGAGTAGTACACGGCTGTAGTTTTTGATTAGCCAGTGTACCATGGGGTACACCTTTTTGGATATAGAAAGGATGGTGAATTGGTATAGATGAGTAGCCGGTAGAAACTCATTATTTTGGTAGATGGAGAAAGGGAATGTAATTGAATATACTTTAAATACTCGGTGATCTGGTAATGTAAGAATGTTATCTTTTGTATTCGGTATGCAACATAGTAGCTCGGTATACTTAGGCATCAGACTGTCACTGTAAGTAGTAATAGCCTTGCTAGCCGTATGGGCGGTTAGCGGCGTTGTATCACCCGCGGTAGTAAGTAGTATTTCCGGTACGAGTAGCTTTGATTATTGGGATGATTGGACGGTAAGCACAGGATTAGCGGTAGAGGTGTTACAAAAAGTGGTATCAGAGCGTAGTTACGCTCTGATGTCCATAAGTACCGAGCATAGGGATTACCGAGTTAGGATTTCAACCGTCTTAAGACGGATACTTAGAAACCTAATTAGGAACTACCGTTGTTAATAAAGGATACCCTTGACGTTTTTAGGAACGATACCTTGCTTAAATTCCAAGACCATTGAGTCATATCTTGCGGAGCCTAATGTAACTGTTAAATATTCAGATGTCAGGAAGAGGTCCAGGTCGCCGAGGGACCAATGACGGACCGGGCACGCAGACGATAGCTGAGATCGTCGCTGCCATGGTAGCACAGATGCTACCACAAGTAATCAATGCTATGCAACAAAATCAGCAGACACAAGCGGGACCCATCCCTCCCCCTCCACCCAGAGAAGTTAACTGGGTAAAAGCTATCGCAGATCTCCGTCCTCCTTGCTTTAGAGGCGAAAGCGATCCTGCTAAACTTGAGGCCTACATCTCCGAGATGGAGATGGCGTTTGAAACCCTCGAAGCTCCTGCTGGAGTTCGAGTTAGAGTAGCGGCTTACTACCTAAAGGATGCAGCCATGGATTGGTGGTAGCTTGTCAAACATGAGTATGTCGACGGCCCCACCTTCGATTGGGAGTCCTTTGCCTATCTCCTCCGATCCAAATACTATCCAGAGCATGTGAAAACCAAGAAAAGGCTAGAGCTGGATGCCTTGAGAATGACAGAGAAGATGTCTGTCGATGAGTACTACCGCACCTTCACCTCCATCCTCCGTCTTCTACCCGACCTTGGGTACACCGGCCAGGTGTTGGTCGATCGCTTCTACGGCGGTCTGAGCCATCGCCTTCGCTATGGTATGGGCTACACTCTATTTACCTCCCTTCAGGTAAACATCGGTTAACCCTTAGTACCATTTCAATTCCTTAAATTCCTTGAATTCCTTAAATCTCCTCTTTATCTCCTCTTAAATGAGAATCCCGGCTAATACCTGAAACTTCAGGAGTGTTATCACGCGGCCTCTCGCGTTGAGATCACTTGCCAACTACGAGATGAAGAAACCGCGCTGAAGCACAAAGCCAACAACAAGAACACCAATGGCGAGGAGCAGAACCAGGGTAAAAGCTGGAAAAAGAAGAAGGGGAATTTCTTTCAGCAATCCCAAAAAAAATTCCCAAGTGAGAGCAGTGCCCATGCTGAGCAGGGCAAACCAGTTGAGCTGCTTCAACTTGGTTCTTCTGCACCGGTGGCCGCAAAGCCACTGAGATCACACCCACCTAAGGGTAAACTTCTATTCCTAAATCGCAATCGTATAACTATCATATCTAGTATATCCACGCACACATGTGCTAACCCTCTAAACCTCAGGTTCTGGCTCCGGTTTCACCAAAGCCTTCTCCGATGGCCGCACATATGTGTGCAGGAAGTGCAACCAAGACCATCCCGGCAAGGACTGCTATGGGAGAGAAATCAAGTGCTACAATTGCCAGAAACCGGGTCATACAACCAATAGATGCCCAGAGAATGCTAAGCCAAATGGGAACTTCCAAAGCTACAAGCAGAAGGAAGGCAAGGAGGTTGCATCGGGCGATGCACCGACCCAGCAGGCACCACAGGGACAGGGATCCCGGGGACCTCAGAGGGGTGCACCTCAGAGGCAGCCTGTCCTTCATGTTATTGACCGTGACGGGTCCGGTTCTAAGTCCAGCCCAGGTAATTATCTAAACCTTGAATCCTTGAGAAGCATGACTAAGTATTGGAGTAACTGTTTGAGTAAATGCATGAGTAAATGAATAAGAAGTATGTATTGAGCATGAAAATAAGTAATTGAAACTAGCACTCACCATAGATGAAATTTATAACCATAGGAAGCTTTAGTATCTGCTATCCGATACCAGTAAACCTGAATCAAGAAGAGACCGACATCACCACATACCACTACTCCAGCGAGCAGTGTCAGGTCATCCGACCAGGTATGATTTTATTAAGGGGATACCTGACACCCGAAGCGCAGATTTCTATCATCCGACGATCCAACGAGCTAGGAACGGGTCAAGGAGGATTTTATACCCGAATTCCCCGGTGGAGCGAAGATGAAGCTGAAGATGATGTGCTTGGGAAAGGACTGGAATCCTTATACCAAGACATACCAGGAGACACGAACACAAGATTGAGCAATGCCACCGACAATACCTCCAGAGTTTCAAACACTCGTCATACAAGCAGTGGAACTTGCACAACAATGCGAACATGATCCGATCCCCGCACTTGAAGCAGACCTCTGTATCGTCAACTTCTACGGGAAAGAAGGACGACTTGGGTTACACCAAGACAAGGACGAGACAGCGGAATCTCTTGAACAAGGGGTGCCCGTAGTGTCTTGGTCCATTGGTGATGACGCCGTATTCCTATATAGCGAGCAGAAGCGTGTGGACCTCGTACAGAAACTGGTATTGAGATCAGGAGATGTCCTAATCATGGGAGGAAACTCTAGGATGCTGTATCACGGGATCAACAAGATCAAGCTGAATACGGCACCGCCGGCAATAATCAATGCCACACACATGAAACCAGGACGCCTGAACCTTACCTTTAGGAAGTATTAAATTCATAGTATCATGTAATCTATTAGTAATGTGTATTAGAGACGCGACATGTATGATGGTTGGTTTATCAATAAAGAGTAGTGTTGATTTAATTCCACTTGTGTCCACCATCAATACTTATCCAATTGTGAATCCAATAGGTTGTGGACTCGGTACCGAAGGTAACCTGAGTATCCTCACCGAAGCACAAGCCGGCAGAAGCGGCACCATCTTAACGGGAACATTTCCAGTAAATGGCATTGATGCCAATGTGTTATTCGACTCCGGCGCCTCTCACACTTTCGTATCACCATCTTTTGTGAAGAGGTTGAAGCTAGATGCGGAGGAGCTACCGAATTTTGTGGTTACTCTCCCATCGAAGGAGCGAGTAAAGTGCACCAAATATTATCAATCAGCCACCATCGAAATCAAAAACGAAACGTTTCCATTTCCTTCATCGAATTCAATGGATTGGGATTCGACTTAATCATCAGAATAAATTGGTTGGAGTGGCACAAGGGTAGAATCCTCTGCGCCGAGCATCGATTGCTGCTCAAGAGTCCTTCTGGGGTTACCGTATCTTACCGCCAGAGACCGAAAGAGCCTTCGACCACACTCATATCTGCTATGGCTATGTACCGGGAGCTCAGAAAGGGCCATGAAGTATATCTGTGTTATGTACAAGACCTGGAGAGAGATCCAGAGTTCAATGACGAAGTACCCATTGTATCGAATTTCCCGATGTATTCCCTGAGGAGCTACCCGGCATGCCACCTCAGAAGCAGTAGAGTTTGAGATTGATCTCTTGCCAGGTACCGGTCCCATTACTAGGGCACCGTACCGCATGGCACCTGCTGGAATGACAGAGCTGAAAGAGCAGTTACGAGACCTACTAGACAAAGGGTTTATACGCCCGAGCGTATCACCCTGGGGAGCACCGGTTCTCTTCGTGAAGAAGAAGGATGGTAGTCTCCAGCTTTGTATTGACTACCACGAGCTGAATGCGGTTGCAGTCAAGAATAAATACCCATTACCACACATCGACGACCTGTTCGACCAGCTGAAAGGAGCCTTAGTCTTATCCAAGATCGACCTCCGTTCTGGGTATCATCAGATTGCAATCAAAGAGCAAGACATCGAGAAAACGACATTCCGTACTAGATATGGCCACTACGAATTCACGGTGATGCCATTCGGTTTGTCAAATGCACCAGCAAAATTCATGGACCTCATGAATCGACTATTCAGTGAGCAGTTGGACACTTCAGTTGTTATCTTCATCGATGACATACTTGTATACTCAAAATCAGCAGAGGAACATGAAATCCATTTAAGGAAAGTGCTTGAGACACTGCGCGAGAACCAGCTGTATGCGAAGTTCTCCAAATGCGAGTTCTGGCTAGATCAGGTGTCATTCCTCGGTCATGTCATCTCGAGCGCAGGTATCTCAGTTGACCCTTCTAAGATAGAAGCTGTACGATCATGGCCTAGACCCAAGACTGTTACCGACATTAGGAGCTTTCTTGGTCTAGCCGGTTACTGCCGGAGATTCGTAAAGGACTTCTCGAAAGTCGCTAAGCCCATGACTACACTGATGAAGAAAGATGCACCGTTTGTATGGACAGACGAGTGCGAGTTATCATTTTAGAGCCTAAAGGACTCATTGACCTCAGCGCCCATCCTTACTCTTCCAGAGAGCACAGAGGGATTCGAGGTATACTGTGTTGCATCAGGCAAAGCAATGGGATGCGTACTCATGCAGCATGGCAAGGTTGTAGCTTATGCCTCCCGCCAGCTGAAAAAGCATGAGGAGAATTACCAGACACACAATTTAGAGTTAGGAGCCATTGTCTTCGCCTTGAAGATATGGAGACACTATCTCTACGGGGTAAGCATTACCATCTACTCCGACCACAAGAGCTTACAGTATGTATTCACACAGAAAGAATTGAACTTAAGACAGAGAAGGTGGATGGAGTTTCTCTCAGACTACGACATCAACCTACAGTATAAGGAAGGGAAGGCAAACGTGGTAGCCGACGCCCTGAGCTGTCGAGCACACTCGCTCCATTCGCTACTCGCTTCTTCTAGCTTGGTTGACGAGGTGCGAGACGCTCAGTTGAGCGACCCTTACCTAACCGAAATCAGACAAAAGATCGAGAATGGTACATTTGAGAAGAAGAAGTATGACTTCAAGCTACATGAAGATGGTTTGATTCGGTTGAATGGCAGGCTATGCGTCCCCCGAAGCAATGCTGAGCTAAGGGATCGCATCCTGCGAGAGTCACACACTTCCACATTGTTAGTCCATCCGGAAGCCTCCAAGATGTACAAAGACATGAAGAGGTACTTCTGGTGGTCTGGAATGAAGTCAGACGTGACAGAATTTGTATTGAGATGCTTAACATGCCAAAAAGTAAAATTTGAACATCGTAGACCGGGCGGAATGGTACAATCGATGCCAGTTCCGGAGTGGAAATTTCATGATATCTCCATGGATTTTGTTGTTGGACTCCCACATGCCAGGGGAGGACTCAACATGATCTGGGTTGTAGTCGACCGCCTTACCAAGGTTGCCAGATTCATACCGATGAACGACACCTGGAAGGTAGTGAAGCTCGCAGAGCTATTCGACAAGGAGATTATCAGACATCACGGAGTCCCTAAAACCATAGTATCTGACCACGACACCAGATTTCTTTCGAGATACTGGAGAGCCACACAGGAAGCGCTGGGTACAGAATTGAAGTTGAGTACCGCCTTCCATCCTCAAACCGACGGTCAGACAGAAAGGACCATCCAGACACTGAAGGACATGCTGAGGGCATGTGCCTTAGATTTTAAGGGGAGTCGGTTAGATAAGCTTCATCTTATCGAATTTTCATACAATAATAGCTACCATGCTTCGATTAAGATGTCGCCTTTCCAAGCCCTATACGGTAGACCTTACCGTACACCTTTGTGTTGGGATGTCAAGCGAAGCGGTCATCATAGGACCGGAGTATCTTGAGCAAGTGCAAGCTGAAGTTCAACAGATTCGAGCTAATATGAAGGCAACCCAAGATAGACAGAAATCCTATGCAGATGTGCGACGACACGACCTTGAGTTCGCCGTAGGCGACCAAGTGTTCTTGCGCGTCTCACCTATGAAGGGTGTCTTCCAATTTGGCCAGAAGGGCAAACTGAGCCCAAAGTTTGTAGGGCCGTATGGTATCACCGAAAGAGTTGGAGCTGTAGCCTACAGGTTAGCACTACCTGAGGACTTGGGACGTGTCCATGATGTATTTCATGTGTCACAACTCAAGAAGTATATTGCTGATCCTTCTCATGTCTTAGAGCCCGAGAGATTATCCATTGAGCCGACCATGAGATATGTTGAAACCCCAGTGAGAATCCTTGATAGGAAGACCAGAGACACTCGCCATAAGTCTATACGAATGGTGAAGGTCCTATGGTCTAACCATGATGTCGAAGAAGCGACATGGGAGTTGGAAGATGCCATGAAGGCTAAGTAACCACAGTTATTCATAGACTAGATAGTCTAGTATTTAGTAATACGGGTACGGGGCGTACCCCTTTTAAGGGGGGTAGAGCCTTTTGCTTTTGCATTGCTTCGGGTGAGCATTGCATAGTGCGTAGGTACTGTAGTAGGTTTTGATAGCACATATAGTGCGGTGTGTATGTAGTGTGTATGTGTAATGCATAGTGTATGGATGTGTATGTACGATGTGTGATGTTGTGTAATGTGTATTGTGAATTGCGATGTTGTATTGTTGAATGGTGTGAATTGAAAATGATGGATTGTGCATGTTAATTGGGTATGATGCTTGAAGTGTGTATGCTTGCAAGGTGAAAGGAAGTAAACACCTCATAGGTGGTAGTAAGATGCATTATGGCAATTGGTTGCCTAATGAGTAGAATTACTTAAACTATTAACCTTGAGCACCTTTGAGGGCAAAGTTTCTTAAGGGGGGTAGATTGAAATACCCCGTAATTAAAAATGGTGATTAATTAGGCTAATAAGTAATTTAGAAGCTTAATTAAGTCTAAATAATCAAGAGGGAACAAATCCAGAAGGAAACGAATCCTTAAAATGGATTAAAAGCACTAACGAACCTTAAAGCGCGTTTTTCGAGGTAGCCAGGAAAACGTGTCTTTAAGCGGGTCAAATAAATTCGTAACAATTTTGGTCAACTAAATAATAATTAATAAATATTAGTGAAGCTTTAGAACCAATAAAATCAAGAAAGCGAGAAAATAGAAAAAACTGCCAAAAACGGGAAGTTGTGGGGTAGAAACATAAATAACCCAAACTAGTGTGTCCAATATTGTAAAAAGAATTTTTACAACCCATATGGGCTGTGTGTGTGTCCGATCCATGCCCCCACTCACACCCTTAATTCTCCCCTTATGTGCAAAAGGACAAAGAAACTAAAAAGCAATAAAGTAAACTATTACCTATCTCACTCTCTCTCCTACCTGACACTCTCTTCTCTCACGTGTACACACCCATCTCCCTCCTCTCTGATTCCTTTCCTTCTCCAACCTACATCAATGGAGAATTAGCAAACCCCCACAAAATACTCCCTTCTCTCTTCTTGTTACTCCCTTAAACCTTCTCCAAAATTGTAAAAATTACACCATTGTCATCCTCGCATCAAGAGCAACACTTCTATCTTTCCAAAATACGAAAACAAGAACTTTCATCTCCATGGGTATGGAGCATTTGGAGCTTCAAGACTACCACTAGAACCACCTCCTTCTCCTTGTTCTTTTGAGGTAAAAATCTTCTTGAAACTCCATTGTTTTTCTAGCCTTAAGGGCAAAACGAAATTTGAAGCTAAACCCTTGTTTGCTTCTTTGAATGCTAGCCGATTTTGGCATTGTTGGAGAGTGGGAAATATTGTCCTTGAACCATTCCAAGCATTACCTACACCCTTGCAAGGTAATGAGATTTCTAAACCCTAAAAGTTACATTAAGCCTTAAAGAATGGTTAGGGCTAGTTCTTGATATTGAAGTATGTATACGAATGGTTGTGGTGTAGAGATTGAATATTCATAGCTGTTGGGAGAAGAGGAAAGAGAGAAAGAAGGAAGAAGCAAGAAGGAAGAAAGAAAACTAAAAGAAGAAACAAGGTAAGGATGCTCACTTGTGTAGCCTTGTATATATATGTATGTAACAGATTTTAGTAACCTATGGAATGTGTATCGAATCTAGTAATGGGTAGTAGTGTAGTGTGTAAGAGGAAACAAATGTTTTAAACCTTTAAAAGGCATGTAAAATTTATTGAAACTTAGTAGGGATTGGGATGTTAAGTGCAGGAATTTTGTAGTGTTTAATGTATAGTATTGTGATGGAGAGTTGGTGTGTTAATGAGGTTATTGAAAACAGGTGAGATGATGATAATGTGTGAATAAACAATGTGGTGAGAGTATAAAAATATAGGGGAGACTATGGCGAAATTTACATAGGATTAGAACACTTAATGAACTAGAAACTAGGTGAAAAATATAGGGTTGTAACAGATTTTGAGTATGATGGTTAGAGGGTAAGTTGGGAGAGATAGTTAATGTATTGTAATACATTAGAAACTCTAGAAATGACATTAGAAGAGGGAGCTATAGATGGGGAGAGTTAGAACTAAAATCTGTAGCAAAAAACAACTAGGAAGAACTAGTGTAAGTGTTGAAATGAAACTTGGAAAAATTATGTGTGTGAATTAGTATAAAGATGTGTAAAGAGTTAATGAATGAACTAAGGTGTATTAGGAGGTTTATTTAGTGGTAAAACATGTGGGATTAAGTGTAGGAACAATGGGGAAGTAATGGGTAAAAGATAGAACTGAAAACAGAAATAAAAATGCAAATACTGGGCCGGACCGACCTTGGGACCGGACTTGCAAGGTCGGTCGAGCCCAGATTTACAAAGACGGGAACCTTCTAGAATGGACCGGACTTGCGACCGGACTTGCAAGTTCGGTCGGACCAGAAAATTTTCCCGTCTGAAACCTTCTGGAATGGACCGGACATGCGACCAGACATGCGACCGGACTTGCAAGTTCGATCGGGCTAAAATTCTCCGTCATGTAACTTACTGGAATGGACCGACCTTGGGACCTGACTTGCAAGGTCGGTCGGCCCTGAAATTTTCCAGCGTAATTCCTTACTGACTTCGACCGACCTTGGGACCGGACTTGTAAGGTCGGTCGGGTCTTATAAAATATATATATATATATGTGTGTGTGTGTGTGTGTGTGTGTGTGTGTGTGTGTGTGTACCCACATATCCATATGTACATATATGTAAGTATACCAATGTTAAGTAAGGAAACAAACTTAAAGAAAGTAAACAATGTGTAAGTATAAGAACTTCAAAGACTTAGTAAGTAGGAGTTAGGAAAGTAATAGAACACGAGTTAAGTTAATTGTAGATAATTAATCACTCAATTATATGTATATCATAGGAGTTGATTTGTGAACACCGGAGGAACGTTGGGATACAAGTACAACGGTGAGCGGTATGAATTCCTCATGCCCCGTATGCTACCTTGGTTACTCTAATTTGTGTGTTGTGTGCTAATTGATCACCATATAAGATAAATGCACGAATCGGAGTTATCATGCTTACTTGTGAATATGTAGTGTTGTATGTTGCGAATATTCTCTTTAGATCATAGTTTGTATAATTCATGAAATGTATGGATGAATATGAGTGTGTGTATGTATGATGTATTGTATTGTGACCGAATATGTTTATGATTGGACTTCTAACTGATTCCTAACGAGCTAACCAATCTAACTTAAATTGGTAATTAAATTGGAATGAGTAGAAGTCCGATATAGTTTCGGCCATGCGTGAGGATGAGGAGACACAAGAGGTTGGATCCGATTCCTGACTCTTAAACTGGTCCGCGGCCCAAACCCCTTAAATGGGTAGCATCCCGGATTGGTGAGTCAAGTAAATCCCGGTGGTAGGACGGTGTAGTCCCCGGGCCGGAGGTCATACCGACTTAACATGAGTAAAAGTAAGTAAGTAAGAATGAGTAAGTAAGGTGAATGCAAGTAAGTAAGTGTAAGTAAGAGTAAGTAATGTGAAATGAGTAAAAGAGTAAATAGCATTCCGATTAACCCGGATGCGTAATTTGGCTAACCCTTGCGAAGGTAAGAACGGTGTATGCTATTGTAATGTTGCCTTAGATCGTGTATTGTGCATTTATGTATGTGGTATGCAAAGCATGTATGTATGAAATTAATGAACCGCGTGTTTAGTAGACGTCAAATAGTCGGCGTGCCCCTTGTTAGCACTCGGTATATGCGGAGTTTATGCGCAGCGTTTGCTGAGCCCCTTGGGGCACCGTTTTTAATATGAATGTAGGTGCAAGAGAGGGATGAAGATGTTGAAGACATAGTCTTATTTCTTTTGTCTTCTTTTTGGATTGTAAACATTGAATTGTGAATGGTGTCCTGAGTAGTACACGACTGTAGTTTTTTATTAGCCGGTGTACCATGGGGTACACCTTTTTGGATATAGAAAGGATGGTGAATTGGTATAGATGAGTAGCCGGTAGAAACTCATTATTTTGGTAGATGGAGAAAGGGAATGTAATTGAATATACTTTAAATACTCGGTGATCCGGTAATGTAAGAATGTTATCTTTTGTATTCGGTATGCAACATAGTAGCTCGGTATACTTAGGCATCAGACCGTCACTGTAAGTAGTAATAGCCTTGCTAGCCGTATGGGCGGTTAGCGGAGTTGTATCACCCGCGGTAGTAAGTAGTATTTCCGCTGCGAGTAGCTTTGATTATTGGGATGATTGGACGGTAAGCACAGGATTAGCGGTAGTGGTGTTACAGACATGTTGTGTTTAGTTTTTCATCGGTTTGAAGGTGAATTCAGGAGTTTGGAGGGACATCAGTTACCGATTAAGTTTCTGGCCACTTTTGAGGGTGGTCCGGGTTTGTAGCCAGGTTTATAAACCCGGACCAAAAGTTTGGCGAGGTTACTGGCATGTTTTAGAGGTTGTCCGGGTTTGCGTACTGGTTTGCAAACCCGGACCAGGAGTTCGAGCTACTTTCTGTCTACTTTTGGAGGTGGTCCGGGTTTGCGTACGTTGTTTGCAAATCCGGACCATATAAGCGCCAAACTCACTGTCTTTTTTTACGTGTGTTCCGGGTTTGCGTACTTATTTGCAAACCCAGACCAATCTTTATGCAAAATAAGGAGGGCGCGACATCGCTAAATCCCTAAATCAAACTTCCTTTTTCTATCTTGCGCCGCTACCCAGTCCCCCGACCTACTTCGCCCAGCCCCATTTTCCTGTCCACCCTACGCCGTACCACCACACCACTTCCGTCTGCCTCAGCGCCCTAGCCCCGACCACACCCCATCACCGCCCACCCCACTGTCGCACTTCCTCTCTCGCCCCGCCATTGCTACCCCAGTCCGACTCCACCCGCCAGCACTTGCGCTCCACCTGTTCCACCACCGTCGACAACCACCGCACAATACCCACATCCTCTCCGTCAGTTACCTTCCGCCGACACCACTTCCGTCGCACACTACTACACCCCACATCAGTACCCACTCTTGTCGCTCCTCATGAATCGACCGCCACCTACTCCTTCCCGTCCACCTATTCGATCCGGTAGCGCGCACAGCCCATCCTCGCATATCTGTTCTTTTATGTGTTGCTATGGCCCCGAAGAGAGCTCGCGGGTCCACTGCTGTTGCCGCCTCGACATCTGCCGCGCCTGCACCGCCGCCACCAGTCCAATACCACGAGTCAGTGCGCTCGGACTTCATCAGTGACGCAGCTTTTGATTGGTATAATGTCAAAGACCGGAAAATAATTCCGGAGAGGTCAAATTCTGATGAGTTAATCGCTGAATTTGATTTATAAACTGTGTTCGGCTCAAAGGGTTGGGTAATTTGCTGCATCTGGGTCGGGGGTGCTATTATCCGTGCTTGATCAAATTGTTTTATGCTAATGCTGAAAAGGAGGATGGTTATGATATAATTAGCGCATGGATAAAAGGGAGGTACATCCGTATAGATCATGCAGCGGTTGATGATTATTTTGGAGAGCATGATGCATTTGATAATAATGTGCTTAGAGAGGCTTTGAAACATGTGGATAATGATAAGAAGAGGGCGAAGGAACACTATATGAGTCTGGTTGTTAATGACCCTGAGGTACAGAACCGTCAAAGTCAGTCTACGAGGGATAAGCAAGTTGTGACAGGGGATAAACTGCAGACCCCTCTGGAGCGTTTGATTTAATTTGGCCGTTATTATGCATAATGTTCGCCCGAGAGAGTGGGCTGACTTGAATTCTCTGGATTGTTTCTTTTTGTGACATCTGCTGGATGATGAGTTCTCCCGCGGTGCTTGTCCTATAGTTTTCTCTACGGTTGTTATTGATCATATTTTACGGATCATGGATGTGGACAACACTGCTTCTCTTGCTTTTCCGCATTTTCTGCAGTATCTTTTTTAGAAGGCTGGAGTTAGTTTCCGGGATGAGCGGCCTTAGAATCCCACATCTCCCTTGGATATGACAGCTATGCATCGCTTTCAGTGGGAGAAGATTGGGGACGGATGGATAAAGCGCCATCGTGCCCGACCGGGTGAGAGAGCTGCCCGGTCTGCTGGTGCAGATATGGCCGGTCCCTTAGAGATTAGGGGTGCTGATGTGCCTGCAGCGGGTCAGACTCCGGGATATGAGGAGCTGATGACGGAATTCAGGGATTGGAAGGGGGTGTGCACCACTCGCATTGATGAGTTTGGCTCGCGCCTCGATGAATTATCCACTCAAGTTCAAAACTATGGAGTTCGTCTGACATCTTTGGAGGCGCTTCATCATGCTTCTGAGGTTCGCTAGGAGGCGAGGATGGCTGAGTATGATGCCCGCTTCACCCGTATGGAGGCGTGGTATCTTCCGCATGGGTCGCAGTCACAGCCTCCACACCCCTAGGTTCCTGGAGTTTGGTTTATTTCGTTCTCTACCTTTTCGTTTATTTTGATGTGTTTTATTGCCTTAGTTGTTTCTTAGAAGTTTTCAGTCAGTTGTACTTCTAGATTATTTTTGCTTTGGATTCGAATTCTGCCTTTTATATTCCGGATATATTACTTGATTATGATGCTTTACCCGCACATTTAATGTTTCTGCAAGACAGTGTTGGCTGTTGGTTTTATTTCTTGAGCTACAGGTTTGCCTTTGATGCGTGTGAGGTATTGAGGGAACCAAAGGAAACTCTGTTGAATTTTCTGTAGAATTCAACACCCCGATGTTCCTATATAAGTGTGAGGACATTGTCCTCACCATACTCCAGGGGCGTGATTTTCTAACTTTTATTCTTAAACGTTGTTTTATGTGAATTTATGTTTTCCTTCCGTCTTAATCATTTTCATGAAGCTATGAGGGCATTGCTTAGTTTCAAGTGTGAGGAAGGGAAATTACACATGCTCATGCTTAATTACATTCGAATGTGCTAATTTTAACATTTTAAAGGCTACCTCTCCATTTTAACTACATTTTTGTTGGCCCTGAAAAAAATTTTGTTGCGTTATATACCTAAGTCTTATTCAGTGGTTGGATAAGTTGGTTTGGAACACTGCACGAGTAGCACTAGTTTCTGTGAGATCGAAGCTGGAAAATAGTTGTGGGAATTCTGGTTGCACTGCTTGTATGTACAGTTTTGATTAATGCTTGTCCATTTCTTCACTAAAAAAGTTAAGCCTATTAGTGTAACTATTTGTCTTTGGTTTCACTTGGGGACTTTGGGAATGATTTTTTAATGAAAGGAAGGAAGGACAAAGGCAAGGTACTCCTCTAATCGAACTTTTAACCCAGAAACAGGCCTCGTCCATTTGGTAATTAAGTCCTTGGGGTGCCTCATCACCCATCTACCTAGAGTCATCTGATCTGGGGTAGAAGACCCAACACCGCTACATGAATGGAGAGAAAAGTCTAAGGGATATAAAAGAGAAAGTTAATGCTTGTTGAGAAAGTTGAAGAAATCATTTCAAATGCAAAGTGCAAATTCTTTCTTGATTATGAGTACGTGGTGATGAAACGTAATATGGAATAAGATATTACTTCTCACCCCTTGTCGTCCATGAATTGTGGAAAGTTAATTGGCAAGTAGTCCCTGAGTGAAATTTGAGTCAGGTGGTTTTACTATGTGTCTTAAGCCTTTGGAAAATACTTCTCAATTCACTGTATATTAAAACCTGCAAGTGTGGATCATTGTTTTCTATGACTGCTTTTCATTATTAGATCTCCTTGAGCACTGTTCTAAACTGACGTCTCCCTTCTGTAAGATTTCAGTATATTTCTATTTGCTTGAGGGCAAGCAAAGATTAAGTGTGAGGAAGTTGATAAGTCGGGAATTTGTCAAAGTTTACTAGGCTAATTCATGCTTAATTATCTACGTTATGACTTTAAATTCCCTCCTTAATGCTTTATTTACACTTTATTGTTATATTTGTCTCCAATGAGCGATTTGATATGTTTTCAGGATAAAATGCTCAACAAAGTGCTTAAATAGCGATTTTAGAGGTTGAGGCAACAAGTGGAAGTCAAACCAGGGTCAAAGGCTGAATTTCATCTACTATTACCGTGTTTTATTGAGGGTCCGGGTTTGTATCCTACTTTATAAGCCCGGACCATCCCGTCGAAGACCCTTCTGCCTAGTTTCAGATGTGGTCCGGGTTTACGTACTTGTTTGTAAACCCGGACGGTCTTCAAGCAAGAACCTTCTGCCGAGTTTTAGTGGTGGTCTGGGTTTGCGTACTTGTTTGCAATCCCGGACCAATATAAGCGGAGCGCCGGAAATCTATTTCGAAAATAACTGATTGCTATTATTTTATCTTTAAGAACCGCCGTGTATAAAGATTAAAGATAGAATTCTGATTCTTATAAAAGGAGAGGCCTGCCAACGTGAGAGATATGCTAGGATACACCACAAACAGTCATGATACAATAGAGAGAGTTAGCATATTTTGAGATTGATTCTGATTGGGAGTTTGAAGCAGAGCAGAGAAGGGAGTTCAACACGGAGACTTCACCAGAAGTCTCTGAACAAAGCTTCTTCTTGTTCTTTATTACAACTCACTACAGTTTTGCTTATTGTAAACATGTCAATGGCTGAGTAGTTCTTTTAAATTCCGGTTTGCTATGTATCCCTAAATTGACTATTCATGTTCCTTTGTGATTTACTGCAATTCTATTGAGTAAAGTTATTTTCCTTGCTTAATTTCTTTAATCGTTATAATCTGGCCTATTATAAAGATTAGTATTTTGTTAGCTTATATGTGACGACTGCGCCTTTCAATTGAATACAGGAAAATAACCGTTTAGTTTAGAGACGGTAATTCCTCTAAATTGCTAATTGACCGATAATCTAGATTGTTGTTAAGGCGGTTAGTAAAAAGTGGGTTCGTAACGAGAGTTAGAATTCGGTCTTTGCTAACTAGAATTTGCTAAGCGGGATACCGGAGGTAAATTATCTTTGTTCTAGGGTTTTACTCAGAATTGTCTTGGAATCACTTAGGGATAAGAATTACAGATTTAGGGAGAAGTAGTAAACCGGGATTTCTTTCCCAAATCAGTTTCAAAACAGTTATTTTCTTGATATTTACTGTTTTACAATCTGTTTACAGCTTTTAATTCTCATCAAATCAAAACCCACAATTTCCTGTTTTAATTTGCTATTTAGTCATTAATTCCTTTTTGTTTAGTAAAGATTAAAACTAGACATCGCCTCCTCTGGTTCGATACTTAGGAAATACTCTCTATTAAAACTTGCTAGAATTGACCGGTACACTTGTCGTTAGGTTTTATCCCAACAAGTTTGTGTCAGCTTCCTTTTTGTGGTAGTATACCACACTGTTCACCCTTCTTTCAGCAGGGCAATTCACTGCCTCGAGGATCTTATCCATGTCACGGATCCAGTCATCGAGAATAACGGGATCCTCTTCTCCTGAATAAAAGTTTGGCTTCATATTGACAATCCTCTTAGAGTAGTCTTTATTGACATGGGCTCCCTGGTTTTGGTTCAGAATCTGAGCATGTCCTTGAACCAGCTGAGCAATGTTGAGAGCCAGCTGCCGTAACTCATTCAAATATGCATTTCCTGCCATTTGCCTAGCTCTTTGCCTTGTCTGGTATGTATGAATGATTCGATCTATTCTTGGAGCTCCAGGCCTTAAGTCTGGATTTCCAACCATTAACCCTCATCTACATTAGTGTAATTAACTATTGACCCAAAAATTTCCATGAGGAAATATACATGTAGATACTAAACTCCATAATATTTAACAAATTCATAATCCACAAATAATCACCAAAAGTCTAGGTCTCAAAGGACATTAATTCATTCAATATTTTAAACAATAGCGTAATTCATAATATCTTATCATCCCATCAAGTAATCAACCACGCAATCAACAAAGCAATCACAAGTTAGAAACATCACAAAAGTAGATAAAATTCCAGATTCCCCAGATACCGGCTTATCAACATTTTAAAATCCTAACTCGTTTATTCCAAATTAGACCTTTATTATGCTCAGTCCCAGTCTTAAGCTCTGATACCACTTGTAACACCCCAGATTAAACAAATATATAACCTAGATTTACTAGTAACATAATTATTGGTTCGCAACGGAAATATAAATAAATAAAACAAAACCTACCGGGATGTTAGCGCCACACTCATCCTATGAGTGCTAAGGCTTATAAAACTATAGCTCACATTATAAACTTAACGTCAACAAAATTAATAAAAGTCCCAAGTGTAAGTTAAAACATTAAAATCTCCTCAAATGTTCATGAACCAAATGATTAAAATACTAGTTGTTACACGCCCTCTAATCCCAGCAACTCAATCATCCATACCTGCGGTTAGAAAACATAACAACACACAAGAAGGGACCACGCAAATCAGAAAAACTGAGTAAACCCTACAACACCTTGTCAAATACATTTTGAAAACTTGATTGGGTATAATAGACATCAACAACCACATAATTAATCAAACAATAGCATAAGAATAATCTTAATATCACAACCAATTCTGGAATGGCGGGAGTCACCAAAGTTCCACAATTCACAAATTCCAATAATTGGTACCACAACAGAGTTGGGACCGATCCAGTTCACCCTCACTCTAAGTCCTTAAGTGTGCACACCCCCAAAAGTATTTCTGACTAATGGAGTAGATCATAGAGCTTAGCTGCGGTCTGATATTCAACAGCGCGAATATATATATATATATATATAAATATAAATTATCCAAAGGCCTTTTCCAATTCCAAAGTCTCCCATCAATTCCAGATTAAAATACACTAGTAGAAAAAATATTATATAACACGCATTTTATAACACGGTTATAACATAATGGTGGTATAAAATGTTTTACAAGTCGGTTATGTAACATAACCGTGTTAAAATATGTGAAGAAAGTATTGTGTCATTAAAAAATAGGTTTTTTAACACGGTTATATCTAACCCGTGTTATAAGTTATTAGTATATAACACGGTTATTAAGAACTGTGTTATAAACACACTTTTTATAATAGTAGAACATCTTTTATAACACGGTTACTTATAACACCCGTGTTATAATCCTCTTTAATTTCTGCCAAATATTTCTTCTCCCCTCAAACCCGCCATATCGTCAGCTCATTTTTTGCCTTGCCCTCTCCTGATCCTCCAAAATTGTCATCGCATTCACACCCTCGTCGCCGCATCGCCGCCACCACATTCACCTTCGACGTCGCTGCCACTACAGCCACCAACATCTTCTTGCAGTTTCTCTTGTAAATCATGGTTACGACCTACAAATCGCATCAAAAACCGGTTCAGCCTTGAGCTACAACACGACGACTTCTGGGCTGAAATTCGCCATCAACAAACACTGACCACCTCCGACTACTGCTTCTTGGTGGCATCATACGTGGCTGAGACCTACGAATCACCTGGTTGCTTCTGAGTTGTCTATTAGGTACAATTAGAAAAATTTATAAAATCACCGTGGCTGCGACTACTACTGCGACAACTTCTTTATTCTCCTCTTTGCGTTTGTGCCGAACTGCTGCTCTTCAGAAGGGTTGATTTTTGGAGTCTGGAACTGCTCATCTTTCACTGCATATCGAAACCTGAAACCGGTGGCAGTAATTCTTGAACTTATCTTCTATACTTTTAGGTTTTGGCAATTGGTGGTTTATATATCACTGTGGACTGAGTTGGCCGTTTGAATGTGAACCTGAGGGATGACATGGTAAAGACTGGAAAGATAGGTCTTGTAAACTAGAATATAACTATGTCAAAGAGACAAATTCTAGGTCTGGAAATCAACATAGTTGAGTCGAGGAACAAGGAAACTTTATTCAGGTGCAATTAGAAAGTAACAGAGAGGGAGCATGCTTATATCACAGAGGGGGTGAGCTCTTATGAAAGTGTTGTTTCCTATCTGTACAGAATGCGATTATATATGCGCCCTGTTACACACCTAGCTACTAGACGTAACAGAGACATATATTATATCCAGTTACAGGATATACAAGATATGTATGTAACCAGACTATACAAATATGTAACCAGACTATACAACTACTAGTAACAGTCCTAATAAACTATACTAACACTGATTCTATACAAGTTTAAAATATGGATAAAGAAATTTACCTCTAATGAAATTTATACCATTCCATCAAAAGAAACATTAGCTTATTATGGAGAACGCACCAGCGGTAACTGAACCGGGTTTTTCACTGAATTTTACCACTGTTGTCGATGCTGTATGAACAAGTTAGATCTGGATTATGGCTTGGCTTTTATGCCTAGCTAACGTGGTGATTAAACCTGTGAAATTATGCTTTTTAATACTTGAATTTCACTACTGTTAATAGGCTTTTCTCAGTAGTTTTTCCAATTAAGAGTGATACAATATCTGCTTCAGTTTTTGCCCCTGATTATGAGTTTTAATAGGACGTGAGTGAATCTGATTTTGCTTGGCTTGGTTAAGCCTTGTTTAGCTCTGTTTTCAGCACTTTGTCTCTACATTCTTGAGCTGCTACATAGCCCACTTAGAGGTTTCTTTCTCCACTGCTCTCAGTTGTTAAAGCGTATCAAAAATGCATAATCTGATTGACAACCAACATGATATAGTACCGCTTACTCTTTATGTTGTATAGACCTCTTTAACAATAATTTTTACACTGTTGAAACTTCTGTGATTTGGATCTGCTGGCATAAAATTATCGATAGTTTATTTATGGTTTTGTTAACAGTGAGGAATGCCGATCGATCATTTCTAACTTGATCATTTATATTGCTTGTAGCGTGATGATCTGTTGTATTCTTTATTCGGTAGATGTATTGTTTTGGTTGGTTAGATAATAGCTGAGCAGAATGAAACTTTGAAAAGCTTTATCTATGCAGAGACCAGTTTGCATCAGAAGTATCAAATCCTGCTCAGAAGGAAAATTATTTACCAAAGGTTTGGAGTCTCTATTAAGTGTTTAGTTTACCATGTAAAGTTCCACATGCCGCTTTCAAAGAATTACTAAATTCTGTAAAATTTCACCTTTCTCAATAATTTTACTGTCTCAATAACTTCAATAATGGGAAAGATTCAACGATGATGAAATATAGTCGTTCTTTGAGATTCTAAGTATGGAAAATTTAAGACTGTCTTTTTCCTCGTTCTAACTGTTCTTTTCTTCATATGAAGTTTATCAATGGGGAGCACGTGGGTGCTTTAGCAATGAGTGAACCAAATGGTACGCTTCTGAACCTCATTTTATATGAGAAATCATGTTGTTTGGACACAAGTTTTGCTCAATCATTGTAAATTCTCATTCTTTTGGCTTTTAAAATATCCAATGGGTCGACAATGAAAGTAGACCTCTACATTATCTGAGATGTGAATTTTCTTTCTACTAAATTGTATAAGTAAAATTTAAATCATACCCTGTACCAGCATCGTTCATAACTATCCACTTTACCACACTCAAATGCTTTTCTCCAAACACTGTATACCAACTGTAAGATTACCTTTCTGCTATAATTTAGGGTCCTTGGCATGTTTAGTTGTATACTAATTATTGTTTGATGCTCTTGTTTTTCTCCAGTTGGTTCAGATGTTATGAGCATGAAATGCAAAGCTAACCGAGCTGAAGGAGGTTATGTTCTAAATGGCAACAAGATGTGGTGTATCAGTGGCCCTATTGCTCAAACACTGGTATCTCAAAGATGATTGAGCTTTGAAATAAATATTTGCTTTTTATGATGTAATATGATGCTTGGTGAAATATTAAGATAATGGAAATACATAAGCAAATTTGGCTGTTGTATGCTAAGAAATCTATTTTTGGCTTTCCTACAATAATTCAAGATATACAAGAGTATGCAGATAAAATTTCTCAAAGTTGAAGAGATGAGATCAAAATTATTATTATTAAAAATATAGTTTGTTACTCTAGTTATAAATGTTATAATTAGATTAAAATTTCTTGGGAAAATCTCATAAAACCTCTTTGATGTTCTGTAAAATTATACAATATCATTTCGTGCTTCTCATGTATCCTTTTTGTCATAGTTTATTTCTGTTAAACCTAAGTGGATTGGTTTAACCTTTTTCTTTTACATGAAGAATATGTTAACTTGACGATTAGGAGTGACTAAGTATGATATTTTTGGAAAACATATGTATTTCCAGACCTGAATCATGTTCAACCTAATTAATTGAGATATATCAGGCCAAAATTGGTTCTATATGCAATCAGAAAAGGATTGGAGTGATCTCTCGTCTTTTTTCTTCATTTCCCTTCTTTCATATACCTCTTAATCTTTTACCTGATTATTATCTGCTCTTCTTTTCTCTTTTTCCTGTTCACCACTTCAATTACTATCTAAATGCAATTTGCTTATACAGAAGCTCATAATTTGTTCAGATCAAAGCTAACATAAATGAGACATATGTGAGTAGATAAGCCCCTAAATTGGTTCATAGTTGGTTCTCTACTGTGTGTGTTTGCTACGGAAGAGCGAAGTGCTGAGTCTACTGAAATCAGGCTGCTGTGGGAGAAAACCTACGGTAAGAGTTCTATTATCATGGCACAATGAAACATCAAAACTACACTTTTTCCCTTCTATATCTTTTTTTTGTTATGGCAGTCATGAAAATGCAATTTGATATCCTTCTTTGCGTTGTTTATTAGTAAACGTTATACTCCAATAAGCATCTATGAGCTGATTTTGACCATTCTGCATATAAACATTGTTATCACTAAAAACAATTGCTACGGGTGTTTTTTGAATTAGAATACCGCTTGTTTGGGTTCTGATTGAGTATCACATGCATTTTTTATCTGATCGGTGTGTTTAATTGTTTGGTGTGGATTTCCAAACTGCAGCCTTGTTCGTGGGGAGTTTCCCATTACGGGAATTGAGTGCATCCCTCAAACTGCAGCAGTATTAGTGGCTAACAGCTGGTTTCACTGCCAAAAATACGTTATACATGTAGCTCTGTTTTAACTCGGCTAACAGCTGGTTTAGGAGTACTGATTCTTAAACCTGAATCAAAGAAAGAAAGTGATCGAGGCTTACAGATGTGAGAGGAGCTAATTAACTTGATGACGGATTTCGTGCCTTTTTATTTCCTCACATGTCATTGTCCAACATCCAAAAAAATTTCATTAATTGTGATATTGATTTCAGAAAGTAATTCATGTAAAGTGAAACCAATGTACTGTATAGAGGATAGTCATATCTTCAAGATGTTAATAGTAGAGAGAAGAAACCAGTTAGGAAGTTCTTGTTTGGTTACTTATACTAGACCTGTTTAGGATCACATTGAAGGGTCATCTTTAACCAGGTTGTAAGCTTCTTTATTTCTGCGGGAAATTCATTGTTCACTGATTTGTTTCCAAAATGTGAGTGCAGGTGTTTACAACAAACCTCGTCAGCCCACCGCAAATAGAAACAGGTTGGAATCAAAGATGAAAGCTCTAAGATTCAAACCTAATTGCATGTCTTCAAATACTTATCTTGTAAGAATATTTGCTTCTACTTCTCAATTTATAAATCTACTTTGCATGTATTAAAGTATGTTTTTCATTGAATTAAATTGTCGTTAAAATGCATTAACTGAACAAAAATTGAGCAATCTATGGGCTGCTATAGTGCTTATCATTGCACTCTTTCTGCACTACTGTTTTGATTAGATTACAAGCATATTTTCGACAGTCTTATAGATTGTGGTCATTTTTCCCTTCAAAAGTGAATTGCTCTCCTGGTCTACACTGCTACTACATTATGGGTGTTCAAAACGCGGATATCATATCAAAGACTGCCCTCGGCGATCACGAGAGGACAACGACAGGGTCAAGAAGCCTGTCCGACGATCATTCAACAAAGGACCAAATAAGGAAGCCTTCATTGCCGCATGGGGAGATTCTGAACAGAGTGATGACAATCAAACCTCAGACAGTGACACCTCAGAAGAGGAGAAGGCTCACCTATGCCTTGAAGATGTGTGCTTGATGGCACAAGGCAATTATGTCTCAAAATCAGAAGGAGAAGAAGAACAACATAAGGTAAACTATTCTAAACTTAAAAGGAGAATTCAAAACGCTAAACTTCTAGGACTTAGAAAGTTTTCTCTTATATTAGTTGATCACCTATAGGCATTAGAAACTGAAAACAATGAACTTTTGGAAGAAAATGAAAAATTGAGGAAAACCTCGGATAAAAGCAAGGTAGAAAATCTCATGAGGGCACTCATGAAATTACAAAGAGATTATCGTGAAATTCTCACCATTCATGAAAAGTTGAAGTACGAAAAACAAGCTAAAGAAAAGGGACTAGTTACCATCAAAGAAATATATTCTAAGATAGATGTTGTTTCTAAGACACCCATGAGGAGAAGCAAACGACAGGTCAGATGCCAGTCAGAGACCAGTCATAGAGATGTCTGCAGCTTATGCAGACAACCCGGTCATCATGAGTCCAGTTGCCATAAAACGAGTTTTATGAGGCATTGGCAACTCAAGAAACTAGGACTAAAATGGGTAGTCAAAAATGATCTTAGAGTATTAAATGGTGGAAATGGGTCCAACCTTTCTATGGACCCTAACCCCACACCACTAACGTATTAAGTGCAGAATCAAGTGAGAATGGAACCCTGCTGGTACATCGACAGTGGTGCTCTAAACACATGACAGGAGACAAGAAGATGTTCTTCTCACTCGAACCAGGAAGCCAAGAAACCGTTTCCTTTGGTGACAACAAGAAAGGAAAAATCATCGGTGTAGGTAAGGTTGGTATTACATCTGACTATGTCATAGATAGTG
Organism: Limonium bicolor; assembly: GCA_023374045.1. NCBI lineage: Eukaryota > Viridiplantae > Streptophyta > Magnoliopsida > Caryophyllales > Plumbaginaceae > Limonium > Limonium bicolor. Next base: position 253,601,508 of record CM041782.1, read on the forward strand.
TAAATCTAGTTCATGGTTTAAAATTCAACTTGCATAGTGTTTCTTAAATTTGTAACAAAGGGAATTCAGTTGACTTGTATCCTCCACATTGTAGCATAGTAACTCAGTACAATGGAAAAGTAGTTAAAGGGAAAAAGATGGAAAAATGATTATGTAACAAGCTTAGAGGATATTGACAGTCCAAATCTTCCTTGCTTGACTGCTTCAATAGATGACTCTACTCTATGGCACAAAAGACTAGGGCATGTTAGCACTTTTTTACTAAGAAAACTTGTCAAGAAACAGTTGGTAAGAGGTCTAAATAATCTGAGACCAATCTTTGTGATGCTTGTGTCAGAAGCAAATAGACCAAGGCTTCTTTTAAATCAAAGAACTCAGTTATTACATCCAAACCACTTGAATTACTTCACATGGACTTATGTGGACCTATGAGAGTCAAAAGTTTTGGAGGAAATTGGTATGTTTTTGTAATTGTTGATGATTACTCACGGTTTGTTTGGACACTCTTTATTGCTTCCAAAGATGAAGTCTTTGAGAAATTTCAAGCCTTTGCAGGAAAAGTCAAATACAACTCAATCTCAAGACTCTTCGGTCTGATCATAGGTCAGAATTTGAGAATCAACAATTCGTGGATATGTGTAAACAACATGGGATTAGCCACACATATTCAACACCAAGAACACCCAAACAGAATGGGGTAGTTGAGCGAAAGGACAGAACACTACAAGAGGTAGCCAGGGCCATGATATTGGGAAGCAATCTTCCTCAAGTCTTCTGGGCAGAAGCGGTGGCGACTGCATGCTACATCACAAATAGAACGCTCATACGACCGATCCTCAACAAAACTCCCTATGAGTTAATCAAGGGAAGAAAACCAAACATAAGTCACTTCAGGACATTTGGTTGCAAATGTTATGTCCACAACAATAAAAAGAGTCCCCTTGGAAAGTTTGATGCCAGAAGTGACGTGGCCATCTTCCTTGGATACTCTGAAAGAAGCCGGGCATACAAAGTATACAACAAAAGGACACTGAAGGTGAAGGAAAGTGTGCATGTAGTCTTTGTGAGGCTGACGTACACAAGATCAAGGAATCTGATGAAGATAAAGAACTTGGATTCAATCTAGCTAATCAAGATCACGTAGATAATCCCAAAGATGAATCACCGACTGAAGAAAACTAGCCCGATAGGTCAGCGACAGGTCAACAACAGGTCGACGAAGGAAATAGTGATGTCGAGGATCCTCTCTCTCCATCAACCATTCATCAATCTCGTGCCTTGTACAAAAATCATCTATTGGAGAATATCATATCAGACATATCCAAAGGAACTCAGACAAGAGCACAAACTCGAGATCTTCTAGCCTTCTCAACGACAGTCTCACCCATCGAGCCCAAGAACGTCAAGGAAGCTCTTCGAGACTCAGACTGGAATAATGCAATGCAAGAAGAACTAAACCAGTTTGAAAGATGCAAAGTCTGGCATCTTTTGCCTCGCCCTACTCATCAAGGAGTACTTGGCACAAAAAGGGTCTTTAGAAACAAGCTGAATGAAACGGGAGAAGTTGTCAGGAACAAAGCTCGTCAAGTAGCTCAAGGATATCGTCAACAAGAGGGAATAGACGTCCAAGAAACCTTCACTCCAGTAGCAAGGATGAAATCTATCAGATTACTAATTGCTTTTCCTGCACATAAAGGAGACAAACTCCACCAACTTGACATCAACAGTGCCTTCCTAAATGGGTACGTCGAAGAGGAAGTGTATGTTGAGAAACCTCCAGGTTTTGAGACGCAAGAAGGAAAAGACATGGTACTCAAACTTTACAAAGCTCTTTACGGGCTCAAACAAGCTCCAAGATCATGGTATGGACCCTGTTATCCTATCTATTGGAAAACCACTTTAAAAGAGGTAAAGTACAAAACTCTATTTGTTTACAACAACAAAATAGATTTCCTAATTGTAAGTATATGTTGATAATATAATCTTTGGAGCCTCTTATGAGAAATATTGAAAAAAGTTCGAAGCATTGATGAAAAAGGAATTTAAGATGAGTGATATGGGAGAATTAAAGTTCTTCCTAGGACTTCAAGTCAAACAGAATGATGGAGGAACCATCATATCCCAAGAGAAGTACGTAAAAGACTTGTTGAAGAGATTTGAAGTGGAGGGATGTAAGACGTTTGACACACCAATGGCAGTTCGCACTAAGATGGGTATCATGACTAGTGACTGACCGGTCCACCAGCGATCTTACAGAGAGATGATTGGTTCCCTACTATATTTAACTGCTAGTAGAACTGACATCATGTATAGCGTTTGCTTATGTGCCAGGTTTCAAGCAGATCCATGAGAAAGTCACCTCACAGCTGTAAAAAGGATCCTACGTTACTTAAAAGGAACCATGAATCTTGGTCTCATTTGTCCTAAGTTCAATAACTGTAAAGTTGTAGGATTTTCAGATGCAGACTATGGAGGATCTATCACTGATAGAAAAAACACTTCAGGGACAGCATTCTTTGTTAGGTCATGTCTGATTACATGGGGATCAAAGAAACAACAAAGTGTTGCAATCTCAGCAGCTGAATCTGAATACATTGTTGCGGCAAGCTGCTGTGCCCAACTCCTATGGCTTAAACAACAAATTGGTGATTATGGCGTCGAAACAGATACTTTACCAATTATGTGTGATAATACAAGTGCCATCTCTATTTCCAAAAATCCTGTGCATCATTCTCGTACCAAACATAATGACATTAGACATCATTTTCTTAGAGATTGTTGTGAAAAAGAATTAGTTGGTTTAAAGTATATTTCTACTGAGAACCAACTAGCTAACATCCTTACTAAGCCATTAAGTAGAGAAAGGTTTACTAAGATTGTTCATGATCTTGGAATGATATTCATTAATCACAATTAATTTGCTTGTTATTTCCCACGATCGGTCAACGACATGTGAGCAACACCTGTTATATTGTCGTTCAGTAATCAACGATCAGTTTAATGCATAGAAAACATGTCAAACGAATACTTGAAGTAGATATGTCATTTTCCACAAAAGTGAGATTAGGTAAGAGACAGTCTAACAGATAGAAACTGGAAAACTTCTCAATGAATCGCTGACAACCGTCACGACCGCTGCCCGTTATAAATAGTACCGTTAGGACATGTCCGTGAGCGGACGAGGAGCGGTTGCCGACCGTTACTTGATATCTATAAAAGGGCGATGGGAGTTTTAATCCTGTCACAGTATTGCCCTCACTCTCTCTAATCTCTCTAAACGATCAAAGCATATTCTTTTCTCTCTCACGAAATTTCCTGCAAGATTTAGAGCAAAAAATCCCTTGCCTCACAGCCGTTAAAGAACACCCGAGCAACAAGTACTAAATTCCAGTACAAAATCCTCTACACTGAAAGTGGTACCCAAGACTACTCTACGATCAAAGGCTAAAGAAATCCTCATAGAAGCTTCCACACAACAAGTGGCCGACATCCAGCAGACAGAATCTTCAACTCGACTAACAAGCGAGGAGGAGAACGAGCTTACGGTTAAAGTAATCCAGGAAGGGAACCTTCTCGCCAGTGAGGTCGAGTATATAAGGCCCACATTCCCAAAAACTACCACCTCATCGAATCCGACACTTTCAAACCGACTATCATTCCTGATCCTACTCCCACACAAGAACCAAAAATGTCTTCTCCTCCCCTCACCTAAAACCTCCAAAAACACCACAAAGAAATCCAAAGCTAAACAATCAAAGTCCAAAGGCCATTCAACTTCCACCACTAGTTGTCTAACTCACACATCTAGGCGCGTCCAAAAACAAACAGCTCCACAAAAATCCCACTCAACACCAGAGAAAACAACACGTCGGTTACAGTTCACCGCGGAAGAAGAAGCCTCTCCTTCAGCTATCGTCAAGGAAGTAGTTCAATCATTGGAGGAAGAGGAGGTTCAAAGTGATGAACCATCTCAGAAGGAAGCCTCAGTAGAAGAAAAGACCAAGAGGAAGGTGTAACTGCACCTGACTCCGAAGAGGAGGCAAATCTCACAGCCGTTCTCGGAGAACCAGTCGTCGACAGGTCTCAAACACCTCAGCGACAACATAAAAATGGTGATAGCAACACAGAATCGTCATCATCTATTATCTGCACGCTCGAGGAGCGTGCTCATTTGGAGAAAGCAAAGAGTAAAAGAAAGATGGGCACTTCCTCTAGCACCAAGGAGGTTGAGGAGCTTGCCCATGCAGAAAAATCAGCTGCCAAATCCCAACCTCCACAGCCCTTGAAGCGTCTGAAAAGGCTCGAAGATCTAGAGCCTCCATTGATCAAGGCTGGGAACGTCAACGACCGCTCCTGTCCCGTCTTACCAAAGACGTTGGATATAGAGTGGTTGAAGAAGATGGATCTAGGAGAGATCATCGAGCTGTTGGAGTTCCAAGGATGGGTAGACTTCTTCCAGGAGCCTATCCCTGTCTACACCGAGTTGCTCAAGGAGCATATAAGATATCTTAGATAACTCCAAAGAGATGAAGATGACGACTACCTCCACTCAACTGTCCAAACAGCTCAAGTTACTGTCTCCAAGTCATGGATTTGCAAGACCATCAACCTAAAGCCAGAACATCTGATCATCCCCAGTGATAAAACTTGGCATGACTTAGGACACCGAGGAGGAAAGATGGTAAACCTGCTCAAAAAGGAGCAATGATGAAAAACTTCAATGTCGTGGACATGTCCATCACCGACAGAGTCCTCTTCAACTTAGTCACCCACAACATCACCCCAAGGAACCAGCGCACCCACATTGTCAATGCTCGGGATGTAAGGTAGTTGTTCACACTCAAGACCAAGGAGAAAATGATTTGACAGCCATGATTCTCCTCACTCTAGATGAGAGTCGTCAAGTAAACCAAGGTCTAGTGGACGGGGGAGTGGTCACCACGACACTTGTAGAGAGTGGAGTGGACACCGACAAGTTCCACGAGTGCACGTGCACCGCTTAGAACTGCATCTGCTCCGAGATGCTATCCAAAATGGGGATACAGACTAAGGGGGATAAGCTCGTGGCTGTCTAGAAACCCACAGAGCGAAGATGCAAGGTCAGAACCTAGACCGACGACAAGAGCTTCAAGAATTAAAAGGAGGAGAAGTCTCTCACCGGTCCACGACAGGTCGGGGACCAGTCTGGATACTTCAACCCGGGACGTTCTTCAGCGAGTAAGAGTCACTCTTTCAGCTGTGCAGGCTGTCTCCACTGAACTAAGTGTTCATCACATGGTTCAAGGAGCAATAGATTTTATAGATTCTCAAATAGCCTGAGCGTTCTTTGTCTCCTAGAGACTTAAGTGAAACCGTGAGAGTTAGAGTTAGGACTAGATTTTCTTTTCCATCAAATGTTCTATTTGCCTTTGACTATCTATTTCACAGTACCTTTTGGATATCAATGAAAATGCAACTGATTTTTGTTACTTGAATGCTTATGATGGGTACGAAATAATTTATTATCTTGGCTGCTTCTTCCTTGATTAAAAATTACAAAATGATCTGAGATATTTAGTCCCATCCATTCCACATCCAAACTCTGACCTTGACACCTCAAAAGCCTACAAATAGAGCCCACAGGACGTAGCACCTCATTAAATGCCACTCATAGATCAATCATTGAGCATATCCAAAGTGTCAATAAAACTTGCTTACTTCTTTTACCACTCACAATCATCTCACGTAATGGCTCAATACCCACAAAGCTCATCCAGCTCGAATGAGCAAACCATTCACTCCACCATTCGCAAGTTCATGACCACCAAACACCAAAAGAAATACGTCGCCTAAAGCTATGTTCAACCAGACTCCGACTCCCTTACAGCATGGTCTATCACCTCAAGTATCACTCTATCACAATCACGTTCTCCACACTGTGTGGAGTTCTCCATAGATTCTGATGAGTCTGACCTTTCTACCACAGCTGAATCACCCTTGATCAACCCAACCAAAGCCAAACCTTCTTGGATCAAAGCCGGTTTTCGGAGGAAGAGCCTACTTGCCCAGAGGATTATGAATGGGATACCCAACTACGTCACTCCATCTAGATTATCTTGATCATATTTTGTAGTTTGTAATCTATGGAATGTCATGGCCTTTACAACATCTTACGTCGTGTGGTTGCTCCCTATTTTGTTGTATGGCAAAGGGGGAAAGAAAAGTAAATGTACTTGTGAGAGTATGTCTATCGTCCTTGTATTATGTATCATCTAAATGAAACTTTATCTATGATATAACATAAAAGTTGTCACTTATGCTATCATTCGTTTAACTTTTTTCATTCTTAAAAACCCTTAATAAACTCAGGGGGAATCCTTCTTAGGGGGAATTTCTCAATTTTTGATTGCCAAGTACATATAAGTGTATAGGTTGCCATCATCAAAAAGGGGGAAATTGTTAAGATAAGATCCTTTAGTTTTGATGATAGCAAACCTTGTGTTGTCTATCTAATGCGTTAGTCAAGATTCATGATTTCAGATAGACAGGTGAATAAGTGGCTTAGCACGCAAGGTTGCAAGCGCACTTAAGTCATGAGTGGCTTAGCACGCAAGGTTGCAAGCGCGCTCAATCCACGACATGTGCTCTACCAGTCGGGCACCTGTCGGTGAAAGCTCCGGAGAACTTCTAGCAAAACACAAGCAGCCAAGAACCACACCATCACATATCTCTTCCATCAGACATTAAAGTAGGACCAAACGGAGTTAGCAATGTCGACAAACTCACTCAGATTATTCACAATCACACAAACAACTTGCTCATGACAAACACACGACAAAAGGTGTGTCTCATTAATGTGCAAGATAACAAGATAAACAATGGCTATTGATGAACATCATCACATAGCCATAAAACTTCAGAAGAGAGCATTAATGAGCCAGACAAGTTCAGACAAGTTGAAGTGTGCAAGTGGTGACCGACCACTTGGGAGACGCGCCACCAACTTGCCCATTCACAAGGCAACGCGTGTGCTGGTGGCTCCAGATCAAGTTGGAAGAAAATCTACAGTAGGGTGCGGATATTATTTTCGTAGAAGAATGAGTATTCTACTCTTAGAGTCTACAACTCCTAGGTTGTTAGTTGGCATCTCAACTAACTTGTATAAATATGTGCCTTAATGTTCCTTGTAACATAACCCCTGTACGAGAAAAAAGATAGAGATAATATGGGCAAGTGTGGATCACTTAGGAGTGTGTGTAAGTGCTAGAGAATTGGTGAGCTAGTGAGGATTGGGTTAGAGTATCAATACATTGGGTATTTGATAGGATGATAGGTTGGGGAACGGTCGGTGAACCGTAGGCTGATAGTCAGGAGAGGGTTGACGACTTTAGGGGTAAAGTTGAAACTATCCCTGGAGTCCGTGTGTGGGGCTAGGGAGGTTGGGTGAATTTGGTGAGTGTAAATTCTCAATCGAAATGTGTTTTCCAGTTTAATAGTTGCCTCTCATCTATCAAGTTTTATAAGAGTCCACGATACGTCCACGACACGTCGGGGACGCATCAGGAGCGCTTGCGAGTTTCAATTGGTATTAGAGCGGGTCTCTTCTAGAAAGCTAACTGCTTTGGAAGACGATTAAGATGTCTCATGCAAGCATTCTAGCAGCAGAAGAAGGTTCTGCACCGAATCGACCACCACTCTTCAATGGAGACAACTACACTCACTGGAAGAACAAGATGGAGTTTCACATCAAGTGTGACGATCCAAGAATGTGGAGGGTGATAACACATGGAGAGTACACCTTCTAGAATCCTCAAGGACAAGACATATCTATCGACTGCATGACAGATGAGCAAATCAAGAAGCTCGTATTCAACACTCGAGCAGTAAGAATACTTCACTGTGCACTACTACCAGAGCAATACTCAAATATTGTTTCAGCTAAAATGGCCCAAGAGATTTGGAAAACACTTGAGGTCACCTATGAAGGGAATGATGAGATCAAAAAGACTCATATTGAGTTGCTACTCACTCATTGGGAGCTATTCAAGAAGGAAGAAAAGGAGAGCATTTCTGAAATGCATACAAGGTTCACTAAGCTGATCAACGAAATGTTGGTGCTTGAAAGAACTATCTCTAAAGAGGATCAAATTTGGAAGTTCCTCAGATCTCTTCCAGCCCCTTTGATAGCAAATTTAATGCCATGCAAGAAGTGCATGATCTCTCTAAGATGTCTCTGGCAGACATGCTATGATCTCTAATGGCTTTCGAGTTAAAATTACAACACAGAAACTCGGAAAGCTCATCAAGAGATACAGGGAAAGGCATAACCCTTCAAGTAGCTGAAAATGAAAAGTCCGAGTCAGGAGAAGACAATGATGAAATGGTCCTCTATGCTAAGAGGTACGTTCAAAAGTTCATAAGAAATAAAATGAGGAAAGGCAAGGAGTCCAAGGAGTCGGATGATCAGAGGAAAAGCAATGACAAGTGTTTTGGGTGTTCAAAATGCGAACATCATATTAAAGACTGCCCTCAGTGATCATGAGAGGACAACGACAGGGTCAAGAAGCCTGTCCGACGATCATTCAACAACGGACCAAAGAAGGAAGCCTTCGTTGCCGCATGGGGAGATTCTGAACAGAGTGATGACAATCAAACCTCAGACAGTGACACCTCCGAAAGAGAAGAAGAACAACATAAGGTAAACTATTCTAAGCTTAGAAGGAGAATTCAAAAGGCTGAACTTCTAGGACTTAGAAAGTTTTCTCTTATATTAGTTGATCACCTAGAGGCATTAGAAACTGAAAACGGTGAACTTTTGGAAGAAAATGAAAAATTGAGAAAAACCTTGGATAAAAGCAAGGTAGAAAATCTCATGAGGGCACTCATGAAATTACAAAGAGATTATAGTGAAATTCTCACCGTTCATGAAAAGTTGAAGTACAAAAAACAACCTAAAATCGATGAATTGATTGTTGCTCTTAACACTAAAGAAAACCATTAGGAGAAGCAAACGACAGGTCAGATGCCAGTCAGAGACCAGTCGTAGAGATGTCTGTAGCTTATGCAAACAACCCGGTCATCATGAGTCCAGTTGCCATAAAACGAGTTTTCTGAGGCATTGGAAACTCAAGAAACTAGGACTAAAATGGGTAGACAAAAATGATCTTAGAGTATTAAATGGTGGAAATGGGTCCAACCTTTCTATGGACCCTAACCCCACACCACTAACGTGATAAGTGCATAATCGAGTGAGAATGAACCCCTGCTGGTACATAGACAGTGGGTGCTCAAACACATGATAAGAGACAAGAAGAAGTTCTTCTCACTCGAACCAGGAAGCCAAGGAACTGTTTCTGTAACACCCCAACCGCTAAACACATAATTATCTCTTAAACTGTCACACTTACCCATAATATCGCAGCGGAACTCCACATACAATGGAGGGTGATACAATGTCGTTAGCCACCCACGTGGCTAACCAGGCCTAACTCAACTACTGTATCGGTCTGATGGACCGGAATAACCGAGTACTTAATACAAAATACAATACTTCTTCATTACTAACCGAGTCTCATGTACAAATCTCAATTCCATTCTTTACTATACCGAGTCTACAATATACGGATGCCGATAACATATTCAGTCTTACACCTCATTCCAATACACAAGTAATTAAAGTCCAAATACCCATGCTAACCACCGTCCCCGTCCTACTTTCGAACGGTATCGTCTTCGGTGTACCTGAAAAATAAAAACGATGCCCCTAGGGGCTCATCTTACGTTGCATATGAAATTCGCATACCCTGCGTGCTAACCAAGGTACGTCGACTACTTTTGTCGTGAGCATGGAGTTCATTTTAGTTCAAACAACATGCATATTGTAATACTTTATATATGTACACTACACAAGGATTCAACAATCAATCACGGGATCCAATCCCAAACCAACATAACAAGGTTGTTAGATGTATCAATTTACTCTTAGGCCTTGAGGGTTATACCTCACTATGCCTTGGTTACTCATTCGATAACTCACCCACTCCCTCGGGTTACATATTCTTAAAGTCACCCATTCTCTTGGGTTACTCATTCTTATACTCACCCATTCTCTTGGGTTACTTATACTTTATCTCACCCACACTCTTGGGTTACTAATACTTAAGCTCTTGTAGTTCTCGAGACACTACAGGTCTCCTACGTCACGTTTGTTTCTCTTAATACTTTATTTAGCCAAAACGCATGGCTCTCGAGCATAGTTCGACTAGCTCCCGGAACTCTCTCTTAGTTCCTACTACTTTCACATAGGCCCGACTACTCTCGGACTTCTCACATCCCCATGCACTCCTCTCTCGGAGTTATAATATTATTATGTACATTAGACTAGGAGCATCACTCTCGATGTTCCTAATGATTTTGGGGACATTACATAGCTCGGGAAATCTTAGGTTTAAGGGTTACCCTTACATTTCATTTACTTATATTTTCGGTTATTTTCTTGTACCGGGTAAAATCCTCATATAGGAGGTTGACCATGTCTCAATGGAGTTACTGCTCCCTTAGGCCTCTTTTACCTTTCTTACAAGTTCACAACATTGGACTAACTTCAATCCTCTCGATGGAGGTTCATTTATCTCTCCACTCTTATTTATTTCGTGGATTGTTTCAATATGGTTTTCTAACCGTTAACGGGTATTTACTCAACCCGTACATCTCCTCACATTCTAGGGAGTTCATATGTTTGTGTTATCGTTATACTTTAATCGATAGCTTGTGTGTTTGCACGTTTCCATTGTTTATGAGACTACTCGATCTACGAGTTTCTAGTCAATCGCTACTCACTATGAGTCGGTCTATACACTACGTTAGACCACACCGCCATAGAAGTATGTTAGCTCATACAACATACAACAAGACATACATAATCAAACAATGGATTATTTTCATGCTTTACTCTTGATTAAGCCGGCACACAAACACAGAAATCATAGTAACTCGGTTAGCATACGGGGCATGAGAAAATCATACCTTTCACCGGGGTTTTACTTTTACTGTGTCATCTCACCATGCTCGGTTCACACACGATCCTCTGATAATGTTCCAAACATTATTGTTAATACTAAGCTCATACGGTACATATTTAAATGCTACTCCTGAACTTACCCCGTTATCCTGTTATCTCGGTTTTACTTTTGTTAGTTTGACTTCTCTTCTCACTCACTTCTAACACTTTCTTACACTTCTTAGGGCCTTTACATTTCATCAAACAAGGCCTTAACATCATATAACATCATTAACATTCAAACCACTATCTTTTAAACCCTTAAAAGCACTCACGAAAACATTCTGGGGTGGTCCGGGACCTAGTCCCTATCTTAAGTCCCGGACCAATACTTAACCAAAATTTCGGCTGAAATTTCACTATGGTCCGGGACCTTGTCCTGGAGTATAGTCCCGGACCAGGTACAGACTTCAACTCTCGGCGCAATTTAAAGGGTGGTCCGGGACTTTGTCCAAGGACCAAGTCTCGGACCCTAATCCACCCTCAATCTTTCCCTAATCCTTCGATAAGTTTTCTACATGTTTAATCACCTTAAAACATGCTCTAAAGCTCTTCAAAACTTAGGTTTAATCCTTACTAAAATTCTTGCTCCAATTCATAATTTTCCATTCTCATTTTGCATCTTTGTACACTTATGCATTTTCTAACTTCGTCTTGGTAGTTTATACCTCCTAACAACCTTACCAAATCAATTACTGACCACTACAATACATTCCTAGACCAATGCACCTCTAAAACCCAAGTTCACTCCATGATTCACAAGTTAAACACTCTTGTTCATTACTAGCAAAATTCATGACTTTTCTCCTCATTTATGCTACAGATTTTACACACTCTCTCCACAATATTCCTCTCATATTCTAGGGTAACCATTTACCCAAACCAAGCTCTAACAACACCCAGCTAAACCTAGGTCATTCTCCACTTGTCTACTTTCTCAAAATCCTTCGGTTTCAACCGAAATTTCACCATAACCTGGCTACTTTTCTAACATTACCCAAAACTCATCATATCACTTAATTTATCCTAAAACTAGCCAAACCCACAAGGGTTCTAACAGCACACATATAAAACCATCAATACTCATCAAATTCTCCAAATGCAACACAATACATAAGTCATAAAGTGTGAAAATACATAATTTGGTTCCTCCCCTCTCACAAGCTAATAGGACACCGGGAGTTATAGTGGTTTGGCCAATAATCCAGCCTACATCCACTTATTGACAATATCTTTATTACTTTCTTTGGTATTACAACTTTAGAGAGCTTTCTAGAGTTTTCTCTCTCTTCTCATCTTGTGTCCCTTTACTAATGAGCCTCTCATCTCTATTTATAGACTTTCTAGGGTGAAGTCTATCTCTTAATCCTTGTACATGTGGTATTACTTTATTGGAGCAACCCTCCTAATTTCGGCACTTCTCTCCTTGTAAAGCCTACCGGTCCCATAGTGTAGGATGCGGGATTCGGTCATAGAGCACGGGGCCGGAATACGGGACCCGGTCATAGAATGCGGGGCCGGAATGTGGGACGTAGTCATAGGGCCTAGGACCCGGATTTGGTGCTTGGTGCCCAAATTTGAGCCCGAACAGGGTCTTGAAGAAGGCTTAGGGTCTGGGCCGGGGTCTAGGGTCTGGACCGTTTTGACCTTTTGTCTTCGTCACATTCTTGCCCTTCTCAAAGTGCATAGCTCTTAGGCTCTTAAATCAAGCATTATTTCACAAATGCATTAAGCACAACCAAAACTCTTCCTCATCTTAACAAATCACATCCCCACACCTGTTTGGGTTCATTCATTTATTTATTTTCCCTTCCCAAATTCTAAAAGCATTAAATTAGGCTGCAAGGTAAATTATTTACCTCTTGTTCACAAGCTTTTCCTTTTTTCAATCCTCTTCTTTCTCTTCTCTTTTCTCTTGCTTGGAAATCGGCCAAAGGCCGTGGAATTGCCCATCTCCATATCAATGTTCAAAGAAAGAAATAAGTTTAAGTAAAAACACTTAACCTCATTAATAGAAATGCTTAAAGCTCTAAAATTGGTGATTACCTTGAAACCCTAGGATGGGGTTTTGATCAAGAATCGAAGGGGAACTCCCAAACCACCATTGAAGACTTGGAGAATAGCTCAAACAAGGAAAATCAAGGCATTATAACTTGCCAAAATCGGCCAACACAAGAGGGTGAAGAAAAGATGCATTTTCTTTGGATATTTTTACCTTGGATGAAAGAGGAGACTCCAAGCTCCAAGAATCTCTAACTTTCTCTTCAAATGGGCAATACCCATGGAGGTAAACTTCAAGCTTTTGGGATTTTGTAAAGATGGGAGTGTAGAGCTTGATGAGAGGAGTTCAAATATGCAATTATTTTTGAATTCGGAGCAAGGATGAAGCTTGGGCAAGGAGAAGAAGGTGGAGAAGCCATGCTTGGCTCCAATGGAGTTCAACAGACAGAGAGAGATGAAGAAAATCGGTGGGAGAGGGGGAAAAGGATAAAGAAGGGAAATGGGAGGAGAGAGAGGGAGATGGGTACTTTATCCCCTTTTTACTTTTTGCCCTTTTCCTTTTTCCTTTTTCTTTTTTTTCTTTCTTTATTTGTTTAGTGTGTGAGTGTGTGAGAGCTACAAAAACCGGCCCCCACTATACTAGTAAGCTGGAGCATTTTTCGTCTTTTATAGAAAACGCTCGTTATTTTACCCGGTTTGGCACTATTCACTAACCGGGCCCGTTTTCGGATTTTTCTCGTTTCTTTATTTTTAATGGTTCATAAGATTCCATTAATACTTAATTATAGTTATATAATCAATTATAATTTTTACGGGTCTATTTGACCACTTAAAGTCAAGTTTTCGGGTTTCCTTGAAAAATGTGCTTTAAAACTCTATTAGTCCCTTATTTGGATCCGTTTTCTTCAGGAATCATTCCTGTATACTAATTAGACCTAAAAAAGCCTTAGGAATCCATCTCGGACCCTAATCGAGGTCTTATACCTCCTATACTCATTAAACGTGCGTTTTAGCGTTTTTCGCTTTTCAAGCGTTTTCTCTTTTCTTTTGGTTTTATTCTTTTTACCACTACTCTCTAGGCACCATTAGGCCTTTAATAATTACATTAGGATAATTTAATCACCATTTTTAAGTCCGGGGTATTAAAATCTACCCCCCTTAAGAACTTTGTCCTCAAAGTTGGTGAATCTAGTACCGTTACTCTCATGGGCATGTAATGCAAAGGTTATAATACACGTATAACCTTATAGACTCCACAAGTCAGTCTCATTTCACACTACACATACACACATATCAAAGCATGTATAGTAATCAAAAATACTCATTGTACTCTCTCAATGGAATCGGTCCAAAGACATGAAGGCACTACAGTCCTCGAATCCATATTGAGTAATGCACTACTGATCCCTCAGGTACCGGTCACGTTGGACACTTACGCTCTCTGGTCCACGGTCGTTTCATGACAAATGGGCACTTACTCTCTCTGGCCCACAGTCCCTTCGGTTCTGATCAAAGCGTTACACATATACATATCCTCAAGCACTCTGGTTGACTCACTCAACACAGGACATTCCCAGGGTACTCTCCCCGTCCCGCTGCCTTTGGAAAAATCATACACTGTCACCGCCCCAACCGGTCACTTAGGACTGCCGCACATACGGTGCAATGGTTTTTAAACCATTTTTCGCCTTCATGCTCGAAGGAAGATCCTTTTTCAAATTCTGTTTGAAAATTCTTTTTAAAACATCACACAACTCCAAATCCGGTTTATGGTAGTTGCATCTTTTCTTAGCGTGATTACTTGTGACCACATATTCTGAGCTTCAAGAATCATCCAACCCTGATGTGATCAGCATCAGTGTTGAACTATCCTTCCACCCCAATTTGTGTACGGTTTCCCTTGATCGCTAGCAGATCAAGTTCCACCTCCACGTCAGTTTCAAACAATCAGATAGTCAAACATTTTCGTTTCTATATTTTACTCTTTCTAGTCGTATTAATAAAACACTTCATTTCAGGTTATCTCTAAACCATAGAACTTAGGTCATCCGTCATTCTCAGTTCACTTGCTTACTTTACCTAAGCAGCTCATGGGCTCATTTTCTCAAATTGTTACTCAATTTAAAACATACAACTCCAAAGGATGGAACTCACTCCATCAATCATTCTCAATTAACATCACCTAGGGAAGATCACTTCCCTCTAGGTTACACATCGGTTTCATACCGATTCTTACTCATCATAACTCATGTCTACTCTCAATAGACATCTACTATAGGGATTCTCATTCCCTAGGAGTTTCTCTACTCCCTTTTTCATAATTATTATATACACATTACTCGCATCTCTCATGCACAATAACCATAATTATACAGTGAATGGATACATATGTTTATGTAACATAACTTCCAATCGTCAAAACAATTCTTTTTGTGCTATGCACATAGTAGTTTACGCACCTATACATAAAACGTACTCTAAGCGGTTTCTCGCCCTACCCCCCTTAAAAGGAGTTACGCCCGCGTAATCGACCATATGTTATCACTGAACATTGGTTCACTAATTCAGGCATCATGAAGTGTTTTACTTCGATGCGGTTAATTAACTCATAACCGGGTTCAGTTCTAGCCTCTAAGGCTTCAAGAAGTATATGATAGCCATTTACTCACATTTGCTAGGTATACTTAATTTGCCCTGATAACTAGAGGTTAATTTGCCCTTTTTGGTATTCCTAATGTGTTACACATCGTCGCGTGGTATTTCTTACCGTATGCGAATTCGATGAGTTATTGATTTTCTCTCCAGTTCTCTGGAAATCTATTTCGTATAGCACTGTATACCTTCGTGATTGTAACACCCCTTCTACGCACATAACATTACTTGGAATCGCAGCGGAAAATAAACAACTAAACAGTAACTAAACGATTGGTGCTACAATGCCGTCAACCACCCACGTGGCTAACAAGGCTGAATAAATACAATTGTACCGGTCTGATGATCAGACTCCCGAGCATAGAACTAATAACCATATATATACATCAACATAATACCGAGTGTTTACATAAATCCTTCACTGTATACCTTCACTGTAAACCATCATAATCAAGTATATAATACGCCACGGGAGCACAGGCGCATCCCGGGCAAACATCCAAAGTACTCCAAAAGTAACTACACCCTAGGATCTAGAGCCACTCCGCTTCTTCGATCCTCATCCTGCAGTAAAAGAAATATGGATCCCCCGAGGGGGTCAGCAACCCTTGGCTGGCATGGTTAACGCGCAGCCCATCGACTACCGGAATGCGCGCAACTATTTGTCATGATGACATGGTATTTATTTTAAACACACAACTCATACATATAAAACATAACATGGGTATTGTACACATCATAACACACATCACAAACATACAGTTCCTTTTAGGAAGAGAACCAACACAGTTAGTCCCCATTTAGAGCCTAGAGAATGTTGCCACGCTCATACTTAGCTCGTTACATAACTCGTTACCGTCCGGTTAGATTGAACGGTTAACTTAACACAAGGTGCCTCGGATATAGTGATCCAAGCACACCGAAATAACACATAGTATGCCCCTGTGGCCCGACGTGAGTCAGTAAAATAGCCTTGGTTAAGCTAAAGGGAAAGGTTAGAAACCAAATTGGAAACTTAACCATAACATACAGAGAGAATCGAACCGGTTATGACATCGACTCCCATACTCACACGCGTGGCCGGAACAGACCGGACTCCTCACTTCCCCCGTTAGCCCTTGTTAGTAGTTCATCATTGAACTCAACAAACAATCCACAATAATAGTTCAAGTCTTGTTAGACACACGCAAGGGAAGAGAGAGTCATACTTAACAACATAATAATATTTAACAACTGTAAACTCTTTACATGGTTTAATCTTACAAAGTCATAAACACACAGAAAAACAAACAACACACAAGCCGGTGTAAACCGGTAGGCAACAGACTGCAAGAAAACCATACCTTGGTCCTTGCCTCGACTGATTTCCACCTTGCGAGAATCCTAAACACATTAGTAACGTCGGTTAATTATTTATTTTACTTCAAACTTACTAAGTATTTAACATGATTGTATGACATGTTTTAGTGTCTATTCTACCCTAGGTTATCTTCATTATACACCCTAGGGTTAACTACATAAGTCACATTCTTTTCTGTTTTTTTTTACAAGTTAAGGTCCGACCGACCTTGGCGACCGGACTTGTCCAAGTCCGGTCGATTCCAGAACATATTTCCGACAAAATTTTCTACTCCGACCGACCTTGTAAGTCCGGTCGTAAGCTCGGTCTATTCCCGAGAGTTCCTTCCCATTGGAAATTTAGCCCGACCGGACTTGCCAAGTCCGGTCCTATGTCCGGTCGATTCCAGTAACTCAATCCGTACACAAAATACAAGCCCGACCGACCTTGCAAGTCCGGTCCCCAAGGTCGGTCCATTCCAGAAGCTAATTCTCGCAGGGTAAACTGGGCCCGACCGAACTTGCAAGTCCAGTCGCAAGTCCGGTCTGCCCCAAATCTTTGTTTTCCTTTTTACATTTAACTCCAAACTTCACCCCATACAACCTAGTACCCCCTAACCTTATTTGGGCACTTCAACACACCTTAAGACATCCTTAAACACTCATAGAACTCATTATCTAATTCCTTAAGCCTTTACCCATTTCTTCACAAAATTTCTAACACTTACAATGTTTTCTTCTAGTTTTTCAAGTGGTGTTTCATCCCTAAAATTACTACTATCCCAAAATGCTTTCTCCTTATTTCAACATCATCTCCCAAGCATCATTTCTCACAACTAATTCCTTATATCTATCTTGAAAATTCTTTTCCAAGTTTACACTTTCTCTTATTACCAAAGTTTGCCTAAGTATTTACCTAAGTCCCAAAGTGGCTTTGGTACTTGCTAGAACCTCAAGATCAAGTCTAAGTCCTTATTCACCCTAGAACACTTCCTAGTTCATCAAAATTCCTTTACAACATCTTGAACTCCTTATGCATTTCCTAAATTTCGACATAAGTTCTCCTAGTATTTTGTTACACCTTAGCACATTATTTTCATCATTAAACATCCCAGAACACTAAGAACACCAAGAACACTTTCTTACACAACGTCACCAAATTCACACTACATCACAATATAGTGCATAATTGAATTGCATGGCACTTAGGCCCTTAAAATGCATGGCTCTTAGGCCCTTAAAGTGCTTAAATCATAAACACTGAATTTCCACAATATATATGCCTTTAACCTGCGATTACATACAACAAGACATATGTTATTTTACTAGTCTCCTTGAGAACATTTACTAGGTCATTTACCATTTGCTCTTTAGGTAGTTTTAATAAGCATTTATGAGCTCATTTCTCCTAAGGCATTAAACAACATAAGGTTAATAGATTTACCTCTTTTCCAAACAATTCCTTTCTTGTTTCACTACAAGACCGGTAGGGTATTTGATTCCTTGTCAAGTTCTAAACAATATACAAACATTATAATGAGTATTCAAGCTATAAGCTTCATCTCATTGTAAACCCTAATTTTACATTGTTTCAAAAACATTAATGTAGTTGTTTTACCTTGGTCTTTGAAGAGAGTTTGATATATAACAAGAGAGGACTCCACCTAGTCCATGAAGAGTTGAAATGAAGCTAGAACAAAGTCACACAAAGAGCTATATCAATGTGTATTCTCGGTCAAGGTAAGAACATGGAGGAAACATGATTTTTCTTTGAGATTCCTTACCTAGAAGCAAAGGAGAGTAATAATATGTCAAAATACAAGCTCAAGCTCCTTCAATGGTGGAACACCTTGGCACCGAAATGGGGCTCTTGGAGTTTTGAGAAGATAGGAATGAAGAGCTTGATGAGAGGAAGAGATTGGTGGTGTTTGTTCTTGATTTGAACAAGTGAGCAAGATTTTACAAGAGGTCAAAGAAGGGTTTTAATGGAGGTGGTGTGTATTACCGTGGAAGAACAGCAAGAAGGAAGGGAGAAGAAGATTGTGACCGTGGGAAATGAAGGAAGGAAAAGAGAGAATGAGATAGAATTTGCTTTTAAGAGATATTTATGCTTATAAAGTAAAAAGTAGTTTTAATTAGTTTGCTTTACTTACTTATTACATTAACTAGAGAGTGGTGAGTCACCACACTTAGAAAAACCGGCCCCCTTTATTAGTATGAGGGTATTTTAGTCTTTGTTTGTCAATTTAATTACTTAATACAACATATGTTATAAACTAGCTTATAAAAATCACTATTCACCTAAACAAGGCACTTAGAAGTGAAATTTTTGATTTCCCATTAATATAGCCACCCAAATGTGATACTATATAGTACACATATATATTTAAGAGTAATGATGGACATTTAGCCACTCAAAACTCATTTACAAGACAATTTTTCAAAAATGTGCTTTGTGTTTTAACTTGTTTTCAAGCTTGGTTTTCTTTGGTAATTGGTTTAATATGTTATTAGTGTATAAATGAGGTCTTGGTAAGCTCATTTGGTCTTACCCAAGTTTATCCCAAGCTTATAGCACATTTTGGCTCTTATTGACTTTAGAGCACATTTTGTGTTTTCTTTAGTTTAAATTTGTTTACTAATGTTTCTAAGACTCTTTTTAGTCTTATTACACCCTTTAAACAACATAACTAGGTTTGGGGTATTTCAGTGATTATTCACTTACTTTTCCCGACTTATTGTCGGTTGAGGTCAAGCTACTACTTAGTATGTAGTGCTTCCTCATTTAGTAGTGGCTTCTAAGTTATGTTTGTTTACTTGTTTCTGTACAAGAATTGTTCATTCATACTACTCTGCATTTACCATGCCTCGGTCCTAGGACCTGTGGGTTATGGTCTACGTTCTTTGTGCATCTCTGGCCGACGGCCACACGGTTATTTCGTTGGCAAAGAGAAGGATTACTACAATTTACATTTCTCAATATCCCAGCTATCCCACTAGTTCATTACTGCACAAGTGCAATACCAAAACACTCAGTCCTACAGAGTGCAGAGGCGTAAACGCTTGACAGTAAATCTCTCTCTTATAAGATCGCAATAAGAATGAACATCATTTCCTTGTCTGGCTATACTCTTACAATGGCCGCTTGCTGCGTACCATGTTCTTACTCATTAAACAACATTCATTTACATGGCATCCGCTACTACTTTAGCTTCCGCTCATGTACTCCCGCCATATATACTACGGCATGCCATTCACTTGGCTCAATAAAATATACTACTCTAAACTCTCTACGCTTATTGCACATTGTTTACTCTGCAATTCATATTGCACACATACAGTGTTTACTTAACAACTGATTACTCTCTCGGTTTTCTTCCATTGCTATCAAAGCCTTTCTACATACTACCTCTGTTTGAATTACTCCTCGGCAATAAACACATGCTCACGTTTCACTACGCAGCTCTAGCGGTTTCACATTACATTCTTAGGTGGTAGCCTTTCTTTAGAGGATTCATGCAATTGTCGCTCCCTAGGCCCCACAATAACGAGGGCTATCCCCACTGTAAGGTAGTGGTCATTCTCCATCATCCCCCTTATGCCTTTATGCATAGGTTTTACAATGTTTGGATCTACGAATTGTAGTTGGTTTTCTGGCTTACAAGCCACATTGTCTCGAGCCATGCTTTTAGCCGGCTGCTTATACAAGTTTCTTCTTCTTCGTATGCCATTAAATGTGTTGGAGGTATTTCTGGGCTCTTTGATATGGTTGTCTCATCGCACTTCCGTACATGGAAGGGCTGTTAAGTATCTTGATATTAATTCATGCCCTCCGGCAATTTAAGGTGTTCCCTTGTTAAGTGGAATCCCTTCGGGGTTCTACCCGAGTGTTCGCTTTAACACTTGTGTTCTCAACACGATGTTTCGTTCAACTACTGTTGACTCCGGCACCCTTCACGGATTACTCCTGGGTGTTACTGAGTTGCGCCATTACATCTGGCTTGAACTCATGGGTATGTTCAGTTCCTTACCCCGCCTTGCGGTTATATACTTTGACTATCCCTTTCTGGGTTGTAACATCTCCCGTTATTGGGTAGCTCATTGGTACTTTCCCTTTACCTTCTTGGTCAGGTCGTTATTCTCTTCAGTGAGGTATACTGTGGGAATTCTATCCCGTTCATCAACATTGATATGTTCATTTTAGGCATTCGCCGTACCATCTACACTGGGTATTCATTC
The DNA here is from genome assembly GCA_023374045.1 of Limonium bicolor. Taxonomy (NCBI): domain Eukaryota; kingdom Viridiplantae; phylum Streptophyta; class Magnoliopsida; order Caryophyllales; family Plumbaginaceae; genus Limonium; species Limonium bicolor. The sequence goes on from CM041782.1 coordinate 253,622,776, forward strand.
CAGTTATTATGTGTTTCCTTCAGGATTCCTAAGACATATCCAATGTCTATACTTGATACTTCGTGCTTCAGCACTTCTTAATGCTACATATTTAGGTTCGTCATCTTACTAGGTTTTATCCCTTGATCATTGGAGGTGTCCAACTATTTGGTTTGAACTTGTCTTATGGTCCATAGTATGGAGTCGACTACTTCCCGTGTTCCGTACTCTACTTGTATACATACATGGAGTATCTTATTGATACGTTACCACTTACCCGACTAACTCAGAATTGGTCTGTCAGGCCCGCAAGCTCCTTCGGAGTGCGGTCGTTCCATGTCTCGTTTGTGTACACTTGTAGTGTCGGTCACACGCCTAGGTGAAGTATTATGTTGTCAACTCCTCTTATATCATCCTATGATAACTTACCGTGGTTCTCTGGTTTAGTTTTGAAATTTGGGGTTTTTTGGAAAATTCTATGTTTTGAAAGAAAAATTTAAGTTTTCAAAATAAAATCTTCACTGCATTTCAATGCCGGTTGTTTCTTACCAGATCTGGCTTCACACCGACTGGTATGCTCTTTATACAATGATCTGGCCGTTAGGCCTTTTCAAGGTTTCATTTCAAAATTCTTAAGGTTTGTGGTGCTATATTGGCTTCTCTCACCATCTTGGTACTTGCTAAGTACTGGTCACTTGTTAAAATTCCTCTTGGTACTCCCGTCATTACTGCACTTGCCGTGGCAAGTGCACGGTACAGGCGGTTTTTTTAGGATAAGTCATACCGGTCATGGTATTGTTCACATTGTATCTAGTAGTCTCGTCGGCTCTTCCTTTGATCCTTTAGTTGGATAATTACTCTTTAGAGCTGCTTCTCGTTTGTCTGGACGTGACTGTCATCTATCCGGGTGCCTCTCCCTTCCCAGGGACTCTTATTTACTTGGTTTTGTGTTCTACCTCGTTGCTCGTTCCCACGTCTTTATTGTGGTTACCGAGGTTTAACTCATTTAGGCACTACTTCTGTAGTCCTATTCGGGTGTATCCCGTGGTTACGCACGTAGTTGTCTAGCCTTTTCGGGTGGTAGGGTCGGTGTACCTACTCTTGACTAGATTCTTAGTCGGTTAGCATACCATTGGTGGTATTACCTAACAATGGCGGTCCGTAGACATGTGCCTCAGTTCTCGTTATTTCTCATCAATCCGCCTTGTTGCACGGTTGGTGCTTTCCTTCTCGCTGCTGCTCGGCCAGCCGGGTTCTCGCGACTGCTAAGCATGTCGCCCCAAGCTGCCACAGATTCTGGTCTCTTTGGATTAGGATGTCTCGATCTCCCGCCATTGAGTGCGGTTATTGTCATTCCAACGGGATCCGTCTCTGGGATTTCCGGTTCTCGGGATCTACCGCATGACAGGTTCTGGTTAAGATTAAAAATATTTAATAATTGTCAGATTGGGTTTCCCATCTCTCTGGCATTCTTTCCTGAGATTTTTAATACGGGGGTTGTGGAGGGCGGGTTTGGTATTGTAGGTATCCAGATATACTTGAAGTTCCTAACTAGCGCATCTCTCACGCTATCACTCAACCTTTAGCCCTAAGTCTCTAATTCTTAACTCGGTATTTCCTAAGCTCGGAATTTCCAGTCATTAGAGCGATACTTGACTCTGATACCATTTTTGTAACACCCCAACCGCTAAACACATAATTATCTCTTAAATTGTGACACTTACCCATAACATCGCAGCGGAACTCTACATCAACGGAGGGTGATACAACGCCGTTAGCCACCCACGTGGCTAACCAGGCCTAACTCAACTACTGCATCGGTCTGATGGACCGGAATAACCGAGTACTCAATACAAAATACAATACTTCTCCATTACTAACCGAGTCTCATGTACAAATCTCAATTCCATTCTTTACTATACCGAGTCTACAATATACGGATGCTGATAACATATTCGGTCTTACACCTCATTCCAATACACAAGGAATTAAAGTCTAGCTACCCATGCTAACCACCGTCCCCGTCCTACTCTCGAACGGTATCGTCTTCGGTGTACCTGAAAAATAAAAACGATGCCTCTAGGGGCTCAGCTTACGCTGCATATGAAATTCGCATACCCCGCGTGCTAACCAGGGTACGCCGACTACTTTTGTCGAGAGCATGGAGTTCATTTTAGTTCAAACAACATGCATATTGTAATACTTTATATATGTACACTACACAAGGATTCAACAATCAATCACGGGATCCAATCCCAAACCAACATAACAAGGTTGTTAGTTGTATCAATTTACTCTTAGGCCTTGAGGGTTATACCTCACTATGCCTTGGTTACTCATTCGATAACTCACCCACTCCCTCGGGTTACTTATTCTTAAACTCACCCATTCTCTTGGGTTACTCATTCTTATACTCACCCTTTCTTTTGGGTTACATATACTTTATCTCACCCACACTCTTGGGTTACTAATACTCTAGCTCTTGTAGTTCTCGAGACACTACAGGTCTCTTACGTCACGTATGTTTCTCTTAATACTTTCTTAAGCCAAAACACATGGCTCTCGAGCATAGTTCGACTAGCTCCTGGAACTCTCTCTTAGTTCCTACTACTTTCACATAGGGCCGACTACTCTCGGACTTCTCACATCCCCATGCACTCCTCTCTCGGAGTTATAATATGAAATACCCCAAATGTAATAATATTATAAAACCATTATTTAATGGGAAATAATCCAAATATAAATCATTTCACGTACGCATGCAAACCCATGCATGAAAACATTACATAAAAACAGTCGTTTCACCATAAACGCTAAGACGCCTTAGAAACATGTGATTAATCAAGACCTTGTATAACCTTCTAAAACTTAAACCAAATGTTCATACCCTCATTATATGACTATACAAACATATTCCCTAAGCTATATTTAGTCAAAAACGCAAAACGCTCGGGAGTGCTCACGCACACCCCTTAAAGCACGAAAAGCCCGGAGGAGTGCCGAGGTGGCACGAACTCCTATAAAATTAATTCTTAGAGTTCCTAACATCATTATTAACCATCATAAAGAGAACCCACGAGGTGGTTTATCAAAATTCAACAAAAACCTCAGGAGGATTTCTTAACGCTCCTTTTTGCCTCGGGGGTGTCCCGATAGCCCGAAAATTATGTCATGAGTTGATGTATGTCATGAGTTGATGTAACTCCATATGACTCAATGTAACACCTTAATATATCATTATTTACTATAATAAATGTTTATAAACACTTGTAACTCATAAAGACAACTTATTCCCCAAAATATCCTTAGAGCACAAAAACGCACCTTCGGGTGTCACTAAAACATGTTTTACGCAATTACCTTGTAGTTTTTGACATGCCACGAATTAGGAATCTTAAATGGGGATGAATTGACCCTCTAAATCAATTAAAGGCAGTGTCAAACAAGGAGCTCTATAGGGGCCGATTTTATACCTAAAAACTAGTGTAAAATTTACATTTAAAACTTCAAAAGGCATAAAACATGGTGACTCACCTACCCATGTCCTATAATACTTAATGGAAAAAGAATGTAGGTCTCATTTGACCTCCATGCTGTCGAAATTCTTCAAGGAAAAAACAAGAGTGATTAGCTTTTGAAAAAGAAAGAAAATAGAATGTGCTAAAAGTAAAGCAAGATTCCAAATTATACAACTTGCTAATGTACAAACAAAACAGCCCATGTTCTATCTAGTAGGCTGCCGATTTTGAGTTGTAAAAGGAGGGATTTATTGCCTCACTATTTAGTCAAAAGAATACCCTACCTAACTAGCATAATTCAAAGTCAAAAATAGACAAAATGAATTGTCTTGTAACAACCATATGTGTCCGAAATGAGCTAGAAAAGAGGTTCAAATTGTTTTATAAAAATTCAAATAAAATACCTAGCTGACCTAGCCATGTTCTAATGTTTTTATTCTTCAAAAATCAAGTGTTAAAACTACAGCACATTATCAAAATCATATAGAGAAAGAAGACAATAAATGACATGTATTCTACTTTAGAAATTTAAAAGAAAACACCTTACCTAACTTAGTCCTTGTCTTCTTCTTGCAATTATCAAACAAAGCATCCATCATGTCTTGCCCACCCAACAGAACATGTGCAATCAAATAAGGCATTTATTGAGCCAATAAACAAGGAAATAAACTAAGGAAAAGAATACATGAATTGACATTATTTTTGTCAAAAGAAATTCCTCTCATTCCAATCTTCTTAGGCTCTACGTGAGCTTCATTCTCCCTTGCCATACACCAACGAAATGGTAAGCTCTCCTTTCTCTTCTTTCATCTTCTTCCTTGAGCTCTTAAGCTCCATTAATGGAGTTCTAGCTTCTAACTCCATTCCCATGTCATTTTCCTAGCTAATTCTACAAAGCAAGAATCAAGTAGCAGATCTGTCCAAGAGGTCTGCGTTCGGGAGAGATTCTGGAATTTTCGGTAAGTTATCTCGAAATTTTCCCAACATCAAACTTGTTCCTCTTCGAATCAGCTTTCCACCCATGTAAAGATATTGAATTGTCATGGTATATTCAGTTCTGGGTGAACAAAAGAAGGCGAAGTGGTTTGCAGCAGTGAATCTGTTCAATAGGTCTCAGTTCGGGAGTTATTCTGAATTTTCCGTAAGTTTTCTCGAAATTTTCTCAACACCAAAGTTGTTCCTCTTTGAATTAGCTTTCGAACCATATAACGATCATTAGTTTTCGTGGTCATTTCAGTTCTGGGGGACAAAAACCGCAGAGAGTGCGCAATCTGGAAATTTCGGTAAGATATGGTGATCCTTATCTTCCTCCATATGGTGTTTATAATTAGTGCCGAATTTAAGTAAGGAAAATACTTAAGGTAATACCTTGAAATCATCTTCTAATCTTACTTAAGATATGTGTTAAGATCTAACTCCTAAACCCCTTCTCTTCATGTATGGAAACCGAAATTTGAAGCTACAATTTCCATTGAAGGAAGCTTGGGAATTCAAGAGGAGCTTAAGTTCTAAAATCATACATGGTTAAAGAGTAAGTTCTAATACTAGATCTACTATGTTCAAGCTTATTTTAGCTCTTAAATGTTGTATAAAAATTATGTACATCTCTACAAATAATTAGGGCTGAAATTATCGAGGTTATTTACCAAGAAAAATAATTATAACTCTTAAGCTAAAGTTATTACCTTAAGGTATAATATTATGTCAAAACAAATTATTTATGAAGAGTTATTTTTGTGGCCGAATTATCTAGGAAATATTTGCTCCATTTTGAGCTAAAAATATATCTAATACATTACAATAATTTTTACATGAGTTATATGACTCATATGTATTTATGTATAATTATTTTGACTTATAAATCTACTTTTATATACCATATGGTATCCTATTAATTATGGCCGAATTGTTTTGGTGGAGAATAGTTTTTAATGAGCTAATTATGTATGCAAATACATACTATGAATTTTGGGTGAGTTAAAAATAATTACTAGTGTTTAAATGACTAAGTTTAATAAGTTATGTGGTAAATATATAATTTTTATAAAGTTTGGTGAAGGGAATATAATTACCGAGAGCAAATAGAGTCCTTGGTATAATTATAATATAATGTAGTGTGAGAACTAATATTATGAATTTTGGTTGAATTAAATAAGTGTTTAGAAGTTAAAATAACAATTTATAAAGTTTTGGGGCTATTTTGTAATTCTTGGAAAGATTGGTGTAAAACCGAGAAATATATAAGTTTATGGGTATATTAATGTATTAAGTATGAAATTAGACTATGGTCAAAGTGTTGACCAAAAACTATAGGTTAAAATGATTTATGACATAAAATATTAAGTTTATAAAGGTTATGGGGTGAATATGTAATTTATAAGAGTCTAAATATAAAACAAGATATTATATGGGGCGAATTCACAATTTGTGGAAATATAAGTGTCCACTTGGTTATTAAGGAAATTAAATATTAAATCTATAGTTTATAGTGAATATATAATTTATGTAAAGTTTTTGGGGTTAAAATGTAATTATAAGAAATTCTAAGGCAAGGCCGAAAATTAATGTGGTTAGTTGGTGAATTATGAAAGTTAAAGTGTTCAAATAATAATTAACAAATTTATAGTGGTAGTTTAGTGAATTAATTAATTAAGGAAGTGAAACTATGTAATATAAAGTATTTTGGAGAATAATGTAAAGTTTATGAAATAAATGAGTTTATAATTTAATATTCGAAAAGTATGATGTATTTATGAGATTAAAAATATTTGTAGGTCCTATATGGATATTTAAGAAATTTAGAAAAGAAAGTTATAATTTAAGGATTTATGAAATTAAAACTATATGATATACAAGTACAAGTAATTTACTTGTAAAAGAAATAATATTATTTGGGGTTCGTTTGTAATTAATAAAAGATATGGGAAATATATGCCCATGCATGACATGCAAAGATAATTTGAGGATTTATGAAGTGGTTTTGTCATTTAGACAATTATATGTAAGTATCATAATAATACATGTGTAAGAGATATGTATATTTAAGATTTTCAAATTAATCAAAAGGAAATGAGAATAAGTGATTATGGGATTAAAACTATGGTTAGATAATTATATGGAATTTAATTGTAACCAATAAATATTATTTATTGTTGAGTAGAGAATAACAAAGAATTATAAGAATATAATGTCCATGTGTGACATATAAATATAATTGAGAAATCATAAAGTTATCATGTCAACTAGACAAATATAAACATGTAACATAAATGGTACATGAGTACATATATATATAAATATATAAATACATTAAAGGATTTTAAAATAAATCAAAAGAAATAACAAATAAGTTATATATCAAATCATAAGGTGATTAAAAGAAATTACCACACAATATAAGTCTTATAAATTAGAACTACATGTTTTGGAAATATATAAATACCTTAATTAATAATAAGGGAAAGAGGTTAAAGAAACTACCTAAGTATAAAGAAAATAAACCTCACATGAAATAACGAATATGAAATCGTTTCATGAATCAATAAAATTATTATACGAGAGTTACATAAATTAACACTCTCAGATTAATCCTATTCTAGGACATTGTTTGACCAGACGTTGACCGGGAACTAAACAAGTACAGTCTACGGTGAACGGTATGGAATTCTTGCAGTCTGCTTTCTACCGGATTACACCGGCTTGTGTGCTATCTGTTGTTTGAATTAACGACCAAGACGATTGTATATAAAATGTTGTATTACTCTTGTGAATTGTTGTGTTACTTTATGTGCGTGATGTTATTAACTGTAACGTGTATGTTCCACGCATACAACACTACATTACCAGTGGATTAAATACCTGCGCTTTATTATACCGAGAACTTGTACTCAAGTTTCTCACTAACTTCACTTTATAACAAACGTCGTTGTCCTAAACGTGACAACTGACAATATACATTGTGTTCTTGTTTAACGTCCTTGAGTGACATTTAACGATTCTATAATACGAGAACGAGGAGCCCAGTTGGATCTGGCCATGCATGCTACCGGAGTTGTACCTGTCACAGGTCGTCTCCTATACAATTTACGTCGCGACGGGAGTTTTGGGTGCACTACGTCACTCACCGGCTGCGTACCGGAACAGTTCAAGTGGGGAGGAAGACTTCATTCCTCTCGAGGGTTCGATTCCCACCTTTTTTTTGGTACAGGAGTTAACTACGTTACCTTCAGAGGGACTAATTACCCACCAATTTGTACAAGAGTCACATCTCGTCTAAGGGCTTATCATGCCCGACCTACTTACTCCACGAAGGAGTTTAACGAGGTCACTATACCTCCACTACTGTGAGGTGCTCTTATATACATGTTAGTCCCATTGTGAGGATCTGACTACTGGTGAATAATTACAGGACATCTAACTTGACCTTCTGCAGTCTTGTTCTGTGTGACATTGTCATCCTTGTATGGATGCTTGTTATGATGCTTATTTACAGCTTTATAAAAATGACTTGCATGTATTCGACAAAATAGTTGGTGTGGCCCAGTAGCTTGTGGGCTGCACGTTTTTCATACCGGCAAATTATTTTGCTGAGCCATTTCATGGCTAAACAATTCCAGGTACCTGAAGAATGAAGAGATTACCCGACCGAGTGTAGGCGGGGTAGAATTAAGATAGGGGACTATTACGACCGGAATCATTTTACAGTACTGTATCTTTACTATTGTTTTTTGTTATTTATAGAGGTTTGTATTCAGCGCTCAGACCGCATCATTTGTAATTTATGTTGGAGTTAGCCTTGTTAGTCACATGGGTGACTAGCGGCGTTGTAGCACCACCCGTTGTTATGTATATATTTTCTGCTGCATTTCTAGTTATTTTTGGGAGCTATCATCATTCAGGTTATTGGATTTCGGGTTGGGGTGTTACATAATATAATTATGTACATTAGCCTAGGAGCATCACTCTCGATGTTCCTAATGATTTTAGGGACATTACTTATCTCGGGCAATCTTAGGTTTAAGGGTTACCCTTAGATTTCATTTACTTATATTTTCGGTTATTTTCTTGTACCGGGTAAAATCCTCATATAGGAGGTTGACCATGTCTAAAGGGAGTTACTGCTCCCTTAGGTCTCTTTTACCTTTCTTACAAGTTCACAACATTGGACTAACTTCAATCCTCTCGATGGAGGTTCATTTATCTCTCCACTCTTATTTATTTCGTGGATTGTTTCAATATGGTTTTCTAACCGTTAACGGGTATTTACTCAACCCGTACATCTCCTCACATTCTAGGGAGTTCATATGTTTGCGCTATCGTTATACTTTAATCGATAGCTCGTGTGTTTGCACGTTTCCATTGTTTATGAGACTACTCGATCTACGAGTTTCTAGTCAATCGCTACTCACTATGAGTCTGTCTATACACTACGTTAGACCACACCGGCATACAAGTATGTTAGCTCATACAACATACAACAAGACATACATAACCAAACAATGGATTATTTTCATGCTTTAGTCTTGATTAAGCCGGCACACAAACACACAAATCAAAGTAACTCGGTTAGCATACGGGCCATGAGAAAATCATACCTTTCACCGGGGTTTTTACTTTTACCGTGTCATCTCACCATGCTCGGTTCACACACGATCCTCTGATAATGTTCCAAACAATATTGTTAATAATAAGCTCATACGGTACATATTTAAATGTTACTCCCGTACTTACCCCGTTATCCCGTTATCTCGGTTTTACTTTTGTTAGTTTGAGTTCTCACTTCTCACTAACTTATAACACTTTCTTACACTTCTTAGGGCCTTTACATTTCACCAAACAAGGCCTTAACATCATTAACATTCAAACCCCCATCTTTTAAACCCTTAAAAACACTCACTGCAACATTCTGGGGGTGGTCCGGATCTTGGTCGCTATCTTAAGTCCCGGACCAATACTTAACCAAACTTTCGGCTGAAATTTCACTATGGTCCGGGACCTTGTCCTGGAGTATAGTCCCGGACCAGGTACAGACTTCAACTCTCAGCGCAATTTAAAGGGTGGTCCAGGAATTTGTCCAAGGACCAAGTCCCGGACCCAGCTAAAATCTGCTACAAACATGATTTTTCCACTCCAAATCAATCCCTAATCCACACTCAATCTTTCCCTAATCTTTCCATAAGTTTTCAACATGTTTAATCACCTTAAAATATGCTCTAAACCTCTTCAAAACTTAGGTTTAATCCTTACTAAATTTCTTGCTCCAATTCACAATTTTCCATTCTCATTTTGCATCTTTGCACACTAATGCATTTTCTAACTTCCTCTTGGTAGTTTATACCTCCTACCAACCTTACCAAATCACTTACTCACCACTCCAATACATTCCTAGACCAATGCACCTCTAAAACTCAAGTTCACTCCTTGATTCACAAGTTAAACACTCTTGTTCATTACTAGCAAAATTCATGACTTTTCTCCTCATTTATGCTACAGATTTTACACGCTCTTTCCCAATCTTCCTCTAAAATTCTAGGGTAACCATTTACCCAAACCAAGCTCTAACAACACCCAGCTAAACCTAGGTCATTCTCCACTTGTCTACTTTCTCAAAATCCTTCGGTTTCAACCGAAATTTCGCCATAACCCGACTACTTTTCTAACATTACCCAAAACTCATCACATCACTTAATTTATCCTAAAACTAACCAAACCCACAAGGGTTCTAACATCACACATATAAAACCATCAATACTCATCAAATTCTCCAAATGCAACACAATACATAAGTCATAAAGTGCATAGCTCTTAGGCTCATAAATCAAGCATTATTTCACAAATGCATTAAGCACTACCATAACTCTTCCCCATCTCAACAAATCACATCCCTACACCTGTTTGGGTTCATTCATTTATTTATTTTCCCTTCCCAAATTCTAAAAGCATTAAATTAGGCTCCAAGGTAAATTATTTACCCCTTGTTCACAAGCCTTTCCTCTTTTCACTCCTCTTTTTTCTCTTCTCTTTTCTCTTGCTTGGAAATCGGCCAAAGGCCATGGAATTGCCCATCTCCATATCAATGTTCAAAGCAAGAAATGAGTTTAAGTAAAAACACTTAACCTCATTAATAGAAATGCTTAAAGCTCTAAAATTGGTGATTACCTTGAAACCCTAGGATGGGGTTTTGATCAAGAATCAAAGGGGAACTCCCAAACCACCATTGAAGACTTGGAGAATAGCTCAAACAAGGAAAATCAAGGCATTAAAACTTGCCAAAATCGGCCAACACAAAAGGGTGAAGAAAAGATGCATTTTCTTTGGATATTTTTACCATGGATGAAAGAGGGACTCCAAGCTTTTGGGATTTAGAAAAGAGGGAAGTGTAGAGCTTGATGAGAGGAGTTCCAATATGCAATTATTTTTTAATTCGGAGCAAGGATGAAGCTTGGGCAAGGAGAAGAAGGTGGAGAAGCCATGCTTGGCTCCAATGGCGTTCAACACACAGAGAGAGAGGAAGAAATCGGTGGGAGAGGGGGAAAAGGAAGAAGAAGGGAAATAGGAGGAGAGAGAGGGAGATGGGTACTTTATCCCCTTTTTACTTTTTGCTTTTTTCCTTTCTTCCTTTTTCTTTTCTTTCTTTCTTTATTTGTTTAGTGTTTGAGTGTGTGAGAGCTAAAAAACCGGCCCCCACTATACTAGTAAGCTGGAGTGTTTTTCGTCTTTTACAGAAAACACTCGTTATTTTACCTGGTTTGGCACTATTCACTATCCGGGCCCGTTTTTCAGATTTTTCTCGTTTCTTTATTTTTAATGGTTCTTAAGCTTCCATTAATACATAATTATAGTTATATAATCAATTATAATTTTTACGGGTCTATTTGACCACTTAAAGTCACATTTTCGAGTTTCCTTGAAAAACGTGCTTTAAAACTCCGTTAGCGTTTTAATCCCTTATTTGGATCCGTTTTCTTTGGGAATCATTCCCGTATACTATGTAGGCCTAACTAAGCCTTAGGAAACTCGAAAACGTGTGTTTTAGCATTTTTCACTTTTCAAGCGTTTTCTCTTTTCTTTTGGTTTTACTCTCTTTACCACTACTCTCTAGGCACCATTAGGCCTTTAATAATCACATTAGGATAATTTAATCACCATTTTTAAGTCCGGGGTATTAAAGTTTCCTTTGGCGACAACAAGAAAGGAAAAACCATTGGTGTAGTACATCTAATTATGTCATAGATAGTGTAAATCTAGTTCATGGTTTAAAATTCAACTTGCTTAGTGTTTCTCAAATTTGTGACAAAGGGAATTCAGTTCACTTCTATCCTCCACATTGTAGCATAGTAAGTCAGAACAATGGCAAAGAGTTGTTAAAGGGAAAAAGATGGAAAAATGTTTATGTAACAAGCTTAGAGAATATTGACAGTGCAAATCTTCCTTGCTTGTCTGCTTCAATAGATGACTCTACTCTATGGCACAAAAGACTAGGGCATGATAGCACTTTTTTACTCAGAAAACTTGTCAAGAAACAGTTGGTAAGAGGTCTTCCTGAGATTAATGAATCTGAGACCTATTTTTGTGATGCTTGTGTTAGAAGCAAACAGACCAAGGCTTATTTTAAATCAAAGAACCGAGTTAGTACATCCAAACCACTTGAATTACTTCACATGGACTTATGTGGACCTATAAGAGTCAAAATTTTTGGAGGAAATTGGTATGTTTTTGTAATTGTTGATGATTACTCACGGTTTGTTTGGACACTCTTTATTGCTTCCAAAGACGAAGTCTTTGAGAAATTTCAAGCCTTTGCTGGAAAAGTCCAAATAAAACTCAATCTCAAGATCAGAACTCTTCGGTCTGATCATGGGTCAGAATTTGAGAATCAACAATTCATGGATATGTGTAAACAACATGGGATTAGTCACACATATTCAGCACCAAGAACACTTCAACAGAATGGGGTAGTTGAGCGAAAGAACAGAACACTACAAGAGGTAGCCAGGGCCATGCTATTGGGAAGCAATCTTCCTCAAGTCTTCTGGGCAGAAGCGGTGGCGACTGCATGCTACATCACAAATAAAATGCTCATACGACCGATCCTCAATAAAACTCCCTATGAGTTAATGAAGGGAAGAAAACCAAACATAAGTCACTTCAGGACATTTGGTTGCAAATGTTATGTCCACAACAATGAAAACAATCCCCTTGGAAAGTTTGATGCCAAAAGTGACGTTGCCATCTTCCTTGGATACTCTGAAAGAAGCTGGGCATACAAAGTATACAACAAAAGGACACTGAAGGTGAAAGAAAGTGTGCACATAGTCTTTGATGAGGCTGACGTACACAAGGTCAAGGAATTTGATGAAGATAAAGAACTTGGATTCAATCTAGCTGATCAAGATCACGTAGATAATCCCAAAGATGAATCACCGACTGAAGAAAACTTGCCCGATAGGTCAGCGACAGGTCAACAACAGCTCGACGAAGAAAACATTGAAGTCGAGGATCCTCCCTCTCCATCAACCATTCATCAATCTCGTGCCTTGTATAAAAATCATCCATTGGAGAATATCATATTAGACATATCTAAAGGAACTCAACAAGAGCACAAACTCGAGATCTTCTAGCCTTCTCAATGACAGTCTCACCCATCGAGCCCAAGAACGTCAAGGAAGCTCTTCATGACTCAGACTGGATCAATGCAATGCAAGAAGAACTAAACCAGTTTGAAAGATGCAAAGTCTGGCATCTTGTGCCTCACCCTACTCATCAAGGAGTACTTGGCACAAAATGGGTTTTTAGAAACAAGCTGAATGAAATGGGAGAAGTTGTCAGGAACAAAGCTCATCTGGTAGCTCAAGGATATCATCAACAAGAAGGAATAGACTTCCAAGAAACCTTCACTCCAGTAGCAAGGATGGAATCTATCAGATTACTAATTGCTTTTGCTACACACAAAGGAATCAAACTCTTCCAACTTAACATCAAGAGTGCCTTCCTAAATGGGTACGTCAAAGAGGAAGTGTATGTTGAGCAACCTCCAGGTTTTGAGACACAAGAAGGAAAAGACATGGTACTCAAACTTTACAAAGCTCTTTACAGGCTCAAACAAGCTCCAAGATCATGGTATGGTCGCCTGTCCTCCTATCTATTGGAAAACCACTTTAAAAGAGGTAAAGTAGACAAAACTCTATTTGTTTACAACAACAAAAGAGATTTCCTAATTGTGCAAGTATATGTTGATGATATAATCTTTGGAGCCTCGGATGACAAATATTGCAAAAAGTTCAAAGCATTGATGAAAAATGAATTTGAGATGAGTGATCTGGGAGAATTGACGTTCTTCCTAGGACTTCAAGTCGAACAGAATGATGAAGGGACCATCATATCCCAAGAGAAGTACGTAAAAGACTTGCTGAAGAGATTTGGAGTGGAGGGATGTAAGACGTTTGACACACCAATGGCAGTTGGCACTAAGATGGGTATCATGACTAGTGACCGACCAGTCGACCAGCGATCTTACAGAGAGATGATTGGTTCTCTACTATATTTAACTGCTAGTAGACTTGACATCATGTATAGCGTTTGCTTATGTGCCAGGTTTCAAGCAGTTCCCAGAGAAAGTCACCTCACAGCTGTAAAAAGGATCCTATGTTACTTAAAAGGAACCATGAATCTTGGTCTCTTTTATCCTAAGTTCAATAACTATAACGTTGTAGGATTTTCAGATGCAGACTATGGAGGATCTATCACTGATAGAAAAAGCACTTCAGGGACAACATTCTTTGTTGGGTCATGTCTGATTGCATGGGGATCAAAGAAACAACAAAGTGTTGCAATCTCAGCTGCTGGAATCTGAATACATTGCTGCAGCAAGCTGCTGTGCCCAACTCCTATGACTTTAACAACAAATTGGTTATGTTGGCGTCAAAACAGGTACTTTACCAATTATGTGTGATAATACAAGTGCCATCTCTATTTCCAAAAATCCTGTGCATCATTCTCGTACCAAACATATTGACATTAGACATCATTTTCTTAGAGATTGTTGTGAAAAAGAATTAGTTGGTTTAAAGTATATTTCTACTAAGAACCAACTAGCTGACATCCTTACTAAGCCATTAAGTACAGAAAGGTTTACTAAGATTGTTCATGATCTTGGAATGATATTCATTAATCACAATTAATTTGCTTGTTATTTCCCACGATCGGTCAACGGCATGTGAGCAACACCTGTTATATTGTCGTTCAGTAATCAACGATCAGTTTAATGCATTGAAAACATGTCAAACGACTACTTGAAGTAGATATGTCATTTTCCACAAAAGTGAGATTAGGTTAGAGACAGTCCAACGGATAGAAACGGGAAAACTTCTCAACGAATCGCTGACAACCGTCACGACCGCTGCCCGTTATGAATAGTATCGTTAGGACATGTCAGCGAGCGGACGAGGAGCGGTCACCGACCATTACTCGATATCTATAAAAGGGCGATGGGAGTTTTACTCCTGTCATAGTATTGCCCTCACTCTCTCTAATCTCTCTAAGCGATCAAAGCATATTCTCTTCTCTCTCACGAAATTTCTTGCAAGATTTAGAGCAAAAAATCCCTTGCCTCACAGCCGTTAAAGAACACCCGGGCAACAAGTACTAAATTTCAGTACAAAATCCTCTACACTGAAAATGGCACCCAAGACTGCTCTACGATCAAAGGCTAAAGAAATCCTCATAGAAGCTTCCACACAACAAGTGGCCGACATCCAGCAGACAGAATCTTCAACTCGACTGACAAGAAAGAAGGAGAACGAGCTTACGGTTAAAGTAATCCAGGAAGGGAACCTTCTCGCCAGTGAGGTAGAGTATATAAAGTCCCACATTCCCAAAACCTACCACCTCATCGAATCCGGCACTTTCAAATACACTATCATTCATGATCCAACTCCTACACAAGAACCAAAAATGCCTTCTCCTGCCCCTCACCTAAAACCTCCAAAAACACCACAAAGAAATCCAAAGCTAAACAATCAAAGTCCAAAGGCCATTCAACCGCCACCACTAGTCGTCTAACTCATGCATCTAGGCACGCCCAAAAACAAACAGCTCCACAAAAATCCCACTCAACACAAGAGAAAACAACACATCGGTTACACTTTACTGCGGAAGAAGAAGCCTCTCCTTTAGCTATCGTCAAGGAAGTAGTTCAATCATTGGAGGAAGAGGAGGTTCAAATTGACGAACCATCTCAGAAGGAAGCCTCAGTAGAAGAGAAAGACCAGGGGGAAGGTGTAACTACACCTGACTCCGAAGAGGAGGCAAATATCACAACCGCTCTCGAACAACTAGTGGTCGACAGGTCTCCAACACCTCAGCGACAGCATAAAAATGGTGATAGCGACACAGAATCGTCATCATCTTTTATCCACACGCTCGAGGAGCATGCTCATTTGGAGAAATCAAAGGGTAAAAGAAAGATGGACGCTTCCTCTAGCACCAAGGAGGTCGAGGAGCTTGCTCATGCAGAAAAATCAGCTACCAAATCCCAACCTCCACATCCCTTGAAGTATCTAAAAAGGCTCAAAGAACTAGAGCCTCCATTGATCAAGGCCAAGAACGTCAACGACTGCTCCTGTCCCATCTTACCAAAGACGTTGGATATAGAGTGGATGAAGAAGATGGATCTAGGAGAGATCATCGAGCTGTTGGAGTTCCAAGGATGGGTAGACTTCTTCCAGGAGCCTATCCCTGTCTACACCAAGTTGCTCAAGGAGCATATGAGATATCTTGGACCACTCTAAAGAGATGAAGATTACGACTACCTCCACTTAACGGTCCAAACGGCTCAAATTACTGTCTCAAAGTCGTGGATTTGCAAGACCTTCAACCTAAAGCCAGAAGGTCTGATCATCCCCAAGGATACAACTTGGCATGACTTAGGACTCTGAGGAGGAAAGATGGTAAACCTGCTCAACAAAGGAGCAACGATGAAAAACTTCAATGTTGTGGACATGTCCGTCACCGACAGAGTCCTCTTCAACTTAGTCACCCACAACATCTCCCCAAGGAACCAGCGCACCCACATTGTCAATGCCCGGGATGTAAGGCTGTTGTTCGCACTCAAGACCAAGGAGAAAATCGATTTGCCAGCCATGATTCTCCTCACTCTAGATGAGAGTCGTCAAGTAAACCAAGGTCTGGTGCACGGGGGAGTGGTCACCGCGGCACTTGTAGAGAGTGGAGTAGACACCGACAGGTTCCACGAGTGTGCGTGCACCGCTCAGGACTGCATCTGCTCCGAGATGCTATCCAAAATGGGGATAAAGACTGAGGGAGATAAGCTCGTGGCTGTCCAGAAACCCACGAAGAGCGAAGATGCAAGGTCAGAACCTAGACCGACAGCAGGAGCTTCAAGAATTAAAAGGAGGAGAAGTCTCTATAACACCCACACTTAACTAAGGAAAACTAACCATCTTATATAAGTGTATATTTATCACAGCGGAAGACTTTACAACATTATTCCTTCTCCTGGGTGTTACCGCCACATCCACACACCTACTGTGGATGCTAAGGCTAAAAGAAACTACACCACCTTTATTAAAATCTAAGTAACTGTTTTACACAAAAGTTCTACTGTTTCAAAAAAAAGGACAACTTAGGAACTACTAAAAATAAGTAAAACATTTCTTCACTTGCTCCACCGTCATTGTCCTTATCCTAGCTTGCCTTGTAGCTGGTTGGTAGATTAGAGTCTTTAGGATAAGCTTCCTTGTAATAACCACCTGGACTCCTGTGACTAAGCCCAGATTGTTTACTAAGTATACGTCGATAAAGTATCTAAAGGTCGAAGCGTCAATCTCCCACTTAGCCATCCAAATAAAGTCATCCTACAACCATAAAATCATACTGTGAGCCTCGATTTTTAAACCCTACCCTATGTTGATTAAGCTGATTAGGATCTATTCGGGTTTTAGGTCCACTTATAACCTAAGATTAATAAATATGTCATATAACATTAATTATTAAAACCTAAGCTAGCTCACTGGAACCTATTATGAGTCGCCACCTAATTTTAACCTAGATCAAATTAGGAAAGGAGAGTTTGGGTTCGGGGGCTTGATATTCGACTTATTTAGGGTTCAATTACTTTCATTACCCCTTGAAGTCGTTTTTCCTCTACTTTGTTTAATTACGGCTTATTACGAGTCATTTTAACCTAAGTGCGCGAGCTTCTGTTTTTTTATGTGTTTTAGCATTTTTTGACTGAAAATAAAGTGAAAGTTGAAATTACCTAAACTTGGGTTTCGGAGGCAGAATTAGGTCAAATTTTGTTTCCGTCCGTTACTACGGACCTAATGTCCGTACCCACGGACCCTACTTAATCTATGTGGAAATAAAAGTCGAATTAAATAGAAAACGGAAATTTGAAAAGTCCGGGGCCACGGACAGGATGTCCGTGGGCCCGGACATTGTTTAGAGAAAACCTAAAATTTGAAAAATTTAAAATCCCGCCGCCGTCCGTGGGTGTCCGTGGCCACAGACAACCCGTCCGTGGTCCCGGACCATAGGTCCGAGGTCCCAGACCACCCACGGACAGAGGTTTTCTGGTGGTTCCCGACTGTGTTTTCGGCTAAAAAATTGTGTACGCGTAGCCTGAAAGGTATACAATTCGTTAGTAATTGAAAGATTGCAGTTTGAAGTCGAATTATGTACAAAACTTGACAAACAAGTAACAAGGCAGAAGCAAAAGCAATTGGCAATACAGAAGCCGAAAAAGGGTTGGTTTGAGCCCAAAATTTAACAGAGAGTTAATAAGGTTATGGGGAGTTATAAAAGTAGAATTATAACCTGTTTTACCTTCAAATTCAAGAAGATTCTTCATGTTGGGATTCTTCGGATGCTCCGATGATGCCAGTTCCAGATTGAGTTCGACCCGAGCTTCTGGTTGTTGATTGTTGATGATGTTCTTCACGTTTTGGAGGTGGTTTAGTTGATGTTTTATGATTGTTGATGTGTTGGGAGTTGAAAAGTGTGTTTAGGTGGTGATTTTGGGGGATTTTTTATGTGATTTTGGTGCTTGGATGTGTAAAAACGTGGGGGACTTGTGATGGCTAGATTTTCTGGTTACTTAGGGTTCTTGAGGTTCTGATTTGATCATGGGATAAGGTTCCTTATATAGGCTTCCTTAAATATAGAAAAATCCAGTAAAAACCGAGATTTACCGATGTTTTAGCTCAAGGGCTTCCAAAATGAATTTGATTATAAAATTTTACACATGGGTAAAGGATGATATTTATGATTTGTCTAAAGTGGAATCGAATTTTTTGGAAATTGGGATATTTTTAAATTCAATTTCTTGTCAGATTCAATCAGAAATTGCTAGAAAATTATTCGAAATTCGGAAAATCAAAATTCTAACGCCATTATGCTTCAAATGTCATCCTCTATCATGGGTTAAAATTTCAAAGCATTTTGAATTGATTTGACCCTTATTTGGAGGAGAGAGAAAGCCTATAGGGGGCTGAGGAGGCTTGAAAAATTACACAAATGCCCCTGGAGATGACTAAACTGTCCCTAGTACTCTGAAATGTGCCGATCGAACTGGGAACCCTCGCTACTAGCCTATTAGTAGAGACTCTCTTCCGGGGGGGTTGAAATTTTGGGCATAACAAATTGCCCCCCGTCAACTAGACTTTGTAGTGGAAATGAAAAGGCTAGTTAATGCTTGAGTGATACCCAAAATTTTGGATCTTAAAAGACCCCACGTGCAATTGAAATCCGACAACTTGTGTCGAGCTATTCTAAGGCACTGATTACCTATGAGTAAAGTGGAAAGGTGCCGAGCGGTTCTAAGGCGTCGACCACCTAAAGGTAATAATGAAGTAATGTCAGACTATTCTAAGGTGCCGACTACCTATAAGGATGATAAGATGTCAAGCTATTCTAAGGCGTTGACTACCTATAATGAATGAGATGATGCCAAGCTATTCTAAGGCGCTGGCTACCTATATTGAATGAAATGATGTCAAGCTATTCTAAGGCGTTGACTACCTATCAGTGATTGAAAATTGGTGTTGGGTCGAGTTCTTCTATTTGGGTGAGTTCTTCTACTCTGGTGAGTTCTGCTGCTCTGGTGAGTTCTGCTGCTCTGGTGAGTTCTACTGCTCTGGTGAGTTCTACTGCTCTGGTGAATCTGAATCTTTGCCTGAGAATCTGTATCCCTATATCTTTGGCTGAGAATCGGTATCTCTGAAGAATTTGTATCTTCGGCTGAGAATCTATATCCCTGTATCTTTGGCTGAGAATCTGTATCTCTGAAGAATCTGTATCTTCGGCTGAGAATTTGTATCTCTGAAGAATCTGTATCTTCGGCTGAGAATCTGTATCTCTAAAGAATCTGTATCTTCGGCTGAGAATCAGTATCTCTGAAGAATTTGTATCTTCGGCTGAGAATCTGTATCTCTGAAGAATCTGTGTCTTCGGGTTATGGAATGATAATGGTCTCATGTAAAAGATTGTGATGAAAACTAATCGCTAGAGTGCCGAACATGGAAATGATGATAAGGTGTATGCAATCAACATGTATGAAAGATACTTGTTCAAAACAAGAAACCGTTGGAAAATGTGTCAAACATGGAAATGCTAAGGATTGAAAATTGTCCAGGGCAAGACATTGCTAGAAAGTGTGCCAAATGTGGCCATGATGAGGTTTATGAAACCGAAGTGTTTGAAGGAAATTTGTTCAAAACAAGAAATTGTTGAAAGTTGTGCCAAACGTGGCAGAGTTTGAAGAAAATTCTGTTTAGTGAAAAAGAAAGTGAAATTATCATTTCCTAACTATAGACTTCGGACTTGTAGTTTATCTCCTATGAGATGAACATGCCACCGGTGGGGTATAGTGTATGATGTGAAGGTAAGGGCTTATGTGGGCCTGTGGTGTTTGCTGTGCAGGTAAGGGATTACGTGGGCCTGTGCAGTGGTGGTGTGGAGGTAAGGGCTTTGTGGGCCTGTGTAGTGGTGCTGTGGAGGTCAGGGCTTATGTGGGCCTGAGGTGTTTGATGTGGAGGTAAGGGCTTATATGTGCCTATGGTGGAATGGTGGTGGTGATGTTTGAGCTCTGGGTTCCAATTGGTGTTGTCATTGCCCCCAGTATTTTCTTTTATTAAACGTGCGAACGAGTCTCGTCCTCACAGGGTTAAGGCTTATGTTTTTATGTGGTGCTTCCTAACCTACACTCGGCGTGTTTGGTGCTTGCACTCGTTCCTCACCAACGGTCACAACTTCTAGACCATCGAATTCGATATTTGATGGATTTAAGCATTTGATCTGTTACTTTCACGTGATTGGACACACAACTATAAAGTCGGAGTCTTTAAAGCTTATAACGTGGCCATGGGGTGTGATGAAGGACGACGGGACCATGGAGGGATATTTGAGGTATGTGGAGCTTAAGTGGGTGACCAAAGCTGCACCTTGCGTCTTCTCTCGGATTCATCTTCCTTGTCTTGAAGTTGTGTAGCTGCTTTGTGTTGACGTTGTTTTCGAGCTTCTGGACTTAGACTTTTGAAGTTGTCCTTTACTCCATTTCTCTTCTCTTTGTCATTTGGATTTCTTCGAGGCACTTCGGGTTTGCCTCTTTGTTTTGTCCTTTCTTGACTTCGCCTTCGGGGTGCTTGTGTCTCCCGGTTTTGAGTTTTGAGAGATATTTTGATGTGAGCTCTTTGGATCCTATGTCACTTTGGGACCATTTGCGGATCACTTCGTCATGCTGATAGCGGCTTTGCTTCTCTGGACTGATGAAAACGTTATCTGAGAGTCAGGCTCCTCGCTTCCTTTGGTCACCGGGTCGGTTATTCGTCACGGGCTGGCTTGTTCTGTGGAGCTTTGCAATATCGAAAAGGGATATATGAAAGGCTCAGTGGGGGTGCCTAGGGTTTAATGTCAGGATTCACAAGCTTTTGGCTATGTGGTGTTGTACCTACGCGCTTCGTCATTCCTGATAGTTGTGTATCCGCTCTTTGTTACTTTTCGCATGTCTAAGAGTAAATTTACAAATTATCTCCTTCGGTCAGAGTTATTCCTTTTACCTTACCTTTGAATGTGGTCTCGCCGGAGTCATGTAAAAATGACGTGCTCGTTCACTCTTGGTTCTTCCGCTCAAGTCACTCTCGTGAATTCTCACTCTGAGACTTGTTCACATATTTAAACGAAAGGTGAAAGATGACGAACTTAAACTTAGATTGCCCCCAGTATTAATCCAGGGTATATAACAACAATTTGACAAATGTAGACTTGAACCGCTTCGTGGGTGTTTGGATGTTTTGGGGTGAGTAGTGGTGTTTGGTTGGACATGTTAATCTTTTTAGAACAAAAGACAAGTCGTTTTGTTCAGTTGCCAAGAAATGACCGTTTCATGATGTTATACCCAAAATTTTGACCCCCTGGTTAGGGTCTACGAGGTACTGGTGTTGTGAGAGGCATTTTAATCAAGCGGTGAGGGATCCCGGCCCGATCGGCACGTTCCATGGCATGGGGAGCAGCTTCGTCACTTTCAAGGGCGTTTTGGTAATCTTTAAAGGGTCCTAAGACCTCTTGTAAGCTTTCTCTCTCCTCCAAAGGATGCCCAAATCAGCTTGAAACGCTTTGATATTTTAACCCATGATAGAGGATGACATTTTAAGCATAATGGCGTTGGAATTTTGATTTTTCGAATTTCCAATAATTTTCTAGCAATTTCTGACTGAATCTGACGAGAAATTCAATCTTAAAATATTCCAACATTTAAAAAATCCGATTCACTTCAGAAAATTCATAATTTCCATCCTTGACACGTGGTTAAAATTTCACAGCAAAATTCCTTTGGGAAGTCACTTAACTAAAATATCGAAAAATCTTACTTTTACTAGATTTTCTTTATCTTTAAGAAAGTCTATATAAGGGGATAGGTTTTTGGATAAAATCAGAACCTCATATGCTCAAGAACCCTAGAGAATCAGAAAACACAGCCTCCTCACTCTCTCTCACGTTTTCCAACACCCGGCCACCCAAATCATACCGAAAATCCCCCGAAATCACCATCTAAACACGTTTTCCAACCCCCAAAGCATCAATAGTCATCAAAACCCCACAAAAACACTATCAAAACGTGAAGAACAGCAAGAACAACCAACAACCAGAAGCTTGGTTCGAAATCCTTTCGGGTCTGCCATCAACGAAGCACTCGACGAATCCCGGTGTGAAGAATCACCTTGAATTCGAAGGTAAAACAGGTTGCAACTCTACTTTTCTAATTCCCCACGACCTTATTAACTCTCTGTCAAATTTTGGGCTCAAACTAACCTTCGTACGCTTATGTATCGTTGTTTGTTTAAGCTTCTGCCCAATAACTTGTTTACTAAGTTTCGTGCTTAATTCGAACTCAAATTGAAAACTTTAAATCACTAACGTCTTGTACATCTTTCAGGCTACACACCCATAAAATTTGAGTCAAAAACACCTTCGGGAACAGCCTTAACGCCGCCGTCCGAGGGTGGTCTGCACCCACGGACGTCATGTCCGGGGTCCCGGACTCCTTGTCCGTAAGCCCGGACGCCCACGGACGGCGGCGAGATTTTTAAATCTTAAAAAATTAGGTTTTTCTAATAATGTCCGGGCCCACGGACGGCCTGTCCGTGGCCCCGGACTTTACAATTTTCTGTTTTCTGTTTAATTCGACTTTTATTTTCATATAGGTTAACTAGGGTCCGTGGTCTCGGACATTAGGTCCGTGGCCACGGACGGAAACAAAATTTGACCTAATTCTGCCTCCGAAACCCAAGTTTAGGTAATTTTAATTTCCACTTTAGTTTTCTGTCAAAAAATGCTAAAAAACACAAAAAAAACATAAGCTCGCGCACTTAGGTTAAAACGACTCGTAATAAGCCGTAAATAAACCAAGTAGAGGAAAAACGACCTAGGAAGGGTAATGAAAGTAATTGAACCCTAATTAAGTCGAATATCAAGCCCCTAACCCGAACTCTCCTTTCCTAATTTAATCTAGGTCAAAATTAGGTGGCGACTCATAATAGGTTCCAGTGAGCTAGCCTAGGATTTAATAATTATTGTTATATGACATAGTTATTAATCTTAGACTATAAGTGGACCTAAAACCCGGTTAGATCCTAATCAACTTTAATCAACATAGGATAGGGTTTAAAAATCGAGGCTCACAGACTGGCGACTCTGCTGGGGACGACTTCTTAATTTTAAGAAAGAGGGCTTAACTCGAAAATGTTTATTTATGGCTTTATTACATTGTTTGTTTACTTTTGTGCGCAATTTCAATTTCTGTACTTTTGCATCATATGAGAGCGAGGGTCCACATAAACCGATTTCACCCCGGGACCCGTTTGAGGGTCCCCTGTCAAGGACTCACACCTTTTAGGTGATGTGAATAAGCGGGGGAAAAGAGGAGGGTGTCGTCTAACCACACCCCCTTAATACCTGGGCCTTAGCCCCAAGCGTTTTCCTGGCAGTGCCCTTACCTAGCCCTTTGTTTGGTCAGTCAAAGACCCGACCGTAGACGCACACCTTCAGGTGATGTGAAAAGAGTGGGGAAGCCCAAAGAGAATAGCGTGCAAGCCCTATTCCTTTGTGGTGACCTGGGCCCACGCCCCAAGCACCTCTCCGGATCGATCCATACCCGGTTCAATTTAAACGTCTAGTGAGGACATGTTGAATTTGTGTGGGCCTTGTGATTGATAGGAACTTCTCCTACATCAACCTAGCCCAACACGAATTGACAGCTCTATTTGTTTGCGGCCCAGAGGCCCTGTTTGGTTTAACATGTGAGTCGTTTGGGTCTCGGCCCAAAAGCCTAGACTTAGGTGATTCTCTTCTGGCCCATTTTTGAATTATCCAATTAGTTCTAGGCCCATAAAAAGGAAATCCACCTGAACTTGAAATAACTCACAAGTCCTGAAAATAAAATCTTTTTCGGCTTAGCAACCATCTCCTCTGGCCCGAAGAAAGTTAGGCCCATTTGTGATCTAGGGACCATTCCAGCTCATGTGCTTTACTTCAGGCCCAAACACATTCCGGCCCAAGGGCTCGTTCTAGTCTAGGTAGACTCCTTATCACGACCTTAACCCAAAACCTTAGATCTAGGTGTCATCGGTTAGGCCCAACCAAAATCACTCGGCCCAAATTCCAGTTCACATATAGAGCAATCATTCTGGCCCAAGTACCACACTCATAACTCATTCCATTTGAGCCCATAGACCAATTCATAGTTTTGGCCCATGAGCTTCGCTCTCAATCCAGAATTTCGGCCCATAAAACATTTGAATCCAAGATAGTTTACATAATTCGTTCATTCCAGTTTCCGGCTTCAAGGCCCAACAAGAGTATCAAACGAATCTAGACTTCAAGGCTTATCCCTCGGCCCAGTGGCCCATTCACGGTCCATGTGATTTCTTTCAGCTTGTTTGCTCAATTTCTGGATTCAGGCCTACATGTCCGTTCTAGTCTAGGAATCACTCTAATCTATGCACTTCACTCTCAGTTTGACGAAGACTCAGGCCCAGTTACTTCCTACATAACCCATAGGCATTCCTAGTTCAGACATTTTACAGGGCCTACTCGAAGCTTGGAAGGAAGACAATCATGGTCAATGGCACCCCGACGGTCAACAGCTCCAGTCCTCAACACGTTGGCATCGGACTGTTCAACATCACTATTTCAGAAGTTTTCTCGATTTAGTAGTTTTCTTTTCTCAATCATTCTTCTAACTTTTATGGTAGTTAGCTTCCTTTATCATTTTAGATTACAACTTTTGATGTTATCTTTCCATTCGTGAATTAGAGCGTAGTTCTATTTTCGTAATTTTTTGTGCATTCATTCAACAAAACAAAAACACAAAAAATTTGTTTTCTTTTTAAGGGATCACAGAGTAATCATTTCCCGACTATGGAATAAAATGACTTGTCTTTTGTTTCTAAAAGGGTGAACATGTCCGTCCTCACACCATAGACTATCCCATAATATCCACGAAGCTTTCCAAAATCCGCATCTATTTAAGTGTTGTCATGAACCCCAGGTCAATACTGGGGGCAATCTGAGTTCAGGATCGTCATCTTTAATCTTTCGTTTAAGCGTGTGAACTAGTCTCTAAGTGAAATTCACGAGAGTGTCTTGAGCGGAAAAACCATGAGTGAACGAGCGTGTCATTTTTACACGACTCTGGTGAGACCACATTCAAAGGTGAGGTAAACGGCATAGCTCTGACCGAAGGAGATAATTTGTAAATAAACTCTTAGACCTGCGAAAAGTAACAAAGAACGGATACACAACTATCAGGAATGACGAAGCACCTAGGTACAGCACCACATAGCCAAAAGCTTGTAAACTCTATCTTTAAACCCTAGGCACCCCCGTTGAGCCTTTCGTATATCCCTTTTCGATATTATGAGCTCCACAAAATAACCCAGCCAATGATGAATGTCCGACCCGGTGACCAAAGGAAGCGAGGAGCCCGACTCTCGGATAACATTATGATCAGTCCGAAGAAGCAATGCCGCTATCAGCATGACGAAGTGATCCGCAAATGGTCCCAGAGTGACACGGGATCAAAAGAGCTCACATCAAAATAGCTCTCGAAGCTCAAAACCGGGAAACACAAGAACCCCGAAGGCAAAGTCAAGGAAGGATAAAACAAAAAGGCAAACCCGAAGTGCCTCTAAGAAGTCCAAAGGACAAAAAAAAAAGAAATGGTGTAAAGGACAACTTCAAAAGTCCAGGTCTAGAAGCTCGAAAACAACGTCAACATGAAGCAGCCAGACGACTTCAAGACAAGGAAGATGAATCCGAGAGAAGACGCAAGTTGCAGCTTTGGTCACCCATTTAAGCTCCACATACCTCAAATATCCCTCCATGATCCCGTCGTCTTTCATCACACCTTATGGCCACGTTATAAGCTCTAAAGACTTCCGACTTGATAGTTGTGTGTCCAATCACGCGAAAGTAACAGATCAAATGCGTAAATCCATCAAATATCGAATTCAATGGTCTAGAAGTTATGACCATGAGCGAGAAATGAGTGCAAACACCGACCACATTGAGTGTAGGATAGGAAGCACCACATCAAAGCATAAGCCTCGACCGTGTGAGGATGAGACTTGTTCGCACGTTTAATCAAAGAAAATACTGGGGGCAATTGATCGGAACGATCAATTGCCATGAACTCTAGCTCAGATTGTCCTAAGGAAAAATGCTGGGGGCAATTGTTGGTTCCAACAATTGCCATGACAACACCAATTGAAACCTAAAGCTTGAGCACCACCATCCCACCATAGGCATAAGCCCTTACATCCACATCAAACACCTCAGGCGCACATAAGCTCTAACCTCCACACACACACACTCTCAAGCCCATCATTAGCCTTACCCCCACAAAAACATCAGACCTGCCATAACCCTGACCACCATCCAAAATCACAACCTAATCCCAGGTTTATCATATATCCTGAACACCAGCAAAAGCCTTTAGCACCACAAAAAAAAGCACACCCCACCACTGGCATGTTCATCTTCTAAGAAACAAAATGCAAATATGAATTTCTTAGTCAGGGCGTGATTCTTTCACTTTCCTTTTTCAGTAGAGTTTTTCCCAAGCTTTGCCATGTTTGGCACATTTTCCAGCAATTTCTTGCTTTAAACAATTTTCAATTCTCGTCATTGCCATGTTTGGCACATTTTTCAATAGTTTCTTGCTTTGAACAAATATCTTACATGCACTGTGATTGCATTTTACAAACTTTTGCGTACACCTCACCATCGCCACGTTTGGCCCTTTTACAATTGGTTTTCACCACATGCATTTGCACGAGACTGATAAGTGTCTAAATGAGCATGTTTTATGGGTGTATTTCATATATTATATCAGCACTTTTCTGCTCATTTCTCACTTATCATATGTTTTTCCTCTAGTTTATGTTTTATTGATTATCTCACAAATTTATTGGTTTAAACATGAGGAAAAACCAAGCTAGGAGCAAAGTACACGAAGAGACGAACGCATAGGCGCAAACGGCTCAGAAAACGGAGTCCAAACGAAGAATCTAGAGCTCGTAGAAGAAATAAGCTTGTACATCGTGATAATAGACGGACAAGAGACAACCCGTACATCGCGATAACAGGCGGACAAGAGACAAGCCTGTACATCAACAAAACAAGCGGACAAGGAACACATGCTTCAGGCGGACAAGGAACACATGCTTCCGCCTAATATGAGGCGGACAACACACATAGGTGACCGCTTAATATGAGGCGGACAACACACATACACAACCGCCTGTTTGGAGGCGGACAAGACAACAAACAACCGCCTATTAGCATGCGGACAGGAGGCGGTCGTGACTAAAAAATCAGTCGCGACCAGTTTTCTTCCCCGTCTTTGCCGTCGTCTGCAACTCGCCCAACTCGCCCACTGTCTGCAACTTATCCATCTACTCCGCACGCGTATTCAGCTCTGTCCCCTGCGCAATCAATGAAGCAATCAATGCTCTTCTTCATCTGCAATCAAATTCGTACGGATCCAAACCTCTATATAAACCCAGCACATAACTGCAAATATATACCACGCACGACGGGATCTGAAGAATTCTCTCACCACACTCATCCATTCCCTTCCATTTAATTTCCTCCCGTAACACCACAACAGTCCATACTCACGCAGTAACAAAAGAAATAGAAGAGCAGCAGTACGAGCGAGAGCAGACCAGTTCTTCCTCTGAATTAATGTCAAAATCTGTCTGTGCTATCTTCTTATCTCCGTTAATGTCTGAGTAATTTTCTTTTGTATCCTAGGATGGGGTTTATTTCTAATATTACGTAAACAATATTTATCACCTGTCTCACTTGTTAACTTGTTTTAATTCCTTTCAACTAATATTGCTAAATGCTTTGCGCGACAAACGACTGCATTTATTTGGTAACTATCAACATATGATTTTGAGATAGTCTAGGTACCACAAAGGAATTAATCTTAGTATTTACACTCCGGACTGAGCAGGAAAATATTAAGGCTATATTAAGAGTTCGTAACTGACAATTATTAACTCTAATAGGCAATAAATAATTGAGACAGGGTTATAAATATGTTTAAGTAATTTAGGAATTCCCCCGCTATCCTAGGATACATTTTTCCATTCATCATCACTTAATTCACCTTTTTACTGTTTTTATTATATTTGCACTGATCAAACAACAAATCAAGCTTGCCTCCGGCTAAACCCCTTTTTACAGTTTTTAAGTAACTACCAAGACTAGGATAAATTGAACAATCTCCCTGTGGATACGACACTTGTTTTACTAACTACGACCGGGATTTGTTTGCAGCCCGACGTTTATAATTTGAGTTTTTATTTCTTTCTTTTAATTTTACACCAGTTTAACCACTCAGAAAATACCTTCTGCAAATTGGCGCCGTTGGGGGAGATTGATTCCATCAATTTCCCTAGTTTCGGTAGTTCACTCGCTATATTATAATAATCTGTTAATACTATTAAATTGTTAATCTCGGACATCTGACTTGGACATCTGACTTGGACATCTGACTTGGACATCTAACTTCGGACATCTTAATATTATTGTTATTATTTTGTCATTTCTTTCCATTGTCATTTCTTTCCATTGTCCCTAACTACTAACTTAAAATTTCCTGTCATTTCATTTCCATTGTCCTTAACATTTTATTTCCATTGTCCTTAACATTTAATTTCCATTGTCCTTAACTTTTCATTTCCATTGTCCTTAACATTTCATTTC
The DNA here is from genome assembly GCA_023374045.1 of Limonium bicolor. Taxonomy (NCBI): domain Eukaryota; kingdom Viridiplantae; phylum Streptophyta; class Magnoliopsida; order Caryophyllales; family Plumbaginaceae; genus Limonium; species Limonium bicolor. The sequence continues at coordinate 253,652,064 of CM041782.1, forward strand.
CATTGTCCTTCAAATTTCTGTATACTAACTACTAACTTATAATTTCCAGTATACTAACTCCTAACTTTAATTTTTTTTTTGTCATTTCTTTCCCTTGTCACTTAATATTCTGTCATTTTACTCTTGTTAAAAAAAACAAAAAAATATATCAGTGTTGTTTAACTAACGTTTATCAGCCTAACCAATATCTCTGCCTTTCTCTTTTTATTTACTAACTAATTTTGCAGTTTCTCACAAACCACAAGTTATCTTCTGTGCATGCCAAATACTCGAACCCGAGGCTCTCCACCAATCAGTCCGAGCCCCGAACCCGAGCGCACTTTATTACAAGCACAAAGAAACCTGAGAAATCAAGCCATGGCCAATAACGAAGTTATAAATGAAATTGACCATGCAAATCAACCAGAACACCGTGCTCTCTCTGACTACCACCAACCGAATACCGAAGGAAGAGCATCAGCCATAGTTCTCCCTGAACTAACACCAGAAGAAGCCGGACGATGGGTTTTCAAAACCCACTACATCACCGCCGTCCGGGATCTAGGCAAGTTTAGTGGAGCGAACCCAGATGAAGCCCCAAATCATCTGAGTCTCTTCCTAGACTTCTGCAATTCCTTTGGTCAGACCGGCAACGTCAAAGAAAGAATCCGTCTACAACTATTTCCTCACTCATTATCGGATTCAGCAAACAGGTGGTACCGAAGCCTTCCCTCCCGATCAATCACCACATGGCTGCAAATGGCCCAAAAATTCCTTGCCAAATACTACCCAACCAGTAGAACGAGGCAATTGATCGGTGAAATCAACACTTTCTGTCAGGAGCCAGGAGAAACGTTATACGACGCATGGGACAGATTCAAGATATGCTAATGAAGTGTTCCCACCATGGTCTTGACGATCAATCCCTCTGCCTGTCATTCTTCAACGGTCTGGATGATGGGAACCGACTACTCGTCAATTCTCTGCAGGAGGAAGTTTCATGATGAAATCTCCTAAAGAAGGAATGGACCTTCTCGAAACCATGACGAGCAATACCAGACAGTGGACGAGATCCAAGGGAAGAACGCCACGAGCAGCAGGCCTACTCCACGTTGAGCCTACAGATCATTTATCAGCCCAGATCTCGTCCCTTGCAAAGATGGTGGAAAAGCTAACAACATCACAAAACGAAATCGTAAAAACAATAGCTTCCCCACCTACAAGTTCACCACCAGCTCCACCTACAGAAGGATGTGTCATATGCGCCGGTCCTCATGAAACTCATCAATGCGAAGGCAAAGGCCAGTACGAGGAAGTACAATTCATAGGAAACCGCCCCGGTAATTCCTACAACAATAACATCAACAACAACTACCCATGGAGAAATCACCCGAATTTCTCATGGAAAAATAATGATCAGAACCAAGGAGGGCAGAACAACAATTCCAATACCTATCAGGGAAACCGACCCCAACCAAACTCTAATATGGGTTATAGAGCACTAGGTGCCCCTCCAGGTTTCCAACAACAGCAACAACAACAACCATCTTCATCCTCTGTTGATCCAAACGCAGAACTCAAAGAGATGATGAAGGGTTTCATGTCCATAACTCAGAACCAGCTTTCTGCACAAGAAGCCTTCAACCAGAAAATCGAAGGTAAATTCAATCAACTTGCAGAACATCTTGCTCGAAGACCGCCAGGGGCTCTCCCAGCCAAAATGAACCAAATCCAAGAGAGCAAGCCAATGCATCTATGTGAAGGAGCACGATGAAGAAAAGATGGAGGTGGCTAAAACAGTTACGATTCCAGAACTACACCCTTCCCTCCAAGAGTGGGTTGTAGCAATCGAAACTTCCAAAAGGAATGTAGCTGAACTTGAAAGCACCGCCAAAGTCTATAATAATCGCATTCAATCTGAGAATACCTACCTTGAGCACTTGGTGGCTGGTTATGAAAATGAAAAGCTCGACTTTGAAGAAGAAGAGAAGAGGTTAAGGCGATAACCTTGAGAAGCGGTAAGAAAACCGACGAGATTCACATCCCGCAAAGATCAGAAGAATCCAAAGAGGATAGTGAAGAAAAAGCTGAGGCCCCTGTAGAAAAAACATCTCCCACCATCCTCACTATTCCATCAGCTTCAAACCATCTTCACAGAACCGCCTATACCATTTCCCCACCGACTCCAAAGCAGAAATTGGATAATGAATATGGTAAGTTTCTGGCAATGCTGAAACAACTAAACGTCAACATACAGTTTGTAGACCTCATTGCCAAAATGCCAAACTACGCCAAATTCCTCAAACACCTCATATCCAACAAAACTAAATTGGCCGAAGTCGGTACGGTACCTCTCAATGTAGCTTGCTCAGCTATTCTGCAACAACCACTACCTTCAAATGCAATGATTCGGGCAGCTTCACCATTCCAGTCACAATTGGTAGCACCTCATTTCCATACTCCCTATGCGATCTGGGTGCCTCCATTAATTTGATGCCCCTCTCCACTTTCAAAAAGCTGGGAATTGGAGAGATGAAAAAGACCAAGATGACCCTGCAACTGGCGGATGGTTCAGTAGCTTACCCAAGCGGAGTGGTGGAGGATGTTATCATTAAAGTGGAACACTTATACTTCCCATGCGATTTTGTCATTCTAGACATCGAAGAGAATTCCACTACACCTCTCATCCTTGGACGACCATTCCTTGCCACAGCCGATGTGCACATTTGGGTAGCCCAGGGGAAAATCACCCTTCAAGCTTATAACGAAAAGCTGGAGTTTGCATCAGGAAGATCTCCAGATAGCAAATCCAAAGATCTCAAGTTCGTAAGGGATGCTTAATCATCATCATCCCCACTTCTGTTTATCACCCTTCCAGACGGCATGTCTATTACAGAGATACCACCACCAATCCCGGACGAAGAGCGGGATAAGAAAAGAAAACATGCATCCGGTGGACACTCAAAAATACATCGAGTCATGCTTTGGATCTCCTCCTCATAACCACCCCCCAGGATCGATCTAACGACAAAGCGTCTAGCCAAAGACGTTAAAGAAGGGCAGCTTTCCGGGAGGCAACCCGGACGAACTTATCTTTTATATGCTTTTTATGCTGTTTTAATTTTCAGGTTCCCTTTAAATTTTGTTTTTGCTAACTCTTAACCCCGTTTGTAGTATGGTTGCTTCTAGTGTCTTATGCAGGTGCAATTTCATGTCTACACCGCAACCAAGCTACGCTACTTGAGGCTGAAGCTCAAGTGTGGGGGAAGTTCAATACACGCTAGCAAAAATAATCTCAGGGGAGTACCAGTTTCTTTAATTATGCTTTTATTTAAATAAATATGCAGAGGAGAGTTTATGTGCTTAAATGAATATTCGTGAGCTTCGTGTTCTCTCTATTTTATCTACTTACCGAAAAGGCCTTCTGAAACTTTCCCTTGTTTTTCTGGTGAACAATGAGGACATTGTTCAATTTAAGTGTGGGGGAGTGTGCCCTTTTCGGTGACATTTTATGCTAAAATGCTTAATCTCTCTGCTTATCTTTCGTTTGTTCAAATTCAATATCGTGGACCTTTTTATGTGGGTTGTTCTCTTTAAGAATAAATACTGTTATGAATTGTGGGATAAATGGTACAAAAATGTACAAAAATTTTAAAATTTTGATTACTTTTGAGGAGCATTTTTATGCGGTGTGACCAAATGATCTGAAATGGATGATTTTTATTACTCAGGGGTTCTTTCTGTCTTCTTTCTTAGGGATTGCTAAGGGGTGCTTCTCTGTCAAAAAATAATAAAATAAATAAGGGACTTGCGAGACACCATTGGTAACCAACAAGAGAGTTGAGTGTTCTTAAAAACGAAGGCTTAATGCCTACTTATTATCTCCTCATCTCTTATGCAAAAGTGAAACAAATGCATAATCCTATTTTTTCTTTTGTTTTCTCCTCAATGCCCATTCTTGAGAGAAGTTGGCCATGGTAAAAGTTCTCAAAGTCACCTTAAATCAAGAAGCATTGAAGTACTCCGGATCATACCCCGAAACTCTAATTTTTATTTTTGCCCTGAGTACACCTATGCCACCAGTAGGTGATGGATCACACTCCTCTAAAAAGTTTAAGATCATGTACTATTGACTTTTTATCCTACCCTTCATAATAGTATTTGTTAATATTGAGCATTCCCTACTTGTTTGGGTACATGGTTTTGCTTGAGGACAAGCAAAAGGTAAGTGTGGGGGTGTGATAAGTGTCTAAATGAGCATGTTTTATTGATTATCTCACAAATTTATTGGTTTAAACATGAGGAAAAACCAAGCTAGGAGCAAAGTACACGAAGAGACGAACGCATAGGCGCAAACGGCTCAGAAAACGGAGTCCAAACGAAGAATCTAGAGCTCGTAGAAGAAATAAGCTTGTACATCGTGATAATAGGCGGACAAGAGACAACCCGTACATCGCGATAACAGGCGGACAAGAGACAAGCCTGTACATCAACAAAACAAGCGGACAAGGAACACATGCTTCAGGCGGACAAGGAACACATGCTTCCGCCTAATATGAGGCGGACAACACACATAGGTGACCGCTTAATATGAGGCGGACAACACACATACACAACCGCCTGTTTGGAGGCGGACAAGACAACAAACAACCGCCTATTAGCATGCGGACAGGAGGCGGTCGTGACTAAAAAATCAGTCGCGACCAGTTTTCTTCGCCCGTCTTTGCCGTCGTCTGCAACTCGCCCAACTCGCCCACTGTCTGCAACTTATCCATCTACTCCGCACGCGTATTCAGCTCTGTCCCCTGCGCAATCAATGAAGCAATCAATGCTCTTCTTCATCTGCAATCAAATTCGTACGGATCCAAACCTCTATATAAACCCAGCACCATAACTGCAAAATATATACCACGCACGACGGGAGTCTGAAGAATTCGCTCACCACACTCATCCATTCCCTTCCATTTAATTTCCTCCCGTAACACCACAACAGTCCATACTCACGCAGTAACAAAAGAAATAGAAGAGCAGCAGTACGAGCGAGAGCAGACCAGTTCTTCCTCTGAATTAATGTCAAAATCTGTCTATGCTATCTTCTTATCTCCGTTAATGTCTGAGTATTTTCTTTTGTATCCTAGGATGGGGATTTTTCTAATTACGTAAACAATATTATCACCTGTCTCACTTGTTAACTTGTTTTAATTCCTTTCAACTAATATTGCTAAATGCTTTGCGCGACAAACGACTGCATTTATTTGGTAACTATCAACATATGATTTTGAGATATTCTAGGTACCACAAAGGAATTAATCTTAGTATTTACACTCCAGCTGAGCAGGAAAATATTAAGGCTATTATTAAGAGTTCGTAACTGACAATTATTAACTCTAATAGGCAATAAATAATTGAGACAGGGTTATAAATATGTTTAAGTAATTTAGGAAGTTCCCCCACTATCCTAGGATACATTTTTCCATTCACATCACTTAATTCACCTTTTTACTGTTTTTATTATATTTGCACTGATCAAACAACAAATCAAGCTTGCCTCCGGCTAAACCCCTTTTTACAGTTTTTAAGTAACTACCAAGACTAGGATAAATTGAACAAATATCCCTGTGGATACGACACTTGTTTTACTAACTATGACCGGGATTTGTTTGCAGCCCGACGTTTATAATTTGAGTTTTTTTTATTTCCTTTCTTTTAATTTTACACCAGTTTAACCACTCAGAAAATAGCCATCTGCAGAGACCATTATCTTTCTAGCCCATTTTTAGTGCAAGACCCATCATGCACTTAACTCACTTTCACTTAGATCCATCTTTAGGCTCGTCATAAGACCTAGATCCATCTTTAGGCTCGTCTTAAGACCTAGATCCAACCTTTAGGCTCGTCATAAGACCTAGATCCATCCTTAGACTCGTCATAAGACCTAGATCCATCCTTTAGGCTCGTCATAAGACCTAGATCCATCCTTTAGGCTCGTCATAAGACCTAGATCCATCCCTTAGGCTCGTCATAAGACCTAGAACCATCCTTTAGGCCCGCCATAAGACCTAGTTGCATTCCCTTAGGCTTGTAGTAAGACCTAGAGTTACCCTTTAGCTTACCCACTCTCATCGAACACATTGCATTCATCTCATTCATATAGGCTCGTCATAACACCTAGTTGCATTATCCAGGCGCGTCATAAGACCTGGCGACAGAAAGTTGGCGAGGTGATGGCAATAAATCCTCCTTTTGCGATGTCAACTTATTTTTGGGATCAACGAATGGTGGGCGATGGCAATAAGTCCCCAAGGTTTTTACCAGGAGTTATCCCTGCACACCGGCTTGGGGGGCGATGGCAATAAGTCCACATTGGGTCCAGCCAGGAGCATTGGCACGGGCTTCGGTCCCCAGAAGCATCCGAGCATCATCAGCATTATCATCAACATTATCATCAGCATTATCATCAGCATTATCATCAGCATCATCAACATCATCAGCATCATTAGCATCATTACCATTCCAGCATTTTTGCATTTGCATGCCACCTAGCTGTCTTCATTATAGGTAGTCAACGCCTTAGAATCGCTTGACATCATCACATTCATTATAGGTAGTCAACGCCTAAGAATCGCTTGACATCATCACATTCATTATAGGTAGTCAACGCCTTAGAACCGCTTGACAGCATCTCATTCATTGTAGGTAGTCAACGCCTTAGAACCGCTTGACAACATGTCATTCATTGTAGGTAGTCAGCGCCTTAGAACCGCTTGACATCATCTCATTCATTGTAGGTAGTCAGCGCCTTAGAATAGCTCGACACAACTTATCAGTTTTCAGATAACATGCAGGGTCTTGGAAACATTTGAAATTTTGGGGTATCACTCAGGCATCAACTAGCCTTCTCACTTTCATTACAAAGTCTAGTTGACGGGGGCAATCTGTTATACCCAAAATTTTGACCCCCTGGTTAGGGTCTACGAGGTACTGGTGTTGTGAGAGGCATTTTAATCAAGCGGTGAGGGATCCCGGCCCGATCGGCACGTTCCATGGCATGGGGAGCAGCTTCGTCACTTTCAGGGGCGTTTTGGTAATCTTTAAAGGGTCCTAAGACCTCTTGTAAGCTTTCTCTCTCCTCCAAAGGATGCCCAAATCAGCTTGAAACGCTTTGATATTTTAACCCATGATAGAGGATGACATTTTAAGCATAATGGCGTTGGAATTTTGATTTTTCGAATTTCCAATAATTTTCTAGCAATTTCTGACTGAATCTGACGAGAAATTCAATCTTAAAATATTCCAACATTTAAAAAATCCGATTCCACTTCAGAAAATTCATAATTTCCATCCTTGACACGTGGTTAAAATTTCACAGCAAAATTCCTTTGGGAAGTCACTTAACTAAAATATCGAAAAATCTTACTTTTACTAGATTTTCTTTATCTTTAAGAAAGTCTATATAAGGGGATAGGTTTTTGGATAAAATCAGAACCTCATATGCTCAAGAACCCTAGAGAATCAGAAAACACAGCCTCCTCACTCTCTCTCACTTTTTCCAACACCCGGCCACCCAAATCATACCGAAAATCCCCCGAAATCACCATCTAAACACGTTTTCCAACCCCCAAAGCATCAATAGTCATCAAAACCCCACAAAAACACTACCAAAACGTGAAGAACAGCAAGAACAACCAACAACCAGAAGCTTGGTTCGAAATCCTTTCGGGTCTGCCATCAATGAAGCACTCGACGAATCCCTGTGTGAAGAATCACCTTGAATTCGAAGGTAAAACAGGTTGCAACTCTACTTTTCTAATTCCCCACGACCTTATTAACTCTCTGTCAAATTTTGGGCTCAAACTAACCTTCGTACGCTTCTGTATCGCTGTTTGTTTAAGCTTCTGTACAATAACTTGTTTACTAAGTTTCGTGCTTAATTCGAACTCAAATTGAAAACTTTAAATCACTAACGTCTTGTACATCTTTCAGGCTACACACCCATAAAATTTGAGTCAAAAACACCTTCGGGAACAGCCTTAACGCCGCCGTCCGAGGGCGGTCCGCACCCACGGACGTCATGTCCGGGGTCCCGGACTCCTTGTCCGTAAGCCCGGACGCCCACGGACGGCGGCGAGATTTTTAAATCTTAAAAAATTAGGTTTTTCTAATAATGTCCGGGCCCACGGACTTTACAATTTTCTGTTTTCTGTTTAATTCGACTTTTATTTTCATATAGGTTAACTAGGGTCCGTGGTCTCGGACATTAGGTCCGTGGCCACGGACGGAAACAAAATTTGACCTAATTCTGCCTCTGAAACCCAAGTTTAGGTAATTTTAATTTCCACTTTAGTTTTCTGTCAAAAAATGCTAAAAAACACAGAAAAAACAGAAGCTCGCGCACTTAGGTTAAAACGACTCGTAATAAGCCGTAAATAAACCAAGTAGAGGAAAAACGACCTAGGAAGGGTAATGAAAGTAATTGAACCCTAATTAAGTCGAATATCAAGCCCCCGAACCCGAACTCTCCTTTCCTAATTTAATCTAGGTCAAAATTAGGTGGCGACTCATAATAGGTTCCAGTGAGCTAGCCTAGGATTTAATAATTATTGTTATATGACATAGTTATTAATCTTAGACTATAAGTGGACCTAAAACCAGGTTAGATCCTAATCAACTTTAATCAACATAGGATAGGGTTTAAAAATCGAGGCTCACACATGAACATTAGTTTTAAGAAATGTTTGCTAATGAGCAAGATGATTTGGTTGAAGGTGCAAGGTGAACAAACACATATCTTTTATTATCATTTTTGTGATTACAAACTGAAAAAGCCGAAAAACTGAAATTTTAAAATCTAAACTTCATTAAAATAGAAATGTGATAAACTTCCCACAAAATTGAAATGAGTAAACAAAACACTACTAGACTTTTGCCTACTCAACAAACTGGAGTCCTTGCTCGATAAGGTCTTCAATCTTGTGCTTTAATGCTCTGCAGTCGTCAGTACTGTGTCCTGTAGTTGATGAAACTGGCAGAAGTGATGGAGATGTTCCCCAGCTTGGGTGATATCCCAGGACTAGGTGTGAGAGGCTGTAGTAAGTCTAGCTCTTGTAGCTTCACGAGTGCTTGACTGAGAGGCCGACCAATGTCGGTAAACTGTCTCGGTGCAGAGAACCTCTTGGATCGGGGTGAGGCCTTGACGCTCAGCTTTGCAGCACTGGGTTTTTGTATGGTGCTCACTTGGTACGAAACTTGAGCTGTTTTGGCCGGTCCTGACTTAAATGTCTCGATACTCACACCCTGGGCTTTGGGTTGTCCCAGCTTCAGCTTGCCTTTGTGAATCTTTTCTTCCATGACTCTTAACTGTCCCATCAGCATGTCGAAATTAGGGAAGTATGTGCAACTCAGCTCATTGTTGTATTGTCTTTGCATATTGTCCACAATCATTCGAATCTGTTCTTGCTCATCCATTTTTGTAGGCATAACAACGGCCTTTATCCTCCATCGTTTGATGAAGTCGAACATTGATTCATTGTTTCCCTGCCGGGTACTGGCAAGGTCGAACCTGGTGACCTCAAGATTCTTAGCATACTCGAAATGGTGCATGAAAGCCTCACAAACCTCTTCATAGGTTTTGGTGTTCATCCTCTGAGTCAAGAACCAACGTTGAGGTATTTCATCGAGATAACGGGCGAAAACCTTGGCCTTCTGCATGTCATTCAACCTGAGGATGGACATTTCCTATCGAACATTGCCAGATGGACCTGCGGGTCTGAGGAACCCTTGTATAGAGCAAGTGTGGGTAGCTTCAACTTTAGAGGGAGATTAACCTCGGGGTACGATTCTATAGAAGAGTAATCAAAACCAGCTGGCTTGCTAGCTTTTTCCATGCGCTCGATCCTTTTCAGGGCCTTCCTTAATTCTGCAGTTAGTTAGCGGTCCGGGACGACTTGCCCTACAAATCTTTATGCATCCTGGGCCTCAACAGAGTTAACTTCGATGTAGTCACACTCGTTCCCAGAGTCAGCAATCTTTCCTGAAATGTTTTCCTGATGACCAACCTCAAGGGAATTGATTTTGCTTTTCAGCTCTTCGATGATGGTGACATACTTAGCCTCCATGTCATTAGTGGTGGACCTATGTTTCTACTCCATGGCATCAAAGGGGGCCATGTACCTTTGCTCTAAGGCTGCAAACTGGGCCTCCATGCTGACTGGGTTTCCTCCCTCTGCCATACTTGGGATTCGGGCTTATCTGTTGGAAAACAAAAGTGGATTGAGCTAAAATTCTGGACCATGAAGAATTTTTAGGTAAAACTTGTTTGGGCTGCAAGAAAAGCACATGAGCTGGAGTGTTTAGAAGATTGTGGGTAGGCACTGAGGCTCGAAATAAGTTGGAAGGGAGGCGCCTAGAAATGTTTGAAGAATGTGGCTCATGGGCCAGAATATTTTGAGAATTGGGCGCTTGGGCCAGAATGTGTTTGGGCTAAAGGTAAAGCATATGGGCCAAAATGATTTCTAAACCATGATCTTGATGTGAATTGGAATCTGGGCCAAGTAATTCAGATTGGGCCTAAAAGATGATGCCTTTGTCTAGGATCTTGGGTCAAAGCCCAAGTGAAAAGTTTTCCTAGACTAGAATGAGCCTTGAAATGGAAAGGCCTGATAGATTTTCATGAACAGCTTTAGGTGGATTTGTTTTTCATGGGCCTAGAACTAAATTGATAATTAAACTTGTGCCGAAAGAGCGAAATCACCTAAGTCTAAACTTTTGGGCCAAAGCCCAAATGTTTCACATATCAAATCACCTAAGTCTAAACTTTTGCGCCAAAGCACAAACAATAAAGCCGTAAATTCGGGTTGGGCTGAGTGGATGTAGGAAAAGTTCCTATCAATTCCTAGGCTGGGTAGTGGACCGATCACTCAAGCAGACAAGGCCCATACAAATTCTACATGTCCTCACTTGACACTTATCCAATTCGGGTATGGATCGATCCGGAGAGGTGCTTGGGGCGTGGGCCCAGGTCGCCACAAAGGAATAGGGCTTGCACGCTATTCTCTTTGGGCTTCCCCACTTTTTGCACATCACCTGAAAGTGTGCGTCTACGGTCGGGTCTTTGACTGACCAAACAAAAGGCTAGGTAAGGACACTGCTAGGAAAATGCTTGGGGCTAAGGCCCAGGTATTAAGAGGATGTGGTCAGACGACATCCTCCTCTTTTCCTTCGCTTATTCACAACACCAAAAAGGTGTGAGTCCCTGACAGGGGACCCTCAAACGGGTCCCGGGGTGAAATCGGTTTGCGTGGACCCTCGCTCTCACATGATGCAAAGGTGCAGAAATTAAAGTGCGCACAAAAGTAAATAAACAAAGTAATAAAGCCATAAATAAACAATTTTTCGAGTTAAGCCCTCTTTCTTAAAATTAAACAGGTTAAAGTTAAGAATTTGTCCCCAGCAGAGTCGCTAGTCTGTGAGCCTCGATTTTTAAACCCTACCCTATGTTGATTAAGCTGATTAGGATCTATTCGGGTTTTAGGTCCACTTATAACCTAAGGTTAATAACTATGTCATATAACATTAATTATTAAAACCTAAGCTAGCTCACTGGAACCTATTATGAGTCGCCACCTAATTTTAACCTAGATCAAATTAGGAAAGGAGAGTTCGGGTTCGGGGGCTTGATATTTGACTTATTTAGGGTTCAATTACTTTCACTACCCCTAGAAGTCATTTTTCCTCTACTTAGTTTAATTATGGCTTATTACGAGTCGTTTTAACCTAAGTGCGCGAGCTTCTGTTTTTTTTGTGTTTTTCAGCATTTTTTGACTGAAAATAAAGTGAAAGTTGAAATTACCTAAACTAGGGTTTCGGAGGCAGAATTAGGTCAAATTTTGTTTCCGTCCGTGACTACGGACCTAATGTCCGTACCCACGGACCCTACTTAATCTATGTGGAAATAAAAGTCGAATTAAACAGAAAACGGAAATTTGAAAAGTCCGGGGCCACAGACAGGATGTCCGTGGGCCCGGACATTGTTTAGAGAAAACCTAAAATTTGAAAAATTTAAAATCCCGCCGCCGTCCGTGGGTGTCCGTGGCCACGGACAACCCGTCCGTGGTCCCGGACCACCCACGGACAGGGGTTTTCTGGTGGTTCCCAATGGTGTTTTCGGCTAAAAAATTATGTACGTGTAGCCTGAAAGGTATACAATTCGTTAGTAATAGAAAGATTGCAGTTTGAAGTCGAATTATGTACAAAACTTGACAAACAAGTAACAAGGCAGAAGCAAAAGCAATTGGCAATACAGAAGCTGAAAAAGGGTTGGTTTGAGCCCAAAATTTAACAGAGAGTTAATAAGGTTATGGGGAGTTATAAAAGTAGAATTATAACCTGTTTTACCTTCAAATTCAAGATAATTTTTCATGTTGGGATTCTTCGGATGCTCCGATGATGCCGGTTCCGGATTGAGTTCGACCCGAGCTTCTGGTTGTTGATTGTTGATGATGTTCTTCACGTTTTGGAGGTGGTTTGGCTGATGTTTGATGATTGTTGATGTGTTGGGAGTTGAAAAGTGTGTTTAGGTGGTGATTTTGGGGATTTTTGATGTGATTTTGGTGCTTGGATGTGTAAAAACGTGGGGGACTTGTGACGGCTAGGTTTTCTGGTTGCTTAGGGTTCTTGAGGTTCTGATTTGATCATGGGATAAGGTTCCTTATATAGGCTTCCTTAAAGATAGAAAAATCCGGTAAAAACCGAGATTTACCGACGTTTTAGCTCAAGGGCTTCCAAAAGGAATTTGATTACAAAATTTTACACATGGGTAAAGGATGATATTTCTGATTTTTCTAAAGTGGAATCGAATTTTTTGGATATTGGGATATTTTTAAATTCAATTTCTCATCAGATTCAATCAGAAATTGCTAGAAAATTATTGGAAATTCGAAAAATCAAAATTCCAACGCCATTATGCTTCAAATGTCATCCTCTATCATGGGTTAAAATTTCAAAGAATTTTGAATTGATTTGACCCAAACGTGGCAGTGTTTGAAGAAACTGCCATCTTCGTAAATCTCAAAATCAGTTGCCTCTCCACGTTTTACCTTTTCTTTTATCAATGTGGTCTTTTTATCATCTTGTTGGTGCTCCAAAATTTCTTTATAAATATCGAGGAATGTACGCAAACTATTCAAAGAACATTCTTTTTCAACTTCACCTTGTTTAACTACCTCAAGACTCAACCTCTGAAAATCTTTCACTAGCTCCTCATGTAGTACCCAGTTGACTTGCTCCTTATGGCTCTTCTTAAGGCTTAAAGCATCAGCTACCACGTTGGCTTTGCCTTCATGATACACAATCTCCAGATCATAATCCTTAATGAGCTCTAGCCATCGCCTCTGTCTCATACTCAGTTCTTTTTGCGTGAAGATGTACTTTAAACTTTTATGGTCGGTGAAGATCTTACATGATGTGCCATACAAATAATGTCTCCAAATTTTCAAAGCAAAAACTATAGCAGCCAGTTCTAAGTCATGAGTAGAGTACCTTGTTTCATAATCTTTCAAGTGCCTTGATACATAAGCTATTACCTTCCCATGCTGCATTAGCACACATCCTAGGCCATACTTGGATGCATCACTGTAAACTTCAAATCCATCAGTTCCGTATGGTAACACAAGTACTGGTGCAGATGTCAACCTGTCTTTTAAAACATTAAAGTCCTTCTCACAATTTTCATCCCATTTAAAACTTACTACCTTCTTCATCAGGTTCGTGAGCGGTCTGGCGACCCTTGAAAAATCCTTGACAAACTTTCTGTAATAACCAGCCAGCCCTAGAAAACTTCGGACTTCTTTGACATTAGTTGGTCTTGGCCAGTTCTTAATTGCTTGAGTCTTCGTTAGGTCTACTGATATGGTCTTATTTGGAGATAATATGCCCAAGAAAAGACACTTCCTCGAGCAAAATTCACATTTTGATAACTTTGCATATAACTTCTTTTCTCTTAGAATCTGTAAAACTTGTCGGAGATAATCCTCATGTTTTTCCTTGCTCTTTGAATATATCAGAATATCATCGATGAATACTACCACAAACTTGTCAAGAAATGGACTAAACACTCGATTCATCAAATCGATGAATACTGCTGGTGCATTAGTTAATCCAAATGGCATAACTGTGAACTCGTAGTGTCTGTACCTTGTTCGAAAAGCAGTCTTCGCTATGTCTTTGTCTGCTACTTTTAACTGATGATAGCCTGACCTCAGATCAATTTTGGAGAATACTTTGGCACCTTGCAATTGATCAAATAAATCATCGATCCTCGGTAATGGATATTTGTTCTTGATTGTAACATGATTTAATTCTCTGTAGTCGATGCAGAGACGCATACTTCCATCCTTCTTTTTGACAAATAAAACTGGTGCTCCCCATGGTGATACACTCGGACGGATATAGCCCTTACTTAATAGCTCCTTTAATTGTTCCTTCAGTTCTTGCATCTCATTTGGTGCCATCCTGTATGGATGCTTTAAAATTGGTCCTGTACCCGGCACTAAATCAATGGTGAACTCCACTTCACGGTCTGGTGGCATACTTGGAATCTCTTCTGGGAAAACATCAAGAAACTCCTTTACAACTACTATTTCTTCTATTATTGGTGTTGCCTTCTGTTTCGTTGAAGTACTGTCACCTTCTTCTTGAACGTAGCATAAAAATGCTTGATGCCCTTCTTCATATCCTTCCACAACTTTAAGGCTGACACAACTCTTACCCCACTGTTCTTACTCTTGTTTGTGTATGATATTCTCTTCCCTCTTTTCCCCTCCAGACTCACCTTTGGTTTTTCACAATCAATATGTGCCTTGTTTTTACTCAACCAGTCCATCCCCAAAATTACATCAAAATCTTTCACATCAAACTCTACCACATCTACCCCAAATTAATTTCCCTCTATACATAGCTTTACTCCTTCAATCTTTTTACCACATCTGACTATTTTCCCCGTAGGTGTAGACACAGCATAATCAATCACAACTGTTGGTGTAACTCCTATTCTTCTTATAAATTCAGAAGACATAAAAGAACACGTTGCACCCGAATCAAATAATACTTTAGCGTTGGTACGATGGACTGGAAAAGTACCTGTTATAACATTTCCTTCTTCCTCCGCTTCAGCCTTGGTTATAACATTGATATGTCCTTGTTTCTTGTAACCTCCACTTTGATTATCTCCTCCTCCCCTCTGTTGTTGCCTTCCATGTTACTTCCTCTGTCATTGTGATTCGTTCTCTGACCTCCGCCTTGGTTGTTGTTGTTATTGTTGTTGTTGTAGTTCCTGTTGTAGTAGCCCTGATTATTTCCTTGTGCTTGGTTTGGATTTTTGTTATTACCTCCTCCACCACCACCGAATGGTTTCTTGTTACATTCGAAGGACCTGTGTCCTAATTCACCACATTTGAAACACCTAACCAATTTTCCAGAACAATCAACTCCAGGGTGATCCCCTGTTGCACACCTTACAGTAAAAATGTCTATCCCTCCTGTCTGGATTAGTTTTAAAAGAACTTTGCCCCGCGTAGTTTGACTTACCCCAGGGTATCTTGCTCCCCTGTTGATTATTATCATACCTTGACCTCTTATCTCGGTTCTCCCCACTCGATCCTGGTTCGAACCTCCTCTTTTGTTTTCCTTGCACTTCCCTCCTTCTTTGTTGTACCTGAAACAAATTTGCTGCTTTACTGTTGAAATACCCCGAACTTAAATATAGGGATTAAAATTAATCTAATACGTATTTAAGGGCCTAATGGTACCTAATTAATATTGGTAAGGAAAAATAAATTCAAAAGAAATAAAGAAACGCTTGAAAAGCGAAAAAACGCTAAATAAGCGTTAAATGACCATAGGAGGTATGAGACCTCGGTTAGCGTATTATATGAATTATTAAGGCTTAATGATGCCTAAATAATACAAGGAAACAATTTCCAAAGAAAACGGATCCTTAAAATGGATTAAAAACACAAACAAATCATAAAGCACGTTTTTCAAGGGAACCAGGAAAACGCGACTTTAAGCGGGTCAAATAGACTCGTAATAATTTTGGTCAACCAAATAGTCACTAATAAACTTTAGTGAAGGTCTAGAGCCAATAAAATCAAGAAAACGAGAAAATAGTAAAAACTGTCAAAAACGGGAAGTTGTGGGGTAAAAGTGTAAATAAAATAAATAAGTGTGTCAACTATCGCAATTAATATTATAAAACCCCATGTGAGGAGTGTGTGCAGCCGGTTGGTTAATAACCCATGCCCCCTCTCTTATTCCCTTCTTATGTACAAAAGACAAACAAAATAAAAAGCAAAAAGTAAACACTCTCTCTCCTCACACACTACTCTCTCACGTTTTTATTTTGCCCAGCACTCTCTCTTCTTCCTCTCTGGTCCAGCCATGGCGATTTGAGAACTCCTCACACAGAGCCACTTCTTCTCCAATTTTGAAACCTCAAACCACCACCAAATGATACAAAAACCATACCGTTGAATTCGTATCGTCAAGGAGATCATTCTCCACCCTTCAAAAATCTAAAACCACCAACTTTATTTTTGAGGGTATTATCGGTTAAGAGCTTAAGAGCACCATTAGAAGACCTATCATCTTCTTCATGTTCTAAGGTAAGAAAAAGACCAAAGCTTCACTCTTTTCCATTTTCCCTTGCAAATCCAAAACTCACGTGAGTATTATTATGCCATTGTTAGCCGATTTTGGCATTTCAAAGAGGAGTTGGAGCCTTGTCATTTTCTACTCAAAAACTCCATTAGAATCTCAAGGTAAGACCTACTAAGTGGTTTAAATGGTTTCTCACAAAGTTAGGGTTTAATACGTTGGATAGAAAATTCACTAGTTTTGGTGTGTATGTGTGTGCTTGGTTACATGGTGTAGCTTGGCTTAAATAAACCAAGAAAAACAAAGAAGGAAAGAGGAGCAAGAAAGGAGAAGGAGGAAAAGGAAAAGAAACAAAGAAACCAAGGTAATGTGAAGCCTCCGTATAACTTTTATGTTTGTGTATGTATAGGTATATTGTTTTAAGCCATGAACTAAACCACCGTAACAGTAGGAAGAGAATGGGTATGTTAATGTGAATGGTAGTTGTAGTTGAAGCTTTTGAAAACAAGTAATGAATATGCTAGGTGTGAATATTAAGAGTGTTGTAAGTATTAGAAGTTGTATAAGTATAAGCTTGTGGCAAGTATTTAGAATGTGATGTGAGTAATGTGAATTGTGAGCAGGTTGTGAACTACGTTGAGTGTGCAAAATTATGTGGTGAGAACACTTAGGAATGTAGGGAACCTCTGTCAAAATTTAGTTAGGAATTTATACACTTATGTGCTGTTAGAAAGGAAAGAAACAGAAGAGAATTACAGTGAAGGAAAGAATAAGGTTTTTCACATTGTTTTGTAACAGGAAGGAAGAGTGTAGTTGAGAGGGGTTGTAAATGGTAAAACGTGAGTTGTCAAACTAAGTTAGGATAGTTTGAGAGTCAATTTAGTGAATGGGAAGAAGAGAAGGAAGGTCTGTAGCATTTCTGTAAGAAGTAGAAATTGTAACAGAGGAAAAACTTACAGTGAAATGAGTTTATGTAACAGATTTTTATAGTGTTGGTTTGGGCTAGTTTAAAATGCTTAAACAAAGTTAAAACATACTAGATTATATGTAGAAATATTAGGGAAGAGATTGGTAGAAGTTTGGAGTTGAAACAAACTCAAAAACTCATATATGTTACAATACTGTAACTAGTTCGGGTTTGTAAACCAGCGCATAAACCCGGACTAGCCTAAAATCACGACAGAAAGTTTTTACAAGGGATGGTCCGGGTTTACAAACCAAGACACTAACCCGGACCACCCCAAAAACATACCCGTAACATACCCAAACAAGTGGTCCGGGTTTGCAAAGGAATAACAAACCCGGACGATGCATAAAAAGCGCCCGTAACTCACAAAATGAAGTGGTCCGGGTTTGTATACTAGACTCTAAACCCGGACCATGCTTATTTTCCACCCGAGAGTAAGTTAAACGTGGTGGTCCGGGTTTGTAAACCCGGACACAAACCCGGACCAACACTAAATTCCACCAGAATGTATTTTAAAGCTCAAGTAAGGATAGGTAAGGATGGGTAATGATATTATAAGATGATTAAGACATAATTAATGATGTTTAAAGGTCATTAAGGCTATAAACAAGCTTAAAAAATAATTGTAAGTAAGTAACTTAAGTAAATGTATTTAAGTAACAAAGAGTTAGTAAGTATGAACTAGGAAACTTTTGGAAAGTAATAAGTAAGGTTAATTATGGATAATTAACCATCCAACTGTACGTATGTGATAGGAATCAAATAGTTGAACACCGAAGGGAGTCGGTGAGTCCAAAGTCAATGGTGAAAGGTATGATTTCTTCATGCCCTGTATCCTAATATGGTTACCCCGATTTGTGTGCTTATTTGACCACCTAAATAAGATAAAAGCATGAATCGGACTATATTGCACTTACTTGTTGATAAGTGTGAAATTGATGTAGTTTTATAGGTATTAAATCCTTATTTTGTGTAACTTTTTACACACTTTCTCACACTTATTCTATGCTTTTCATGACTCTTACTTTGGGTAAGAACTGATGTCAATTTATATGATAAAATCAGGAATTGATGGTGGAAATTCATAGTTCTCCTCACGAGCTTTCCAACGCCGCAAACGGGGAACAAATCGGAGCTCAAATGAAGAATCTGGGACAGTTTACATCTATCCATCTAAAAAGAAGCCTTTCTTAAAAAAAAAAAAATTATTGTGAAGTCTGCGAATGCACCGTTCACAAGAAAAAAAATCAAAAAAAAAAAGTCAAAAAGTTGAACGCGTGAGTTGAAAAAAAAAAATCAAAAATCAATTTCCAAAACCACGCGTGAGTGTTCTGTAAAAAAAAAAAGAAGTTGTTGAACTCTGCACGCGCAGACAACGATAACATCAAAAAAAATAAAAAAGGAAGACAAACAGAAGTCTGCTTTTGCAGACATATTTTCCAGCACCCGAATCAGAAAAAGAGGAGCAGCTTTCGGTGCCGCCGTCTGACTCAAATCTCCCCCGATTTACTCACCTGCCACCTATTATTATATTCACTACTCCCTCCTTTTTCAGTCTATAAAAACCCACATATGCTCCAATTTTTGAACACAATGGATCACCCGAGAGCAGACCATCCTTCCCCCACCATCTCTTCTTTTCCTTTCTTAGTTTCTCATTTTCCCATTCCATAACTCAGGTACACATACACCCCATTTCCTTATATTACCAACTCCACCACACTTCCACTTATTTTCCATTTTCCACCACAAACTTCCATATATTTACATATTCTCCACAAATATTATCCAACTACTGCAACCTCTAGTCCGGTGTATTAAATAGCAGATCAAATTCAGGAGTCCACTACAGATGATTTCTTCTACTCTTGTATCTGTCTATTTAATTAATATGTCAGGCTAGAATATTATACTCTGGGGAATGGTTATTATTAGTTTGTTTTAATTATGCAATTTATTTTACCGGTTTAAATTAATTATAATTTGATACTATTAATGTTATTCTCTCGCTTTATAATAAATTACATGTGTTTATTGAATTGCCTTACGAAATCTATTTTGATCAGATCCGTGATAAATGGATAGGTCATATTAATTGTTATGTTTGTGGAAATATTTATTCTGATTGAATAAATCTAGTATTTCAGATGCAAAATATATTTCTTTTTATTTAGCCGTTTACATGTGTTTTGCTTGAGTTTATATCAAACCTTTCATGTTCTGGTAAACGAGGTCATTAGAATTCAGGATTTAAATCTAAAGACTCTAAAAGGAATTTTGCCAATTTATTCTTAATTAAACCGGTAGAATAGCATAATTAATCAAACGAGTAAAACCTGAACCCAGAGTCCATTCTTCCATTTTCACAAACCACTTTTAATATTTTGTTATTTTAATTCTTAACTGTTTTTTTATTTTCTTGTTGTCTTTATTTTTAGTTACAAATCAAAACAAACAACTTCCCCTCACTTTATAACCTTTGCTGAGACTAGATTAATTTTCACATAGTCCCACGGTTCGATACCTGGTTCCCATAAACTCTACTACAATAACCGGGATTTATTTGCAACCCGTCGGTCGTTTGATTTGTTATTTTCTAGGATTATTTCTTAGTATTTAGGGAATTTTCATGAGATGCCCCTGAGGTTTGACCGAATTTCACTAAATACCCCTACCTTTTCAGAATTACTATGAGATACCCCTGAGATTTAGTTTTTAATACGAGATACCCTTCCGTCCATTTTCTCAGTAAACGTCCGTTAACTTTTTCAATTTCTTCCCATTTTACCCTTAATCCATTTTTTCATGAGATACCCCCACATATTTGTAACGACTACTTTCACCAGATACCCTTGCATGTTTCAAATGGCTAGTTTCACCAGATACCCCTGTAACGGGTACTTTCACCAGATACCCCTGTAACGGGTACTTTCACCAAATACCCCTGTAACGGGTATTTTCACCAGACACCCCTGCAACATAAAACAGCTAGTTCTGGCCTATAAAATCAGAAAAAACACAACATTTTGACATTATAGTTTTCATAATGTGACAATGTCTTCCTCACAATCAAGTTACTCGGTCACTACTGTTACTGAAGGTAGAAGATGCAATTGTGGAAGAGAAGCTGAAGTCATTGTTTCAAGAAAAAAACACTTCATCCGGAAGAATGTACTACAAATGCTTATATTGCAATAGACGGATAGATTGGGCAAAACCACAACTAATCAATAGATTCCAATGGCACAACAACATTATCTCCCCAACCAACAGAGCTTAGAAGCAGTGCAACATGAGCTGATGAAGATCAAGGAGGAAGTGAAGGACTCGAAGATGCAAAGTTCAATGGGGGGGTGAGGGTAGGAGTATTTATATGCATATTCTATGTATTGTTGCTGCTGAAAATGTAACCAAATGTTAGAAATGTATTGTTGCTGCTGAAAATGTAACCAAATGGCACAACAACATTATATCCCCAACCAACAGAGCTTAGAAGCAGTGCAACATGAGCTGATGAAGATCAAGGAGGAAGTGAAGGACTTGAAGATGCAAAGTTCAATGGGGCGTAGGATTATTTATAAGCTGAAATATTAGTTGTTGGAACTATGTAAATGCACTAGCTTAATGTGTAAGCTGCTGAAACTTTGTGAAATAATCAAGCTCAAAAGTAACAGCTTTATTATACTTCTGATTTTTTTTACATTTCTAACATTTGGTTACATTTTCAGCAGCAACAATACATAGAATATGCATATAAATACTCCTTCCCTCACCCCCATTGAACTTTGCATCTTCAAGTCCTTCACTTCCTCCTTGATCTTCATCAGCTCATATTGCACTGCTTCTAAGCTCTGTTGGTTGGGGATATAATGTTGTTGTGCCATTGGAATCTGTTGATTAGTTGTGGTTTTGCTCAATCTATCCGTCTATTGCAATATAAGCATTTGTAGTACATTCTTCCGGATGAAGTGTTTTTTTCTTGAAACAATGACTTCAGCTTCTCTTCCACAATTGCATCTTCCACCTTCAGCAACAATAGTGACCGAGTAACTTGATTGTGAGGAAGACATTGTCACATTATGAAAACTATAATGTCAAAAAGTTGTGTTTTTTCTGATTTTATAGGCCAGAACTAGCTGTTTTATGTTGCAGGGGTGTCTGGAGAAAATACCCGTTACAGGGGTATCTGGTGAAAGTACCCGTTACAGGGGTATGTGGTGAAAGTACCTGTTACAGGGGTATCTGGTGAAAGTAGTCGTTACAAATATGTGGGGGTATCTCATGAAAAATTGGATTAAGGGTAAAATGGGAAGAAATTGAAAAAGTTAACGGACGTTTACTGAGAAAATAGACGGAAGGGTATCTCGTATTAAAAACTAAATCTCAGGGGTATCTCATAGTAATTCTGAAAAGGTAGGGGTATTTGGTGAAATTCGGTCAAACCTCAGGGGCATCTCATGAAAATTCCCTAGTATTTAATATATCAAAAATATCGTTTGCAAATTGGCGCCGTTGCCGGGGACTAGATTCTTGTCTAGTCCTTAGCTTGGGTTATTTTTTTTAATTAAGAAAAAAAAATTTATTGATTTCTATTATTATTACTATTATTATTGTATCTATCTATTTTTATTTATTTTCTAATTTTAAGTTAATTTTTCTTTATTTAGCTATACTACTTTTATTTCATTTTACTCTGCTTGCAAACTTTTGTGGAGTTTTGTCCTTCTCTTTTGCAGATAATTAATGGTGTACACCCGTTCTTGGTCAGACACTCATCTCGACTGGGACAAAATCCTTGACCCGGAAATCGAACGTACCGCTCAGCTAGCCAGACGTCAACAGAGGTTCCAAAGAGAAATACAAATGGCAACTCCTACAAACGGTAGCCAAGCAATGAGGCAATTTAGCAGACCAGCGGCCATTCCAAGAAGAAGCCCAATAGCTCTTCCTACGCTACCACCCGACTTAATGAAGGAATGGAAGGATCTGAAGCCTTCACATCAGAACAAAGTCATACGAGAGATGCCCTCAGGCACATTTGACGGTTCCAACCCCAACGACGCCCTAGATCATGTCAACCGATTTCTAATAAATATTGATCAAATTGGGTGCTCAGATAGTCTCCTGGAGTATGCTAGAATGAGTTTATTTCCTAGCAGCCTCACTGGTGAAGCAATGAAATGGTTCTACTGTCTTCCCTCTGGTATTATCACTAGTTGGGAGGAGATGACAACCAGGTTCTATGAAAAATATTATCCTATTTCTAGAACTAGGAATTTGGTTGCTGCCTTACTTGCTTTGAAACAGGGAGGTGCTGAGACTATCTGTGAGGCATGGGATCGTTTTAAAGAAATGCTTTGACAGTGTCCTCATCACGGACAAGATCTCACGTGTATTGCAATGACGTTCTTTAATGGGTTGCAGCATATACATCAAGCCGAAGTTAGATCAGCTTTGGGAGGAAACATCCTCAACCGATCTGGAAATGATTTCATGGCGTCCATGGAGACGTACATTGAAGAGGTCCGTCAGTGGGGCACCGAAGGTGGCAGAACTATGACATTGGGTGCAAAAGGTGCAAGGAATATAGATCCTTGGATGGAGCAGATGGCAGAGTCACAAGCTCAACAATCCACACTGGTAAGCTCACTAGTAAAAAGATTTGACGATTTTCTAATTAATGGTCAGCCTTCTCAGCAGGTAAAGAGGATAGCTTCTTCATCCTCATCTGAGCCTCTGTGCTCTCATTGTGGTGGTGACTACTCGTTTGAAGTATGCCCTTATTTGGAGGAGATACGGATTGCTGAAGAAGCCAACTTTGTAGGACAAGGGAATTACCAACAACCCTGGAACCGAAATCAACATCCAAATCTCAGGTATGGTAATCCCAACAATGCTTTAAATTCAAATCTTTTACAAAGTAATGTGCAGGGACCCCCAGGCTTCTCTAGGCAACCACACAATCAAGCTCGTCCTCAGATGCAGATGGGACAGGGCCAGAATTCCTATCAGCCACCTGTTAAATCAGCATCTGATGAAAAAATGGAAAGGCTCCAGGATATAATCACTTCAATGGCTACCACCCAGAAGGAACAACAAACTCTCAACCAATCCATGATGGATAGTCAAAGAAATCTAGAGCAGCAGATAAACCAGCTACTTACCAACCAGCACCAAAGGCAGCCGGGCTCATTTCCATCTCAACCTCAGCAGAATCCGAGAGAGACGGCCAAGGCCTTAAGGATCTGCAACTGTGGTGCATCCTCGGAAATCCAACCTGAGGATGAGCTCAGTGCAGCCGTGACGTTAAGAAGTGGCAAGCAGCTGGGAAATAATCAAGAGCAAGTGACTGCACAACAAACCGGTGAAAAGATCACCCATTCTAATAAATCATCAGAGCCTTCGGTCCCACCAGTGGTAGTTTCTGAGGAGATACAGGCTCCAATCAATTCTTCCCCTTCCCCCTCTACTATTCATGTTGATGTGCCTTCTTCTACTCCTAAGCAAGTAGAACTTCCATTTCCAAATAGGATGAAAAAGAAGCATTTAGACGAACAATTTGCTAAATTTTTAAGTATTTTTAAAAACTGACTCTGGATATTCCTCTTATTGATGCTCTACAGGAGATGCCGAATTATGCAAAATTTCTGAAGGATCTCCTTACTCAAAAGAAGAAAAAGAAGGACAAAGAGACTGTCCACCTAACTAAGGAATGCCCTGCCGCTTTACTTCGAGCACTTCCTCCTAAGCAGAAAGATCCAGGCAATCCCATTGTTCCTTGCTTTATTGGGGATGTAGACTGCGACAGTGGTCTGTGTGACCTGGGTGCGAGTATCAACATTATGCCTTATGCCACCTTCTTGAAGGTGAGAGGAGGAGAACTACACCCGGTCCCTTTCAAGCTCCAGCTGGTCGACAGATCCGAGATTAAACCAATGGGGATTGTGCGAGATCTCGTGGTGGGGGTTGACCGCTTCATCTTTCCTGCAGACTTTGTGGTTCTCAACATGGATGACGATGTAGAGGTTCCGCTCATTCTGGGACGTCCTTTCCTAAGTACTGCCAAGGTTGTCATTGACGTTCATGATGGTAAAATCACCTTGCGGTATGAGGACGAAAAGATTGAATTTGATATGAAAAAGATGATGAAGTCCAGCTCCACCTCAACTCATTCGGTTAGGTCGGTAAGTCTCCTAGATGAGGATGACGAGGTATGTGAACTTTCTGCTGATGAGGAGGTTTATTCTATACCTTCTTCCCCTTTTTTGATTTTGAGCCCTTGGAGCATGTTCTTGTCTCTTCTGTTGAAAATAAGACATTTAATATGGATGTTAATATAGCTCTAGCTCATGTCGAGAGAGGAAAGACAGGTTTTCAAGCCTATCGCCCTCCTTTGGAGAAGCTTGATAGAGATATCCAATGACCTATTCCTTTTATAGAGCAGCCTCCAGTACTTGAGCTTAAGGAGCTCCCCTCTAATCTCAAATATGTTTTTCTTTCTGATAACAATTCTTTGCCTGTCATTGTCTCTTCTACTTTGACTTTTGGGCAGGAGACTAGGTTGCTAGAGGTGCTCAGGAAGCATAAGAGAGCCATTGGATGGACCTTGGCTGATATCAAAGGGATTGATCCAGCCTTCTGCACTCATCATATCTATATGGAGGAGGATTACAAGCCGGTCAGACAGCCCCAGCGTCGACTGAACCCTAACATGAAGGAAGTTGTCAAGACAGAGGTGTTGAAGCTTTTAGATGCTGGAATCATTTACCCCATATCGGACAGTCCCTGGGTGAGTCCTGTACAGGTAGTTCCTAAGAAAGGGGGTTTTGAGGCTGTTCTGAACAACAAAGGTGAGTCTATTCCTCAGAGAAAGATCACTGGATGGCGTATGTGCATAGAC
Organism: Limonium bicolor; assembly: GCA_023374045.1. Classification (NCBI taxonomy): domain Eukaryota; kingdom Viridiplantae; phylum Streptophyta; class Magnoliopsida; order Caryophyllales; family Plumbaginaceae; genus Limonium; species Limonium bicolor. Next base: position 253,677,560 of record CM041782.1, read on the forward strand.
TATAGGCGTTTGAATTGTGCTACAAGGAAAGATCATTTCCATCTCCCTTTTATTGATCAAATGCTTGAGAGGTTGGCCGGGCAGGAATATTATTGCTTTTTAGATGGTTTTTCAGGGTACTTTCAAATTCCTATTGCACCTAAGGACCAGGACAAGACTACTTTCACTTGTCCATATGGTACCTTTGCATATAAACGGATGCCCTTTGGATTATGCAATGCCCCTGCCACTTTCTAGCGTTGTATGCAGGCTATCTTTGCAGACTTCATTGAGCAGAGTATAGAGGTATTTATGGATGATTTATCTGTCTATGGTTCTGACTTTGATGTTTGTCTGGCTCAGCTTGACCTTATCCTTGGACGTTGCGAAGAGACCAACCTGGTGCTAAACTGGGAGAAATGTCAATTCATGGTAAAGGATGGGATTGTGCTTGGCCACAAGGTGTCTGGCAAAGGGATTGAGGTGGATAGAGCTAAAGTAGAAGTTATAGAGAAGCTGCCAGCGCCTACTTGTGTAAAGGATAAGAGCTTTTCTTGGGCATGCTGGTTTCTATCGACGGTTCATTCAAGACTTCTCTAAAATAGCTAAACCGTTGACTGATTTGCTTATGAAAGATGCCCCTTTTCTCTTCTCTGAAAATTGTCTGATGCTTTCAATTTGATTAAGCAAAAGTTGGTAGTTGCTCCTATTGTTGTTTCTCCTGACTGTCATTGCCATTTGAGATTATGTGTGATGCTAGTGATTTTGCAGTAGGTGCAGCCCTGTGCCAAAAGAAAGATAAGGTGTTGAGAGTTATTGCTTATGCGAGTAAAACTCTTAATGACGCTCAGAGAAACTACACAACCACTGAGAAAGAGCTCCTGGCTGTGGTCTTCTCCTTAGATAGATTCAGATCATATTTATGGGGAAGTAAAGTGATTATTCACACTGACCACTCTGCTCTTAAATATTTGTTTACTAAGAAAGAGGCCAAGCCTCGCTTGCTACGTTGGATTCTTCTTTTACAGGAATTCGATATAGAAGTGAGAGACAAGAGTGGTAAACTGAATGTTGTTGCTGACCATCTCTCTAGAATGGTAACTCCTGACGACGGTATTCCTATTAATGAATTTTTTCCCGATGAAGCCGTCTTCAGTTTGAAAAAGGTGCAAGAGCCATGGTATGCTGATATGGCTAATTTTCTTGTTTCTGGAGTTGCACCTCATGATTTATCATATTCCCAGAAAAAGAAATTCCTTTCTGATTCCCGCCATTATATCTGGGAAGATCCTCATTTGTTTAGAGTGTGTGCAGATAGCTTAATTCGCAGGTGTCTCCCTGATGATGAGGTACCCAGTGTTCTAGAGTTTTGTCACTCCAGAGAGGCTGGAGGCCATCATGGATCCCATCGGACGGTAGCTAAGGTTTTGGAGTCCGGATTTTATTGGCCCACACACCATAAAGACTGCCAAACCTTTGTGGCTAGTTGTGATAGCTGTCAGCGCATGGGCAATACTTCAAGGCGACATGAGATGCCTCAGCAAAGCATTTTGGAGGTCAAACTTTTTGACTGCTGGGGTATCGATTTTATGGGGCCATTTCCCTTTTCACAAGGTTATCAATACATTCTGGTGGCAGTGGACTACGTGTCCAAGTGGGTTGAAGCCATACCATGCCAGAATGCTGATTCAAAGACCGTGGTCAAGTTTATCAAAAAACACATCTTCACTCGCTTCGGAGTTCCACGAGCAATTATCAGTGATGGGGGATCACATTTTTGCAACCGTTCATTTGATGCCTTGCTGGCTAAGTACGGAGTACGTCATAAGGTTGCACTACCGTATCACCCACAAACAAATGGACAAGCTGAAATATCCAATCGAGAGTTAAAGTGGATTCTCCAAAAGACAGTAAACTCTTCAAGGAAGGACTGGTCTCTACGGTTAGATGACGCTCTCTGGGCCTACAGGACAGCATTCAAGACACCCATCGGGATGTCTCCTTTTAGGCTGGTATATGGGAAATCTTGCCATCTACCTGTTGAGTTGGAGCATAAGGCGTACTGGGCACTTAAGGCCCTGAACTTTGACATACTTGCTGCTGGTGAGAAACACAAATTTCAGCTTTCAGAGCTTGAAGAACTAAGAGATCAAGCTTACAACAGTGCTCGAATCTACAAGGAGCGCACCAAGAAACTCCACGATCAAATGATCAAGAAACGTGACTTCAAAGTTGGAGATTGGGTGCTCCTCTACAACTCCAGATTGAAGATCTTTCCAGGAAAGCTTAAATCTCACTGGGCAGGACCATTTAAGGTGGTAGGGGTTACTTCATTTGGAGCCTACGAACTGCAGAACAAGAAGGGTGAAACCTTCAAAGTTAATGGGGCCCGTCTGAAGAGGTATACTTGTCCTGCTGATGTTTCTACTGACTTGCTTGGAGTTTCTTTTGTCCAGGTACAGCAGGATCTTTCTTCCCCTGTTTTGGAGTCGGCGCCACCTAGAAAGAAGTCTCTCCCATGGCGGTTAAAACATAAGTTCCGAAAGCTGCGCAACTTAGTTCTAGGAAGTTGTGGGACCCCTTCCCACTCCTCTTCCTCTTTCTCCTAATCGGACTGATGAGTCTAGCTTGAGACTATACAACAGAGCAGCTTGGTGGGAGGCAACCCACCACTTATTTTCAATTTACAGGAAGAATTCTCTACCCTATTTTCTTGAACTTACATTTCCTTTCAGAATTATGTGTGCTTAAATAATATGTTTAGTAAAAAAAAAGATTTTATCTATTTTTCTTATATATCCATATTAGGGCGCGGTCGTGCACAAGGTGCAATAACTTGAGTTCTTCTGGTTGTTTAGAATATTCTTTCCAGGCACATCTTGCGCGATTCTACAGCAGAACTCAAGTGTGGGGTGAGCCGTGCAGCACACCCTGAACGAACTCTGGGGAGTATTCTACATCCTTTCACTCTTGAATATTTTATATGCTCCCCTCTAAACTGTTATGTGTAATTTTGTTTTCCCGTTGGATCGCTTGCACAATGTTAATTCTTCCTAAGCAATGGGGTAAGCTCCTTCGCCGCTTACTTTTTGTGTGTTTTTGAGCTCTTTTCTCTTGCATTTGTTTAAGTCTTGCTGTGTTGCTCAACTTGGAAGGAAGCCATAGAGGAAGAATAATTGGTTAGCTGATCTTGGGGTGCAAAATTTTTAAATTATTCTGGTTTTAATTGATTAAAATAAAGTCTATGTTCTGTGAATGCTTTAATGATAGAGAATACTCACCATCTGAACCCTGTTTTTAGCCTTGAGCCTTGGAATGTCTGGATTGAAATGGTTGGAAAAAGAACAAGGCAAGGTACTCCGCTGATCCTAAGCATGCTTAATTTTAATTCTGATCCAAAATCGGGCCTTGTCCACTTGGTTATTAAGTCCTTTGGGGTGCCTCATCACCTAGCTACCTAAGGTCCTTGTGATCTGGGATAGTTGACCCAAAGCCGTTACATGGGTGGAGAGAAAAGTCTGTGGTGAAAGAAATTAAAAGCGCTTAAAAAATGTGCAATCACTGAGCTGAATGAAAATTTAATTCTCTTCATGGATCAAGAGTATGTGGCATTGAAAGGTATGATGGAATAAGATCTTACTTCATGCCCTTTGTCGTTCTAACGGTTTGAGAATGAAAAGGTGGATTGGCTCATTGCTAAAGGCGAGGTTCTTATGGTTTTGTTTCTCTATTGTTAGCTTTGAATGACTTTTTGTTCTATAAAAAAAATGAATTGTGCTTAATAAACTAAATTGCCCCCTTGATTGGTAAAACTAGTAGTGTCCTTCTTCTGTGCTCTTCCTTTTGAGTTGAGTTTCATTAGCTTGGCTTGGACTTGTGTTTGAGAGTTTTGCTTGAGGACAAGCAAAAGGCTAAGTGTGGGGTGATTTGATAAGTGTGAAATTGATGTAGTTTTATAGGTATTAAATCCTTATTTTGTGTAACTTTTTACACACTTTCTCACACTTATTCTATGTTTTTCATGACTCTTACTTTGGGTAAGAACTGATGCCAATTTATATGATAAAATCAGGAATTGATGGTGGAAATTCATAGTTCTCCTCACGAGCTTTCCAACGCCGCAAACGGGGAACAAATCGGAGCTCAAATGAAGAATCTGGGACAGTTTGCATCTATCCATCTATAAAGAAGCATTTCTTAAAAAAAAAAATCAAAAAAAAAAGTCAAAAAGTTGAACGCGTGAGTTGAAAAAAAAATCAAAAATCAATTTCCAAAACCACGCGTGAGTGTTCTGTAAAAAAAAAAAGTTGTTGAAGTCTGCACGCGCAGACAACGACAACATCAAAAAAAAATAAAAAAGGAAGACAAACAGAAGTCTGCTTTTGCAAACATATTTTCCAGCACCCGAATCAGAAAAAGAGGAGCAGCTTTCGGTGCCGCCGTCTGACTCAAATCTCCCCCGATTTACTCACCTGCCACCTATTATTATATTCACTACTCCCTCCTTTTTCAGTCTATAAAAACCCACATCTGCTCCAATTTTTGAACACAATGGATCACCCGAGAGCAGACCATCCTTCCCCCACCATCTCTTCTTTTCCTTTCTTAGTTTCTCATTTTCCCATTCCATAACTCAGGTACACATACACCCTTTTCTTATATTACCAACTCCACCACACTTCCACTTATTTTCCATTTTCCACCACAAACTTCCTGAAATACCCCAAACCTAAGTATGCTAAGTAAACATCAAATCACGATGTAGTAAGGCTAGAATATGCCTTAGAAAGATTGGTAGATAATTTCACCCACAAACACAAGAGCAATGCTTAAGGGCAATTAGGGCAAAAACATGCTCTAAGCTTAGAGAGACTTGGGTGGGTACCCAAATATCATGAAAGACCTTAGTAATATTATAATGGTCATTTTAAATCAATTAGCAAAGAAAACCAAGCTTGAAAACAAGTTAAAACACAAAATGTGCTTTAAGAAGTCTTAAAGCACATTTTTGAGAAATTGTCTTAGAATTGAGTTTTGAGTGGCTAGATGTCCATCATTACTCTTTAATCAACATGTGTACTAATTAGTATCACATTAGGAAGCCTTAATCAATGGGAAATCAAAAATTTCAGAAATATGTGCACTGATTTGTGAATAGTGCCAAATAGTGACTAGTTTAAGTTTTAATCAATATAAGCTAATTAGTTGGTCAACAAAGACCATGACTAGCCTTATTTAAGGTAGGGGGCCGGTTTTCTAAAGGAGGGTGAGTCACCATAAGTAGTCAAATACGAAGAAAAGAAGAGATAAGTAAAAGAGTACTATTTGCTTTATTAAAGCAAATATCTCTTATAAGCCACCTTTTCTTCTTCTCTCTTCATTTCTCTTCTTCGCAGATTTCTTCTTCTCTCTTTTGCTCCAAACCGAGAGAGCTCCATCCATGGGTGCTCCACCTTCAATCACTCACTAAGTGTTCATCTTTGCTCCAAATCAAAAACTAAACACATATTTCTCTTAGTTAGCTCAAGCTCTAGCTTTCTATCTTTTCAAATCTTGCAAAGCTCAAGTTTGGTGCCATGAGAAAACTCCATTGATGGAGGAAAATCAAGTTTGAAGAGCTCATTAGCTTCTCCATTCTCTTAAGGTAAAGAAAATGTAAGAAAAACCATGTTTCCATCATTTCTTGTACATGGCCGAAAATTTCTTCTCATAGGGCTATGTTTTTATGCCTTGTTCTAGCTTGATTTATTCACCAAGGACTAGTGGAGGTCCTATTTCATTCAATGCCCAAGTCTACTTTGAGACTTCAAGGTAATCATCCACTTTTATGCCTTAGAACACATTTCTAACCTAGGGTTTCATTCCTTGAGGTTAGTGCATTGTTTAGTACTCATATGAGTCATTGAATATTGATTAGAACATTGGCAAGGGGAATTTAAGTGGTGGCCGAGATCTATGCAAGAAGAAGGTCTAAGGAGGAGATTAAGATAAGCTTGAGAAAACAAGGTAAAATGCTTACCTAATGGTGGTTTAAGATTAAGGAATGAGTTTTAGATAAGTACCAATGTAGCTTAGAGCTTACATTGTGTATTGGGTTATATAACCTAAGAAAAAGAACTTAAACAAGCTTATGAACTTGTGATTAAGGAGCTAATGGGAATGAGTTAGTAATATAAGTTTAAGGTGGATTTTAAGAGCATTATAACTACTATGAGATTGATGAGTGTATTTGCAGGTTGAAAGCTTATATATGTGGGAAATTCAGTGTTTAAGTTTAAGTCATTTAAGGGCCTAAGAGCCATGTAATTTAAGAGCCTTAGTGCTATGCAATTTAAGATTATTGCAATATATTGAGTTTGTTGTGAATGAGTTGGTTTGGGTGATGAGATATGATGAGAAAGAACTTGAGGTGTGTGAGATGGTTAAATGAGGAAAAATAATGTGTTTGGGCATGCTATGATGCTAGAGGTGCTATGGCAAAAAGTGAGTAGAAAATAAGTGTTTAGGCGATGGTGGTGAATTAATATGACCTAGGATTTACTAGGAGTCATTATGAGGAATTTGAGTGGAGATTAGTTAACTAAGGAGTTCTTGAGGTTTAGAATGACCTAGAGATGTCTAGGAGGAATTAGAGGAATGGTGAGTGTTTTTGAACACACCAAAATCATGAGATGAGGAATGTAAGACTTGTGCATAAGTTTAAGGAGAAGGTGTAATGCTTAAGGTGATTTAGATATGTTCTAAGGGAATTTAATGACTAAGGAAGTACTAGGAAGTCTTAGAGGTTGTCTTGATGAAAAAGGGGTGAGATAAAGTGTTGTAATGAGTTATAATGATTTAGACATTATTTTGAAGGATTTAGGAATCAAGAGAATGTAATTGAGTATTTAGGACTTAGGCAAGTGTTGGTAAACAACTAGGAAGGAAATAAGGTGTTGATGGATGGAAGCTTAAGCTTGTGAAGGAACTTTAAGTAAATGCATAAAAGAATTTTCGATGGTGAAAGATGCTTGGGAGATGATGTTATAGTGGTGAGGAAAACATTTGGCATAGTGGTTACATTAGGTATGAACCACCACCTAGAACCTAGAGGAAAACATTACAAGTGTTAGCATTATTACAAGGAAAATGCATAATGACTAAGGTGGATCTTGGTGGAAGATTTAATGTGTTTAGAGGAGGGCTTAAGGTGTATTTGAGGTGCCCAAATGAGGTTATAACATATTAGGATATATGAGGAGAAGTTTGGAGTTGAAAGGAGAATTCAGAAACAAGGTTCTGGATCCGACCGACCTTAGGACCGGACTTGCAAGGTCGGTCGAGCTCAGTTTACACTACCGGAGAAAGTTTCTGGAATGGACCGACCTTGGGACCGGACTTACAAGGTCGGTCGGGCATGTATTTTGTACGGTAATAACTCTCTGGAATCGACCAAACATAGGACCGAACTTGGCAAGTTCGGTCGAGATTAAATTTCCCTCGGGGAAACTCTCGGGAATGGACCGACCTTGGGGACCGGACTTGCAAGGTCGGTCGGGGTAGAATTTTCAAACGGAGAAGTGTTCTGGAATGGACCGACCTTAGGTAAGGTCGGTCGGATGTTCGGTCGGGCCTAAAATAAAAAAAAAAATTTAATTCTAAGAATGGTAATAGGTAATAAGGTATACCTTTGGTAGGGTGGTAATGATTAGGACCCTAGGAACTTAAGGGATTAAGTTATGTTAAGTTAAGTATAAACTTAAAAGTTTAAGGTTATGTTGTAAGATTAAGTTGTAAGACTTAAGAGGTGTTAGGTGGGGATCAATAAGGAATTAAGTAAGTTAAACAAGTTAAGTAAGTCATATTAAGTTAAGTGATTAACAACCTAAAACTGAATGAATGTTTTAGGACTTGGGAGTTTGGACTCCGGAAGAGAGTAAGCAGCCGAACGACCAACGGTGAACGGTACAGTTCTTCTTGTGACCTGCTTGCTAACGAGGTGTCCCTCGGCTTGTGTGCTATTTGTTTTATGTGCTCACTAAACAAGATAAAGCATGCAACCGGAACATATTATATTTATTGTATTGTTGTGTGATGTTTGAAAACTAACACAACATACCGTGAGAACTTACTAACCAATGTTTAGTAAGGAATTGAGTGAGACTAAGGAACGCCCCATAATAAGGGACGATATGAACCGAGAGAGGTTAACCAACAAACAGGGTCTTGAGATTACTAATAACTGGAACTTGAGTGAGGAAACCCGGGACCGATCTCCGGTCATGCATGCTAAGGAAAGGGGGTCGTTATCTATAGCAGATTCAACTTCCGATTAAGGACTTGTCTTCGGACTTGTAGCCTAGGGCCGGTTTCCGGCTCAGCTGCGCTGGACTCCCGTCCAGAGTAGGTGGCATTAAGATGGTGCGGTGGGATCACCTAAATCCCAGGTTCGAATTAAGCTACAACCATTCCCTTCCAGGAACGGTTTGTATATTGAGATTAAGTTAAGATTAAGATTAAGGTAAGGTTAAGATGAGTTACAACCATTCCTTTTTAGAGGATGGTTTGTATTGTTAAGATTAAGATTAAGATAAGCGACATCCACTCCTTATTAAAGGATGGTTGTTTCTAAGATTAAGATAAGACTAAGATTGAGGTGAGATAAGGATGGACTAAGATTAAGAGGGAACATTACTTGAGGAGTTAAATAACTAACTCTCTAATTAAGGGAACGCATTTAAGTCGTTCATTGTGTGTGAACTTTCATTGTTCATATTTGGATCGTTGTTTACAGCATTTACTATTATGTTGTGCATATAATCAACCTCCATGCTATCGACAATTAGTCGTCGTAGCCACGTTAGCTTGGGGGCCATGAGGGGATCGTACCAGCATTCGTGCTGACCCCCTTTGGGGGCTGTTTTTACTACACAGGTACATCAGGAGGCGGCCGACGCTAGAGTAAGAAGAGGATACAAGTGTTAAGGATTAAGTGTGACCTACGAGTTGCGCATGTACACTCGTATGGCAATTGAGTTAGTAAGATGTATAGGTTGTGAGAGGATTGTAAGAAGAATATGTGTTTGGTTAAGGTTGTTATGTACTAATGTTCGGTATATTCTGTAGTCAGACCGTGGCAAGGTCCTGGATTGTAAAGAATTCCGCTGTGACATGTTTATATATATACTGTTAAGTTGCAAGACCACATCTGGATTGAGTTGGGGTGTTACAAAAAGTGGTAGCAGAGCGTAGTTACGCTCTGAAGACAAGAAATACCGAACTTAGGAGGATATTGAGGTTGAAATTGAGTTATGGGTTAAGGGTTGAGAGATAGAGTGAGAGGTGCGTTAGTCAGGACTTCCCGGTGTTTACCGGATATCCATAGTACCTTGGCCCGCCCTCCACATCCCTAACCCTAAATATGTGGAACAAACGCCAGAGAGAAGAAAGCCTTCTCTTACTCGGGGGAACCCGATCTGGCAGTTAGCTAACAGTAAGCAGTACGAGAAACATCTTGTGGTATAACAGTTAAGGAGAACTGGGAGATTTTAATGGAGCGCATCGGCAAAACAGGCGCTACCTATGGAATTCTATCAATAAGGGAACGGTAATTACCGGCAACATGGGTCGACATGCTACGCAGTCAAAATAACCCGCGATATCAATGGTAAGGAAAGCACTACGCGTGCAATAGATAAGGAAATGATAAGAGACATGAGTACCGGACAGCGGTCCGAGTGAGCATAATAGTGGGATAATACAAAGCATGAGGATTGAGATTACTGGAAAGTCCAGTTAGAAACGGGAATTCCAGACCCCATACAATGAGGAAGGCTATAAAGCCTGGCCAACATAATGCGGACGACGATAGGAACTCATATAAATTGTATACCAAAATAGGACTACGATGTAGTGCCTAAAGGAGAATTATTACTTAATAACCACAACAAAATGTGTGGAGACAGGAGCGAGGATTAAGACATAAGAAGATATTAAGGGGTTCCCTCAGAAAGAGGAACGCCCTGATAAATGACAGTATGGTCAAACAACAAGGAAACTGCCGGATGGTTAGTTATCCAAAATAAGATATTATCGAAGGAGTCCCGAGGACTACCAATTACATGGAAATTAGAAAGAAGTATCGCTACCAACGTACCTTGTACCAATAACCCATCCTGCATGGCGCACTTGCCATAGCAAGTGCTACCACGGTTAAGCCACACGAAAAGCCATCAAGGCGAAATAGGAGAACGCTACAGTTGTAGCATATACTAATACCGGATGGTAAACCCATAAGAACTGAAAAATAGGACCTTGGAAAGGCCCGATGGCCTGATCATGATGAGATAAGGTAACACACCAGTTAGCCGGGAACAGAACTTGGACATAATATTAGACCATATGGATGTTAGCAACAGTACAGTGTACTACGACAACAACAACTGACAGTGCGGTAAGAACACCAAACCCGGATCTCAAAGGGGAAAACCTAAGAGATCGCTCGGAAATGCAAGCAAAAACACTATATAAGCAATGATATACAAGGGATGTATTATAAGATACTATTGAGACTGTTGAAACATCGACTTACAACGAAAACGGTATAAGACTCCCAGAGAGACCATTAAGGATACCAATAACAACATTCTTCGATGAAGATGTTGGAAAACCCAGAAAACAAGGATAAAAGAAATAAACGTAAGCTATAACCTACTAAGGATTAAAGTCGTACAAGCCTGGAAAAGGAAAGCTCAGAGGACTACCCCCACAGAGCGGGCATAGTCGAGCCGAACAACTGATGAATGACAGTTAACACTGTTTGTTTAGCTCATTAACACCCAAGTATGATTGATCATCAACGGGTGGCATAGTCAACGGAAGTTGAACGAAGCGTTGAGATGGAAGTATAAGATGACAGGATGATATCCAGCTTGAACACTGTGAGGCAAACGCCTAATACGAACCTAACCTTGACTACTAAAAGACATGAGTCTAGTAAAATGACAGCATTGTCAAAGACATTAAGTAACCTCAGATCACTTGAGTAACTTCCATAGCAGGAAGCAGGATGCAGCAACTTACCATGAAACCCAATACTACACTTAGTATGTAACCTAACGGTGGATAGTGTTCAATGAACCAGAATCTTATAAGCACCAAGAGCCTACGAGCCAAGGATGTTAACCACATCAGAGCCGAGGCGCAGTAAGTTATAAGAGAGCTTGTTTAAGCCACGAAGGGACTACAATTTGTAGATATGAACGGTTACCAAACCTATAACTTAGATTGGGAAGAACATTACCAAGAAAAGGGTACCAATGAGAATATTGAGATAATGCTAAGGACAGGAGCGGAGAACGAACCACGCCTTTTAGGGTGGGGATACCTCTCCTTGTTGTGAGGCCATGAGTGGGAATGAACCCCTCAAAATGGGCTTTCACATATTAGAGATAAAATACACTTTGTTTAGAAAATGGAAACTATGAACTTTGAGATCACCTTAGAACATACCAGATACACTTGAGTAATAAGGAAGGTCGCACAGATAGACCCCATAACCAACACCCAGGATGTAAGAATTAGTAATGGTCAAAGATAAACATTGTGACTGCACATTGTGGCACGTCAATTAATCAATGCTCAGAAGAGCTTGTGATTCAGTGGATGACTTCTTCAGTAATCAGTTAAACTACATGGTAGATAACATCACTAAGGATGAAAGAAAGCGAAAGAAATTAGCCTACTTACGAATCTGAGATTGGAGCATAACATCTTCATATCAAGAGTCAACTATGTTACAACACGGTACGACAACCGCCAATACCGGAATGAGAGAACTCCCAGTGTGTTTACACCAAGAAGGGATTGATTATAAGGTAAGACATTAGAATAAATGAGTAAGAGGTTGCACCATCAATGGGCAACATAGTAAGAGCCAACTACCACGGTAGTAGTGGTCGTGAGTACAATAGTTAGAAAGGTGGATTAAGTCATGGTGCGCGGTAAGGCGACCATTATGTATGAGCCGTCAAATATTGACACTGAGGCAATTAGATTTATGAGTTAAGACCAGTATAAGTAAGGAAATAAGATGATAGACGAGCTGTGCACTGATGCCAGTAGTCTGGACCTCGTTAGGTAAGATTTCACAGGAAGCACACTATCCATTCCTTAAGGAACTGGAAGTGCATTCCTAGTAGCATAAATATGAGAAACAAGATAAGAGGCTCTACGGAAAGAGACCTCAGATATTAAGTGACCGAATCAATACGGAATACAGGAAGGAGCTAGAGCATACCATACCCAAGAACACAGTAAATGGACTTCCCTTGATTGACTTCAAGAAGAACAATAAATGTTATTATGGAACGATGAAAGAGGAGATCGACAACAGAATACTTCATAATTAGCAATAGCTAAACGTGTGACGGACACTATGAGTTTACTAAAACGAGACGTGGGACGACTGCACCCCACAGGGGCTTGCAGGCCTGACACGCTCATTTATGAGTTAGTTGGGTAAGTAGTAATGTACCAGTAAGGTACCCCATGCATGTGAACGAGTGGTGTAAGGAACACGGGAAGTAGTCGACTCCGTACCACCGACAACGACGCAAGATCAGACAAGAGCATCTACCACCACAACAGTTGAAGAAAAAGAATTCAGTTAAACCAGCAACACAGAGAAACCAGAGAACAGATAATTAAGGACTATGAAGTGCGAAAGGCACGGATTGTTAAGTACAGACATTGGATATGTCTTAAGATGTAAGGGATTAAGACTGTAAAGCGCGATATGCACTAAACAGTGGTTTCAGACTAAGAATCATCCTCAGACCAAAGGTCAGTTGGGGAGAACAATTTAGACATTCGAGAAAATACTAAGAGTATAAGCATAAGATCTTCAAGGAGAATGGATAGACGAGTTACAACTCATTAAGGCCGTGTATATAAAAGATAACACGTGTCCACTGAGAGGCAGAAAGATATACAATACTGTAAAAAGATAAGTGAGGCAGTTAAGCCTAAAAACATCAGAGTGGTGCAGCGGAAGCTAGCAGATCACTACCTTTGAGATTAGACCAAACTAAGTTAAGAATATGGTATAAGTACCGTTAAGAATCCTCGATACAGAGACTAAGTTATTTCTCATCGAATTATAAGTAAGATAAATGACATGGAAGCTAGAATGCTTGGTGAGAATTAGACATCTTGAACTTATGTTCAAAGATGAGGTAACGCTGATTATGTGGGCGTAATCCATTTTAAGGGGGGTAGAGCGAAAACCGCTTAGCGTATGTTTGTGTACTGAGTACGTAAACTACGGTGTGCATAGCACAAAATAATTTGAGAATATGTTTTACATAAACATTTTGAGATAAATCATGGTTATTGCGCACAGAAGATGTGAATACCATACATATTAAGTACCTATCTTGTTAACTCCGGTGTGAGCACAAGTTAAGAGAATTAAGGAAGAGGATTAAGGAGACTTAAGAAATAAGAATATATGAGGTATAAATCAATATGAGACTATGTGGGAGATAAGAATAAGATAACATTACGAGATATTATTTGATATGAGTATGAGGAAGGAAATTGTAATTCTATGAGATATAAGATGGTGAGAATTGGTATGGCACAGTTATAGAACTTAGTAGGAATTTAGATCTTGAGGTAATTACTAAGAGATGAATCAGGAATGTTTGATGGACTGAGTCCACACTTTGGAGATGTATTGATTATGATTAGAAGAACTAAAAAAGATAGAAAATTGGACATGAGTGAATTATTTGGATGTTTGAAAATGACGTGGGAGGTGGAACTTGATTTTCTAGGGATCAAGGGAAACCAAACACAAAATGGGGTGGAAGGATAGTTCTACACTGATGCTGATCACATCAGGGTTGGATGATTCCTGAAACTCCCTACCAGTGGTCACAATTAAATCACACTAAGGATAGAGGCCTTAGGGTAAAATGAAATTGGAGTTGATTGTATTTTTAATTAGAGGAATTATTCCTCACATGACCTCATAAAAAGGATTACCTTTTTACTGAGTCTCGCCCATGAAGTCGAGGACGCACGAGCCTTTGTCTTCGGACCGGTGACATGGGGAGAGCAGCGTGTTTTGTATTCTGGCCCATGGTGACGAGGACGAATGAGCCATTGTCTACGGACCGGTGACATGGGAGAATACATTGTAAGTTATGTGAATGTTTTAATCATCAAAAAGGAATTTTCAGTGCTACACATGCTTAAGCATGTTGTGTGATATTTAAGTATAAGAATATGGCGGATCCAATGATCCAATGAGATTAAGTATACATAAGTATGATCTATATGATCTAAGGAATGAGGTAAGACATGTATTCTAATAAGATAAGATGCATGGGAACTTTGGGGACAAAGTTCTTTTAAGGGGGGTAGATTGAAATACCCCAAACCTAAGTATGCTAAGTAAACATCAAATCACGATGTAGTAAGGCTAGAATATGCCTTAGAAAGATTGGTAGATAATTTAAACCAACAAAACACAAGAAAATGCCTTAAGGGCAATTAGGGCAAAAACATGCTCTAAGCTTAGAGAGACTTGGGTGGGTACCCAAATATCATGACAAGACCTTAGTAATATTCTAATGGTCATTTTAAATCAATTAGCAAAGAAAACCAAGCTTGAAAACAAGTTAAAACACAAAATGTGCTTTAAGAAGTCTTAAAGCACATTTTAGAGAAATTGTCTTAGAATTAAGTTTTGAGTGGCTAGATGTCCATCATTACTCTTTAGTCAACATGTGTACTAATTAGTATCACATTAGGAAGTCTTAATCAATGGGAAATCAAAAATTTCAGAAATATGTGCACTGATTTGTGAATAGTGCCAAATAGTGACTAGTTTAAGTTTTCATCAATATAAGCTAATTAGTTGGTCAACAAAGACCATGACTAGCCTTATTTAAGGTAGGGGGCCGGTTTTCTAAAGGAGGGTGAGTCACCATAAGTAGTCAAATAAGAAGAAAAGAAGAGATAAGTAAAAGAGTACTATTTGCTTTATTAAAGCAAATATCTCTTATAAGCCACCTTTTCTTCTTCTCTCTCTTCATTTCTCTTCTTCACACGATTTCTTCTTCTCTTCTTTTGCTCCAAACCGAGAGAGCTCCATCCATGGGTGCTCCACCTTCAATCACTCACTAAGTGTTCATCTTTGCTCCAAATCAAAAACTAAACACATATTTCTCTTAGTTAGCTCAAGCTCTAGCTTTCTATCTTTTCAAATCTTGCAAAGCTCAAGTTTGGTGCCATGAGAAAACTCCATTGATGGAGGAAAATCAAGTTTGAAGAGCTCATTAGCTTCTCCATTCTCTTAAGGTAAAGAAAATGTAAGAAAAACCATGTTTCCATCATTTCTTGTACATGGCCGAAAATTCCTTCTCATAGGGCTATGTTTTTATGCCTTGTTCTAGCTTGATTTATTCACCAAGGACTAGTGGAGGTCCTATTTCATTCAATGCCCAAGTCTACTTTGAGAATTCAAGGTAATCATCCACTTTTATGCCTTAGAACATATTTCTAACCTAGGGTTTCATTCCTTGAGGTTAGTGCATTGTTTAGTACTCATATGAGTCATTGAATATTGATTAGAACATTGGCAAGGGGAATTTAAGTGGTGGCCGAGATCTATGCAAGAAGAAGGTCTAAGGAGGAGATTAAGATAAGCTTGAGAAAACAAGGTAAAATGCTTACCTAATGGTGGTTTAAGATTAAGGAATGAGTTTTAGATAAGTACCAATGTAGCTTAGAGCTTACATTGTGTATTGGGTTATATAACCTAAGAAAAAGAACTTAAACAAGCTTATGAACTTGTGATTAAGGAGCTAATGGGAATGAGTTAGTAATATAAGTTTAAGGTGGATTTTAAGAGCATTATAACTACTATGAGATTGATGAGTGTATTTGCAGGTTGAAAGCTTATATATGTGGGAAATTCAGTGTTTAAGTTTAAGTCATTTAAGGGCCTAAGAGCCATGTAATTTAAGAGCCTTAGTGCTATGCAATTTAAGATTATTGCAATATATTGAGTTTGTTGTGAATGAGTTGGTTTGGGTGATGGGATATGATGAGAAAGAACTTGAGGTGTGTGAGATGGTTAAATGAGGAAAAATAATGTGTTTGGGCATGTTATGATGCTAGAGGTGCTATGGCAAAATTTGAGTAGAAAATAAGTGTTTAGGCGATGGTGGTGAATTAATATGACCTAGGATTTACTAGGAGTCATTATGAGGAATTTGAGTGGAGATTAGTTAACTAAGGAGTTCTTGAGGTTTAGAATGACCTAGAGATGTCTAGGAGGAATTAGAGGAATGGTGAGTGTTTTTGAACACACCAAAATCATGAGATGAGGAATGTAAGACTTGTGCATAAGTTTAAGGAGAAGGTGTAATGCTTAAGGTGATTTAGATATGTTCTAAGGGAATTTAATGACTAAGGAAGTACTAGGAAGTCTTAGAGGTTGTCTTGATGAAAAAGGGGTGAGATAAAGTGTTGTAATGAGTTATAATGATTTAGACATTATTTTGAAGGATTTAGGAATCAAGAGAATGTAATTGAGTATTTAGGACTTAGGCAAGTGTTGGTAAACAACTAGGAAGGAAATAAGGTGTTGATGGATGGAAGCTTAAGCTTGTGAAGGAACTTTAAGTAAATGCATAAAAGAATTTTTGATGGTGAAAGATGCTTGGGAGATGATGTTATAGTGGTGAGGAAAACATTTGGCATAGTGGTTACATTAGGTGTGAACCACCGCCTAGAACCTAGAGGAAAACATTACAAGTGTTAGCATTATTACAAGGAAAATGCATAATGACTAAGGTGGATCTTGGTGGAAGATTTAATGTGTTTAGAGGAGGGCTTAAGGTGTATTTGAGGTGCCCAAATGAGGTTATAACATATTAGGATATATGAGGAGAAGTTTGGAGTTGAAAGGAGAATTCAGAAACAAGGTTCTGGATCCGACCGACCTCAGGACCGGACTTGCAAGGTCGGTCGAGCTCAGTTTACACTACCGGAGAAAGTTTCTGGAATGGACCGACCTTGGGACCGGACTTACAAGGTCGGTCGGGCATGTATTTTGTAAGACGTAACTCTCTGGAATCGACGAACATAGGACCGAACTTGGCAAGTTCGGTCGAGATTAAATTCCCTCGGGGAAACTCTCGGGAATGGACCGACCTTGGGGACCGGACTTGCAAGGTCGGTCGGGGTAGAATTTTCAAACGGAGAAGTGTTTTGGAATGGACCGACCTTAGGTAAGGTCGGTCGGAAGTTCGGTCGGGCCTAAAAATAAATAAAAAAAATTTAAATTCTAAGAATGGTTAGGTAATAAGGTATACCTTGGTAGGGTGGTAAGATTAGGACCCTAGGAACTTAAGGGATTAAGTTATGTTAAGTTAAGTATAAACTTAAAAGTTTAAGGTTAAGTTGTAAGATTAATTTGTAAAACTTAAGAGGTGTTAGGTGGGGATCAATAAGGAATTAAGTAAGTTAAACAAGTTAAGTAAGTCATATTAAGTTAAGTGATTACACCTAAACTGAATGAATGTTTTAGGACTTGGGAGTTTGGACTCCGGAAGAGAGTAAGCAGCCGAACGACCAACGGTGAACGGTACAGTTCTTCTTGTGACCTGCTTGCTAACGAGGTGTCCCTCGGCTTGTGTGCTATTTGTTTTATGTGCTCACTAAACAAGATAAAGCATGCAACCGGAACATATTATATTTATTGTATTGTTGTGTGATGTTTGAAAACTAACACAACATACCGTGAGAACTTACTAACCAATGTTTAGTAAGGAATTGAGTGAGACTAAGGAACGCCCCATAATAAGGGACGATATGAACCGAGAGAGGTTAACCAACAAACAGGGTCTTGAGATTACTACTAACTGGAACTTGAGTGAGGAAACCCGGGACCGATCTCCGGTCATGCATGCTAAGGAAAGGGGGTCGTTATCTATAGCAGATTCGACTTCCGATTAAGGACTTGTCTTCGGACTTGTAGCCTAGGGCCGGTTGCCGGCTCAGCTGCGCTGGACTCCCGTCCAGAGTAGGTGGCATTAAGATGGTGCGGTGGGATCACCTAAATCCCAGGTTCGAATTAAGATACAACCATTCCCTTCCAGGAACGGTTTGTATATTGAGATTAAGTTAAGATTAAGATTAAGGTAAGGTTAAGATGAGTTGCAACCATTCCTTTTTAGAGGATGGTTTGTATTGTTAAGATTAAGATTAAGATAAGCGACATCCACTCCTTATTAAAGGATGGTTGTTTCTAAGATTAAGATAAGACTAAGATTGAGGTGAGATAAGGATGGACTAAGATTAAGAGGGAACATTACTTGAGGAGTTAAATAACTAACTCTCTAATTAAGGGAACGCATTTAAGTCGTTCATTGTGTGTGAACTTTGATTGTTCATATTTGGATCGTTGTTTACAGCATTTACTATTATGTTGTGCATATAATCAACCTCCATGCTATCGACAATTAGTCGTCGTAGCCACGTTAGCTTGGGGGCCATGAGGGGATCGTACCAGCATTCGTGCTGACCCCCTTTGGGGGCTGTTTTTACTACACAGGTACATCAGGAGGCGGCCGACGCTAGAGTAAGAAGAGGATACAAGTGTTAAGGATTAAGTGTGACCTACGAGTTGCGCATGTACACTCGTATGGCAATTGAGTTAGTAAGATGTATAGGTTGTGAGAGGATTGTAAGAAGAATATGTGTTTGGTTAAGGTTGTTATGTACTAATGTTCGGTATATTCTGTAGTCCGACCGTGGCAGAGGTGTTCTGGGGATGTGTAAAGAATTCCGCTGTGACATGTTTATATATATACTGTTAAGTTGCGAGACCACATCTGGATTGAGTTGGGGTGTTACACTTCCATCTATTTACATATTCTCCACAAATATTATCCAACTACTGCAACCTCTAGTCCGGTGTATTAAATAGCAGAGCAAATTCAGGAGTCCACTACAGATGATTTCTTCTACTCTTGTATCTGTCTATTTAATTAATATGTCAGGCTAGAATATTATACTCTGGGGAATGGTTATTATTAGTTTGTTTTAATTATGCAATTTATTTTACCGTTTAAATTAATTATAATTTGATACAATTAATGTTATTCTCTCGTTTTACAATAAATTACATGAGTTTATTGAATTGCCTTACGAAATCTATTTTGATCAGATCCGTGATAAATGGATAGGTCATATTAATTGTTATGTCTGTGGAAAAATTTATTCTGTTTGAATAATTCTAGTATTTCAGATGCAAAATATATTTCTTTTTAATTAGCCGTTTACATGTGTTTTGCTTGAGTTTATATCAAACCTTGCATGTTTTGGTAAACGAGGTCATTAGAATTCAGGATTTAAATCTAAAGACTCTAAAAGGAATTTTGCCAATTTATTCTTAATTAAACCGGTAGAATAGCATAATTAATCAAACGAGTAAAACCTGAACCCAGAGTCCATTCTTCCATTTTCACAAACCACTTTTAATATTTTGTTATTTTAATTCTTAACTGTTTTTTTATTTTCTTGTTGTCTTTATTTTTAGTTACAAATCAAAACAAACAACTTCCCCTCAATTTATAACCTTTGCTGAGACTAGATTAATTTTCACATAGTCCCACGGTTCGATACCTGGTTCCCATAAACTCTACTACAATAACCGGGATTTATTTGCAACCCGTCGATCGTTTGATTTGTTATTTTCTAGGATTATTTCTTAGTATTTAATATATCAAAAATATCGTTTGCACTTGTGCTTGTTTACGTTGTTCTTGATATTTGCTTGAACAATAGTTTGTATAATTCATGAAATATATGAATGATGATGTTGTGTAATTGTATCTTGTAGTGTACTTGTATATTGTATTGTATTTTGTATGGATGTGTATATGAATAATGTATTTGTGTATGTGGTTGAATGAATGACTTCTACTAATTCCTAACTACCTAACTCCTAACTTAAGTGAGTAAATTGGAATGAGTAGAAGTCCGATATAGCTTCGGCCACGCGTGAGGATGAGGAGACACAAGAGGTTGGATCCGATTCCTGACTCTTAAACTGGTCCGCGGCCCAAATCCCTTAAATGGGTAGCATCCCGGATTGGTAAGTCAAGTAAATCCCGCTGGTGGGACGGAGTAGTCCCCGGGCCGGAGGTCCCGATGACTTAACATGAGTAAGAGTAAGAGTAAGTAAGTATGGATCCGTAAGTACGTATGAGTATGAGTATGTATGCGTAAGTATTGTGGAACGAGTAAAAGAGTAATCTCCACCCGATTAACCCAGGTGGACAAATGAAGCTAACAAAGTATTGGACATTGTATATGTATTGTGTATGGATCGAGTATGTAATGATTGTGCATGTATCGTGAATACCGAAGGTAAGTAAGTATTGTTGGATTTGTATAACTTCTTGGTATGTGTTGGAATGTATTCGTGTACTCCTGTGTAAGTATTGTAGTATCGTATTTAAGAGCATGTATGCATGTATGTTTGAATGAAAATGAACTGCATGTATTCGACCAAGTGGTCGGCGTACCCTCACTAGTACGCGGGGTATGCGGTTATCATGTTCAGCGAAAGCTGACCCCCTCGGGGGAACATTTTTAGTGTGCAGGTACCCGAAGAGGATATGGTCAAGGCACGAGACCGGCGACAACATTTGGATAGTGGTAATAGAAGGTAGAGGTGTACTAATTAGCACACCCCTTGTACTTAGGAAGTAAGTAGTTGTGAGGAATGGGTAGTGGATAGACTCTTAATGAGTACATACGAACTTGGAGGAAGCATTGTACTTGTATTGGGAACTTAGTAGACTCGGTTATGTATATTGTATGGAATGGTATTGTAAAGGAGCAAAGTATTGAATGGAGCAATGTAGTATTTAGTTGGTAAATGGAGTATGTAATGTAATGTGTAGTACTCGGGATTCCGGTCCATCAGACCGATGTTGTATGTAGAAGTAGTAGCCTTGTTAGTCACGTGGGTGACTAACGGCATTGTATCACCCATTGCATGTAAGTATATATCCGCTGCGTGTATCTGATATGTGGGGAGATCGGACGGTAAGCACTGTATTAATGGTAGGGGTGTTACAAAAAGTGGTATCAGAGCGAAGTATCGCTCTGATGACTGGAAATACCGAGTTTAGGAATACCGAGTTAGGAATTAGAAGCTTAGGGCTAAGGGCTGAGTGTTAGCATTAGAGATATGCTAGTTAGGAACTACCGGTGAGTACCGGATACCTACAATACCAGACCCGCCCTCCACTAACCCTATTGTATAGCTTGGGAAAGTACGCTAGAGAGAAGGAAAGTCCTCTCATACTCGGGAAACCCCGATCTGGCAGTTGTAAAGAAATCACACAGTAAACAAGAACTTGATAAGTAGTAGATTCCAAGAAATGGAAGTCCCGGAGATGGATCCCGGTTGAACAACAATACCCGCACTCAATAGCGGTTGAATGAGCACTCCAACCATAAGGAGGCTACAACTTACAACAGCATGGGGCGACGTGCTTAGCAGTCGCGAGAACCTAGCTAATCAACCATCAACAGGAAAAGAAGCACTAAGCGTGCAGCAGAGTAGGAAAAGGAGCAGTAATGGAACCCGAGACACAAGTCTGCAGGACAGTAGTAGCTAGATAATACCACCAATGGTATACCAACTGACTAAGGACATAGTCAGGAGTGGTTAACCTCAAAACTACAACGCCAAGAAGGTTACAATACCTGGCCAGTATGCTTACACAGCTACGAGGACATTCACAAGATATAATCTGACGCAATTACAACCATAGTGCCTAGATCAACTCAGGCTCAGTAACCACAACAAATGTGTAGGGACGAGCAACACGGGAAAAACATAAAACTAAATAAATGGGTACCTCCAAGGATTGGAGAAGTACCCCGACCAAGACAACCATGTCAAGATCAATGGGAAGCTACTTAAAAGGATCGAGTACCCCAAACATAGATCAATATGATCTAGGGAAGAGTCAACAAGACTATTAAAAACAAGTGGGAACCATACCAAGACCGGTATAGGTCTAACCAAAAACCAACAGTACCACGCACTTGCCACGGCAAGTGCAGTAAGAACAGAAACATGTAGAGGAACTTTAATACACCACAGGTACATAGTAATGTACCATGACAGCAGTGGAGCAACTATAGGATCACAAATCCTAAAAGCTAGAGGAATCGAACCTTGAAAAGGCCTGACGGTCTGACCATTGTATTAAGAACATACCAGTCAGCGGGAAGCTAGACTTGGTCAAGACCACAGACATGGCTATGCCATGAAGAACATCTTTTAACACCGAACCGTTATTTTCAAACCGAGTTTTCTTTCAAAACCACAAACCTTCTTTTAAAACCTCGGATTTTAAAAACCAAACCAACAAAATTACAGTGAGTATCATAGATTGATACAAGAGGAGTTGACAATATAATACTTCACCTAGGCGTGTGACGAACACTACGAGTGTACCCAATTACGGGATGTGGGACAACCGCACTCCGAAGGAGCTTGCGGGCCTGACACATAGTTAGGTAAGTGGTAACGTATCAACATGGTACCCCACGTATGTATACATGTAGTGTGCGAAACACGGGAAGTAGTCAACTCCGTTCTACGGACCATGAGTAAATTTTAACCAGAACGACTGGGCACCACAGACAATCAAGGAGAAGGAAACTCAGTTAAGGAACAAGTGTAAGGAGCTCAGAGAATCCATCTGAAGATAGGAATGAAGACTGAGAAGTGCATAAAGCACAGAATAGTAAGTATAGACATTGGATATGTCTCGAGGACACCAAACAAATACGGGATAGCTGGGAGGTATACCCAGCCTAAACACAGTTAGGCAGTTGCCTAACGTGAACACCACAATGCTCAACAAACGGGACAGAACTCCCAAGAGCAATCACAAGATTACTACGAAGCACAATCCATAATCGGAGAGGATATTTAAACCTAGTCTCAAGCACTGGGAGCAAGTACAGACGGTCTACCCAATGACAGGAGACGTTATAACCCAAAAGGGGAATAACTTAACTACAATACCGCAAGGCGGTATAATGATAACATATCGTAAACATTAGCCGGAGGTAACGGCATAATCTAACAACACCCAGGAGCAATCCCTGAGGGTGACTGGATTAACAACAGTCAAACAAAGCGTCAAGATAAGAATACAGGAGCTGGAACGAGCACTCGGTTAAGACACCGAAGGGATTTCGCTTAACAGGAAATACCCTAAATTACCAAAAGGCCCGAATTAACACCTGATTGCCAAAAGGGTCTCCTATGAACGGAAGTGTGATGTCACGACTTACCATGGAGCCTAGCAATACCTCTAACATATGGGGTATACATGGAGTGGAAACATGTATAAGCAGCTTGCAAAGAGCATAGCTTGCAGTAATAAGGCTTAAAAGCCATCAACCAACTATGTTATTTAAACCTTAACGGTCATATAACCCACACCATTCGGTAACAAGACTTTCAAGAGATATTGTCTCATACAACAAGAAATCAACAACTGGACCATCAACTCAAACCCAACATCCTAAGTGGCTTGAAGTAATGGTTACATCAATGTCACTGTCACTAGAGCATCAGTCTAGTATACAATTGACTAAGTTTTAATTACTCGTCATGCCCTCTGTAGAAATGATAACACAGAGGCATAGAAATCGTAATAGTGCCAACATTGGCCTAGTCCACACTTGGACCCTACGGGAACTCGAGGAAAACTTCCTCTCAATAACCGAAGACCACCAATGTGGTGAAGATGCGAATCCTTAGAAAGGTCTCATCTATTATAACAGTAAAGCCTACATTTATAGACATTGCCAAGGGGCGACGGAATAAGGAAATGAGATTTCCAAACCATTACGACTCAAAGGAGTAGGTATACTCCATATGCACCCGAGCATGTGATGAACCATTATATAAATACTAACATAGTAACCTTGCTATGAGACGTACGAGTGGCGACAAAGCCCTCAACAAGAACTTTCACCCATCAGTGATAAAATACTCTTCAATTAGAGAACGGGACCAGAAAACCCCTGAAGTTTCTTGGGATGTCCCGGTGATATGCATACAAGTGAAACTGCACGGCTAGAGCCTATAAACAATGCTCAGCACTGGGAGACAGTAATTGCCAAAAATAATCAATGTGAATGCACATTGAACACCACCAATGACTAACACTGAAGAGAGCTTATAACCTGATGAGTTACCTCATCCCTGGTCAACCAAGTTATTTGGCAAGCTATATCATGAATGAGGAAGTAATGTGAGGTAAGCTAACCTACACACGAAACCTAAAATGGAAGAACATCTCCACATTGGGAGGATATTAATATTGTGGTATGCTACGACAACCGTCATACACACGAACATTGGAAACCCCAGGGTATTCATACCATAAGGGAATGGTGCCAATGACAATGGCAATGAGTAAAGAGAAACTATCACAGTAACAGAAACAGTAAAAACGATGTTGTATAATGAATAAGAATACGGTGTGCAACAAGCGACCGATATGAGGAAGTAGTAGATAATGACACGGAGTATAAGTACGAGATGACAGGCAGAAATATTCCTTCCTATCACATAAGTGACTTACTGTCAAGCGTTTACGCCTCTGCACTCTGTATGACTGAGTGTTTTGGCATTGCACTTGTTCAGCTAAGGATCTAATGAGATGGCTAGGGATATGGAGGATCTAAACCGTAGTAAATCTTTCATTTCACCACGAACATGGCACTAGCCAATTGAGCAAGCTTAGCAACAAACCGTGCGGCCTAAGGCCAAAGAAGCACGAAGAGTGTACAACACACTAACAATCACAAGATGTGAATTCCATTGGAGTAAAAGGTGAAAGGAGACATATCAAAGTCACTAGGACCGATGCATAGAATGCAAGGTCATACAAGTAAAGAACACTTGTACTGAACCAGAAGAACGGGTATGATTTAGAAGCTAGTGACAACAGAGGAAGCACTACAGTTAAGTGGTGACTTAACCTCGCCTGACAATAAGTCAGAGGAACTTAACGAATAATCGTAGAAGCACGAATAGCATGTGCAGAAGATTACCAGAGAGCTGGTTATAAATCTTAAACTCATTGAGTCCAAACACGGTGAAAGAATACCGCATTTGTTTAGTAAACCTTATTCCCATAATAGATGGATAAGAAGGTGATGTATAGCACATTAAGGATAACAAGAAGGGTGAATAACCCGAGTATCAGGGTCGCGCAGTAGAAGCTAGTGGGCCCTAGCTAGGAGATAATATACCTAGTAAGTATAGCAAATTGGCTATTAATGCCTTGAAGCCTGATAGGCTAGAACCTAATTAACTATGAGTTAAATAAACTCATAAAGGAATCCTTGGTGCAAAAAAAAACTAAACCATTGTTATGATTAGGACCCTTTGACAAGGGTATATTATGTAATAAACCGTAAAGAAGCTAAAACGCTTCAGATTGCCCAAATTGACTAAACCAATGTTTAATAATAATAACATATGGTAGATTACGTGGGCGTAATCCCTTTTAAGGGGGGTAGAGCGAAAACCGCTTAATGTAAGTTTTGTGAATAAAACACATAAACCGTAATGTGCATAGCACAAATGAGAATCAAATTGATGACTGATATTATGTTAAATAAACATAAGTATTCATTCATATTGTAATTATGGCAACTAGGCATTAGATATGCAAACACCATAGGATGAATGTACCCATCTTGTAACACCAGTGTAAGAGTTTTGGTAAAGAAGAGTAATGAGTAGTGGACCGAACTCCACAAGTATTGTAGCCTTTGAGGAAGTAGTACGAAATGAATGAGAATAGTAGATGAATGAAGCTTATGAGTAGTGGAATCGTAGGTAAATTATTGGAAGTAAATTGAGGACAACTAAGTTTTACAAGTATGGTAACCCCTAGTTAGGATGATGGAGAGTAATAGATGAAAGTAGTGAAGGTTGGTGAAATAAGCATTTAGGTATTGAACCACGGAGTAAAGCATTTGGGAAGTAGAGTGAGGATGATCGATGGATTGATTCCATCATTTGGAGATGTATGAATTCGTATCACGACTAGAAAGAGTAAAAAGATAGAAAATGAAAACAACTAAATTATTTGCTGTTTGAAACTGATGTGGGAAGTCGAACTTGATCCTGATCAGATCAAGGGAAACCAAACACAAATTGGGGTGGAAAGATAGTTCAACACTGATGCTGATCACATCAGGGTCGAATGATTCTTGAAGCTCCCCTCAAGTGGTCACAAGAATCACACATAGGATAGAAGTAATGAACATAAATTGGAATCTGGAGTTGTATGTTTTAGAAGGATTTCTATGTAGCCGTGGGGAAGGATTTTCCTTAGACTAGAGACTAAAGTATTTGTGGGAAGCTGGTACGGGAGAAGATAGTAGTATATTACGTTGTATTATTCCAAGGGCAGCGGGACATAGAGGAGTCCTGTGTCTAGATGACCTGAGTGTCTGCGGGATTGTATGTGTATTGCATCGCTTGGGGATAGCTTTGCATTGTATGTATGTATAAATTTGGTAATGAGGAACCGGATGGTCGGTAGTAGTGTGGATCGGAGTAGTTATTGTACATTGGTATGGTATGGAAAGGAGAAGCCTTGAGTAACTGATTTGGGATTAGTAAGGAGGAAGAACGTATGGCTTTGGTATTGGACACGTAAGAACGAGTAAGCATTGTAAACCTATAACCTCGAACAACTTTGAGGACAAAGTTCCTAAGGGGGGTAGATTGAAATACCCCGAACTTAAATATAGGGATTAAAATTAATCTAATACGTATTTAAGGGCCTAATGGTACCTAATTAATATTGGTAAGGAAAAATAAATTTAAAAGAAATAAAGAAACGCTTGAAAAGCGAAAAAACGCTAAATAAGCGTTAAATGACCATAGGAGGTACGAGACCTCGGTTAGCGTATTATATGAATTATTAAGGCTTAATGATGCCTAAATAATACAAGGAAACAATTTCCAAAGAAAACGGATCCTTAAAATGGATTAAAAACACAAACAAATCATAAAGCGCGTTTTTCAAGGGAACC
Organism: Limonium bicolor; assembly: GCA_023374045.1. Lineage (NCBI taxonomy): Eukaryota > Viridiplantae > Streptophyta > Magnoliopsida > Caryophyllales > Plumbaginaceae > Limonium > Limonium bicolor. Next base: position 253,704,701 of record CM041782.1, read on the forward strand.
GGGAAAACGCGACTTTAAGCGGGTCAAATAGACTCGTAATAATTTTGGTCAACCAAATAGTCACTAATAAACTTTAGTGAAGGTCTAGAGCCAATAAAATCAAGAAAACGAGAAAATAGTAAAAACTGTCAAAAACGGGAAGTTGTGGGGTAAAAGTGTAAATAAAATAAATAAGTGTGTCCACTATCGCAATTAATATTTTAAAACCCCATGTGAGGAGTGTGTGCAGCCGGTTGATTAATAACCCATGCCCCCTCTCTTATTCCCTTCTTATGTACAAAAGACAAACAAAATAAAAAGAAAAAAGTAAACACTCTCTCTCCTCACACACTACTCTCTCACGTTTTTATTTTGCCTAGGCCCAGCACTCTCTCTTCTTCCTCTCTGGTCCAGCCATGGCGATTTGAGAACTCCTCACACAGAGCCACTTCTTCTCCAATTTTGAAACCTCAAACCACCACCAAATGATACAAAAACCATACTGTTGAATTCGTATCGTCAAGGAGATCATTCTCCACCCTTCAAAAATCTAAAACCACCAACTTTATTTTTGAGGGTATTATCGGTTAAGAGCTTAAGAGCACCATTAGAAGACCTATCATCTTCTTCATGTTCTAAGGTAAGAAAAAGACCAAAGCTTTACTCTTTTCCATTTTCCCTTGCAAATCCAAAACTCACGTGAGTATTATTATGCCATTGTTAGCCGATTTTGGCATTTCAAAGAGGAGTTGGAGCCTTGTCATTTTCTACTCAAAAACTCCATTAGAATCTCAAGGTAAGACCTACTAAGTGGTTTAAATGGTTTCTCACAAAGTTAGGGTTTAATACGTGGGATAGAAAATTCACTAGTTGTGGTGTGTATGTGTGTGCTTGGTTACATGGTGTAGCTTGGCTTAAATAAACCAAGAAAAACAAAGAAGGAAAGAGGAGCAAGAAAGGAGAAGGAGGAAATGGAAAAGAAACAAAGAAACCAAGGTAATGTGAAGCCTCCGTATAACTTTTATGTTTGTGTATGTAGAGGTATATTGTTTTAAGCCATGAACTAAACCACCGTAACAGTAGGAAGAGAATGGGTATGTTAATGTGAATGGTAGTTGTAGTTGAAGCTTTTGAAAACAAGTAATGAATATGCTAGGTGTGAATATTAAGAGTGTTGTAAGTATTAGAAGTTGTATGAGTATAAGCTTGTGGCAAGTATTTAGAATGTGATGTGAGTAATGTGAATTGTGAGCAGGTTGTGAACTATGTTGAGTGTGCAAAATTATGTGGTGAGAACACTTAGGAATGTAGGGAACCTCTGTCAAAATTTAGTTAGGAATTTATACACTTATGTGCTGTTAGAAAGGAAAGAAACAAAAGAGAATTACAGTGAAGGAAAGAATAAGGTTTTTCACATTGTTTTGTAACAGGAAGGAAGAGTGTAGTTGAGAGGGGTTGTAAATGGTAAAACGTGAGCTGTCAAACTAAGTTAGGATAGTTTGAGAGTCAATTTAGTGAATGGGAAGAAGAGAAGGAAGGTCTGTAGCATTTCTGTAAGAAGTAGAAATTGTAACAGAGGAGAAACTTACAGTGAAATGAGTTTATGTAACAGATTTTTATAGTGTTGGTTTGGGCTAGTTTAAAATGCTTAAACAAAGTTAAAACATACTAGATTATATGTAGAAATATTAGGGAAGAGATTGGTAGAAGTTTGGAGTTGAAACAAACTCAAAAACTCATATATGTTACAATACTGTAACTAGTCCAGGTTTGCAAACCCGCGCACAAACCCGGACTAGCCTAAAATCACGACAGAAAGTTTTTACAAGGGATGGTCTGGGTTTACAAACCAAGACACTAACCCGGACCACCCCAAAAACATACCCGTAACATACCCAAACAAGTGGTCCGGGTTTGCAAAGGAATAACAAACCCGGACGATGCATAAAAAGCGCCCGTAACTCACAAAATGAAGTGGTCCGGGTTTGTATACTAGACTCTAAACCCGGACCATGCTTATTTTCCACCCGAGAGTAAGTTAAACGTGGTGGTCCGGGTTTGTAAACCCGGACACCAACCCGGACCAACACTAAATTCGACCAGAATGTATTTTAAAGCTCAAGTAAGGATGGGTAATGATATTATAAGATGATTAAGACATAATTAATGATGTTTAAAGGTCATTAAGGCTATAAACAAGCTTAGAAAATAATTGTAAGTAAGTAACTTAAGTAAATGTATTTAAGTAATAAAGAGTTAGTAAGTATGAACTAGGAAACTTTTGGAAAGTAATAAGTAAGGTTAATTATGGATAATTAACCATCCAACTGTACGTATGTGATAGGAATCAAATAGTTGAACACCGAAGGGAGTCGGTGAGTCCAAAGTCAACGGTGAAAGGTATGATTTCTTCATGCCCTGTATCCTAATCTGGTTACCCCGATTTGTGTGCTTATTTGACCACCTAAATAAGATAAAAGCATGAATCGGACTATATTGCACTTACTTGTGCTTGTTTACGTTGTTCTCGATATTTGTCTTGAACAATAGTTTGTATAATTCATGAAATATATGAATGATGATGTTGTGTAATTGTATCTTGTAGTGTACTTGTATATTGTATTGTATTTTGTATGGATGTGTATATGAATAATGTATTTGTGTATGTGGTTGAATGAATGACTTCTACTAATTCCTAACTACCTAACTCCTAACTTAAGTGAGTAAATTGGAATGAGTAGAAGTCCGATATAGCTTCGGCCACGCGTGAGGATGAGGAGACACAAGAGGTTGGATCCGATTCCTGACTCTTAAACTGGTCCGCGGCCCAAATCCCTTAAGTGGGTAGCATCCCGGATTGGTGAGTCAAGTAAATCCCGGTGGTGGGACGGAGTAGTCCCCGGGCCGGAGGTCCCGACGACTTAACATGAGTAAGAGTAAGTAAGTATGGATCCGTAAGTATGTATGAGTATGAGTATGTATGGGTAAGTATTGTGGAACGAGTAAAAGAGTAATCTCCACCCGATTAACCCGGGTGGACAAATGAAGCTAACAAAGTATTGGACATTGTATATGTATTGTGTATGGATCGAGTATGTAATGATTGTGCATGTATCGTGAATACCGAAGGTAAGTAAGTATTGTTGGATTTGTATAACTTCTTGGTATGTGTTGGAATGTATTCGTGTACTCCTGTGTAAGTATTGTAGTATCGTATTTAAGAGCATGTATGCATGTATGTTTGAATGAAAATGAACTGCATGTATTCGACCAAGTGGTCGGCGTACCCTCACTAGTACGCGGGGTATGCGGTTATCATGTTCAGCGAAAGCTGACCCCCTCGGGGGAACATTTTTAGTGTGCAGGTACCCGAAGAGGATATGGTCAAGGCACGAGACCGGCGACTACATTTGGATAGTGGTAGTAGAAGGTAGAGGAGTACTAATTAGCACACCCCTTGTACTTAGGAAGTAAGTAGTTGTGAGGAATGGGTAGTGGATAGACTCTTAATGAGTACATACGAACTTGGAGGAAGCATTGTACTTGTATTGGGAACCTAGTAGACTCGGTTATGTATATTGTATGGAATGGTATTGTAAAGGAGCAAAGTATTGAATGGAGCAATGTAGTATTTAGTTGGTAAATGGAGTATGTAATGTAATGTGTAGTACTCGGGATTCCGGTCCATCAGACCGATGCTGTATGTAGAAGTAGTAGCCTTGTTAGTCACGTGGGTGACTAACGGCATTGTATCACCCATTGCATGTAAGTATATATCCGCTGCGTGTATCTGATATGTAGGGAGATTGGACGGTAAGCACTGTATTAATGGTAGGGGTGTTACAACTGTATGCCTCTTGCAGAGTGGCCACTGGAACAACGCTTAGTGCTTCTTGCAAACTCCAGTGTAGACCTCCAATAAAACATTGGACTTTCGCAGCCTCATCAGGAACCATAATTGATGCAAATCGCACTAGCTCCATGAATTTAGAGTGATATGTCTTTACATCATCTTGCAATTGTTTCAACTCTATAAACTCATGATATTTCTCTATGCGAACATGTTCAAGATAAAATCTTTTTCTCATGGCAGCCTTGAGTGTTTCCCACCCGAAATTTGGTTCTTCCTTCAGCCTGTCCTGCTCTACAGTCCACCACAAATTAGCTTCACCTTTAAAGTAGTATACAGCTCCACTTACCCTCTTGTCTTCAGGACAATCAACAATATCAAAATTTTTATCGAACTCTCTTATCCAATCTTCCAGAATTACAGGGTCCTCTGCTCCTGAAAAGGTGTTGGGCTTCATTGCACCAATTCTTCTAGACACATCCTTTGGAGCTTCTACCCTTTCCTCCTGTTTGTCAAGAATTCTACCCATGCTAAGAGCTAAGTCCCTCAATGTTTCGAGTTGCCCACTATCAGCAACTCCTCTGGATGCCTCTCCATTCTGTACACACATAAGTTAGTAAATCCAAAACAAACAAGCATTTCAAACATCCACACATTTGGTTAGTCAAACAACATACAAAAATCCCTTCCCCCGGCTTATCAAAATTTTAATCTAGACTTTTGTTCGTTCTTGTATATTTAAGGCTCTAAGGCAAGATGTTTCTAGGTTTCTAAGGTTCTAAGACTTTCTAAGGATAAACGGGGCTCTGATACCAAACTGTAACACCCACACTTAACTAAGGAAAACTAACCATCTTATATAAGTGTATAATTATCACAGCGGAAGACTTTACAAAAATTTTCCTTCTCCTGGGTCTTACCGCCACATCCACACACCTATTGTGGATGCTAAGGCTAAAAGAAACTACACCACCTTTATCCAAAAATGATTACACTCCTTATCTAATCTTCCCACCAAAATCTAAGTAACTGTTTTACACTAAAGTTCTACTGTTTCAAAAAAAAGGACAACTTAGGAACTACTGAAAATAAGCAAAACATTTCTTCACTTGCTCCACCATCATGGTCCTTATTCTAGCTTGCCTTGTAGCTGGTCGGTAGATTAGAGTCTTTAGGATAAGCTTCCTTGTAATAACCACCTGGACTCTTGTGACTAAGCCCATATTGCTTACTAAGTATACGTCGATAAAGTATCTAAAGGTCGAAGCGTCACCCTCCCACTTAGCCATCCAAATAAAGCCATCCTACAACCATAAAACCATACACAGAGAAAGGGGTCGCAGATAAAGTCAGAAAAACTGAGTAGTTCTCGTCACCACCTGTAAAATTCATTTTATCTTTATTAAACACTTTAGTACGCATAATAACTCACAATTAAGTCATACAACATCATGACCTTACCAAAATACAAGATATAAAACAATCAAGAAGATACTACCACAAACTTTAATCCATTTTAGTCCTTCCACCAATCCTTGGGCACACCGGTCTTTCGACAAAGGGCACTAAGACCCTCGGCCCCTTGGACAATTATTTCCACCTCACACCATGTCCTTAAGTGTACAAACCCCCTATAGATCATCAGCCTATAGAGTAGATCATGATGGCTTGCCCACAATTCATTGGTAGTGGGAAAAATCAGTGTCTGGCCTCCGAGGGCTCATAAACTTGTGTAACCAGATTCCAAAGTGAGTACCAAGTGATTAAGCAGTCCAACCACGTCCTTAACCTTAATAAATCATCCAAACAACATACAAAGAAGAATCAAAGCACATATTAACCATTAACCATATCAAAACCAAGTTAGAACACATCATAAACACCTTGAAAATACTTTTAGAACAACCCTTTGTTTAAGGTCTTACCTCTGTATAAATTCGACCCACCTTTTAACCAGTTCAATATCAACATCTTATGAGTATTTGGTCACGAAACCAAAGCAATACACCTTCGAATACCACTTCATAACTTGAATAGAGACCAGAAAGGTCTTAAAGCACATTTTTAGGTCTTGTCTTACCTTTAACTCATAAAAACTCAACTGGAGAACTTACCCACGAACTGGAATATTGTAAAGGGATAAGTACTCATCATTGTTAGCTAAAAACCCACGGATTTATTCACGAAAATCACATACCAAGCTGGCTTCAAGTTAAAGCACCAAATTCACAGAATCTGACATCAAATGTTCAAGGTTTGTTCACCAAGTTTCCCAGAACTTCTCGGGGCTTATTATACATAAAACTCACCATTGAAGAGTCTACTTTCACACCATGAAAATAGTTAGAAGGGATATGCAGCATAAGAAGCCAAAAATTGCACAAACAGAAAGTGGTCGCCAAAATTGACACATGAGGAAAGATTGGTGGAGCGCGGGAACTACCTGGCTCCTTCTCGCCATCTCTCTTCACCAGCAGTTAGGTATTTAAAATAGCTACGTGGGGATACCAAGAAATCTTAGAGATTCGCTTGGTAAGGCCTCAAAGCCTCTCACCGTTACACGGATTCTGCACTGGGAAGGTAATTGGCTTCTGTTTTAGTGTTCTTTGGTGGCTGCCTTGATTTACCTTATAATTCGTGCTTCTATGGGTTTACTGAGGTAGGAGAAGGTTTGTGCTGTGTCTTGGAAGGCATGGGCGTGTCTCCTCTTATATAGGCAGAAGAAGATATGTCTTAAGGCAAAGGAAAGGCTTATAAGGGTGACACCTAGCTTAACACCCATCCTCCTCTTATTGGCTATTGGTTTGGCTATGTTTAAACATGACACATATGTGGTGACAAGGCTGGGTCGTGGTCAGCCAAAGGAGAAGCCATCATGGGCTGAAACCTAATGATAATATGTAATAAATTACATTAATGTTTATTTACGGTGTTTTAAGAGCAAATAAGGAACATGTTGTTTTACTTTAACTTAAAATCTAGCTAATGACCTTGTGACACCTCCTACTAGCTTGCTTCACCTCCCTACTTGCTTGCTAGCTTGTGTGGATAACTTTTAACCAATCATTTCACGACACCTCGTGCTTCTCGACACCTCGTGCTTCCCGACACCTCGTGCTTAGGTTAACTAGGTTGCCACCTCATGCTTCCTACCAACTAGGTCGCCACCTCGTGCTTACCTCAACTAGTTCTCCACTTCATGCTTACGAAGCTTTTTAAGGAGTTTCCTAAGGAGAAAAGTGATTATGATGGAGTAAAACTAGCTCTGGGGGCATTTCCGGCTACTAGAATTTTATCGGGTTTTGTAGAATTTTCCAAGGCTTTCCATCTCTGTTTATGAGGGTTTCCTAGGGTCTTATTAAGTTCCCAAGCTTTCCTAAAGTTTTTAAGGTCATCTCCATGATTTCTAGGATTTTCGGGACTTCCAGGAACTAGGGTTTCCAACGTTTCCGGGACTTCCGGGAATTAGGGTTTCTAGCGTTTCCGGGACTTCCGGGACATTAGGGTTTCTTTCTAACTTGGGGTATTTCAGTCTCTCATCGGTCCACGACAGGTCGGGGACCAGTCTGGATACTTCAACTCGGGACGTTCTTCAGCGAGTAAGAGTCACTCTTATAGCTGTGCAGGCTGTCTCCACTAAAATAAGTGTTCATCACATGGTTCAAGGAGCAACAGATTTTATAGATTCTCAAATAGCCTGAGCGTTCTTTGTCTCCTAGAGACTTAAGTGAAACCGTGAGAGTTAGAGTTAGGACTAGATTTTTCTTTTCCATCAACTGTTCTATTTGCCTTTGACTATCTGTTTCAAAGTACCTTTTGGATATCAATGAAAATGCAACTGATTTTTGTTACTTGAATGCTTATGATGGGTATGAAATAATTTATTGTCTTGGCTGCTTCTTCCTTGATTAAAAATTACAAAATGATCTGAGATATTTAGTCCCATCCATTCCACATCCAAACTCTGACCTTGACACCTCAAAAGCCTACAAACAGAGCCCACAAGACGTAGCACCTCATTAAATGCCACTCACCGATCAGTCATTGAGCATATCCAAAGTGTCTATAAAACTTCCTTACTCCTTTTACCGCTCACAATCATCTCACGTAATCGCTAATACCCACAAAGCTCATCCAGCTTGAATGAGCAAACCATTCACTCCACCATTCGCAAGTTCATGACCACCAAACACCAAAAGAAATACGTTGCCTAAAGCTATGTTCAACCAGACTCCGACTCCCTTACAGCATGGTCTATCACCTCAAGTATCACTCTATCACAATCACGTTCTCCACACTGTGTGGAGTTCTCCATAGATTATGATGAGTCTGACCTTTCTACCACAGCTAAATCACCCTTGATCAACCCAACCAAAGCCAAACCTTCTTGGATCAATGCCGGTTTTTCGGAGGAAGAGCCTACTTGCTCAGAGGATTATGAATGGGATACCCAACTACGTCACTGCATCTAGATTATCTTGATCATATTTTGTAGTTTGTTATCTATGGAATGTCATGGCCTTTACAACATCTTACGTCGTGTAGTTGCTCCCTATTTTGTTGTATGGCAAAGGGGGAAAGGAAAGTAAATGTACTTGTGAGAGTATGTCTATCGTTCTTGTACTATGTATCATCTGAATGAAACTTTATCTATGATATAACATAAAAGCTGTCACTTATGCTATCATTCGTTAAAATTATTTCATTCTTAAAAACCCTTAATAAACTCAGGGGGAATCCTTCTTAGGGGGAATTTCTCAATTATTGATTGCCAAGTACATATAAGTGTATAGGTTGCCATCATCAAAAGGGGGGAAATTGTTAAGACAAGATCCTTTAGTTTTGATGATAGCAAACCTTGTGTTGTCTATCTAATATGTTTGTCAAGATTCATGATTTCATATAGACAGGTGAATAAGTGGCTTAGCACGCAAGGTTATAAGCGCACTTAAATCATGAGTGGCTTAGCACGCAAGGTTGCAAGCGCGCTCAATCCACGACATGTGCTCTACCAGTCGGGCACCTGTCGGCGAGAGCTCCGGAGAACTTCTAGCAAGACACAAGAAGTCAAGAACCACACCATCACATATCTCTTACATCAGACATTAAACAAGGACCAAACGGAGTTAGCAACGTCGACAAACTCACTCAGATTATTCACAACCACACAAACAACTTGCTCATGACAAACACACGAGAAAAGGTGTATCTCATTAATGTGCAAGATAACAAGATAAACAAAGGCTATTGATGAACATCATTACATAGCCGTAATACTTCAGAAGAAGCATTTATGAGCATTAATGAGCCAGACCAGTTCAGACAAGTTGAAGTGTGCAAGTGGTGACAGACCACTTGGGAGACACGCCGCCAACTTGCCCATTCACAAGGCAACGCGTGTGCCGGTGGCTCCAGATCAAGTTGGAAGAAAATCTACAGTAGGGTGCGGATATTATATTTGTAGAAGAATGAGTATTGTACTCTTAGAGTCTACAACTCCTAGGTTGTTAGTTGGCATCTCAACTAACTTGTATAAATACGTGCCTTAATGTTCCTTGTAACATAACCCCTATACGAGAGAAAAGATAGAGATAATCTGGGCAAGTGGGGATCAGACGTAGGAGTGTGTGTAAGTGCTAGAGAGTTGGTGAGCTAGTGAGGACTGGGTTAGAGTATCAATACATTGGGTATTTGATAGGATGACTGGTCGGGGAACGGTCGGTCAACCGTAGGCCGATAGTCAGGAGAGGGTTGACGACTTAGGGGTAAAGTCGAAACTGTCCCGGGAGTCCGTGTGTGGGGCAAGGGAGGTTGAGTGAATTTCGTGTGTGTAAATTCTCAATCGAAATGTGTTTTCCAGTTTAATAGTTGTCTCTCGTCTATCAAGTTTTATTAGAGTCCACGATATGTCCATGACATGTCGGGGACGCATCAGGAGCGCTTGCGAGTTTCAAGGACCAAGCGCTGGCACGACACTTCAAGGGTGGGAGATCAGTTACTTCTTTTCAATTCCAGACTTAAGTTGTTTCCAGGTAAGTTAAAATCTTTTTGGTATGGACCCTTTAAAATTATAAGCATCTCTCTGTTTGGAGCTGTGGAATTAGAAATGGTAAAGGCGGTTCATTCAAAGTTAATGGTTCTCGCATTAAGTTGTTTCCGGGTTAGACAGGGAGGATATTTCTGAGCTCCATCTTAAGGGCCCTGTTACAGTGTATTTACTCTAATTCTAGCCAAAGACTATAAAGAAGGGCGGCTGACTGGGAGGCACCCCACTGGTAGTTTCAGTTTAGTTTATATTTTTAGTGTTATTTATGATATGTTAAGTAAGATGCAGGTTTCTTAAATGTGTGCCGTGTCCGACCTTGCATCCGGATCACTATATCCAGACATACATCCGGACACCTCCCAAAATTGAGTAAATCCATGTTTTGTGTTCTCTTTTGTTTTCTATTATTTCTTAGATAGTTACATCTAGTTCATTCACTCGAGATTCCAATGCCCGTGTGTTTAACGAGATGCTTCTAGCGTCAGTTCTTGTGGTTTTTTCAGGTGCTTGCACGTGTGATGATCATGGACACTCCAAGGCTGGACACTTGCTTCAAAGCAAGTGTGAGGAAGATTCCTACCCTGATAAAGGACTTATGTGTGAGGAAGGTGCCCTCCTCAATCTGAAGATATCAGGGGAGTTTTCATGTCCTTTCAGTTTTGTTTCAGTCCAGCTTAAGCTTTGAATGAATCAAGTCCATGAGATCTTTAATTAACCCTTGATGAGTTTGCAATATTTAGAAAGTCTTTTTCTTGGTTTTAATTTGTGAACAATGAGGACATTGCTCCTCTTAAGTGTGAGGAAGTAGAGGTATTTTTTAAATATTGTCAATTGCACCTCCTAAATATTAACAATTGCACCTAATGCCACATTTGCTTCTGTTTGTCCTAGTGCTTTAAAAGAATTACTTCTTTTAAGTGCCAATAAATATTGAATCTCTAGGTGAAAATTTATGTTGAGGTTTTTGACAATGAGCCTGGTGACCACCTCAAGAATTTTTCTGCTTTATGCAGTTTGTATGTATAGTTTTATTCAAATTAAATCCATTTTCACTCAAATTTGGTGGATTAGCTGATTATGAAAACTGAATTAGTCTGGTTTGGGATTTTGGGAATGATAAGAAAGTTTGGTATGAAAAGGATAAGACAAGGTACTTCACTGATCTGTATTAAAAAAAATTTGAACCTAAACAAGCCTCTACATTCGGTTATTAGTCCTTGGGGTGCTTCATCACCCATCTACCTAAGGTCTCGTGATCTAGGATAGAAGGCCCAAAGCCGCTACAGGGAAGAAGAGAAAAGTCTGAAGGGATGAATTGAATGCACAAATGGTAGAATAGAATGTTAAAGAAGAAACGGAACTTGAAAAGTTAATAGTGTAATTCAATTTTGCCTATTCTGATCATGAGTATGTGGTGTGGAAAGGTATCGCGGAATAAGGCGTTACTTCACACCCCTTGTCATCCAAAGGTTAGAGGAAGAAACGGTGTAACACCCCAACTCAATCCAATTGTGGTCTCGCAACTTAACAGCATATATATATACATGTCACAGCGGAATTCTTTACAATCCAGGACCATGCCACGGTCTGACTACAGAATATACCGAACATTAGTACAACAATCTTAACCATTTACATATCCTTCTTACACCCCCCTCACATCCTATACATCTTACTAACTCAAATTGTCATACGAGTGTACATGCACAACTCGTAGGCCACACTTAACCCGTAACACTTGTACCCCTTCTTACTCTCGCGACAGCCGCTTCCTGATGTACCTGTGTAGTAAAAACAACCCCCAAAGGGGGTCAGCACGAATGCTGGTACGATCCCCTCATGGCCCCCAAGCTAACGTGGCTACGACGACTAATTGTCGATAGCATGGAGGTTGATTATATGCACAACATAATAGTAAATGCTGTAAACAACGATCCAAATATGAACAATCAAAGTTCACACACAATGAACGACTTAAATGCGTTCCCTTAATTAGAGAGTTAGTTATTTAACTCCTTAAGTAATGTTCCCTCTTAATCTTAGTCCATCCTTATCTCACCTCAATCTTAGTCTTATCTTAATCTTAGAAACAACCACCCTTTAATAAGGAGTGGATGTCGCTTATCTTAATCTCAATAATACAAACCATCCTTTAAAAGGTATGGTTGCAACTTATCTTAACCTTACCTTAGCCTTAATCTTAACTTAATCTCAATATACAAACCGTTCCTGGAAGGGAATGGTTGTAGCTTAATTCGAACCTGGGATTTAGGTGATCCCACCGCACCATCTTAATGCCACCTACTTTGAACGGGAGTCCAGCGCAGCTGAGCTGGCAACCGGCCCTAGGCTACAAGTCCGAAGACAAGTCCTTAATCGGAGGTCGAATCTGCTATAGATAACGACCCCCTTTCCTTAGCATGCATGACCGGAGATCGGTCCCGGGTTTCCTCACTCAAGTTCCAGTTAGTAGTAATCTCAAGACCCTGTTTGTTGGTTAACCTCTTTCGGTTCATATCGTCCCTTATTAGGGGCGTTCCTCAGTCTCACTCAATTCCTTACTAAACATTGGTTAGTAAGTTCTCACGGTATGTTGTGTTAGTTTTCAAACATCACACAACAATACAATAGATATAATATATTCCGGTTGCATGCTTTATCTTGTTTAGTGAGCACACAAAACAAATAGCACAGAAGCCGAGGGACACCTCGTTAGCAAGCAGGTCACAAGAGAACTGTACCGTTCACCGTTGGTTGTTCGGTTGCTTACTCTCTTCCGGAGTCCAAATTCCCAAGTCCTAAAACATTCATTCAGTTTTAGGTTGTTAATCACTTTGTGGAGGGTGATTTTTCGGTATGAGGGGGGTCTATCTAAATATGGTTGACTGAGAAGCCTAGATCCTAGAAAATGCCATTATGTGGAGGGTGAAAACCTGTCACCTTGGCATCCCTCAAATACCTACTCTATCGTCCGTCTTTCCCAGAAAACATAAGGGGAATGCTAGTGAGCACTACACCCGCTCTCAATGGGCCCCACGCGGACTTATGCCTCTATAAGGCGGAATTGACTAGAGTCGCCTCCTAGTTTGACCTAAAGAACCAGGAAGGAAAGGAAAGAGGGTTCTAAGAACCGTTAATTGACTCTGAGATTATTGCCTATGGATAGGACTTATCTGGTCATGTCAGAGATTCTGTGTGGGTTCGCACTGGGTTACACCCCTTAGAAGTGGCAACGACCACAACTTCGGATTGGTGCCCAAGGAAACCTCGGTCTCCAATTGTCGGGATTGTCTTCTTTCAAAACCTGTTTAGAGAGATTCATTTAAAGCCAAAGGATAGGATTGAGACGAGAGGAAAGGATACGAGTGGATGGGGCGAGTTTTCCTGCCAAGCTAGCACCAAGAAAAGGATTGATGAATTCGAACAAGTAAAGAATGAAAGATTGGGAAAAGTATGAGGTTGAGTGAATATACAAGACTTGGAGTCTGATGGTCTGAAATTTGTGGGAGCCGAAGAAGGTTTGTGTGTTTTGAGAGATATGAGAACCACCTTAGAGGGGGAAAGGTTTTTTTTTTGTTTGGAACAGGGTCGCACCCTAGATGGGCTGCCTACGTACTCAACTCCCTGTTGAGATCAGACCTTACGTAGTTCAGGGTCTTTTGGAGATGTTTGAAGTTTTAGGTTTGAGGGGGTAGTCTGTGAGACGCTTGGGTCTATGAGACGTTTGAAATCTTTAGATGTCGAAGTCTGTGAGACGCTTGAATCTGTGAGACGCTCGGGTCTGTGAGATGTTCAGGTCTGTGAGACATTCAAGTCATTGGGATGACAAAGTCTGTGAGACGCTCGGGTTTATGAGACAATACGGGGTTGTTCGGAGGTGAGATGGCCGAGTGAAAATGGCATTTTGATTGATGTGGGGTCGCACCCTGTGTGGGTTGCCTACGTACTCAACTCCCTGTTGAGATCAGACCTTACGTAGTTCATAGTTTTTGGATAGTTTTGATGTTTGAAGGTTTTTAGAAAAGCTTGATGTGTGGGGTGTTGTAGTCTGTGAGACGCTCGGGTCTATGAGACGTTTGAAATCTTGAGATGTCGAAATCTGTGAGACACTCGGATCTGTGGGACGCTCGGGTCTATGAGATGCTCTGGTCTATGAGATATTCGAATCATTGGAATAACAAAGTCTGTGAGACGCTCAGGTCTGCGAGACATTCTGAGTTTAAGGGAAATTGGAATTGAATTGAAATTGAAGTTGAATTGGAATTGAAGTTGAATTGAAAGTGGATTGATTTTGAATTTGAATTTGAATGAAGGATGAATTTGAATTGAAGTCAAGTGAATTTTGATTTGAATCGGGAGTTGATTTGGAATTGAATTTGAATGAATTCAGAATTGAATTTGAATGGAATCAAGTCTAAATTGGGTCGAATTGAATTTGATTTACATGGAAAAGGAATTAGGTTTGAATTAGGTTTGAATTGAACTTGGGTCGGAATTGGAAAAAGGGCCGAGTCAAAGTTTGGGTCATGGTCAATGTTTGGGCTGGGTCAAAGTCGAGGTCAAGGTCAAAATTTGGTTGGTCAAAGTTGAACTGGATGAATCAAAATGGGCCGAGTGGGCTTAATGGGCCAAGTGGGCTTAATGGGCCGAATGGGCTTAATGGGCCGAATGGGCTTAGTGGGCCGAATGGGCTTAGTGGGTCGAATGGGCTTAGCTAGAAGTGGGTCAAGAGAGTGGGCCAGGTTGAGTGATTTAGGCCTGATTTGTTATTTGGGCTTGTTGGAGAGAAATTTTGAATGAGAATGTTGGTCTATATACATATATATATATATACATATTTTAGGTGTGTGTTTTAGGGTTTAGGGATGTCACCACCACGAGATTGGTCAATGACCTATCAGTCCAGGGGGACCCCTCTATCCTAGTGGCTTGGACCTAAGGGCATAACTAGGGCTTAGGTAGTAAAGTTTGGTACAACGGAATGAAACGAAATTTGCAATGAGGCTGGATATACAATATGTACACATATAACACACAAACAATCATATCGAAATCACTGAAGGCACGGCAATTAATCAGATCAAATAATAATAACAACAGACTGAATAAACAAATATGTTCACGGTTATTCAAGTGATGTATACATGGAGATGAAAATTTGAAAGCTATCTACGGCCTTCTATAATATCGATTTACAATTGGTGCAAAAAGCGACAAAAGCATAGGCAAAGCAGAATCGCCATAAAAATCAACGATGATGTTAAGACAATGAAATAGCATAACAAAACAAGACTTTACAATTATATGAGTGGGTTTCAAGCTTCTGCCAAATAGAAGGCTGATTGCTCATAACTCCATCTCGGTTTTGTGTAATGAGCAAGATTCCAAGCCAGCGAAGTGTTGCCAAAAACCCAAAGTTCGTGAGTTCAGCCGATTGTTTTATGGCGTGTGAAAGGCTCGGGCCATCCCGACCACTGCCTGACTTTCTCCGGATAGGATCATAAAATCCAATCACAAGCTCATTGGTAATCGAGTGTACATGTCATAAAAAAGAATTTGAAACATGAGTGCTATGATCATAAACAAATCAAACTGAACTCTTGTGAAATTTAATCTTATAGTCTAAAACTATTTTGAACCCTCCAAGATAGACAATAGCTTACGGACTCATGCAGCAATCACGATGACAAAGAAGTATGAGCATTTGAAAATTAAACCTAAACAAAATCATGCTCGGTTCAAGTGCGTTACATTTCAGCAACTGAAATTCATGTTGAGCTCGGATGGATTCTACCATTGCAGCAAATGAGCTAAAGCCATACCAGAGTTTGGATACATCAGTCATAAAAAAAAAAATCTAAATGCTTAAGTCAGGTGATTAATTCCAATCTTTACCGATTTAACACTCAGACAATCAAACATTTACTTCTCCCTTTTCCTATTTTAAGAATAAAAGAAAGAAATCTGGAATACTGCGTTTCACGACATTTACCAAACAGAATTCTCTGTTGAACGGGCATTATCCTAATCTTATGACCTAAAGTAAGCAAGTAAGTTAACGATGCAGATATGCCTTTTGTTTTCTTTTACCTACAGATCCAAAACGCAGAAACAAAATTGCACGAGGTAAGTTAAGCATGATTGATTACAGAGAATGAAAAGAGCATTCATATGAGGACAAACTAAACGGGTCTCATGGTGGAAGCATACCACACTCAGCAAAAGCATGGCACACAAAGCAATCATCACACATCGGTCAATTAAACATAACCAGAGAATAGTTTGGATTGAGGAAAAATACTAGAAGAAGACTAAACAAAGGTCTTCCTGCAGATGATATCTGTTATATTAACACAGGGGGGAGCCCTGCTCCTTTTTTCGCCAGTTTGGTTGCAAAAATTACGGTAAGGAAGTATGTACAGAGGTGCTGAGCGTACATATAGTTTTTGGCTGCAAAATTATTCGATGTAAAGAGAATAAAAAGTGGTTAAGTATGTACGTGTTTGTCGATTTGGTTGCAACTTACTGGAGTGATGAGAATAATAACAAAAAAAAAAGTTTAGAATACATGTTCACCAAATTGCAACTTACTGGAGCAACGAGAATGAAAAGCAGTTCAGAATATACTTGCTCGCCAGTTGGTTGCAACTTACCGCTGGCGGAGTGAAATGAACAGAGGGCAGAGCTTGTTCCTCGTTCGCTAGGTAGATTGCAAAATTACCTCTAGTGGAGAGAAATGAATGGAGGGCAGAGCTTATTCCTTGTTCGTGTCGGCTAGGTTGCAAAATTACCGGCCTGAAAAGACGAGAGAGAGGAGGAAGAAACAAGCGGTAAAGCATGAATATCCTTATTCTCGTGGGATTTGTGTGTCGGCTGCCTTTGGTAGAAGGATGAACAGCGAGGGCTTCCTTTTTTTTTTGAGATTGAAGTCATCGAACTAAAGAGGATGAATCCAAGAGAAACGGTCCACGCTCGGTGAAGGAAAATGCTGGCCAGTTCAAAACAGTGGCTAGAAACTTGTAAACATCGACAGAGTGCAGTAACAGTGCTTGTTGTTCTTGGGAGTAAGAGAATGAAGGAAGGTTGAGGTATGTTCCTTGTTTCGTTAGTTTGGTGAGCAAAAATTACCGTGAGTTTGAAGAAGGGAAGTAGGGCCGTATGTTCTTATTTGTCCAGTTGGGTGAATAAGATTACCGTGAGGAGAAACAATTACAAAGGCACGGAGCTGGGTTTCAAATTACAATGAAGGTAAATGAGGAAACGTGGAGCAGATGCTCCTTGTTCGCCAGTTTTTGTTTTGGCCAAAGGGAAGAGACAGAAAGGGGCGATGGATGTGTGCTCTCTGTTACCAGTTGGCGTGAATAGAACGAGGAAGAGGCAGAGCAGTGTGCTCTCCTTGTACACCAGTGAACAAAACTGAGACGTGGAGATTGCTCCTTGTTCTTCTGCTGGGTAAATAAAGGAGTATAGCCGGTGTGTTCCTTGTTCTCCCGTTACGTGTTGAAGAAACTGAAGAAGGCGCAGCACATGGACGTTTCTTGTCACCAGGGGTTGCAAAACTTGCCGGCGTGAAGAGAATGAGCATGGTGGTGGAGCAAACTGTTCCTTGTTCGTCAAGTAGGTTGCGAAATTACCTTGAGCAAAAGAATGAAGAAGCACAGCTTGTATGTTTTTGTCACCGGTTTGGTAGTGAAAATACCGTGAGTGTAGAGAATGGAACAAGAAGATGAAGGTCTTGTTTTCTGTATCAGTTTTTCTTGGGACTGAGGTTGAGAAAAGAAATGGGAGGCGGCTGATGCCTTCTTTTGGGATCGGTGACTATAGTCCTTCTAGGGTTCTGTGTTTGTTGCTCTATTTATAGTGCAAGAGTTTTTGGGATAATGAGGAAGCTGGTTAAAAAGGAAAAAAAAAATCCCAAAGTGCATCTATCAACACTCGAACTCAGGACCTATGACCAGTGTACTGAAAGCATTAACCAGTTGTGCTAATAACCGAACTCAATGATAACATGTGAGAAATATAAGAAAAACTATGGCTCGGAGAGGATATATTCCCAAAAACGCTAGTGTTTTATACGAAAGAGCAGAGTAAGACTAAAGATGTTTCGCATGTAACAACATGGTGTTTTCTTCTCTTTTTTTTTAAGACATGAAATAATAAAATGAAGACAAGAACATAAAAATAATAATAAAGGCAGTAAAGTAATGAAGTATACATAAAATGATGAAAATAATCCTAAAAATGATAAAGAAAAAGGCAAAGTAAAATGGAATACTAATAAGTAAAATACAAGTAAAAGTATAATGAAATGAATAAAATACAAAAGTAATAAAATAGCATAAACTAACATAAAAACGAGAGACAAATGAATATGAGAATAATACAGAACCGACTACATGAAATAAATCGTAAATAAAATGGTAGAACAGGAAAATAATAACAAAATTGGATGGGTTTCAAAACGGATGTTTTGAGAATTGATTTAGAAAACTTAACATAAAATGACAGTTTCATTTTGGTACGCACATGAAAGAGTGTTGAAAAGAAAGGAGATGACCACCTTATTTTATTTATTTATCTGAATTTTGCTTTATGGGGTGAGAATTTTTGGTGTCTACAGATGGCTCCCCTTGATTCAATTTTGCAAGCCCTTGCAGAATTGGATCAAGGTTGAGAGGGCGCCAAAAATTCTCATCATTGGCTTATGGACGCAACCACGATTGCAAGAGGATAGGGGTTCATGATCGACCCATGACGTAGAAATTGAATGCAAAAATATTTACAATTACTCTAGAATACAAAGGTTTTGATGGGAGAGGGACAAGCCCTGAAAAGTATGGTTGGATTTGTTAAACAAATTTTGAACATGAACATTGTTGGGTTTGGTGCATGAGGGCTTATGACGAGCCTCAACTGGACCTCTTGATATCTAGCTATAGGACTTATGACGAGCCTATAATGCAATTGAAAGTACAAGGACTTATGACGAGCCTCAACTAGACCTCTTGACATCTAGCTATAGGACTTATGACGAGCCTATAATACTTTTCATTGTGTACCGTACTAGTAGCGTAATAGCTGCCTAGCAGGTGGTAGGAAAACCGACTTGGTGTTGCGAATAGCTTGTGGTTATTGTCTTGTGCACTAGTAGCGTAATAGCTGCCTAACTAGTGTAGGAAAAACCGACGGGAGCGCACTAGTTGCGAAATAGCTGCCTAGTGGGTTATGGAATGAACGATCTCGCACTAGTAGCGTAATAGCTGCCTAGTGGAGGAAAAACGGCGAGACCACACTAGTAGCGTAATAGCTGCCTAGCGGGTTATGAAATGAGCGATCTCGCACTAGTACGTAATAGCTGCCTAGTGGAGGAAAAACGGCGGGACCACATTAATAGCGTAATAGCTGCCTAGCGGGTGAAAAATGAAAGGCGACCGTACTAGTAGCGCAATAGCTGTCTAGCAGGTGTAAAACGAAAAACTTCGACCGCACTAGTAGCGCAATAGCTGTCTAGCGGGTGTAAAATGAAAGGCGACCGTACTAGTAGCGCAATAGCTGTCTAGCAGGTGTAAAACGAAAGGCGACCGTACTAGTAGGCAATAGCTGTCTAGCAGGTAAAATGAAAAATTCACCGCACTAGTAGCGCAATAGCTGTCTCTTGTAAAACAAAAGTGCGACCGCACTAGTAGCGCAATAGCTGCCTAGCGGGTGTAACAAAAGTGCGACCGCACCATAGCGCAATAGCTGCCTGGCGGGTGTAAAATGAAAAAGTGACCGCACTAGTAGCGCAATAGCTGCCTAGCGGTGTAAGACAAAGTGCGACCGCACCAGTAGCGCAATAGCTGCCTGGCGGGTGTAAAATGAAAAAGTGACCGCACTAGTAGCGCAATAGCTGCCTAGCGGGTGTAAATAGAAATGCGACCGCACCAGTAGCGCAATAGCTGCCTGGCGGGTGTAAACAAAAGTGCGACCGCACTAGTAGCGCAATAGCTGCCTAGCGGGTGTAACAAAAGTGCGACCGCACCAGTAGCGCAATAGCTGCCTGGCGGGTGTAAAATGAAAAAGTGACCGCACTAGTAGCGCAATAGCTGCCTAGCGGGTGTAAAATAGAAATGCGACCGCACCAGTAGCGCAATAGCTGCCTGGCGGGTGTAAAACAAAAGTGCGACCGCACTAGTAGCGCAATAGCTGCCTAGCGGGTGTAAGACAAAAGTGCGACCGCACTAGTAGCGCAATAGCTGTCTAGCGGGTGTGAAGATGCATTAGATAGTGAACCAATTATGTGGGTATATGCAAGTGATATGCGATGTGAGATGGTTAACAAGTGTATTAATTGAATTGAACTCCCTGTTTGTGGGTGTGTGAGCAGATGGCTCTAGAGTTACATCAAAACTTCGGGATGGCTCTAGTGATTCCGGCATGGCTTCAAGGATCTGAGATGGCTCCAGCATGCGTTGACGGCTCCGGTATGCGTTGATGGCTCCGGTATGCGTTGATGGCTCCGGTGTGACCAATGGTCTCGGGGTGGTTGGTGGGTTTGAAACGGTTGGTGGATTTGGTTGTTTTGAAGTAGTTCGATGGCTCCGGTGATGGATTTATTGTGGTTTGATGAGGTTTTGATGTGGACCTTACTGTGGGTGAATGGTTTTTCACGTGTGAATGGCTAAACACAATTGCATGACTTTATTGGTAGTTCCCATCATCGTTCCAGATTTCCATGGATGGCTCCGGGATGACCTTGTGTTGAATGAGCATGACAATGCTTTGGTTGGTTCACTTTAATGACACCAAGGGGAAAAGGGAAGTTTTCGCCTTTGATGTGGTCGCACCCTGGGCGGGCTGCCTACGTACTCAATTCCATATTGAGATCAGACCATACGTAGTTCGATCCTTTGTGAGCAAGGTCTTGGTGACGAAATGGCTCCGACAGGATTTGAAGTGGCTTCTGTATTGTTCTCGAATTGTTGGGATGGCTCCCGTGTAGCTCTCGAGATGGTTTCAATGTCTTGAGGATGGCTCCTGTGTAGCTCTAGGGATGGTCCCAATGTTTTGAGGGTGGCTCCCGCATGGCTCCAGATTGGCTTTAGAAGCGGTGTCAAAAGGGATTGAGTATGGCAGTGGATGGCTCCGAGATGGTCTTCATGTGGCTCCGGATAGCTCTTGAATGGTTCGATGTAGCTCGGTGATAGCCCGGGATGGCTCCGAAGAGGCAAGATATAGCTCGATGATGGCTCGGGATGGCTCTGGTTGACATCACAAGTTATGCTTCAACAACTGCAACTGAAGTCGACTTTCAGCAGACTGGGTGGAGTTCTTACCAGTCGGATGTTGAAAATGAAGTGGTTATGATGCATGCAATACTAAATGCAAGAAGAGATGCAAAATGCATGTGCAGTTTTTCGAGAGAAGGTACGGTCCTATCTCTATTAATATGAGGCTTACGAATATAAGACATCTTCGGTTCGATCACGAGTGATTGTTGAGCTCGAAGGCGTGAATCACTTTCCTCTCATGGAGGGATGTGGGTCAATCTCTCGTGAGTATGGTCGTGTGTGATAATGATGTGATGATACTCTCATGCTCGGAGCAGTATTTTCCTTAGAATTCCTTTTTGAGGTTCTGGACTTTCCAATCCTCACAAATTCCTCAATTGCAATGGGGTTAGCTGTTTATGATTTGGTGCTTCGATCAAGAGTCACTCGCACTCGAAAGACCTTGTGGGGTAAGGTCACACTCTTCCACTCATGGTCCCTTTGGGATGACGGGACATGTTGATAACAAGTATGAAGCTTATGATTCATGTTTCAGATCCTACTTTTTAGTTAACGCTCATCAACTAACGAGTCAGAGGTCTTTTATTGGGTTATAACGGGGCTGAGGGGTGTGATGTGTGTCACATGGGACTGGAGGATTTATTTAGGAGTTGTGGAGCTTTTGTGCAATAGAGAATATGTTTTACCTTCGCCATGGGTGGAATGATTAGACGGGCTTTGATAACCCCTTATCGGTTTCTTCGAGACATCATTGGTCCTTTTGGTTTGGATTTCTCCTTCTTGCCTCTTCTGGCGTGCGATTTGAACTTTCTTCTCATTTTTGTGTTTTTGAAATTGCATTTGGCTCATCAACTTCCTCAAGCATTTTTTGCTTTGCATTTTGGCTTTCAGCTTCAAAGTTGCATTGACTTATCGATCTACTTGAACATTTTCAGCTTTCTTTTAGGTGTTTGGCCTTGGAGTTGCATTGACTCACTGATTTCTTTGAACATTTCATTGTTTTTGTGGAAGATGGCGGAGAGGGACCATGGCTCCGGCTCCTTTGAGATCCTCTATTGCAAGGCAGGTAAGTATATGTACGTGGGTTGGCATGTTGTGGAGTTTCTGAAGAAAGAGTTTTTCATGAAAGGCTCAGCGGGGCTCACTAAGGGGTTATGTAAAGGGCAGTCAAAGCTTTTTGGTTTTGTGGGGATTTTTATTCCTAAGTGCCTCGTCATCCTTATTAGTCAATGATTGTTTTCTTACTATTCTCGGATCTTTGCATGAATCACAGTTCGTATCATGTTTATCGACATTGCTCTCACTATGATTTGTGCCTCTCCATGTGCTGAAGGAATGCACATGTCGCTCGTGGTTTTACCTCAATTGGAACTCTTTACCTTCCCTCATCACTCAATGGATTGTCCAAAACACTCATTTGAATTCGAAGGAAAATACCGCTCTTTGTACACTACTCACTTTGGTTTGTGGTGCTGATTTTGATTGGACCCTTGAGTTCATTGACGGGTCAAGAGTTTAGTGATTCAATGTATGTTCAAACAATCAATCAAGCTTTTCACCGAAGACATCGTTTCGATATGGGAGTATGCAAATGCAATTATCTACAATGCAATATGATGTGGTAATATGGAATTACTATGTATAGGATGCATGAAATGATGAGAATGAAAATGACTCATTCGAATTTTGGTTCGATTTTTTTTGCTTGTTTTTTTTAATGGATGCAATGCATGAGTGGTAAGGTTATGACTAGTCTCGCTTGAGCCGAACTCAGCTTGCGGTTCATGAAGCTCATCCCGTCATTGTAAGCCCTGAAGAAGGTCAAGTTGTTGGATGTGATGTGAGAGAAGTTGTTTCAAAATGGTATTTGGTCGATGATTGGCTCCTGGGATTTTGGAATTTTAGGGAGTGAAAACTCCCGCATGGTGATCCCATGATATGACAGTGACTGCATTTTTTGGGATTTTTGAAGGTATGTTTTTTATTTTTGGGATTTTTTGGATGTATGACTTTTTTTGGATTTTTGGATGTGTGATTTTTTTGGAATTTTTTTTTTGTGCATGCTTTTTTGTGGTTGTTGGTCTCTATGTACATGGTATGCTGAATGGGAAAATGTTTGAATCCTGGTATTTCTTGCTATCATTTCGAAGATCATGTTGTCGCTCGTGGGCAAAGACGGTTAATCACCTGCAAAAACAGTCACCAAAAAAGAATCTAATAGACGCAAATGCTAGTGCGCTTGAAAAATGGGATGAATGTTTGTGTGTGATGTGTTGAGAATGCAACATGTGATCATGCAATTTTTGCGAGATGGGTGTGATTCATGCATGATTAATGAATGTGAACTGACCGAAAACGGGAAGAAACAAGTTGTGTGTGCTAAAAGAAATCAACTTTTTTAGAAAAACAGTTTTGAAAACATGTGTTTTCGAAGTGGTGGGTTTTCTCAATATGAGTTTTGACGCTCGGTCATTCGCAAATAAGATAGGGAGTGGGGAACCCTATACACATTGATCTAAATAAATTCAACAGGAATGTACAACCTATACACAAAGTCTATTCAGAAATTGACAAGAGAGAAAAGAATGTTAGGGGAAAACCTATACATCAATTCTAAAAAGTCATTAAATGGGGGAGTTTGAGCTTAAAAACTTCTCCGAATTCTTCTGCTTCGTCTTCGAGCTTCTGACTGACTGCTTATTCATGTGTGGGCTCCTGATTGGCCGTTCGATCGTCTTTGGGTTCGGTCAACAAGATGACACTATGATCAAGAGAAATTGGTTGGTGCTCTTCTGACCCTCAGCAACTTCGAACTCGGATGGTTGTTTCTAGTCTTCATGTCACTGGACTCGGGTTGGTGCAGCTCTGATTTTTGGTTCAGACTGTTGTTGATCTTCATGCGCTCCACTCGCTCCGACGAGGAAGATGAGGGGCCTCTTTTTTTTGAGAAAGGAAGATGAATGATCGAGCACAAAATCTTTGTGAAAATCCACCACTTTTGTGAAAACACGAAATGACTAGTACGCTCCACAGTAATGACCACTGCTCTTGAAGGTGGGTTGAACTTCAAAAATAGCGAGTCACAACATGGGGACTAAATCATTTATTTTGAAATACGTTTGTGAAAATCAACTTCGAAAACTGTTTTCAAAAACAAGTTTGAGATAATATTCATGAAAAAGTTGTTTGAAATTCGTTTGTAAAAAGCAGGTTTTTGAAATCCATTTTTGGAAATAGTTTTTTTTTTTGAAATAACATTTGTAAGAAATACTGATCGAAAATCATTTGAAAGTAACAGATTTTTGAAATCTGGTCTTTACAAACCGTTGGACAAAGTTTATTTTCTGAAAGAATTTGATTGAAAATGATTTTGAAAACTGCTTTGGAAATAATAATTTTGAAATCATTCGAGATGAACGGCTTTGAAGATATTTCATTAGAGCGTTCGACATGATTCATTTTCTGATTTTTCAAGTGTTTAAATCGTGATCACATAGACATAAGAACGAAAATATAAATCGTGGCTGGTTTTATGTGGAGCTGAGTGCGAATGATTGGGATAATCACCTTCTAGGTCAATCAGTGCTTCCATACCACCGGGGGAACCGTCGTTCCTTCACTGTTCATCTCTCGGGATTTATCTCTGTTATGCCTTGTGGGGCACGTCATCAAGAAAGTCCGGAGTGCTTAAGTTCGAAAGGTCAGGATACCCGAAGTGATACAGTCACATGAGCCACGGCCGGGGATTATCACAACATACTCACTTTTGGGAAACTTGGGGAAGTACTGCATGGGAACGGGTCTCTCGTCATCTGCACGGTCAGGTGTGTCTAAAGTCCAAATTATTCACTGACTACGTTGTGCCATGTATGGGTATCCGGTAAATACGGGATCCTCTATGGACGTGTAGCGTGACATTGGGCTTTAGAGACACCCGTGGTGCAGAGGAACAATGGAGAACTGAGCCCATGCAATCTTCAGGGTAAGGCAGAAGGGTGGTCAGACAGGCGGCATACAAGGGGGTGACTACCCATAAAACCCGTCCTAGACACCGGATTAGGCAGCTGGACACTGAAGGCTCATGGTTCACTATATGCTGGTCTGGACTCGGATATGGAGGATAATTTTGGATCATGAGTCTTCAGGGCGTAGGTCGGTGACCGTCTCGCCTCGCGGGCTTAACCACTCAGTGAGTGACCCGACTCATGGGAAATCAATCGTGGACCGATTGGGATGCCGTGACTCGTGGAAATAGGGGTGACACAGAGGAATGCATGTCCTAAGCTACCCATGCACTCACAACTTGTAAATGTAAAAGCGGTAATGGTGTAGGTCAATGACCGTCTCACCCCGCAACAAGCAACAATAATATGAATGCGGTAAATAAACCATAGAAGAACAAGCAACCCTATTTACTAATTGTTTTGTCTTGAAGGCGGTAATTCCAATTGGTTGTTATTAACCTGAAGGGAAGTTAGCTTCATTCAATCCTAAGTGTCTCTTTCTAATCGTGAGCTAATGATTAACCCAATTGTTGCAATGTTTGTTGAAGATTTAACAAATCCTAGCTGTCCTCATCAGCACACACTCTAAATGTGGAGTAGAATAATCCTAGAGGCTTGGAATGAATCTCTTAAAGGCTTTGAAAGAAGTGGGAAAATCCTGACAATTTTTAATGGAGTTCAGTCTTCCTTGAGTTTGAGAAAAACTTACTCAAGTTTTCCCAAGCAGAGTCGCCATTCTGTGGAGGGTGATTTTTCGGTATGAGGGGGGTCTATCTAAATATGGTCTGACTAAGAAGCATAGATCCTAGAAAATGCCATTATGTGGAGGGTGAAAACCTGTCACCTTGGCATCCCTCAAATACCTACTCTATCGTCCGTCTTTCCCAGAAAGCATAAGGGGAATGCAAGTGAGCACTACACCCGCTCTCAATGGGCCCCACGCGGACTTATGCCTCTATAAGGCGGAATTGACTAGACTCGCCACCTAGTTTGACCTAAAGAACTAGGAAGGAAAGGAAAGAGGGTTTACGAACCGTTATTGACTATGAGATTATGCCACTAGGACTTAATTGACTCTGAGATTATGTCAGAGATTCTGTGTGGGTTCGCACTGGGTTACACCCTTAGAAGTGGCAACGACCACAACTTCGGATTGGTGCCCGAGGAAACCTCGGTCTCCAATTGTCGGGATTGTCTTCTTTCAAAACCTTTTTAGAGAGATTCATTTAAAGCCAAAGGATAGGATTGAGACGAGAGGAAAGGATACGAGTGGATGGGGCGAGTTTTCCTGCCAAGCTAGCACCAAGAAAAGGATTGATGAATTCGAACAAGTATAGAATGAAAGATTGGGAAAAGTATGAGGTTGAGTGAATATACAAGACTTGGAGTCTGATGGTCTGAAATTTGTGGGAGCCGAAGAAGGTTTGTGTGTTTTGAGAGATATGAGAACCACCTTAGGGGGGAAAGGTTTTTTTTTTTGTTTGGAACAGGGTCGCACCCTAGATGGGCTGCCTACGTACTCAACTCCCTGTTGAGATCAGACCTTACGTAGTTCAGAGTCTTTTGGAGATGTTTGAAGTTTTAGGTTTGAGGGGGTAGTCTGTGAGACGTTTGAAATCTTTAGATGTCGAAGTCTGTGAGACGCTTGAATCTGTGAGACGCTCGGGTCTGTGAGATGTTCAGGTCTGTGAGACATTCAAGTCATTGGGATGACAAAGTCTGTGAGACGCTCGGGTCTGTGAGACAATACGGGGTTGTTCGGAGGTGAGATGGCCGAGTGAAAATGGCATTTTGATTGATGTGGGGTTGCACCCTGTGTGGGTTGCCTACGTACTCAACTCCCTGTTGAGATCAGACCTTACGTAGTTCAT
Organism: Limonium bicolor; assembly: GCA_023374045.1. Lineage (NCBI taxonomy): Eukaryota > Viridiplantae > Streptophyta > Magnoliopsida > Caryophyllales > Plumbaginaceae > Limonium > Limonium bicolor. The sequence goes on from CM041782.1 coordinate 253,731,721, forward strand.
AGTTTTTGGAGAGTTTTGATGTTTGAAGGTTTTTAGAAAAGCTTGATGTGTGGGGTGTTGTAGTCTGTGAGACGCTCGGGTCTATGAGACGTTTGAAATCTTGAGATGTCGAAATCTGTGAGACACTCGGATCTGTGGGACGCTCGGGTCTATGAGATGCTCTGGTCTATGAGATATTCGAATCATTGGAATCACAAAGTCTGTGAGACGCTCAGGTCTGCGAGACATTCTGAGTTTAAGGGAAATTGGAATTGAATTGAAATTGAAGTTGAATTGGAATTGAAGTTGAATTGAAAGTGGATTGATTTTGAATTTGAATTTGAATGAAGGATGAATTTGAATTGAAGTCAAGTGAATTTTGATTTGAATCGGGAGTTGATTTGGAATTGAATTTGAATGAATTCAGAATTGAATTTGAATGGAATCAAGTCTAAATTGGGTCGAATTGAATTTGATTTACATGGAAAAGGAATTAGGTTTGAATTAGGTTTGAATTGAACTTGGGTCGGAATTGGAAAAAGGGCCGAGTCAAAGTTTGGGTCATGGTCAATGTTTGGGCTGGGTCAAAGTCGAGGTCAAGGTCAAAATTTGGTTGGTCAAAGTTGAACTGGATGAATCAAAATGGGCCGAGTGGGCTTAATGGGCCAAGTGGGCTTAATGGGCCGAATGGGCTTAATGGGCCAAATGGGCTTAGTGGGCCGAATGGGCTTAGTGGGCCGAATGGGCTTAGCTAGAAGTGGGTCAAGAGAGGAGTGGGCCAGGTTGAGTGATTTAGGCCTGATTTGTTATTTGGGCTTGTTGGAGAGAAATTTTGAATGAGAATGTTGGTCTATATACATATATATATATATACATATTTTAGGTGTGTGTTTTAGGGTTTAGGGATGTCACCACCACGAGATTGGTCAATGACCTATCAGTCCAGGGGGACCCCTCTATCCTAGTGGCTTGGACCTAAGGGCATAACTAGGGCTTAGGTAGTAAAGTTTGGTACAACGGAATGAAACGAAATTTGCAATGAGGCTGGATATACAATATTTACACATATAACACACAAACAATCATATCGAAATCACTGAAGGCACGGCAATTAATCAGATCAAATAATAATAACAACAGACTGAATAAACAAATATGTTCACGGTTATTCAAGTGATGTATACATGGAGATGAAAATTTGAAAGCTATCTACGGCCTTCTATAATATCGATTTACAATTGGTGCAAAAAGCGACTAAAGCATAGGCAAAGCAGAATCGCCATAAAAATCAACGATGATGTTAAGACAATGAAATAGCATAACAAAACAGGACTTTACAATTATATGAGTGGGTTTCAAGTGAAGATTCAACCAAAATCATGCTAACATCAACTTATAAACCAAATTAATGCGCGGGGGGCAAACAGTGATGCTAGAAATGTAAACATGTTGTTGGTCATGATTAAGGAGAGATGTAGGTGATAGGAAACCAACCTACGGGGTGGCCTGCCCCCGGTTTATCATTTAATCAGGTATATATGTATATATATACAAGCTTCTGCCAAATAGAAGGCTGATTGCTCATAACTCCATCTCGGTTTTGTGTAATGAGCAAGAATTCCAAGCCAGCGAAGTGTTGCCAAAAAACCCAAAGTTCGTGAGTTCAGCCGATTGTTTTATGGCGTGTGAAAGGCTCGGGCCATCCCGACCACTGCCTGACTTTCTCCGGATAGGATCATAAAATCCAATCACAAGCTCATTGGTAATCGAGTGTACATGTCATAAAAAAGAATTTGAAAACATGAGTGCTATGATCATAAACAAATCAAACTGAACTCTTGTGAAATTTAATCTTATAGTCTAAAACTATTTTGAACCCTCCAAGATAGACAATAGCTTACGGACTCATTGCAGCAATCACGATGACAAAGAAGTATGAGCATTTGAAAATTAAACCTAAACAAAATCATGCTCGGTTCAAGTGCGTTACATTTCAGCAACTGAAATTATCATGTTGAGCTCGGATGGATTCTACCATTGCAGCAAATGAGCTAAAGCCATACCAGAGTTTGGATACATCAGTCATAAAAAAAAAATAATCTAAATGCTTAAGTCAGGTGATTAATTCCAATCTTTACCGATTTAACACTCAGACAATCAAACATTTACTTCTCCCTTTTCCTATTTTAAGAATAAAAGAAAGAAATCTGGAATACTGCTAGTTTCACGACATTTACCAAACAGAATTCTCTGTTGAACGGGCATTATCCTAATCTTATGACCTAAAGTAAGCAAGTAAGTTAAACGATGCAGATTATGCCTTTTGTTTTCTTTTACCTACAGATCCAAAACGCAGAAACAAAATTGCACGAGGTAAGTTAAGCATGATTGATTACAGAGAATGAAAAGAGCATTCATATGAGGACAAACTAAACGGGTCGTTCATGGTGGAAGCATACCACACTCAGCAAAAGCATGGCACACAAAGCAAATCATCAACACATGCGGTCAATTAAACATAACCAGAGAGTAGTTTGGATTGAGGACAAATACTAGAAGAAGACTAAACAAAGGTCTTCCTGCAGATGATATCTGTTATATTAACACAGGGGGGAGCCCTGCTCCTTTTTTCGCCAGTTTGGTTGCAAAAATTACGGTAAGGAAGTATGTACAGAGGTGCTGAGCGTACATATAGTTTTTGGCTGCAAAATTATTCGATGTAAAGAGAATAAAAAGTGGTTCAGTATGTACGTGTTTGCCGATTTGGTTGCAACTTACTGGAGTGATGAGAATAATAACAAAAAAAAAGTTTAGAATACATGTTCACCAAATTGCAACTTACTGGAGCAACGAGAATGAAAAGCAGTTCAGAATATACCTGCTCGCCAGTTAGGTTGCAACTTACCGCTGGCGGAGTGAAATGAACAGAGGGCAGAGCTTGTTCCTCGTTCGCTAGGTAGATTGCAAAATTACCTCTAGTGGAGAGAAATGAATGGAGGGCAGAGCTTATTCCTTGTTCGTCGGCTAGGTTGCAAAATTACCGGCCTGAAAAGACGAGAGAGAGGAGGAAGAAACAAGCGGTAAAGCATGAATATCCTTATTCTCGTGGGATTTGTGTGTCGGCTGCCTTTGGTAGAAGGATGAACAGCGAGGGCTTCCTTTTTTTTTGAGATTGAAGTCATCGAACTAAAGAGGATGAATCCAAGAGAAACGGTCCACGCTCGGTGAAGGAAAATGCTGGCCAGTTCAAAACAGTGGCTAGAAACTTGTAAACATCGACAGAGTGCAGTAACAGTGCTCGTTGTTCTTGGGAGTAAGAGAATGAAGGAAGGTTGAGGTATGTTCTTGTTTCGTCAGTTTGGTGAGCAAAAATTACCGTGAGTTTGAAGAAGGGAGAGTAGGGCCTGTATGTTCTTATTTGTCCAGTTGGGTGAATAAGATTACCGTGAGGAAGACAATTAACAAAGGCACGGAGCTGGGTTTCAAATTACAATGAAGATAAATGAGGAAACGTGGAGCAGATGCTCCTTGTTCGCCAGTTTTTGTTTTGGCCAAAGGGAAGAGACAGAAAGGGGCGATGGATGTGTGCTCTCTGTTACCAGTTGGCGTGAATAGAACGAGGAAGAGGCAGAGCAGTGTGCTCTCCTTGTACACCAGTGAACAAAACTGAGACGTGGAGATTGCTCCTTGTTCTTCTGCTGGGTAAATGAAGGAGTATAGCCGGTGTGTTCCTTGTTCTCCCGTTACATGTTGAAGAAACTGAAGAAGGCGCAGCACATGGACGTTTCTTGTCACCAGGGGTTGCAAAACTTGCCGGCGTGAAGAGAATGAGCATGGTGGTGGAGCAAACTGTTCCTTGTTCGTCAGGTAGGTTGCGAAATTACCTTGAGCAAAAGAATGAAGAAGCACAGCTTGTATGTTTGTTGTCACCGGTTTGGTAGTGAAAATACCGTGAGTGTAGAGAATGGAACAAGAAGATGAAGGTCTTGTTTTCTGTATGAGTTTTTCTTGGGACTGAGGTTGAGAAAAGAAATGGGAGGCGGCTGATGCCTTCTTTTGGGATCGGTGACTATAGTCCTTCTAGGGTTCTGTGTTTGTTGCTCTATTTATAGTGCAAGAGTTTTTGGGATAATGAGGAAGCTGGTTAAAAAGGAAAAAAAAAATCCCAAAGTGCATCTATCAACACTCGAACTCAGGACCTATGACCAGTGTACTGAAAGCATTAACCAGTTGTGCTAATAACCGAACTCAATGATAACATGTGAGAAATATAAGAAAAACTATGGCTCGGAGAGGATATATTCCCAAAAACGCTAGTGTTTTATACGAAAGAGCAGAGTAAGACTAAAGATGTTCGCATGTAACAACATGGTGTTTCTTTCTTTTTTTTTAAGACATGAAATAATAAAATGAAGACAAGAACATAAAAATAATAATAAAGGCAGTAAAGTAATGAAGTATACATAAAATGATGAAAATAATCCTAAAAATGATAAAGAAAAAGGCAAAGTAAAATGGAATACTAATAAGTAAAATACAAGTAAAAGTATAATGAAATGAATAAAATACAAAAGTAATAAAATAGCATAAACTAACATAAAAACGAGAGACAAATGAATATGAGAATAATACAGAACCGACTACATGAAATAAATCGTAAATAAAATGGTAGAACAGGAAAATAATAACAAAATTGGATGGGTTTCAAAACGGATGTTTTGAGAATTGATTTAGAAAACTTAACATAAAATGACAGTTTCATTTTGGTACGCACATGAAAGAGTGTTGAAAAGAAAGGAGATGACCACCTTATTTTATTTATTTATCTGAATTTTGCTTTATGGGGTGAGAATTTTTGGTGTCTACACACTTAACTTAATTCAACTTACTTAAATTACTTACCTTACTTAACTTACTTACCTTACTTAACTTACTTACCTTACTTAACTCTTAATGATCCCAACCTAACACTTCTTAAGTCTTACAACTTAATCTTACAAACTTAATCTTAAGTGAATCGCTTCTCCTCATCACTTATACTCATTCATCCACATAATTATCATTGTTACCCACCAAACATGTCTTAAACAACCTTATAACATCAATACCTAATTATCCTCATCGTTTCCCATCCTTAAACAAGGTTTTTGGCCAAAACAGTGGCATGTTCGAACTTGTGTCCGAGCTTACCATGTTCGGACGCAAGTCGAGACTCAAAAGTGAAAACAGACGCATGTCCGAACATGTGTCCGGACTTCGAAAGTTCGGACATGGGTCGAGGAAAATCCTAAGTAGAAGCAGGCACGTCCGAACTTGTGTCCGGACTTCCCAAGGTCGGACACAAGTCGAGACTCTGAAGATTTTCATGCAACAGGGCCTGTCCGAACGTCCATGTCCGGACGGATGTTCGGACAAGGCAAAACACTCATTTTCTAAGCCTTCAAACACTTAACCAATATTCACCAAACTTCTTCTAAACCCTCATAATGTCTTCTAACATCATTTAGGCACTTATACTCACCTTATAACTTCCACCAAACTCTCCAGAACAACTTCCAAAGATCTTCTCAAACGTTTACTAAATTCTTACAAACATTCCTAACACTTGTCATATGCTTCCTTACATTTCCAACTTGTACATTTTGTCTAAAACTTCAACTAACCAAAGTGTTTTTTTCTACCCATATAACTCCTCCTTAACATCATTGCTTGTTAAACCTTCCAAGGTTATCTTGCATGTCCATGCACAATTTCTCTTCTTTTCACTTGTTACTCATCACTCTTAAACTCTTAAGCTTGCTTATACATTTCTTTCCATTATCTAATACCTTGACATTGTTCTTCATTTACCTTAACCATGCAACGCCCTCCTTAGACATTCCATCTCTTATGCAACTTACTCACCATTCTCATGATCATACCCTCTTATACGTTTCTAGTCATTTTCCTTGACAACTTACAATATCCTCCTACCATTTTCACTTCCATCACCAAGTCCACACATTACCATTCAAAAACCTTACTAGTCCACCACTAACATCACCACCTCTTACACAAACTTCTCGAACTCTCATTTTTTCTCTTAGTTCATACCTAAATCACCTTAAAGCATTATACACCTTTCCTCCAGATTTGCACAAGTCTTATCATTCCTCATACCGTGTCTTTGGTGTGTTCAATGCACCCATCTAAACTCTAATTTCCTCATAGACCATTCTAGGTCATTTTAAACCTCAAGAACTCCTTAGTTAACTCATTTCCACTCAAATTCCTTTGTATGACTCCTAGTAAATCCTAGGTCATATTAGTTCTCCACCATCACCTAAACACTTATTTTCTACTCAAATTTCGCCATAGCTCCTCTAGTATATTATCATGCCCAAACACATTATTTTTTCCTCATTCAACCATCTCACACACATCAAGTTCTTCTCATCATATCTCATCACCCAAACCAATTCATTCACAACAAACTCAATATATTGCAATAATCTTAAATTGCATAGCACTAAGGCTCTTAAATGACATGGCTCTTAGGCCCTTAAATGACTTAAACTTAAACACTGAATTTCCCACATATAAAAGCTTTCAACCTGCAAATACACCCATCAATCTCATAGTAGTTATAATGTTCTTAAAACTCATCTTAAACTTATATTACTAACTCATTTCTTTGGCTCCTTAGTCACAAGTTCTCAAGCTTATTTAAGTTTTTTTTTTAGGTTACATAACCCATTACCTAATGTAAGCCCTAAGCTACATTGGTACCCATCTAAAACTCATTCCTTAAACCTTAAACCACCATTAGGTAAGCAATTTACCTTGTTTTCTCAAGCTTATCTTAACTTCCTCCTTAGACCTTCTTCTTGCATGAATCTCGGCCACCACTTAAATTCCCCTTGCCAATGTTCTAATCAATATTCAATGACTCATATGAGTACTAAACAATACACTAACCTCAAGGAATGAAAACCTAGGTTAGAAATGTGTTCTAAGGCATAAAAGTGGATGATTACATTTGAAGTCTCAAGGTAGACTTTGGCATTGAATGAAATAGGACCTCCACTAGTCCTTGGTGAATAAATCAAGCTAGAACAAGGCATAAAAACATAGCCCCATGAGAAGGAATTTTCGGCCATGTACAAGAAATGATGGAAACATGGTTTTTCTTACATTTTCTTTACCTTAAGAGAATGGAGAAGCTAATGAGCTCTTCAAACTTGGTTTTCCTCCATCAATGGAGTTTCCTCTTGGCACCAAAATGGAGCTTTGAAGGATTTGAAAAGATAGAAGGATAGGTCTTGACCTAACTAAGAGAAATATGTGTTAGTTTTTGATTTGGAGCAAAGATGAACACTTAGTGAGTGATTGAAGGTGGAGCACCCATGGATGGAGCTCTCTCGGTTTGGAGCAAAAGAAGAGAAGAAGAAATCGTGTGAAGAAGAGAAATGAAGAGAGAGAGAAGAAGAAAAGGTGGCTTATAAGAGATATTTGCTTTAATAAAGCAAATAGTACTCTTTTACTTATCTCTTCTTTTCTTCCTTATTTGACTACTTATGGTGACTCACCTCCTTTAGAAAACCGGCCCCCTACCTTAAATAAGGCTAGTCATGGTCTTTGTTGACCAACTAATTAGCTTATATTGATTAAAACTTAAACTAGTCACTATTTGGCACTATTCACTAATCAGTGCACATATTTCTGAACTTTTTGATTTCCCATTGATTTAGACCTCCTAATGTGATACTAATTAGTACACATGTTGATTAAAGAGTAATGATGGACATTTAGCCACTCAAAACTCAATTCTAAGACAATTTCTCAAAAATGTGCTTTAGACTTCTTAAAGCACATTTTTGTTTTAACTTGTTTTCAAGCTTGGTTTTCTTTGCTAATTGATTTAAAATGACCATTAGGATATTACTAAGGTCTTATCATGATATTTGGGTACTCACCCAAGTCTCTCCAAGCTTAGAGCACGTTTTTGGCCTGATTGCCTTTAAGGCACTTCCTTGTGTTTTCCTTGGTTTAAATTGTCTACCAATCTTTCTAAGGCATATTCTAGCCTTACTACATCATAATTTGATGTTTGCTTAGCATACTTAGGTTTGGGGTATTTCAATCTACCCCCCTTAAAAGAACTTTGTCCCCAAAGTTCCCATGCATCTTTTCTTATTAGAATACATGTCTTACCTCATTCCTTAGATCATATAGATCATACTTATGTATACTTAATCTCATTGGATCATTGGATCCGCCATATTCTTATACTTAAATATCACACAACATGCTTAAGCATGTGTAGCACTCAAAATTCCTTTTGTTCCTTTTTGATGATTAAAACATTCACATAACTTACAACGTATTCTCCCATGTCACCGGTCCGTAGACAATGGCTCATTCGTCCTCGTCACCATGGGCCAGAATACAAAACACGCTGCTCTCCCCATGTCACCGGTCCGAAGACAAAGGCTCGTGCGTCCTCGACTTCATGGGCGAGACTCAGTAAAAAGGTAATCCTTCTTACGAGGTCATGTGAGGAATAATTCCTCTAATTAAAAATACAATCAACTCCAATTTCATTTTATCTTAAGGCCTCTATCCTTAGTGTGATTTAATTGTGACCACTGGTAGGGAGTTTCAGGAATCATCCTACCCTGATGTGATCAGCATCAGTGTAGAACCATCCTTCCACTCCAATTTGTGTTCGGTTTCCCTTGATCCCTAGAAAATCAAGTTCCACCTCCCACGTCATTTTTAAACATCCAAATAATTCACTCATGTCCAATTTTCTATCTTTTTAGTTCTTCTAATCATAATCAATTCATCTCCAAAGTGTGAACTCATTCCATCTAACATTCCCAATTCATCTCTTAGTAATTACCTCAGACTTAAATTCCTACTAAGTTCTATTACAGTCTCATACCATTTCTCACCATCTTATGTCTCATAGCATTACCATTTCCTTCTTCATACTCATATCAAATGATATCTCATAGTGTCATCTTATTCTTATCTCACACCTAGTCTCATATCGACTCATACCTCATATATTCCTTATTTCTTAAGTCTCCTTAATCCTTTTCCTTAATTCTCTTAACTTGTACTCACACCGGAGTTAACAAGACAGGTACTTAATATGTATGGCATTCACATCTTCTGTGTGCAATTACCATGATTTATCTCAAAATGTTTATGTAAAACATATTCTCAAATTATTTTGTGCTATGCACACCGTAGTTTATGTACTCAGTACACAAACATACGCTAAGCGGTTTTCGCTCTACCCCCCTTAAAATGGATTACGCCCACGTAATCAACATTATATCATCCTTGAACATAAGTTCAAGATGTCTAATTCTTACCAAGCATTCTAGCTTCCATGTCATCTATCTTGCTTATAATTCGATCAAATGACTTAGTCTCTGTATCGAGTATTCTTAACGGTACTTATACCATATTCTTAACTTAGTTTGGTCTAATCTCAAAGGTAGTGAGCTGCTAGCTTCCGCTGCACCACTCTGATATTCTTAGGCTTAACTGCTTCACTTATCTTTTTTTACGGCATTGTATATCCTGCCTCCTTACAGTTTAGGTATATTGGTCTCTCAATGGACACGTGTATCTTTATATATACACGGCCTTAATGAGTTGTAACTCGTCTATCCATTCCTTGGAGATCTTATGTTCATACTCTTAGTGTTTTCTCGAATGTCTAAGTTGTTCTCTCCAACTGACCTTTGGTCTGAGGATGATCCTCAATATGAAATACTGTTTAGTGCATATCGCGCTTTACAGTCTTAATCTCTTACATCTTAAGACATGTCCAATGTCTGTACTTAACAATTCGTGCTCTTCGCACTCCATAGTCCTTAATTATTCATTCTCTGATTTCTCGTGTTGTTGGTTCAACTGAATTCTTCCCTTCGACTGTCTGTGGTAGTAGCTGCTCTTGTGTAATCTTGCGTCGTTGTCCGTGGTACGGAGTCGACTACCTCTCGTGTTCCTTACACCACTCGTCTACATGCATGGGGTACCTTACTGGTACATTACTACTTACCCAACTAACTCATAAATGAGCGTGTCAGGCCTGCAAGCCCCTGTGGGGTGCAGTCGTCCCACGTCTCGTTTTAGTAAACTCATGGTGTCCGTCACACGTTTAGCTATTGCTAATTATGAAGTATTCTGTTGTCGATCTCCTCTTTCATCGTTCCATAATAACATTTATTGTTCTTCTTGAAGTTAATCAAGGGAAGTCTATTTACTGTGTTCTTGGGTATGGTATGCTCCAGCTCCTTTCTGTATTCCGTACTGATTCTTTTCTTAGTAGCTTAGGTCTCTTTCCATAGAGCCTCTTATCTTCTTTCTCATATTCATTCTACTAGGAAAGCACTTCCAGTTCCTTAAGGAATGGGTTGTGTGCTTCCTGTGTAATCTTACCAAACCATGTCCAGACTACTGGCATCAATGCTCAGTTCGTCTTCCATCTTATTTTCTTACTATATGGTCTTAACTCATAAATCTAATTGCCTCAGTGTCAATATTTGACGGCTCATTCTTAATGGTCGCCTTACCGCGCACCATGACTTAATCCACCTTTCTAACTATTGTACTCACGACCACTACTACCGTGGTAGTTGGCCCTTACCATGTTGCCCATTGATGGTGCAACCTCTTATTCACTTATTCTAATGTCTTACCTTATACTCAATCCCTTCTTGGTGTAAACACACTGGGAGTTTTCTCATTCCGGTATTGGCGGTTGTCGTACCGTGTTGTAAAATAGTTGACTCTTGATATGCAGATGTTATGCTCCAATCTCAGATTCGTAAGTAGGTTAATTTCTTTCGCTTTCTTTCATCCTTAGTGATGTTATCTACCATGTAGTTCAACTGATTACTGAAGAAGTCATCCACTGAATCACAAGCTCTTCTGAGCATTGGTCATTTGACGTGTCATAATGTGCAATCTCAATGTTTATCTCTGGGTGTTGGACATGAGGTCTGTCTTTGCAGCCTTCCTTATTATTCAAGTGTAACTGATATGTTCTAAGGTAATCTCAAGTTTACAGTTTCCATTCTCTAATAAAAGCGTATTGCATCTCTAAAAGTGAAAGCCCTTTTGAGGGGTTCATTCCCACTCATGGCCTCACAACAAGGAGGGTATCCCCACCCTAAAAGGCATGGTTCGTCCTCCGCTCCTGTCCTTAGCATTATCTAAATTTTCTCATTGGTACCCTTTCTTGGTAATGTTCCTCCCCAATCTAAGTTATAGGTTTGGTAACCGTTCATATCTACAAATTGTAGTCCCTTCGTGGCTTAAACAAGCTCTCTTATAACTTACTGCACCTCGGCTCTGATGTGGTTAACATCCTTGGCTCGTAGGCTCTTAATACTTAATGTCTCAGTTCATTTTATGCTCTTATCATCTGCAGGTCATTCTCTTAAGATTCTGGTTTCTTGAGCACTATCCCCATTAGGTTTATACACTAAATGTAGTATCGGGTTTCATGGTAAGTTGCTGCATCCTGCTTCCTCTATGGAAGTTGTTCAGGTGATCTGAGGTTATAATGTCTTTGACAATACTGTCATTTATTAGACCTATGTCTTTTAGCATATAAGGATAAGTTCGATTAGGCGTTTGCCTTAAGTTGTCCAAGTTGGATATCATCCAGTCATCTATACTTCCATCTCAACGCTTTGTTCAACTTCCGTTGACTATGCACCCGTTGATGATCAATCATACTTGGGTGTTAATGAGTTAAACAAACAGTATCAGCTGTCATCATCAGTTATTTGGCTCGACTATACCCGCTCTATGTGGGTAGTCCGCTGAGCTTCCCTCTGTCGGGATTATCATTTTTAATCCTTAGTAGGTTATAGCTTATGTTCATTCTTTTACCCTTATTTTCGGGTTTTCCAACATCTTCATTGAAGAATGTTGTTATTGGTACTCTTAGTGGTCACTCTGGGAGTCTTATCCCGTTTTCGTTGTAAGTCGTTGCTTCAACAGTCTCAATAGTATCTTATAATACATCCCTTGTATATTATTGCTTATATTGTGTTTTTGCTCGCATTACCGCGCGATCCTTTGAGGTTTTCCCCTTGGAGTTCGGGATTGTGTTCTTACCGTACTGTCGGTTGTCGTTGTAGTGGTTATACCGTTGCAAATATTTATATGGTTTAGTACTTTGTCTGAGTTCCGCTCCCGGCTGACTGGTGTGTCATCATCTCATCATGGTCAGGCCGTCGGGCCTTTCCAAGGTCTTATTTTTTTTTTCTGTTCTTATAGATTTACAATCCGGTACTAATATGTGCTACACTGTAGCGCTCTCCTATTTTGCCATGATGGCCTTCCGTGTAGCTTAACCGTGGTAGCACTTGCTATGGCAAGTGCGCCATGCAGGATGGGCTATTGGTGCAAGGTACATTGGAAGTGATGCTTCCTTCTAATTCCCATGTAATTGGTAGTCCTCGGGACTCCTTCGATGATCTCTTATTTTGGATAACTGGCCATCCGGCAGTTTCCTTGTTGTTTGACAGTGCTGTCATTTATCAGGGCGTTCCTCTTTCTGAGGGAACCCCTGAATATTTCTTTATGTCTTAATCCTCGCTCCTGTCTCCATTCATTTTGTTGTGGTTACTAAGTAATGATTCTCCTTTAGGCACTACATCGTAGTCCTATTTTGGTATACAATTTGTATGAGTTTCTACCGTCGTCCGCATTATGTCGGCCAGGCCTTGTAACCTTCCTCATTGTATGGGGTTTGGAGTTCCCGTTTCTAACTGGACTTTCCAGTAATCCCAATCCTCATGCTTTGTATTATCCCACTGTTATTCTTACTCGGACCGCTGTCCGGTACTCATGTCTCTTATCATTTCCTTATCTATTGCACGCGTAGTGCTTTCCTTACCATTGATATCGCGGGTTATTTCGACTGCGTAGCATGTCGACCCATGTTGCCGGTAATTACCGTTCTTTTACTGGTAAGGTTCCATTGGTAGCGCCTGTTTCGCCGATGCGCTCCATTACAAATCTCCCAGTTCTCCTTAAATGTTATGCCACAAGATGTTTCTCGTATTGCTTACTGTTAGCTAACTGCCAGATCGGGTTTCCCGAGTAAGAGAAGGCTTTCTTCTCTCTGGCGTTTGTTCCACTTATTCAGGGTTAGGGATGTGGAGGGCGGGCCTAGGTACTATGGATGTCCGGTAAACACCGGGAAGTCCTGACTAACGCACCTCTCACTCTATCTCTTAACCCTTAACCCATAACTCAATCTCAACCTCAATATTCTCCTAAGTTCGGTATTTCTTGTCTTCAGAGCGTAACTACGCTCTGATACCACTTTTTGTAACACCCCAACTCAATCCAATTGTGGTCTCGCAACTTAACAGCATATATATATACATGTCACAGCGGAATTCTTTACAATCCAGGACCTTGCCACGGTCTGACTACAGAATATACCGAACATTAGTACAACAATCTTAACCATTTACATATCCTTCTTACACCCCCCTCACATCCTATACATCTTACTAACTCAAATTGCCATACGAGTGTACATGCACAACTCGTAGGCCACACTTAACCCGTAACACTTGTACCCCTTCTTACTCTCGCGACAGCCGCTTCCTGATGTACCTGTGTAGTAAAAAACAGCCCCCAAAGGGGGTCAGCACGAATGCTGGTACGATCCCCTCATGGCCCCCAAGCTAACGTGGCTACGACGACTAATTGTCGATAGCATGGAGGTTGATTATATGCACAACATAATAGTAAATGCTGTAAACAACGATCCAAATATGAACAATCAAAGTTCACACACAATGAACGACTTAAATGCGTTCCCTTAATTAGAGAGTTAGTTATTTAACTCCTTAAGTAATGTTCCCTCTTAATCTTAGTCCATCCTTATCTCACCTCAATCTTAGTCTTATCTTAATCTTAGAAACAACCACCCTTTAATAAGGAGTGGATGTCGCTTATCTTAATCTCAATAATACAAACCATCCTTTAAAAGGTATGGTTGCAACTTATCTTAACCTTACCTTTGCCTTAATCTTAACTTAATCTCAATATACAAACCGTTCCTGGAAGGGAATGGTTGTAGCTTAATTCGAACCTGGGATTTAGGTGATCCCACCGCACCATCTTAATGCCACCTACTCTGAACGGGAGTCCAGCGCAGCTGAGCCGGCAACCGGCCCTAGGCTACAAGTCCGAAGACAAGTCCTTAATTGGAGGTCGAATCTGCTATAGATAACGACCCCCTTTCCTTAGCATGCATGACCGGAGATCGGTCCCGGGTTTCCTCACTCAAGTTCCAGTTAGTAGTAATCTCAAGACCCTGTTTGTTGGTTAACCTCTTTCGGTTCATATCGTCCCTTATTAGGGGCGTTCCTCAGTCTCACTCAATTCCTTACTAAACATTGGTTAGTAAGTTCTCACGGTATGTTGTGTTAGTTTTCAAACATCACACAACAATACAATAGATATAATATATTCCGGTTGCATGCTTTATCTTGTTTAGTGAGCACACAAAACAAATAGCACACAAGCCGAGGGACACCTCGTTAGCAAGCAGGTCACAAGAGAACTGTACCGTTCACCGTTGGTTGTTCGGTTGCTTACTCTCTTCCGGAGTCCAAATTCCCAAGTCCTAAAACATTCATTCAGTTTTAGGTTGTTAATCACTTAACTTAATTCAACTTACTTAAATTACTTACTTACTTAACTTACTTACCTTACTTAACTTACTTACCTTACTTAACTCTTAATGATCCCAACCTAACACTTCTTAAGTCTTACAACTAATCTTACAACTTAATCTTAAGTGAATCGCTTCTCCTCATCACTTATACTCATTCATCCACTTAATTATCATTGTTACCCACCAAACATGTCTTAAACAACCTTATAACATCAATACCTAATTATCCTCATCGTTTCCCATCCTTAAACAAGGTTTTTGGCCAAAACAGTGGCATGTCCGAACTTGTGTCCGAGCTTACCATGTTCGGACGCAAGTCGAGACTCAAAAGTGAAAACAGACGCATGTCCGAACATGTGTCCGGACTTCGGAAGTTCGGACATGGGTCGAGGAAAATCCTAAGTAGAAGCAGGCACGTCCGAACTTGTGTCCGGACTTCCCAAGGTCGGACACAAGTCGAGACTCTGAAGATTTTCACGCAACAGGGCCTGTCCGAACGTCCATGTCCGGACGGATGTTCGGACAAGGCAAAACACTCATTTTCTAAGCCTTCAAACACTTAACCAATATTCACCAAACTTCTTCTAAACCCTCATAATGTCTTCTAACATCATTTAGGCACTTATACTCACCTTATAACTTCCACCAAACTCTCCAGAACAACTTCCAAAGATCTTCTCAAACATTTACTAAATTCTTACAAACATTCCTAACACTTGTCATATGCTTCCTTACATTTCCAACTTGTACATTTTGTCTAAAACTTCAACTAACCAAAGTGTTTCTTTTCTACCCATATAACTCCTCCTTAATATCATTGCTTGTTAAACCTTCCAAGGTTATCTTGCATGTCCATGCACAATTTCTCTTATTTTCACTTGTTACTCATCACTCTTAAACTCTTAAGCTTGCTTATACATTTCTTTCCATTATCTTAATACCTTGACATTGTTCTTCATTTACCTTAACCATGCAACGCCCTCCTTAGACATTTCCACTTCTCTTATGCAACTTACTCACCATTCTCATGATCATACCCTCTTATACGTTTCTAGTCATTTTCCTTGACGACTTACAATATCCTCCTACCATTTTCACTTCCATCACCCAAGTCCACACATTACCATTCAACTAAACCTTACTAGTCCACCACTACATCACCACCTCTTACACAAACTTCTCGAACTCTCATTGTTCTTCTCTTAGTTCATACCTAAATCACCTTAAAGCATTATACACCTTTCCTCCAGATTTGCACAAGTCTTATCATTCCTCATACCGTGTCTTTGGTGTGTTCAATGCACCCATCTAAACTCTAATTTCCTCATAGACCATTCTAGGTCATTCTAAACCTCAAGAACTCCTTAGTTAACTCATTTCCACTCAAATTCCTTTGTATGACTCCTAGTAAATCCTAGGTCATATTAGTTCTCCACCATCACCTAAACACTTATTTTCTACTCAAATTTCGCCATAGCTCCTCTAGTATATTATCATGCCCAAACATATTATTTTTTCCTCATTCAACCATCTCACACACATCAAGTTCTTCTCATCATATCTCATCACCCAAACCAATTCATTCACAACAAACTCAATATATTGCAATAATCTTAAATTGCATAGCACTAAGGCTCTTAAATGACATGGCTCTTAGGCCCTTAAATGACTTAAACTTAAACACTGAATTTCCCACATATAAAAGCTTTCAACCTGCAAATACACCCATCAATCTCATAGTAGTTATAATGTTCTTAAAACTCATCTTAAACTTATATTACTAACTCATTTCCTTTGGCTCCTTAGTCACAAGTTCTCAAGCTTATTTAAGTTCTTTTTCTTAGGTTACATAACCCATTACCTAATGTAAGCCCTAAGCTACATTGGTACCCATCTAAAACTCATTCCTTAAACCTTAAACCACCATTAGGTAAGCAATTTACCTTGTTTTCTCAAGCTTATCTTAACTTCCTCCTTAGACCTTCTTCTTGCATGAATCTCGGCCACCACTTAAATTCCCCTTGCCAATGTTCTAATCAATATTCAATGACTCATATGAGTACTAAACAATACACTAACCTCAAGGAATGAAAACCTAGGTTAGAAATGTGTTCTAAGGCATAAAAGTGGATGATTACCTTTGAAGTCTCAAGGTAGACTTTGGCATTGAATGAAATAGGACCTCCACTAGTCCTTGGTGAATAAATCAAGCTAGAACAAGGCATAAAAACATAGCCCCATGAGAAGGAATTTTCGGCCATGTACAAGAAATGATGGAAACATGGTTTTTCTTACATTTTCTTTACCTTAAGAGAATGGAGAAGCTAATGAGCTCTTCAAACTTGGTTTCCCTCCATCAATGGAGTTTCCTCTTGGCACCAACATGGAGCTTTGAAGGATTTGAAAAGATAGAAGGATAGGTCTTGACCTAACTAAGAGAAATATGTGTTTAGTTTTTGATTTGGAGCAAAGATGAACACTTAGTGAGTGATTGAAGGTGGAGCACCCATGGATGGAGCTCTCTCGGTTTGGAGCAAAAGAAGAGAAGAAGAAATCGTGTGAAGAAGAGAAGAGAGAGAGAAGAAGAAAAGGTGGCTTATAAGAGATATTTGCTTTAATAAAGCAAATAGTACTCTGTTACTTATCTCTTCTTTTCTTCCTTATTTGACTACTTATGGTGACTCACCCTCCTTTAGAAAACCGGCCCCCTACCTTAAATAAGGCTAGTCATGGTCTTTGTTGACCAACTAATTAGCTTATATTGATTAAAACTTAAACTAGTCACTATTTGGCACTATTCACTAATCAGTGCACATATTTCTGAAATTTTTGATTTCCCATTGATTTAGACCTCCTAATGATACTAATTAGTACACATGTTGATTAAAGAGTAATGATGGACATTTAGCCACTCAAAACTCAATTCTAAGACAATTTCTCAAAAATGTGCTTTAAGACTTCTTAAAGCACATTTTGTGTTTTAACTTGTTTTCAAGCTTGGTTTTCTTTGCTAATTGATTTAAAATGACCATTAGGATATTACTAAGGTCTTATCATGATATTTGGGTACTCACCCAAGTCTCTCCAAGCTTAGAGCACGTTTTTGCCCTGATTGCCTTTAAGGCACTTCCTTGTGTTTTCCTTGGTTTAAATTGTCTACCAATCTTTCTAAGGCATATTCTAGCCTTACTACATCATAATTTGATGTTTTCTTAGCATACTTAGGTTTGGGGTATTTCAAACGGTGGAAGATCCTAAACTATTCAGTTTCAGTTTCTATAATCTAACTTTTCCATGCTTTTAACTTTACTCTTTTTCACTGATTGCAAAAACCTACATCAAATAGCAAAACTATTCTTTTGATTGTCATTTTACTCGTTTTCTATTGGCAGTTGTTTGATCCAAAGTTTCGATACTACGGCTCTTAAAAGTAGTCACATTTTCTATTTGCTTGAGGACAAGCAAAAGCTAAGTGTGAGGAAGCTTGATAAGTGTAAAATATATATACTTTTAACGGTTTATGTGATTTAATATTCATAATGAATTGGCCTATATTTCACACTTATCTTATGTTTGTTAAATATTTATATTTAGATGAGAGCTTATATATTTTATTTGTCAAATGTAGGAAAAAGTCTCAAATTTACATCTTTTATATTTTAAGGACTACAACACACAAAGAGAACATGTATATACATAACATGTATATATTAATATGGAGGTGCACAGACTTGTTGCAAATAGGAATAAAAGGCGTGCTGTATTTGTTTGACGTAACATGGGCTGAAGGTGTTCCATTTTGAAAAAAACAAAGAGGCAATACAAACAACCCAATTTCTTGGCTACAACTACATGTAGGTATAGATAGCTACATACATGTACATTTGGTCATTGAAAACTGTACATTTGAGCATTCAAAACTGTACTGATGTATATGTACATGTATACAGTGAATTGTGATATTTCTGAATTTGTACAAAATGTACATACTAACTTTCTAAACTGTACAACAAACTTATAAAACATGTACATTTACTCTATACAAACTGTACCATGAAAAATGTAGCCAAAGATGGCTACATATGGTTGTAGCTAAGACTCATTGTACAAACAAAGGGTTGCGCTGGAAAAATCAATGCACGCCACCTTACACATAGTTGGGCTGCATGATTCGGAAAGCTGACTGCATATAAGTAGAAGAGATTGGACAATAATATAAAAAGAAAAAATGGGCTACATGAAGAGAAGAGGTGCTGCATTGGATTGATTAAAAAAAATAAAAAGAAAGAAAAGAGAATGTGGTGAGATTTGTTGGCCGGCTCCAAGTCACAAATGGTGGTAGTTGATAAAAAACAATATAAGAGAATATATTTTGTTTGGAGGAAGATAAACAATTCACACCGACTTAAAGCAACGAGGGGACGCTACTATTTTATGGAGTTGCAGCGCCGTACTCCAGATTGAAGAAAAAAAAGAGCGAACAATGCAACCCTAAGCATACATTTATCAGCGTCGTACTCCTGTTCCCGATCAACCATCACCACCACATCAATTCCCATCATCCATCACCATACGCACCTCCACACTTCTGCACATCACCGACCATTCCACTACATCACTACTCCTGATCTCGTTCATCTGTCACCACATACTACCATCCATCATCATCTACTGCTGCGGTCGTACCACCGAGCCATCCACCAGAGGTGCAGAGCAGCACAGCCTTGCAGCAGCTCCATCTCAAGCAAGGGGCAAAATCGATCAACAAACCGAAGGCATTAGTAACCGCAGTGAAATTTTTGAACTTGTTCTTTGTTACTTGTTTTTCGTAACAAGTTATTTAATGTTAGTTTTAATTGTTGTTTATGCTTTTAGGATCATGAGTGAGTAGTTTAGTTTAACTTCCCGGGTTGGGAAGTGAGTCTTTTTTGGAGAATTCGTATTATGTAGATTTTTCACCATAATTATAATAATACAATAGTTTGATTCCTGTTTTTAATGCGCTTGGATTTTCTGGCCAATTTTCTTAGTGATTATTCTAGTTCTTTAACCAAAATGCGGTGCTGAGATTAAGTCTTAGACATAGGAAGTCAAACCGGGTTAAAGACTAGAAGCATGGGTTGCCTATAGGTTAATCTGTCTCCAATAGGAATTGTGTTTAATGCGATTAGCTTGAACTGACTTGGGCATGGTTTGTGGCTTGTTATTTCAATTAGTTAGGGCTCATTGTACAAGGATTGGTCTTTGAACTAATTAGAATTCCTAAGTTTATTGCATAGAATAGTGAAAATAACCCGTGGAGTGCTTTTAATTCATTTGATTTTAGACTGATATTTGTTTTATTCTTATTTCATTTATTTTGGATTCTGATTATTATTCTAGCCTTTGAACTAGATTAATCCATCCTTAAGAATTGATACTTCCTGTTATTTATTTTAGTTTTGTTTTCTCGATTAGATTAATAATTTGTTAGTTAATTGAACGAGGTCCGTGAGATCGACAACCCTCTCATTCACTATACCCGCAAAACGATATGTACACTGCCTAGGTAGAGATAATAACATATTTCTGCTACACACGCCCAAACCTGTAGGATGACCAGCGCCTCAGCAATACCACTTAGACGTCAGACACAGCAGCCGGTACAACCATGCCAGACAGGCGGAACCTCAACTGTACTAACCAGCCTCATCGAAGTTCTGCAGGAGCTGGAAGAACATCAGGTGGATCTGGTTCCTGACCGATCAACAAAAATGGTGCCACCCAATAGCTTCAGTATATAAGCTCTAATGTGCCTCATGACTATCACCTCATCTGCATTCTCAGGTAACTGACTGAAAGTAGAACCCAACCAACGGAGCTTAATCCTACTATGATGTCCAGGGTTTGGTGGTCTAGCTCCGTGGAGATCATCGCACAACACTCCCCAATCTCTATATGTGCTACGCGTGATTGATAGTCTGCCTATAGGTAACCCAGTAAGCACAACAATGTCCTACAACGTGATGGTGGTCTCTCCTGACGGCATGTGGAACTTATGTGTCTTTCTGTGCCATCTCTCCACCAGTACGGTCATCATTTGGCAATCCAAGGAGATGAACTCTAGACTGTTATCCTGTAGAACCGTGAAGCCTCTAAATATGGGCGTATCCTATTATCATAACGCACATGCCCACCACGTCGTAAACTAGCCTCAAAGCGGCGACAATGTAGTACCTGGTACTCATTCCCATCCCACACGGACCTAGACCTATGACTACGCTGATGTCTAAGTATAGAATCAGGGGGTGGACCGGGATCCATGTGTAACTGAATATAAAATAAAAAACATTCAACTACATTAAGAGCTTGTATTTTAAAAAATATGTAACTTTTAGAACATAAGAAACATTGCATTAATATTCAATGAATAATACAAACCAGAGTTGATGTCTAACAATACAAATTCAAGTATAAAAGTAATCAAAAAGTACTACACAACGAGCACTAGGAACCAATCATATTAGGACATCTCCTCTTATTATGACCCTCCTGCTCAAATCTAGTACACCTAGTCCTCTTCTTCGTCTCCTTTAGATCCATCTCATTACGAATACAGGTTGACCTTGGTCTTCCCTTTCCTCGCACACGAGATGGATCGGGAAGAATGATGAGAAAGTCTGATGGAGGCCACGAGTGCTGATCACCAAATGGGACGAAGCCTCATTCGTACACATTGAGCTGCTTCTATCAAGTGTACCATGACCCCATAAGAATGGTATTGTCCATGTGTATGAAAGTAGCTGCTGCGCATGCATGTGAGCATGGAATCATGAAATTCTGCATTTCTGGCAAGTACAATAACAATCTCTCATCTTAACGGTGTTTCGATTGCCACCCTTGAACCTATAAGCTGATGATCTGTGGCTGTGGTGATTTCGAACAACTTTCTAGGCCCGTCGAACCACTGCATCACTTCCGACTTTTAATTGTAAAACTACGAAAAATGTTCACCAAAATATCACATTTGAAAAAAAATTGTGGTTTTTTTAAAACAAAAATTACATGGAAGTGTCAAAATGGGTCAAAAAAATCGCATCAGGCCGGTAAGTTTTACCTAATCTACCAGAAACCGTATCGACCCAGCACGGTTTCTAGATTTTTTTTCCGGAAATCACACCGGTCAGATGCCCACGATTTCCGGGTTTTCTTTGGATAAGTCTACCCATCAATTGGCAAAGAAACCGCATCGCCCTAGTTAGGGCTTCTCATAGTAGGTTATTCGCCTTATTCGGTTAACCTCTTTCGGTTAATCGGATCTTCAGTTTTATGAAATTCAATTCCATTACCATTCCATTTAGACCGGTTTACCGGATTCGGTTAACCGTTTAATTCGGTTTTCTAAAATTCACTTCCATTACCATTTCGTTTAGACCAGTTAACCTTTAGTTCGGTTCGGTTTTATACGTTAACCTTGAAGTTGTATAATGTTTTTACTAATACGACCCATACCCTTAATATTATAATACAACATTGATCATTCACCTAAATCATGAGTGACAATTCAAACAAATGTGACAAAAAATATAATAATATATATTCCCTCAATAACTAACATTAATATTTTCATTTTTTCATGTTTATATAATCGGTTAACCGTTTTGGAAAATTCAACACCATTACCAAAACTGAAGCCTGTCAATTTACATGGTTCGATTAACCATACCTCAAGAACTGGTACGGTTAACTTTAGAACAAGTACGCTTCACTTCGGTTTCAGTTGGATACCGCAGTTTTTGAATTTTTTGGGAATCCCTAGCCCCAGTGCGGTTTCACCGCCTGAAGCCCAATTCATCACTTATCAATCTCATAAATATTCTCTCATTTTCTTAATATCTCCTTTAAATTCCTGAGGTTAAATTTTCAGCATTATTTTTTAAACTTTTCTACGTTAACAACATCTAATCACTAGATTATAACCATACATCAATTCAATCTTGTTTTAGGCATAGTGATTGTTACTAATTATGTAACATCCCTCGTCTCAAATTCATGTACGGTCCCTGTAATTCACACTATATAAAATTAATATCAGTTAGCAGCAAAAATTAACCCTACAAGATGTCACCATCGTTGCACACCTGATGTACAACAAGGCTACCATAAACTAAAAAAACGTTGTGCATGATTAGATATATTTACATCTATATTTACAATTTTTAATCCTATATTACATATGTAACCAAAATACATCTGTATCCCTCAATACGTATATAATCAAAATGAAGACACCTCTAAAAAATTACCAACAAACCTAGTCAACCCCGCTCTCGGCTTGCACGTCTTTATCTACACACTGTAAAACCATTGATTGGAGGGGGTCAGCCCAACCACTAAGTATGCTATTATGCAACCCTAGTACTCCTTTGGTTTACACTTAGATTACTTGGTCGAAGTTAACATGCAATCAAAATTATTTCATTCAAGATTTCAACCTAAGGCATGCATGTGTATATGGATAAATATAGCCAAGTAAAAATCATCATATCATAAACTGAGATTGCATACATCATTCACAAGTAAGCTCAGATAAAACAATCATATAAAGTTTACACATATCAGTCACAGGTAAGCTCAAATAATAATAAGCATATAAAGGTAAACAATTAACCAATCTTGAGCTTATGCTAGTGTTCAAGCCCTCAGGGAACCTGTGTCACCAATCATGGAGTTTATGAGTTCATTTTGTTACCTCATTATATATATTGAATACATAAGCATATTGTAGTGGTAGCTTATATCTCATTATTCATTATCCAATAACCCTAATGTGTCATCATGGTTGAAGATGCACATCTTCCTGTTATAAGGTGGGGTACCTACAGGCAGTAGCCCGCACCAAACGAGGTGACCCGGCCAAAGTCCCATTAGGACCATTTGGACTTCCAACCCGTAGATGAACATGTTATAACATTCACTCGTGTACACAACGTGCGACCAAGTTCACACCTGGACTTCTCACATAAAATAATAAAACCCACCATTTAATAATGGTCATCATCTTGGTTACTTAAGGAATGTACTTAGGTATTTTATCTCATGAATACTTGATTCATTAATCTCTTCCCGTTTAATAATGGCCTTTCATTTCTCTGCCTAAGTAAATATAATTAGGTATTGTATACAGTGGATATTAGATCCAATGTTTAACTTGTCTTTCTTGATTATCATAGTCATAAGTTTTCTTCATACCATATGGTATATAGTATTACTTGTTTTATGTAAGTTTACATAAATGTATGAGACACAAAATAACATAGCATTCCAACATTGTAACACATCACATGCGAGTACAATCATATAGTTGAATAAATATACATATCTTCTTGTCTACAAACAATCACACAAACCCAAGGCAATTCTAGGGGCATTCAGGAGTCACAATAACATACCTTATAATTCTAACTCTAAAAGTATGCCCTGGCCCGAGCAGTTATTACTCAAATCCTAGATTGGAAAGGAAAGATAATTATTAATTTATCATATCCTTTGTTTCAATGCATTTTATTCATTTTACTTGCCAGTTCCACCAAATAAATTTAAAAAGAATTACCAAATACTCTTAATGAAATCCTTCGAAGGATATTCTAGTTAGGTTGGGTTGGTTTCAATAATTACATTAGCATTAACTAACATCCAAACATATACTGAATTCACTTAAATTTACCTTAGTTAATCTCTCGTTAGGTATTTGCAGCTTCTCCTTGAGAAATTATACCAAGATATAGTTCTTATATTCTCATAACCTTATTCCTAACTAACATGTAAATTAGGCCCAATTGGCCCAGTCCACTTCTCACTTTAATTAGATTTCCTTTCCTTCCTAAGTTAGATCTATTTTTCATCCATTTATTATCATTACTTTAACTATCATTTATTCCTAAGTAAACTAAGGTTTAGTTTACTACATTGGCCCAATACTGCTATTGACAGCCCATTTAATTTAATTCTCTTATTTAACCAGTTTATTATTACTTGGGGCTAATTTTAATGGGCTTCTCTTCAAGCCCAATTGAGTTCTACTACTACCTAGTCATTGTCTCTATTTAATTACATCTTTATTATCTGAGTTGTACGTAACTAATTTTCATTCTCTGATTTGGTCCAATTAATTCTCATTGTCTAGGTTGGGCCAACTCCAAGCCCATTATTGAATATGGGTCAAACCCCTTGGTCAAAGATCTAATATGTTCGGTCAAAGGTCAATGGTGCTAGGATTTTGGTCGATGGTCAACACAGTCCAAAGTCTTTGTCAATGGGTCCAATAGGTCCATCTATGGATCTGGGCCTCCGGTATGAGATTGGGTCCAATTCGAGTTCAGGTTTTGGGCCTGATTTGGGTCAAATTCTTAATTGGGCTCTATGTAGCCTTTCTGGATCTGGCCCATTTAAAGTTTGGGATTAATAATAAAACTACCCTAAAGTTACTCTATACATATAATATATATTATACATCATTAAATGATACATTACATCATATAACATAAGAACATATAAAATAAGAATTACAATGACTTTATATTACATTAGTTAATTTGAAGCCCCCTTAATTTCTTCTTTTATCCTATTTTTGCCCTCAATCTTCTCAATTCACTACTGGAAAAAAAAAGAATAAGCAACGCCCCTTTAACAACAGTTATATTGTAAATCGTTTTTTATCATAGGCCGGACATCTTAAACAACGCTTTGTTTACAAAGCGTTGTTTTTGTTATCACGCCCAAAGTCAAAAACAACGCTTTGCTACAAAGCGTTCTTTAAAGAGACATGTATAAAAAACGCTTGAGAAAGGAAGCGTTTTTTATGTGTTTGGGCGCGATAACATAAAAAACGCTTCATTTAAGAAGCGTTTTTTATGTTACCTCAATTAATACACTCTTTTCGCCCTCCCGCCCCGTCTTCTCATCAATCAAATCGCGACTGTTCCCCTACCACTCTCTATAAACGCTCTCCGTAAACACGCTAAGCTCTCTAGCTTCTCAATCCAAACCATCCCAGAATTAAATTCATTTCGATTCTGCCGCGGCGCGCCTCTTCTCTTCCCTTTTCTTCCAATATCTGCGCTCGCCATCTTCATCAATATTCTAGCTTCTAACATTCTCTGCAACCTGGCGGCCAAACTGTTGATGCGTGCATCGATATCAATCGTCGGCGCCTCGAGCTCTCTCGCTATCGGTAATATTGAGCTACGAACACATATATGCCTATCGATCCTTATTTTTCATATATATACTCTTCGGTAATTAATTTTGATTTTGCAAATCGCATGAACAGGGAACATACATGCCCTGTCGCACGCACGGAGGCTCCTCTAGATTACAACCATAACTAGCGAAAGGAACAACATACATGCGCGCTAGATCTGTCGGCTCTATTCTTGTGCTTATGAGGTAATTTTACAAACCGAACTTCTTAATCCGGAAAATACATGCTCTGTTTGTTTGGGATTAAGGCGTGAAATATATTGTTTGGGATTAAGGCGTATGTTTGTTTGGGATTAAGGCGTGAAATATATTGTGTGTGTATTGTTTGGGAATAATTTTGCATGCAAACCAAACTGTGGCATGCGCATTTGTTGTTAACCTATGTGTGCTTGCAAACCAAACTTGTTAATCAGGAACATATATACTCTAGCTATTTGTCTGGGATTAAAGGCGTGAATAAAGTGTACGTGTGTTTGGGAATAATTTTGCATGCAGACCAATGGACTTGCGCGCTGGTTTTTACTATGTGCTGATTGTTGTTAATCAGGCGCGCATATTGTTGTACTATATATGTGCTGATTTTTACTTGCTGGTACAATTAATGGACTTGTGAATTAATGTGTAATATAATGCGTTTCAGCATGCATACAAATATAGTATATATGGCGAAATTAATTTGGTTAGATGATTATAGGGTGTATTAATTAATTTTATATATATATTATAGTATAACCCAGGGTGCAAATATTAGATGACCATGGGATGTATTAATTAGTTACAAAGACATAGCATTACGGCAGCTTGCCTGACTTCCCCTTCCCCATATTGCTTTTGCCTTAACATCCACCCAGAAGTTTATCTACGTTTGTACCAATACCAACATCAAAAACTTTTAAGTTCCTTCACATTCTTCTCAGATTTGTTATCCGGTCAAGCTAGGCATTCCAATTAACCCTCTAATGTTTTGGAAATCTATATGACCACCATTGGCCATATTAGACACCTCTAGCTACTTACAGCTTCTTAAATTCTTGTAGTTATTATTTTAGTATCCCTTTACATTTTTTGGCTAGCGCCTATGACCTTCGATCGTCACCTATAATAAAAAAAATTGAACTCGGACGGGCCCACCAACTTTATTTTCCTTCATAACCTTTCTTCTCTCCTTTTCGATTCCTTTAGTCACCTCTGACTAGTATATATGTTGTGGAAGCTTTAGTAGATCGAACAATCAGAACTGGACAGCACTGAAACATCACAGAGAAAATCGGATAAAATGTCAGACGAATTGGCTGATGGAGACGGTTGCTGCCTCTGTTGAAGATGAAAGTACCAACGATCATGATGATTCTTCTACTGATACAAAAGAGACAGAAGAAGAAAAACATGGTACAAAAGAGATAGAGGCAGATACAGATGAAAGGATGAATGAGAACTAAGAAACAGAGAGGTTGAAGAAATTGGCTAAAAAGTTAAGTGAGGCTGCCACGAAGTAGAGTCCGGTGGCGATTAACGAATTACCGGCCCATTTCATGACCTTGAATGAAGAAAACGGTTTTCTAGAATAGTTAAATGAGGAGGATATGAGGAAACTTAGTCGATTATATGGTGGCATGGGGGACTATATGAAGATAAAGTGGTACCAAATTGCCCGGTTGATGAGTTTCATGTCTTATGGATGGAGATGGAGAAGCTAGGCACTTCTCCATATCCAGTTTCGATTGGATTCACATCTTCTTTCAGTTTTGAACATCGATAGGTCTGAGAAATCTTTAAACACTAGGACATGAGTGTCTGTAGATTGCATGTAGTCATTTGGAATACTAGCCACACACTGTTGATGTGGAGTGCATCGTTTCTTTTAAAAAAAACTAGATGAAGGTCCCTTGGCAATTAAAAAGATTGAGAGATTCCCCTAAGTATGATTCCCCCTGAGTTTGCATGTTAAGGGACTTTAACAACTGATAGCAATATGGCAGTTTTTATGCACAATAAGTGACAGCTTTTATGTTATACTGTAACCTTAGTAGAAAACTTTCCACATGGTTAAAGTATAACATAAAAGCTGTCATTTATTGTGCATAAAAGCTGTCACTTATTGCTATCATTTGTTTCTTGATAGCAATAAGTGACAGCTTTTATGCACAATAAGTGACAGCTTTTATGTTATACTATAACCATAGTAGAAAGTTTTCTACTAAGGTTACAGTATAACATAAAAGCTATCACTTATTGTGCATAAAAACTGTCACTTATTGCCATCATTTGTTAAAGTCGCTTAACATGCAAACTCAGGGGGAATCATACTTAGGGGGAATCTCTCAATCTTTTTAATTGCCAAGGGACCTTCATCTAGTTTTTTTTAAAAGATACGATGCACCCCACATCAACAGTGTGTGGAATGTATTCCAATTGACTGCATTCAATCTACAGACATTCATGTCCAAGTGTTTGAAGATTCTCAGACCTATTG
The DNA here is from genome assembly GCA_023374045.1 of Limonium bicolor. Lineage (NCBI taxonomy): Eukaryota > Viridiplantae > Streptophyta > Magnoliopsida > Caryophyllales > Plumbaginaceae > Limonium > Limonium bicolor. Next base: position 253,760,127 of record CM041782.1, read on the forward strand.
ATGTTCAAAACTGAAAGAAGATGCGAATCCAATCAAAACTGAAGATGAAGAAGTGTCTAGCTTCTCCACCTCCGTTTCCATCCATAAGTCATGAAACTCATCAACCGGGCGATCTGGTACCACTTTATCTTCATATAGTCCCCCATGCCACCATATAATCGACTAAGGTTCCTCTTATCCTCCTCATACAACTATTCTAGAAAACCATTTTCTTTATTCAAGGTCATGAAGTGGGCCAGTAATTCGTTAATCTCCACTGGACTCCACTTCTTGGCAGCCTCACTTAACTTTTTAGCCAATTTCTTCAACCGCTCTGTTTCTGAGTTCTCATTCATCCTTTCATCTGTATCTGCTTTTGTCTCTTTTGTATCATGTTTTTCTTCTTCTGTCTCTTTTGTATCAGTAGAAGAATCATCATGATCGTCGGTACTTCCATCTTTAACAGAGGTAACAACTGTCTTAGCGAGTTCAAAATTTCTGCTTAGGTACGTATTATAAGTACTTTTGTGTTTGAATTGGTGATTTTAACTATTTGCACATGTTAGGATAAGTTTAAATGGTGTACTTAATTGCTTTTATAATTCTCGCATGCAGCTTGTTGATTTCTTCTCAATACTTATTCACAAGCAGATCTCAAGTTTGTCAATAAGGAGAGGGCGCACACATGTGTTGAAAGCACTAAATTGATCAGAAGTAGTCATGAGTCATCTATATTTTCTTTTTTCAAATGGTTGTATTGTACATGTTATGATCGAACTTGAACCATTTTTAGTAGTTTGGTTAACGAGCTAGTTACAAATGTTGTAGTTGATCGATACTACACTTAAGCCTATGTGCGCTGGTATAATATTAATGCAAACAAAGTACTGTTGTTGATCTATTAATTAAAATTCACTAGTTTGGTTGATCTGGTATATATAATGCAAACAGGTTTTGAATGATTTTGTGATTTTAATTTTGTGTTATGCGCAGGTAATAAATTGTATAAAAAATAAAAATAAAAAAAAAGGACCATATAAGAAACACTTATATGTATAAGTGTTTCTTATACTCTTGCGCCAAATGTCATAAAGAACGCTTATCTTGATAAACTTTTTTATAGTCAGACATAAAGAACGCTTCAAGGTGAAAGCGTTCTTTATGCCTCGTAGATTCCCGCCACCTTACGCACTTTAAAAAACGCTTTAGCGATAAGCGTTCTTTTAAATTAATGTATAAATAACGCTTACAACACGTTCTTTAAGAGGCTCGACCATTTGCGTCGTCGGCATAAAAAACGGTTATAAAACGTTCCAAAAGACAAATAAAAACGTTGTTTATTCCGTTTTTTCCAGCAGTGATTTCAGATTACCCCCAACTTTCACCAATTTTTTAAATTGACCTAAAATTTCACCGAATTTACAATTTTGCCCCTCTACTTTTACGTAAACCCTAATTTACATTATAACCCTTTCATTTTCTTAATTTTTGATTTTCCCTCTCAATTTTCAAAACCCTAATATTCTAAATTGCCCGCAAACTCATAACCTAACACTATAATTTCAGTTTTATAGTTTATCCCCAACCCAATCCTAAAATTCAAATTGCTCTAACCCTAATTTTCGGATAACCAAAAAACACCAAATCACTCACTAAAACTCAACTTCAAACCCAAATTTTCGGATCTACTTACACGATAACTCAATTCTCGAACTTAAATCAGAAGAAAAGACATAAATCAACATTATCTAAAAACATTAAATGTTGGTCGATTGGTACTCCTCAGCACGTCCCCGACATGTCCTAGACGTGTCGTGCTGTGTTGGCTAGGATTGATTTAGGTAGACTACTGTATGTACTTCAAACTGGAATCTCTTATCCGATTGAGAATTAAGACACAAGTAATTTACTCAATCTCCTTCTCGCCCCTCCTACGAACTTGGGACAGTTTAGGACTTCACCAAGCCCTCTCTCCCCAGACCGATCCTATCGGTCTCTAGTCTCCCAACAGTCCCCGACTAGCCTACAACAACCCTTTGTTGTCACTTAACAAAGTTCTTTGTGTGTCCCTACCACTCGCTCATACCGCCGCTCGTTTACAGGACTTAAATACTCACAAAGCAAACTGAAAACTCTAAGTACAAGCCTAAGCTCTAGAAATATTAAGCACAGTTTCAGCCAAATACGACCCTACGACACACACGTTTCAATTTGAAGCTGGGTTATCTTTATGGCCAATGTTGATTCCTTCTCATTAGTGGACCCAAAGCTTGTTGTTAAGATCTCTCAAGTCCACACTTCATAGTGGCTTAACCATTATTGCGCCAGAATGGGGGACCACAAACAGGAATCTCTATTCAGAAGACATAACAGAAAAAGCTTAAAGCGGCAACACTTTTTCTGCATTGTCGTTTGTCTACTTCTTCTTCTTCCTTGTCTCCCATGCGTCTAAAAAATTAATCTTGGAAGATAAAATTGTGCAGGTTAACGTTGCTAAGCATATGGACAATGTGTCTGACTTCAACATTTTATTTGGGTGTATTTCCGAGTGAGTATCTTTGTTGTCTGTCATTGAGCCTCGCTTGGAGCTACGTGGATAGGTGCCTGACTGTTGGGCACCAGTCAGAAAGGTAGATCCCGCTTATTTACTGAAACACTTAAATAAATACATCAAACCGTAAGGATTGTTGCTATCATCAAAACCTAAATTTTAACCTATGATAAAGGATGACATTTTGAGCATAATGGCTTTGGAATTTTGATTTTTCGAATTTCCAATAATTTTCTAGTATTTTCTAAATGAATCTGATGAGAAATTGAATTTAAAAATATTCCAATATCCAAAACTTCGATTCACCTTGGTAAAATCAAAAATATATTCCTTTACATATATTTAAAATTTTATAGTCAAATTTTTGGAAGCCCTCGAGCTAAAACATCGATAAATCTCGGTTTTTATCGGATTTTTTCTATCTTTAGTGAGGCCTACTTAAGTGACCTTAAATCTTGATCAAAGTAGATCTCCAAGAACCCCAAGCAATAAGAATAGCTAGCCGGCACAAGTCTCCCACGTTTCACACATCCAAGAACCGAAATCTTACCGAAATTCACCGAAATCACCACCTAAACACACTTTTCATCTCCCAACACATCAACTACCATCAAACACCAGCCAAACCACCACCAAAACGTGAAGAACATCCACATTGACCAATATTCAGAAGCTCGGGACAAACTCAATCCGGGACCGACCTCAACGAAGCACTGAAAGTCTTTCGATGTGAAGGATCTAAATCTTGAAGGTAAAACAGGTTGAAAAACTTTATTCGTTGGATTTCCCACAATCATTTGTTTTTTGTGAAATTTTTAGTGCCATTTGACCTTTTACAGATTCGAATTGACTTTGTGTAAGCTTCTGTCTAGTAAATGTTAACTAAGTTCGTGTAATTTTGACTTCAAATTGAATTCATTCAAATACTAACGTGTTCAGAATCTTTCAGGCTACGTACCCATAAATGTTAAGCCAAAAACACCGTGGGAACAACGCAACGCCGCCATCCGAGGGCGGTCCGCACCCACGGACGCCATGTCCGGGGTCCGGAACGCCTGTCCGTAAGCACGGACGCTCTGGACGGTGGGGATTTCAAAATTCCAAAATTAGGGTTTTTCAAAACTATGTCCGGGCCCACGGACATCCTGTTCGTGGCCCCGGACCTTTCAAAATTTTATTTTCTTTTCAATTCGACTTTCTGTATAACAAGATTAACTAGGGTCCGTGGGTTCGGACATTAGGTCCGCGGCCACGGAGGGAATCAAAATTCGACCAAATTCTGCCTCTGAAACCCTAGTTTAGGTAATTTCACTTTCCACTTTTAATTTTAGACAAAAAATGTAAATACACAAAAAAACAGAAACATGTGCACTTAGGTTAAACGACCTCGTAATAAGCCGTAAATGACATAAGTAGGGGAAAAACGACCTAGGAGGGGTAATGAATGTAATTTGAACCTTAACTAAGTCGAATACCAAGCCCCCGAACCCGAACTCTCCTTTCTAAATTTAATCTAGGTTAAAATTAAGTGGCGACTCTAATTAGGTTCTAGTGAGCTAACTTAGGACTTACTAATTATTGTTTTATGACATAGTTATTAAGCTTAGTTTATAAGTGGACCTAGAACCCAACCAGATCCTAATCAACTTGAACCAACATAGGATAAGGTTCAAAAATCAAGGCTCACAGAATGGCGACTCTACTGGGGAGAAACTCTTAATATTAACTTCTTTAATTTTAAGAAAGAGGGCTTAACTCGCAATTGTTTATTTATGGCTTTTATTTGTTTTCATGCGCAATTTAAATTTCTATATATGCATCATATGAGAGTGAGGGTCCATGCAATCCGATTTCACCCTGGGACCCGCCTTAGGGTCCCCTGTCAGGGACTCACACCTTTTAAGGTGATGTGAATAAGTGGGGGAAAAGAGGAGGATGTCGTCTAACCACATCCCCTTAATATCTGGGCTTTAGCCCCAAGCATTTTTCTAGCAGTGCCCTTACCTAGCCTTGTTTCGTCATTCAAAGACCCGACTGTAGACGCACACCTTTAGGTGATGTGAAAACAGTGGGGAAGCCCAAAGAGAATAGCGTGCAATCCCTATTCCTTTGTGGTGACCTGGGCCCACGCCCCAAGCACCTCTCCAGATCGATCCATACCCATTGATCAAAATCGTCTAGTGAGGACATGTTGAACTTGTGAGAGCCTTGTTCGCTTTTGTGATCGGCCCACTACCCAGCCTAGAAATTGATAGGAACTTTTCCTACATCAACTCAGCCCAGCCCAAATTTGCGGCTTTATTGTTGGCGGCCCAAAGGCCCTATTTCGTTTAATATGTGAGTCATTTGGGCTTCGGCCCAAAGGTTAGACTTTGGTGATTTCTCTTTCGGCCCAAATTGAATTATCAATTTAGTTCTAGGCCCATGAAAAAGAAATCCACTTGAAGTAATCCATGGGACATGAAAATCAATCAGGCCCCATTCTAGTCTAGGTAAACTTTTTATTCGGGACCTGGCCCAAAATCCTAGATCTAGGTACCATCTTTTAGGCCCAGTCAGAATCATTCGTTTCGGCCTAAACTCCCATTCACATCTAGAGTGTAGTTCCTGCCCACGCGCCTTGCTTCTAGCCCAAACACATTCTGACCCAAGTGTCGCATTCTCTAAACATTTCGGCATAGGGGCTAGTTCACAGCTCATGAATCATTCCGGCCCATGTGCCTCTCTTCCAATTCATTCATGTGCTTTTCTTGTGACCCAAGCAAGTTTTAACTTTGAGCATCATTTTATCAATTACTTCTTCCTTGTCCAGAATTTCTATTCAATTTCATTTTGTTGGCTGATGAACAAAATTTTGGAAACAGGTAAACTACCATCCTCAGCATGGCAGGGCAAAGAAATACAATCAACATGGAGACCCAGCTGGCATTTTTAGAGCAGGCATATATGGACGCCATTGACGCCAGGGAGCGAAGACATAAGGCCACTCTCAATGCCATGGAATGCGAGTACGCCATCATTACTGAAGGTTTGAAAATTAAGGCCAATTCCTTAAAGATTGATTGTTTAGCTCAGGACGGATCGATATGCAAGCCAACCAACCCTTTGTGTGCACATGACCACATTGATCCGGCTGGAACCCAAAGCTCACTAGGGCACGACAGAAGAGTCGCGGTAGGACTTAAGCGGTCGCGGGAACTAGCTGAAGAAGCCACCGAGACGGCCATCTTCAACTTTTCCTTCCTAAAGCTATGCTCTAAGACAGGATCGCCGATGGCCGCTCTATGCGAAAACTTCGCATGCCCACAGGTTCACAACGTTTGGTTATAGCTAGGACAGCCCGAAGCTCAGGGTGTAGGTAGTAGTACTTTCAAGGCAAGACTAGCCGAGGCAATTTCAGTTTCAAGACAAAACACCCAAACCTCGTCCCGACTTAGGCGGTTCTCTACGCCGAGACAATTTGCTAACATCGGTCAAACATTAAGTCAAGCATTTGAGAAGCTTCAAAGGAGAAACCTGCTACAGCCAAAGGGTCTGAATGTAGGACTTACTCACCTGAGGGAGTATCTAGACCAATTCAGCCACTACCACCAGTTACCCGGCCATGACACTGATAATGCAGAGGCTTGCAGCATAAGATTCAGGACTTGATCGACCAGGGGCTCCAGTTCTCAGAGCATGGAAATATCTTTGGGAATCCCATGCTAGAACATCACTAGGAGTTATTTTGTTTTTTCTAGCTTTCTTGGTTGTTAGGGATAGTTTTTCTTTACCTTTGTAGTCTTTTTAGTCAGTTTATTCGATTTATCTTTTTAAGACAGTGGAAGTGATACCCGATGTTTGATGTTATCCTACTTTTCTCATTTTTATTGATAAAAGAAGTATTCTCTTTCCTTTTTGTCCATGATCCCTCATGTCAAGCTTAAATTTCATACTTGTACATTGATTCATACAAACACACTCACAAAAATCACAAGCGGATTCACCTTTTCCTGACTTTTACCATTCTTCCGTCGCGATACATTCCCCTGTACAGAGTCATCCCATCACTCCACCTACATTCACCACACTTTTCCCTCCACATGAAACTCATCCTTGCACAGAGAACATCTCACTGCCCTGCTTACTTTCATCATCACATCACTTCACCAAAATGTCATCCTGTTATACCCAAAATTTTGACCCACGGCAAAGGGCTCGAGCGCACAAATGCAAAGACAAGGGCAAAACGGTCAAAATGCACCAAGGCGGATTTTCCAAGGGCATTCTTTGGATTTTCTATTTTTATATGACTTTTTCACTATCTTCAAATACTTCCAAATACCATAGTCATTATGAAAGGTATTTCATGATTTTCATAGTTTATTTTGAAAATTTAGCTTTAAATTCATATTATAAGCTAAGTTCTTTAATATTTCACACATGAAAAACCTCAAAATAGAAATAAAAAGGTTTCCAAAAAATAAAATAAAATTGTCACATTTTTAGCATGACTACATACAGTCATAAACCTGAAAATATTTTATTTGGAACTTAGCCCAAAATTTAAAAGAGAAATTCAAACGTTCTTGCAATTTTCTCTCTCCTTTGAAAAATACCCAAATCAAGTCCAAATGTCGTGAAATTTTTAATACTAGATAGATATCGATTTTTAGAGATTAACACCGTTGGAATGTTGTAATTTCGACTTTCCAATCGTAAGTTATGAAATATGAGAGATGCCAAATTAAAAGATTTTTATCTAATCGGTTAATTATCAAATTAACACGATTCCAACTCTCAAAGTTCCTAAAAATCGTCTTTTATCTTTGGTTAAAATTTCAGATTTCTGAATTTTTATCGACCTGTAGCTAATTCTAAAAAATCAGAATCTCTTAGAGCATAAAATCAGTGTTTTAGATAAAAATTTTGTTCTATCAATTTGGCCATGATCTTTCTATAAAAGACCTTCCCAAAAACAACCTAGGGCAGAGGAGAACATTCCCAAAGTTAGAAAACGCAGCCGTCAATCTTCACCCCACGTTTTATGCACTTCCAAGCCTCGAATCAATACCAAAACCCTGCTGAAACCACCCCAAAATCACCAAAAACTCATCCTTTCTTAATCAAGATAGCGTGCAAGCCCTATTCCTCTGTGGTGACCTAGGCCCAAACCTCAAGCACCTCTTCGGATCGATCCATACCCGAATTGGTTAAGGCGTCAAGTGAGGACATGTTGAACTTGTGTGGGTCTTGTTTGCTTGTATGATCGACCTGCTACCAAGCCTAGAAATTGATAGGAACTTCTCCTACATCAACTCAGCCCAATCAGAATTTTCAGCTTTATTGTTTGCGGCCCAAAGGCCCTCGTTGGTTTAATATGTGAATCCTGTGGGCTTCGGCCTAAAAGTTTAGATTTAGGTGATTTCTTCTTCAGCCCACTTTGGTTTCACCCAAATTTAAGGAAATTCACATAAATCGAGGAAAATCAATCAAGCTTTTTCAGTAAAGTTCCTTCAGCCCAAGGCTCTTTTTAGTCTAGGAAAAAAAACTTATCACTCGGGCTTCGGCCCAAAATCCTAGATCTAGGTATCATCTTTTAGGCCCATTCAAAATTACTCGGCCCAAGTTCTGATTCACATCTAAAACATGGTTTAGAAATCATTCCGGCCCATGCACCTCACTTCTAACCCAAACACATTCCGGCCCAAGTGCCAAATTCTCAAAACGTTCAGGCCCAAGTGCCGCATTCTCTAAACAATTCAGCCTGGGCAGCTCATTCTGTCCCACGTGCCTATCTTCCAATCCATTCGGACCTTAGTGTCCACCCCTTTCAAAACATTTCGGCCCATATGCTTTTCTTGCGGCCCAAACAAGTTCTAACTTAAAACACCATTGTACCAAATACTCTTTCCTGGTCCAGAATTTTAGCCCAGTCCTCTTCTGTTTTCTGGTAGATGACATTTCGGAAGCAGGTAATCCTGAATCCCAAATAAGGCAGAGGGAGGAAACCCAATCAGCATAGAGGCCCAGTTTGCAGCCTTAGAGCAAAAGTACATGGGCGCACTTGATGCCATGGAACGAAGACATGGTGCTGTCCTAAACGCCATGAAATCCAACTACGTCGCCATTATCGAAGATTTGAAGGCAAAAGCCCTTTCCCTTGAGGCCGAACGTCAAGATCGGGATGAATTAGTGGGTAGGCTTCTCAACACTCTTTATGACGGCATTGAAGTCAGCCCCGTTAGGGTCCAGGGTTTGCAAGGAAATGTCAAAGAAATTGCTGCAGAACTTAAGAGAGCTGTTAGGTTACCAGAAGTAGACAATCAAACAGCAACTTGCATTCAAAGTTGTACCCGTAAGAGAACCAGGCAGCATGAGGAAGACAACAATCGACAGTCAAAAGGACCTGGTTGGAGCGTTGGGACAGTAGAACCACCCCGGCGGAGTTCTCGGCTGAGAGAGTTTACAGACATCGGCCGAACACCAAGACAAGCACTTGAAGAGCTTCGAAGAAGATATCCGATGCAACCGCTCGCCTTGAGGCCAGGAGCTACTCATTTGGGGAAAGATCTTAATCAATTTTGTCACTTCCATCAGCTGCCCGGTCACGACACTGACCATTGTAGGGCCCTACAGCACAGAATCCAAGATCTGATTGACTAGGGGCTCCAATTCTAAGAACGTGGTGAGTGCGCAGAGCACGCATGCCCAAGCATCATTAAATAATGTTGTTTTTAGTGTTTTTCTAATTAAATGCATTTTTTTCTTGATTAATCGTCTTTCAACTTTTGTAGTAATTAGTTTCCTTGATCATTTTCGGTAGTTTTCTTGAGTTTATAATTTCCAACATTATTTTTCGTTGAATAAAACATAGTTCCATTTTTTAATTTTTGTGCAAAACATTATTCATTAATTCGAAAAACTAAAAAAAAGCACTCACATCTTTCAAGGATCACGAAGTAATCATTTCTGACTATGCAATGGAACGACTTGTCTCTTGTTTCTAAAAATTTGAACATGCCTAACCAAACACCACAACTCACCCCAGAACATCCAAACAACCCAGAAAGAGGTTCAAAGTCAACATCTATCAAATTGTTGTCACAAACCCTAAATCAATACTGGGGGCATTCTGAGTTTAGAATCATCGTCTTTGAATCTTTCGTTTAAGCGTGTGAACAAGTCTCTGAGTGACAATTCACGAGAGCGCCTTGAGCAGAAAAACCATGAGTGAACGAGCGTGTCATTTTTAATCGAGTCTGGAGAGGCCACAATTAAAGGTGAGGTAAACTGCATAACTCTAACCAAAGGAGATAATTTGTAAATTTACGCTTAGACATGTGAAAAGTAACAAAGAAAGGATACACAACTATCAGGAATGACGAAGCACCTAGTGTAGACACCAAAAATTCTCACCCATTTTTATTTTGAAACAAAAAATACGAAAATAAACATGCTCCTAGAAGCAAGGTGGTCGTCCCCGTTTTCAAACAAAGGAATTTCCTTTGCCGAGCTTTTAAATCTCATGATTCTATGGGAAAGGAAGCACGAGCCTTTTATCGTAATCCGTTTTAACCTACTCCATTTTGTGTACATATTTTGTTGCTTTTGTTTTGAAACATTTCACGTTTTTTGTCATTACCTTGTTTTATTTTACGTGTTCGATCGATTTATACTTTATTATTATTTGTTATTTCTTTTTTACTTTCTCCGTTTTATCGTCACTATTTTTATTATTTCGTGTGTCCTTTTACTACCATTACTTTCTATTTACGTTGAGTGTTTTATCCTCATTACGAGCATTAATTTTCACTATTTCATGTACACATGCTATTCTTTTATTTTTAATATGCTATTCTTTTATTTTTATATATCTCGTTATGTTTTTGAATCTTATTTTTAATTGTATTCCATACTTTCATGTCATTAGATTAATCATCTCATTTTATTGTATACTTTCTTTCGGATTCGTCATGTTTTTAGGAGAGTTATCCAGTCAATTTTAGGGCGTTTGTATGATTTCTCTCATGTATATACTGAAATTCGACCTAGCTTAACTGGTTAAAGTACTTGTACTTAACCCATGAGTCTCGGGTTCGATTCTTGGCGTGAACAAAAGCTTTTTCCTTGTTCCGCTTCAGCCCGCAGCTTGGTTCTTTTGTTATTCATTGCTTCATTTAACGAGTTCCGTCATGGCTTAACCGGTAGAAGTGTGCAAGGAGTACGCTAGAGGTCACGAGTTCGAGACTGGGAAGCTGCTAAAACTCATTTTTGCCTCTTCTATCCCCCTGGTCCGATTTTTGCCCCAGTTAAAGCCCACCTCTATTAGCTAGTCCATGAATCCAGCCCAAATAAAACCCTAGTGTGCCATCTGTCTACCCACCCCATTCTTACATTATAAAACATTGAAAAACCCTACAGTAGGGGGCACGTTTTTGAAGGAGACCCAACAGACACTAATCCCGATTTTTCATTCTCCCATTGTCATCCTTTGTTTCCCATTTTCGAAACTGAGACTAGGAACCCAGAAACATCGACTAACCATTCTCTTCTTCCTCTAAAATTCGAATTCGCAGGCCAGGAAACCCCAAAACGCCATCGATACCAGGAGCTTCTTCTACCCAAAGACCACCACCTTCGTTTCAAATCGTCATCCTCTGTAATATGCCGGAAGTTTGTCTGGTTTCCCCTTGCTTCGACTTCATTTTTTGCTTCGAGTACCAGCAGAGTAAGTTGTGTCTTATATTACTCATCTTCTCCCTCCCGAAAGCCCCGATTGAGCTTCTCGTTTCTCGCATTTGAACTTCTCAATTTTCATTTTCTGCTTCATTGGACCAAAGGAACCCAACAAGAGGGGGATGGTCTCTTGAGCGACTTCGTCAGAAGTCATCTGACTGTAGTCCCGCGCCTCTTATCCCTTTTTCCGGTAATGGTTATAAGAGTTTTTTAAGCAATTTTAACCAAATGAACCTCAACGGTGATGGTTCGAAAGGGAAGGAAAGTCATTCTCAAAGAATTTCTGAAGTTGGCGTTGATTTTTCCGTTCCTCTCTCTCAGTTTACTGCATAAACACATCAAATGAGTTTGACCGGTAATGGTTATAAGAATTTATAACTCGATCTGGATCCGGTTCCTGAAGGTGGAGTTTATATTTCATTTTACTCTCATTTCTGTCTTCGCTCTATATTCGCATATGAATTTGAAGCTGGGATTCCAGTCCCTCATTGCGCATGTTGGTCATAGAGGAGTTGTGAGCCCTTTACACTAATCTGATTTTGTGATATGAGCCCTGAAGGCTCAGTTTGATTCAATGTTTTCTTTTGTTTATGTACCTGTGTATACGTTCGTTTGAAATCGGAAAAAGCTAATCACTGAGCGAAGAGCCTGTTACTTTGAGTCGTCGTTTCCT